>NHNW01000023.1:0-585057 GCA_002786025.1 Zasmidium citrigriseum
GCGTTAGTCTTAAGGAAGTGTCCTATACGGCCGATACGCTTAAGGCGGTCTAGCTTCTTTATCGTCTTATAAATAGCCTTATACTAGTATTTCTAGACCGACCGCTACTAGAGCTCCTTATTTACTATCGCCTTACGGATCTAGGATCTCTCGCGCTATACGTCGTCCTCGGTATTAGTACTAGGTAGCTTAGGCGAGTAAAGATATATACCTATCTGCCTTATACGCTCGCTATTCTCGTCGTAAATCTACTCCTTATCCTCGATCTCTACTATAGTCTACGCCTCCTATCGATAGGTACTAGGAATCGTATTACTAGGAACGAGTATACTAGATATAGTATTATTAGCGGCTATATCGTTGGCTTCCTCTACCGTATATACGGTATTCTCGTCGCTAGCTATCTCTATCGATATTACCCTATACGAGAGTTAGTACTACTAGCTACGTCTACTAGCTAGTACGGTTAACTTACTACTTAAGTTCCTACTAAGCCCGTAGGGTATCCCGTTTTACCTTCTCCTACTACTTACTTAAGCCCTTTAGTTTAGCTAGTTCTACGTTCTTCTTTATCTATCTTCTAAAGGCCGTATTCTTTCTCTTACGCTCTCTATTCTCCTCTACCCTATCCTTACTTATCTTCTACTTACGTATACGGTCGCGCCGAGTATTCTTATTAAGCGAGAGGTTCTCGTCCGCCTTTCTACGCTTTCCTCTCGATAAAGGCGTTATTTTCGGCGGTTCGTTGGCTAGTAGCGATAGGGATAGATTATACTTCGTTATATTCGCTTACGTAGCTAGTAGGCGTAGTTAGTAGATATCTCGCGATATTTTCTCGATATCGCGTAGTCGATTTTCGTCGCTCTAGCGTAAAAATCGGTAGTATTAAAGGAAGGATTAAATTACGACGAGAGCTCGGCTTTAAAGCTAAGCTTTCGGCTACTCCCGTCGCTTTACGATTACGTTATTAGGTATACGATAGTTATATCTTCGTAGTCGGCGTACGTAGCTAGCTCGTTTTTTAACCTATAGAGTATCTATATCTCGCGTTTATATATACGTAGTAAACTACTTATATAAAGCAGTCTCTCGTATTGTTTTAGTATTCTTACTAGGCTAAAGTAGGCTAAGGTAGGCCCTATCTAGGCTTTAGCCTAGCTTTAACCTAGTCTACTAGGCCTTACCTCCTCGGCCTAGCTTACTTTAACTATTAGGCTTAAGCCTAGCCTACTTCGTCGTCTAAACTTAGATTAAGACTAAAAACTTAGAGTAAAGCTAGTAGTAGTATAATATAAGGCGGATAATAAGAGCGTCGATAATAGTAGGCTAGTATTTAAATAAGCTTCGATTTTATATTCTATCTCTTCCTTTCCCTCTCTAGTAATAATATAATTATTACTCTTATTACCGTCCTCGTAGTTATTACCGTCGCCGCCGTTATTAAGAAATCGCTTACTCGCGCTAGCTATAGTACTAATATTATTATTATATCTACCGCCGAAGAAGTAGATATATAGGCGGACAATATACTCGCCGTTACTAAGGAGGCTATTAACGAGTAAGTCTATAGGTTATAGATAAACTCTATAGTCGCTAACCGTCGTATAGACTATCGCCGTAAGAAGAGTAGTAGTAGTAGTAGTAGCCTAATAGGCTATTTACTCGAGTTCGTACTAGTCTAAGTACTATATCTAGGTACTATCTTCGAGAGACCCTTTAATTATAAAGACTAATATATTATAGAGAGCTATCGTAAGAACCCGCCGCCGCCGCTACCTTAGTACTAATATATCGACCTAGTACTCTCGCTTAGCTACGCGCCTACCGTACTTACCGCTAGTAATCTACTACCTCTACTCTAACGTCTACTACTAATATCTACGAGGTACTAGAGAGTAGCGAAGAAGATAAGGCGTCTATACCTTAGCTAGTACTACCTCCGGCTCTAGCTCTAGTTCTAGCTCTAGCTCTAGTAGCTTATAATATTAGTAGCTAGCCTTATAGTACTCGTACCTAGTACTACTAGCTAATAGCTTAAGGCTAGTACTATAAGGCCCTTTCTTAAGCCGAGTTTAACGCTCTTAAGGAGCTATAGAAGCGCCTATATTCCTACGTTAGGAGAATTAAGGAGATCGCTAGCTTATCTATTATAAGAGCTAGGCTATACTATTACTACTATAGCCGACTAGGAGTTTAGTATAAGGAGTATACTACGGCCGCTACGCTATAGTACGATAGTAAGAAGGGTATTAGTAAGTATACTTACTACTAGTTTACTCGCTCGAAGTATAAAGCTAGATAGAAAAGAAGTTAATTACCCTACTTTCTAGTCTAATCTTCTAGTCTAATCTTCTAGTCTACTAGACTTAGAGTCCCTATCGTTAACGCTACCTCTAGTATTACCTCTCCTTCTTTAAGTCCTTACTCTTCTAGTACTAGCTTTAGTACTAATACCTCCTCTTACCCGCCTTAAACGCCTAAGTCTAAACTTTATAAACTCCGGCTATTATCGCTATTTACTATTATTGTCTATTAAATGCCTTACCTTACCTCGCTAGCGCTAATATTATATCGCCGCTACTACCTACGCGCGACTATAACTTCTCTTCCTTACTCTAACTTCTTCCTTTCTTCTTTATCTACCTCTATACCTCTACGATCTACTATAAGTATATAATAGCGTATCGTACGTAAGCTAGCGTAGTAGTAACTAATAGGTATACGAAGAGATCCGTCTAGCTTAACGACGTAAAACTAAGCGGTAGGCTAGCTACTATCTATCTTACTAATAACTAAGTACTTATAGCGGCCTATTAGTCTAGCTAACGACGTAAAACTAAGTAATTAGGCCTATCTCGTCGAGCTATACGACGTAAAACGAGGCCGCCTACTAGGGCGTTATCTACGCTATCTTACTAGATATCGTTAAATCTAGTCGCCGTACTACTAGGGTATTATCTACGCCGTCTTACTAGGTATCGTTAAACCTAGCCGTCTAGCTTTATAATAGAAAACTAAGCGGGTAGTACCTAACCTTAACGTTAACGCTATTACTATCTACCTAGAATCGATAAGATTCTACTTAGTCGGTAATAATATTGTTACGGATAAAATAGACGTGAATCGAGAAGTTAATAAGTTTATAGACAATCTACGAAGAGTTTCTAAGAAGCGCTTCCTTATAAGGGAGCTTCCTATCGATAAGGGTATCGATAGGTACCTTAGGTATCGATATTACGGGCTACTAGCTAGATAGTAGCGGCTAGGTAGTAGATCGTAATACTACCCCCCCCCTTTATATACTCTTTAGTCCTCTAAAGCGACGATATCGACGTTACGGGCGTCTTAATCTTACCTATATAGTAAAGTAGCTTAGAAGTAGTAGATAAAGGACTAGTATCCTTATATAACTTTTACTCGGTACTTATATAGGTATCGAGTACCGATAGACTAAGGAGGGAGTTATTATAGTCTTTATATATTAGAACCTCTAGTAAGGTTATCTTAGAAGTAGGCGCGTAGAGATCTATACCGCTACTCTACGCTTCCGTAACGGGTTAGAGGATCGAGGTGTATCTATTACCTAAGCGGGTATATACTCTAGCTTTACTATACCCCTTAGTTCCTTAATTAACGCGGTTAGGTTAGTATTACGAGTATATAGCCGCTAGTACAGACGGACTCGAGTCGATAGTAGTAGAGACTAGCTCTATATACCTCTCGTTAGGGATCTAGT
The DNA here is from genome assembly GCA_002786025.1 of Zasmidium citrigriseum. NCBI lineage: Eukaryota > Fungi > Ascomycota > Dothideomycetes > Mycosphaerellales > Mycosphaerellaceae > Zasmidium > Zasmidium citrigriseum. The sequence continues at coordinate 3,737 of NHNW01000023.1, forward strand.
CTAGTAGTAGCTATAGTATAGAGTGTCTATATATAGACGACTAAGGATTATTATACTAGAAGTCCGTAATAGAGGCGGCCGAGTACTATTCTACTTCTTCTACGGGCTCTAAGGTTATATCGTTATACCCCTTCTACTTAACTTTATACTAGACCTACTTTAGGCCTTTCTTATTCTTCTCCTTAGTACCTTTCCCTCGGTACTTCTCTATAATAATATCCTATATCTCCTCTACTTCGTATTCGTAGTTAGCGCTATAGCTGTTTTAAACGAGGATAGGTAGCGGTAGTAGTTCGCGCTATCCTAGTAGTAGGTTATTAGTAGCGGGCTAGAGTAGGTCGGTATTAAAGACATTATCGAGCGTAGATAGGGATTTAGGTAGGTCGAGGCGGTATACGCTATATAGTAGTACCTCCTTAATTAAGTATAGGCTAGTATATCGGATATCGAGCTTCTTAGAAGGTCTCTCGGTACTCTAGTTCTTCGTATTAATATAGACGAGGTCGCCTACGTAGTAGGTTATTAGAGCGAACCTCTTTTAGTTTACGAATTCTATATACGACGCTTAAGCTAGCTTAATCTATTAACGTACGTAATAGTAAATTTTATTTATTCGCTCTACGAACGTATTAGCCGCCTTAGCGTCTAAGCGTTACTTATAGGGTAATACTAATAGTATCTCTTAGGCTAGGTTAACCTTAGTAAATAGAAGGTTTCGTCCTAGGTTAGCGAAGAAGGGCGACACTCTAGTAGTTATAGAGACGTAGTTATTAGTAGCGAATTTAGCTATAGGTAACTAGTCGGCCTAATTATTCTAGGTATAGTTATAGAAGGCTCGTAGGTACTATTCTATAATCTTATTAGTATTCTCGGACTAACTATCTATCTAAGGGTAATATAACGAGGATAACTTACGTTAGGTACTTAGAATTACGTATAGTCTCTTCTAGAAGGTAGAGATAAACTATCGGCCTCTATTAGATATAATATCTTCGGGCTACCTATAGCGGCTCTATATATACTAAATAAAAACTCGTATATAGTAGTCGGCCTTTATAGACTTTACTAGAATTAGATATCGCTCCTTTATTAGGCGGTATATAATTGTTATTACGTTTAAGTAAGAAACGTCGTTAAGTAAGCTCCGGCTTTTAGGTAGGTCTATAATAAAGTTAATAGATATACTCTACTAGGGCTAATACGGTATCGGTAGAGGATAGAGTAACGCTTATAATTACCTCTATAGATTACGGCTTTATCTATAGGTGCGATAGTTTCGGTAATACTAGTAGATCGTACGGGCTATAGTAGGCTAGAAGAAGTTTCGTATAACGAGCTTATAGAATTTAGCTAGCGTAGGGTAACCGGCTACTATATTATCGTAATAGTCCCTTAGAATACGGGTACGGACTAGAGAGTTATCGCCGGGTATAAGGATACTATTTCCTCCGTAGTAGTTACGTACGAAGATAAGGCCGTTAATAGCCTAATAGTCTTATTAGTAAAGTTTAATCTTATCGAGGTAGGGAACCTTATCTTCTCCCTTTATAAGTTAGCTTACTACGGTCTTAATCTCCGCGCTATCGTATAGTCGACGAATCTTGTTAACTAACCTATCTATATGTTCGGTATATTCTATATCGATATCTAACCCTAATAAGTTAAGTACTTAGTAGGGCTTAATAATAGTTTACTATTAGTACTAGATTCGAGGATTATTAGGGTTAACCGGTAGGTCCTAAGAGCGTCGTATAAAGGTATCGGGCTTAGTATTACTCTTTCTAGGCTAGTAAATAATAGTAAAGTTAAACTACGAGAGGAATTTAGCCTATCGAGCTTATCGCTAGTTAAGTTGTTTCGTAGTTATAAAATATTCTAGATTCTTGTAGTTAGAGAGTACCTTTACTAGTTTATCTTCGTTATTAGCGAGTTCGGGTCGCTATTCCTTAAAGGCCTTTATAATAGCTATAAGTTCCTTATCGTAGATATCGTAGTTATACTTAGTAGGTATTATCTTCTTAGAAAGGAAGGTAACTAGGCGTAGGATACTATCTAGCCCCTTTTAAGATAGGACGGCGGCGGTAACGAAGTCTAAGGCGTTAGTCTCTAGGATTATCTCTAGACCGGGGGTATAGTAGGCTAATATTAGCGCTAAGACGAACCGCTCCTTAAGAGTATTAAAAGCGCTCTAGTAATAGTCTATCTAGTAGAAGACTAGCTTCTTACTAGAAGCGTCTTCGGTAGTTCTCGTAAGATTAGTTAATAGGGCTACGATTTTTGAAAACTTCTTAATAAACCGTCGGTAGAAGTTTACGAAGCCTAAGAAGGATTAAACGTCCTTTACGTTACGTAGGGTTTCCTAATTAACTACGGCGTTAACCTTCTCTAGGTCTATACGAATACCGTCTTATCTAATAATAAGGCCTAAGTACTTAGTCTCCTATACGTAGAATTAACACTTATTAATATCGATTTATAACCCTACCTCTTTTAAGCCTTTAAGTACCTTATAGACATGTTACTAGTACTCCTCTAGCGAGTCTAAGAAAATTAGGATATCGTCGAGATATACCGAGGCGAAATCGTCGAGGTAATCTCGAAGAGCTCGATTAATAGTAGATTAAAAGGTTAACGGGGCGTTATATAACCTAAAGGGTATTATAAGATATTTAAATTGTCTATATCGTATCGTAAAGGCGGTTAGCTATTCCTAACCCTAGGCGATACGAATCCTATTAAAAGTAGTAATAACGTCTAACTTCGTAAAGTACTTCTTTCCGCTAAGGCGGTTTAAGGTATTAGATATAAGTAGAATTAGGTACTAGCTTTTAACTATAAGAGCGTTAAGTGCTCGATAGTCGATATATATCCTTAAGCTACCTCCGGGCTTTCGGACGACAATAATAGGTAATATAGCTAGGGAGTTACTTTCTCGGATTATTCGTTTAGATAGTTAGTTATCGACCTACTTCTTAACGGCGTCGTTCTCCTTCTATAAGAGAGGATATAGTCGCTTATAAGGAGGTTTAGATCCCTCCTTTAGGATAATTTCATAATTAATACTAGGTCGATAGGGAGGTAGTATATCGGCTCCCTTACGCGAGAAAGCGTCTAGGAGGTAATAGTATTCGGGTAGTAGTTTAGTTCGAGGGTCCTCGTCGGACTTCTCTACTATAAACTTGTCGTAGTCTTTAGTAGAAATACTATAAGTAGTAAGTATTACGTCTACCTAATCCTATAAACGAGCGTTACTACGAGCTAGACGAGTAATCTATAGAGCGGTAACGTCGGTATCGGGTCGGTAGGCTATTAATATATAGGTCTTAAAGGATATACCGTAGTATTTAACCTCTTTAAGGCTAACGTCTTCTTTCGTAAAGGGTACGAGTATCGTAGGAGCCGAAGGTAAGGCTTCCTTTATCTTATTATTCGTAGGTATACTAGCTCTCTTTAAGGAAGTATAGATAATCTTATATAAGGAGAGCGGAGGTTTCGGGGGATATAGAGTCGAAGAGGTTTAGACGATATTTCTACTAGGGTAATTATATTCCTTTCTATAGTAGTTAGAGTAGAAGGCGATACGGCCTATCGACTATTAAACGAAAGGTTCGTACTTTACAAACTAGGAGAGGCTAAGTACTAGGTTATATTATACGTTAGCGATAAAAGTAATAACTTGTTCTAGGTATCTATTAATATTAAGGTTAACGAGGGTACCGTAAGTAATACGGCTAGCTATAGAGCTACCGTTAGCGAGGTTAAGAGATCGTAAACGGGCGAGGGGGATAAATAGTAACTTAGAGGCGCGAGCGAAGGCGGTTTAAACGATAATAGAGGTAGCGCCTAGGTCGAGGAAGGAGCGAGCTTTATAGCTATTAACTTTAGATTATAAGACTATATAAGGTTTAATGTCTAGTAATACTTTAGTAGCTAATACTAATAGTTATCCTTCGATCTAGGCGTCCTTCGATATCTTTAAAGGTCCGTCTTTATATCTACTAACTACCGCGCTTAGGTAGTAGAGTTACTATTTCCCTAGCCTTCCTTCTCGGGCTTAGGGTCGTCGTTCTTCTTATCGTCCTAGATAGTAGTCTCGGAGGTATTAATAGTACGACCGTCGTTAGTAAAGCTATTTATCGGGTAGAAGGGATCCTTTAGACGATATCCGACCTTACGATAACGGAAGTAACGGTTCTCCTTTATATATTTAGTACGCTCGTCGGCGGTAAGCTTAGGTAGATTACGGTACTTCTCTATAAGATAGCTCGGGCCTTATTAATTATTATTATTAGATCTACCGTTCGACTTCTTGTTTCTACCTCCGCTACCCTACTTCTTATCCTTACTACGAGGGAAGCGGCGGTTAAGTTCCTTAAAGTTATCGTCTATATCGGTATAGCGCTCGATAAGATCCTTAACGGTCTTTACTAGATTACTAGTAAGCTTAGAGCGATACTTCGTAGTTAACTTCTATCGTAGTTAGTAGAGTTCGGTAACTAGCGTCTAGCTAACGTACGGGCGTAACTTCTAGTAGCGAGTAAAGAAGTTATTAAAGGATTTATCTTAACCCTACTTATAGTAGGTTATTTCGTCGTAAGCTTTTCTAACGCGGTTATATTCTCCGAATCGCTCTTTAAGGAAGGCGAGTATCTTATCGAGGTCCTAGAAGAGTAAGTCGGTATTAAAGTCCTTTCCGAGGCGTAAGGGTATACGGGCTTCGAGTATCTCCTAAGGAGTACCCTTAGTATAACTATAAATATAAGATAAGAGGGCGTTAGTATTACGGAAGATAGTTACGTTAAGCTTATTCTCGAGCTAGCGTAGCTAACGCTAGTATAATAGTATTCTATCGTTACCGAACTTCTTAGGATCGGCGACGGCTTAGTCTATAGTATATCCCTTACTTAAGGTAGGGTCGAAGGAAGTAACGTCTATCTAGGTAGTACGAACGGTATCGCGGTCTAGTATACGGTACTTCTTATAAGGCGTAGGATTCTTATTACGACGGGTAGGTCGGCTACTATCCGATTTATCGCTACTATAACTACTATTACTACCTAGGTTAGAGGGAGCCTTCTAGTAGCGGTTAGGAGAGGAGGACGTAGATAGCGACTAAGAGCGATTACGGCGATCCTCTAATAGTAATCTAGTAGACTAGAAACGAGGATAATAGGACGGGTTACGAGAGCGGCTACGCTTCTTAGATAGGCTAGTAGTGCTAGTACGAGACTTCTTAAGTTCCTTTTTAAGGTCTTTAATATAGCGGCGAAGGTTTATCTCCTCTCCTTCTAGTTAAGTATTCTAGCTCTCGTTAATATCCGCTCTAGCGGTAGCTTCGTCGAGCTACTATTAGGCTCTCTAAAGTTTATCCTCGGTCTCTTTAAGCTAGGCCTCTACTGCTTTAGTCTTCTTGTACTAGTTATTAGCTCGCTAGATATACTTATTAACTAGGCTAGTACCGTAAGGATCCTTCTTAGAGAGGGTAGCCGTTATCTTACGTACCTAGTTAAGGGTATTACGTAGGATACTAACCTTATCTTCGGACACTTCGTAAAGCTAAGTTAGGCAATCTATATAGCGTATAGTACGTACGTAGTTCTAGTAGATAGTTAGGATAAGGTAATAAGCTATCTTTAGTTTAGAGTTAATAAGGGCCTTTAGGCTAGCGTCGTCGAGATCCTTTAAACGCTCTACGTAGATCTTCTTAGGCGTTATAGGATCTAAAGTCTCGTCGTCGTCCTCGTCGTCGTCTTTAAGGAGGATATACTTCTTATTTATAGTCTCCTTAGTATAGATCTCGGTATTAGGGAAGAACTATATAATATCGATCTTGTCCGATACCGCTTTAGATTCGTTAACCTCCTTCTTAGTCTCCTAGGCTTACTTAATAATATTATTCTCTTTCTAGTCGAGCTTACTATAGTCGGCTTCGTACTCTAGGCTCTCTTCGTTCTAGGTAAAGGTCTAAGTAAGGGCGTTAACGTCTCGCTAGAGGAGGTCGTCGGGGAGGACGGAAGTATATATCTACGTAGGCTTCGGTCGGTCGGTAGCTTTCGCTATAATAGCGTTAAGAGATAGGAAGTTTTTAAGTAGTTTCGGTATATCGTTTACTATAAGGAAGGACGGAAGTTCCTCTTTAGAGGAGCGGGTACTATATACCGTAATAACTATCGTAACTAGGTATCTATAAAAGACGAACGCCTTAATAAACGCCGTAAAGAACTAATATAACTATAATAAGGCTAGGAACTACTCTAAACTCTAAAAACGCCGTTTACTCTAAAAGACTAGACGAAAGGACGGTAACGGTACTAGTAACTATATCGGTAACGGTAAGGTATTAGTAACTATAACGATAATCGTTAACGATAAAAGAGGTCTATAAAAGTGTTACGGATGAAATAGACGTGAATCGAGAAGTTAACAAGTTTATAGACAATCTACGAAGAGTTTCTAAGAAGCGCTTCCTTATAAGGGAGCTTCCTATCGATAAGGGTATCGATAGGTACCTTAGGTATCGATATTATAGGCTACTAGCTAGATAGTAGCGGCTAGGTAGTAGATTGTAATAGATATCTTATCTTTATTATTTAGTCCTTCGCCTATCTAAGTCTACCTCTTTAGTTTTATAGCTACTATCGGGGTACTTAGCGAGGTACCTCTCTTACCTATACGGTCGCTCTAAGTAGGCCTAGTATAAGAGTCGACTAGTTACTTAGCTAGCCTTCTAAGAGGCGTAGGGTTTAGGGGCTTAGCTTATAGCGTCCTTTAGGGAGGCTCTTATCGACGATACGGTTACTACGATATATAACTAGCTATAGTTACGGCGATATATGTCCTAGTACTAATATTACTATAAGAGTTATACGCGATCTACCCGTTACGCTTCGGTAAGGCGTTAAACTATCCGTACTATTATTACGAGAGGTATACTTTACTAAATAGTCTCCTCGGCTATAAAAGAGGCGCCTAGATACTATACGTTATCTAGTACCGTCGGTTATAAGAGCTTACTTAGGTCCTAAGACTTTACTAAAGTCTAAAGACGTTTACGCTTAACGATAATTAGCGCTATATACTTATTAGCCCTTTTATACTTACTCGAAGGTCTACTATTATATATCGGTTTACTTATAGAATTAACGCTTCTAGTAGTAGCGGTTAGTACTTAACTTACTCCGAGTAAGAATATTATTAACCGTCTCCTTCTATAAGTAACTAATAATCTATACGACTATATAGTTTCGACTATAGTAGTAAAGTAGAGAAGAGAGTCTTATACTAAACTTTAGATCCCTATATCCCTCGTCTATATATAAGGCCTCCGTTCCGCCTATCTACTTATTACTTCGGTATTAATATAGATAGTAGTACTATATATATTTCCCTAGCCTTAGCCTAGTCGATAAGTATATATTCGGTAATAGATAAGATAGAGGTAGATTCGGTAGCTTCGTATAGGTAGGTAGGTAGGTAGGTAGTAGATTCGATAGATTCGCTAGTACTAGACGCGAGCGGAGGATAGTAATAGACGCGTAGAGGTATTTAACGATAGGTTCGAGGGCGTTAGCGATAGATTCGGTAGTATATTAATAGGTTATAGTTAGGAAGCGGTAGGAGCCGAGGTCTAGCTACCTATAAATTTTATAGGTAGCTTTAGCTACGATCCTACTAAGTCCTAACTTTAACCTATTAATATTATTACCTACGCTATTAATATTATCGAGAGCGAAGGAATAATAAGATATACGAACGAATCGAATACTATTCTCTATATATAGAACGCTACTACCCTCTTACCTAGCTAGTAATTCCTAAAGGCGATAAAAGATCTACTACTAGTATAATAGTACCGAATCTACGATATCGATACGCTCCTCGTAGTAATAAAGCGATACGGAGAAGAGAGACTAGCTAAAGGTATTAGAAAGGCCGATAGTAAGCTAAAAGATAGTAGCGTAGACAACTTAGCTAGCTAGCTTAGTTTTTAGTCTTAATAAGTTAATTAAGACTAAAAACCTTCTATTAGGGATTACCTAGACTAAAAACCTCTAGCCTAATATTATCGAGATTAATAACCTTCTTAGCGTCTCCTACCTCTCGGACTAAGCGAGCCTTCTACTCTACCTACCTACTATTCGCGAAGCTTCTTAGATAACTTCGACTTATAGCGTAGACGACTACGACTCGGACTAGCCGTTAGACTAGCTATCTCCTCGTTACTATTAGGAGTAGTAGGGCTTATACGAAGATTAGGGCCGGCTCTAGGACGAGAAGTAGTACTAGCTTATAGACGAGGAATAGTAGGTTACTTACTCTTATCTTTCTTCCGAGCCTAACGGGTAGATAGACTAGTAGTATCCTCTCGCTCCTTAATTAGTATATTATCTTCCGACTCCTCGAGATTAGAAAGACTAGCTATAGTAGTAGCTTAATTCTCGCGCTCCTTACGAGATAGCGTATAGTTACGAGAACTTAGGGATTACTAAGAGGATATCTTATTATATAGATAGCGACGAGTATTTAATAGATACCGCTAAGCCTATTAAGTAGTAACTAACGGAGTCTAATCTAAATCCTCCTCTCGTATACGTCTACTACCTATAGGCGTATAGCTTAGATTACCCTAGCGTATATAACCTATACGACCTACTAACTTAGCGTTATCTATCCTACTAGTACTACGCTTACTAGCGACTACTCTACTCTCGCGACTATTATCTACTAGTACTCGACCTAGTATAGACGAGCTAGTACCTAGCCGCCGAAGGCTAACGGAAGCTACGGCTAAGTACTAGCGGCTCTTCTTTATAGTAGTCTACTACTCCTCTATAGTCTTAGGGGTCTAAGTTTAGGTTTCTAGCTAAGAGGTCGGTTTATCCTCTAGTAGTATAATACTCGTCTCTACTACCTCCCTACGTTACTTCTTAGCCTAGTTAGTCTCCTTACGCTTCTTATTCTATACCGCTAGCTTCTTACTACGCTTCTAGTAGATATCTAGTATAATACGATTTAGCTCTACGATAAGACTATCTAGCGGTAGGTCCTAGACGTTCGCGTTATCTTACTAGTACTACTCTATAAACGCCTTCGCCTTATCGTTTATCTACTTAAGGTTAATAGTACTAAACTTATATAGCTTCTTTATATAACCTAGATTAAAGATATTATATAGAAGCTACTAAAGGATATAGTCTAGTACTAGGATATTAGATAGTACTACGAATAGACGATTACTATAAGGATTACCGAAGATGTTCTTAGCCTACCGAGATACCTACTTCTAGATATTAGGTAATACGATTACTAGTATTATACTAGCGGCTAGAGTATTCGGCTTCTCTTAACGAGGAGGTAGATCCTACTAATAGAGTTTGCTTAGTAGCTCTAGATTATAGATACTATAATAAAGTAGTCCGCCTTCGACCTCTACTATAGGATTATATATCCGCTTATATTCGTAGAGATACTCGTTAATAACGGAACGGAAATAACGACGCTTAGCCTTATCCTTATAGTAGCGGCTATTCTACGCCTTTCGCTAAATATTAGGGATCTAATCGCGAGTATATATCTCCTTTATATTCTAGTCCTTCTTAAGGGCGTTATTAGTAATAGTATTGTTAATAGTCTCGTATACCTTTATATACGCTAATAGCGTAGGAATCTAATTTAGTATATCGTCCTTAATACTATTAAAGATCGAGTTATCTATACTAGTACTACTAAAGAGCGCCTTATCCTCGTCGATATCTACGTTAGTATCGACGGGTATAGTAACTTAGTAAAGACTACTACGCCGAGTAGGAGTATACGGATAGGTAGGCTAGTAGCTACTATATACTAGCTATAACTACGACTATAACTACGATACCTTAGTCTCTTTATCTTAGTCTCGAGGGATTATAGATTAATAAGTAGAGTTTATAGGTATACGCCTCTTACTATCGTCGATTAACTCTAGTAAGTAAAAGATAATAAGCGCCTATAATACCTTTAGTCGAGTAGTACGGCTAGCCTTTTATAGTATATCGTTAATATCCTTTATAATCGGTAGCTTCTAGAGGATTAATCGAAGGATATCTAGAATATTAGTACTAATCGCTATTACTAGCGTACCCTAGAAGATCTAGATCTTAGAGTCGAGTTTCTTAAACTTACAATATCGTAGATCCTTATTATATTCTATAATATAGCTAGTATAGAAGGATACGATTTTATCGATATTATAACTACCTAGCCTACGAGTATACTTCTTCGTCTTATTATTAATATCCTTCGTTAATAGAACTAGCTACTATCGAAACTATTCTACGCCGATATTAATCGTAGTACGACTATCGATAAAGATCTTAGTCTTCTTAATCCTCTATAGAGTAGCGTAGCTATCCTTATTAACTATATACTCTAGAAGCTAATATAGGAGGTCGAAGTTACTAAGGTAGCTATTTAGAATAGTCTATAGGATATAGGTAGTATTAGGCTAGTTAATACTACTACGGATAACCTACGTCTTAAACGGATTATTACTAAGCTCTCGGAATCTAGCGTTAGTAAGTAAGTACTTTTCGGTATCCTAAGAGAACTATTAGTAAACGTCTCCGTAGCTCCTAATAAGGCGTCTTACCTTAGATACTATCGCTAAATACCTAAATATAACCGTATCGATTAGTATAAGGGAGCGAGTAAGGTAGATCTAAGAAAACTCTAGCTAGAACTCCTTCTATTTAAGGATAAGATAGATCTCGTCGATTACGAAGAAGCTAATACTATTAGTAGTTAGCTATTAGTTATTTTCCTTTAACTAGAGTCTAGATATATACTAAGGAGCGATCTCGCGTAGGACTACCTAGAACTCTAGAAGTATAAGCTACTCTAGACTATAGATAATATAGTAGTATTTACTAGCTACGATATCCGTATATATCTTACTATCTTTCTTCTTAGTCTCGGCGGTAATAAGGTAGACGTTAATAAAATTATACTTACTTAACTCTAACTTAAGCTACTATATTACCTCTTCGATATCGCTCTACTACTCGTTACTAATACGAGTAAGGGGTATAATATAGATAGTTATCCGGCTAGTAAGGAGCGAATAGGCCTATAATATAAGACTCTTACCTATACTAGTAGTAGCGACTATAAGGGTGTCCTTCTATATAAAGATAAGGTTATATATAATATTAGTTTATAACTATAAGGGCTCGAGGCCTTAGTCTAGGTATAATAGCTTAAGGATCTTAGAAAGGCCGTTCTAGATAATATCTTCGTAGTACGGCTATACGGTATTAGTCTCTCTAGTATCCTATATAATACGCTAGACTTCCTCGAGTTTATTCTCGTAGATTATAGCTATACGAAGCTAGAAATACTCTACCTACTCCTTAGGACTAGTATTATCGTCTAGTAACTCGATATTACGGTTAATAGTCTATTAAGGATCTTCTCGACTAATAGTAATACGGCCTAGTAGTCGAGTAGGGATAGAGTTATTAGTAGTAGTAGTAGTAGCGGCGGCGGACTACGCTACTCTATTATCTCTACCTACTACCTTCTTACCTCTAGCCTAGCTAGTAAAGAACGAAGCGCCCTTTACTACCTTATTCTTCTTCTTTTAACCTCTCGCTATATTAGTAGTATTATAGGTATTAGTAATATTACTAGCGTTAAGGAAGAGTATAGAGAAAAGGGTAAAGTAGAGGCTCGAAATAATAAACGAACTAGACTCCTTACGCCTATTATAGACGTAAGAAGATCTCGAGATATTAGTTAGATATTTAAGTAGGTTAGAGAAGATTTAGAGTTATATACGTCTATAGGTTACTATCGCTAGCGAGTAGGCGAGTAGTAGAGTAGAAGGCGACTAATTTACTAGGCCTAACCTATACCTACGTACGTTACTAAACTACCTAGAAGTTACTAGAAGGTAAATTAAAGAAGATTAGCTTCTTTAGTTTAGTAGAATTTAGCCTATAAATAAGTAGAAATAGTAATATTATTAAAATAGGTAGGTACTTAGAGGATAGGGATATAAAGGCGCTTTTATACTTTTTAGTCTACGTAATACTTAGAGGTATTTTAGTATATCTCTACGATACTATATATACTATTTATTTACTATATAGCGGTAGTTATTACCGCCTATAGGTAGCCTTTTAGTAAAAATCTATAAATAGAAAACTAGTATTAACGTTTTTTAAATATAAGTCGTAAAGCCTTAAGTTAAAGTCTCTAAATTTATTCCTACTAAATTCTTCGTTAAAAAATCTAGAATAGACTTCCGCTAGATTTTAGATATCTTATATAGCGGTAGTAGGTTTAAAGTTAACAATAGCTATATACGGGCGTGCGAAGGCCTAAACGGGCAGTCTAGTGCAGTTTGTCCTCAGGCGCTTCGCAAGAGCTCGCTTTCCACCCATACTAAACCTAATCCGGAAACAGCCTCACCTCACCCCGAAGCGCCTGAATGGAGGTAGGTTTCACTTCGGAGCAGCTGTGAGAAGAGACGGGTCTAAGGGCTTGGGTGTTGAACTCAGGCCCATCAGCAGCAGTGGCCTCTCAATTGACCTGTGATCTCGCAGTCGTCAATGAAAGTGTAGGTTGTTGGTGATGGTGGAGATGTGAGAGAGCGGGTTCGGCTCGTGAAGCGACTTCGCGCTGAAGGCAGCGGCGCTCCAAACGCGAGATTGTCGCGCGTCTCCATCCCGCAAAGGCAAGAACAAGGCTCTCATCCATCTCCGATACTAGGACGAAGAAGTCACTGACATCAAAAACCATATGAACTGTCGAAAGGACAGAGAAGATTTCTCGGAAGACACAGGCAGTCCTCTCCCCCATAACTCCACGACATGTCCGAGATGCGCCGAGGCTCCACCCAAACCCCATGGAGAACGGGTAACGGTTAAGCACGGCGTTGCTACGGGCATGTGATGATCTATTTCTTACGAGTGAAAGTGTCTTTGTCCTCCATTTCTTCCAATCTCGACATTTGTCCCCTTCAGTAATATCACTTTGATCATCTCTACTTCGCCATGGCCTCCCTCGCAAGATCTATGAGACCCCTCGCTCGGGCAGCTGTCAATGCATCATCACGAACATCGGCAAGCCGAACGCCATTCGCCCGGTCTATCCCAGCGTAGGAGACACCATACCAACATTCAGCTCAGCTTCTAACGTTGTAATAGAGCACGATGCCTATCATCTACCGCACGCCGGCGAAACGAAAGCTCCGTCGACCTCGAATCCCTCGAACCAACACCTATCTTCCACCTAAATGAAGTCGAAGGCGCTATGGCAGAGTCGGTCTCGAAGTTTGCCAACGAAGTAATCCTCCCCAAAGTACGCGACATGGACGAGGCAGAAAAGATGGACCCAACAGTCGTGGAGCAATGCTTCGAGCAGGGCCTCATGGGCGTCGAGATTCCCGAAAAGTACGGCGGCGCGGGCATGAACTTCACAGCAGCTATCGTTGGTATTGAAGAGCTGGCGAAGGTAGATCCCAGTGTCAGTGTCATGGTGGATGTCCACAACACCTTGGTTGTTACCGCAATCCTGAAATACGGCACTGAGGAGAGCAAGAAGAAGTGGCTTCCCAGACTCGCGACTGAGACTGTTGGGTCTTTCTGCTTGTCAGAGCCAGCGTCAGGGTCAGACGCTTTCGCTATGAAGACCAAGGCCGAGAAGACTGCGGATGGCTACAAGATCAATGGCAGCAAGATGTGGATCACCAACTCCATGGAGGCTGGCTTCTTCATCGTCTTTGCCAACCTCTATCCTGAGAAGGGCTACAAGGGCATCACTGCTTTCATCGTCGACAAGGAGAACCCTGGCCTCACGATCGCGAAGAAGGAGAAGAAGCTCGGCATCAAGGCATCGTCTACCTGCGTCATCAACTTCGACGAGTGTGAAATTCCTAAGGGCAATCTCCTTGGAAAGGAGGGTGACGGTTACAAGTATGCTATTGGTCTCTTGAACGAGGGTCGTATTGGTATCGCTGCTCAAATGACCGGTCTTGCTGTTGGATCGTTCGAAAACGCAGCCAAGTATGTCTGGAACGACCGCAAGCAATTCGGTATGCTGGTTGGCGAGTTCCAGGGCATGCAACATCAGCTCGCGCAAGCATGGACAGAGATCACTGCTGCACGTGCCCTTGTATACAATGCCGCACGTAAGAAGGAAGCTGGCCAGGACTTCGTCATGGATGCGGCGATGGCCAAGCTGTATGCCTCGCAGGTCGCAAACAGAGTCTCGGGTCAGGCCATCGAATGGATGGGTGGCATGGGCTTCGTAAGAGAAGGTCTGGCTGAGAAGTACTGGAGAGATAGCAAGATTGGACAAATTTATGAAGGTAAGAAGGACCGACCTTGTATGGTCTCTTGCTTGACTATCTTGGCTGACATTCGACAGGAACAAGCAACATCCAACTCACGACCATTGCGAAGCTGCTGCAAAAGGATTACACCCAGTGATGAGCGACTTCGGATGGCAATTGTCCCTTCTTCGGATTCGTTTTTGCGCAGCGTTGGTGTACGTAGAATGATTTCAAGGCTTCATGTACAAACCAGAATCGTAAGAGACTTTCGACCGCCAGCCACCACCCATGGCACACATCATCGACGCCGAAGTCTTCGCGAGCTTCAGCAACTCAAACCACGCTATTGCTCTACAGCCCACCTCTGCACATGCATCACGGAATTGGGCCGATAGGCATCGTTGACTTTCGGACAGCGAGCAAGAGATCCACCTCGTGCCATCTCGAGGACTTGAGGTATTGATGAAATGACTGTCTGCATGACGTCGCTTTCATCATTGTCAACATGCGAGCAACATCGCCGGTCTTCAGCACCAGCATTTTACAGTCTCATCCATTCGCAACTTCACGACGCCAAGCAAGGACGGTACGCTGGTTCGCAGCCCTCGACTTTGGATGTGAGACCGAAGTTAAAAATGGAACGGTTTACACACCCCTTGGCGACACTATCAATGCAGGAACCACATTGCAAGCGATTGCGCATACAGTGACATCAAGGTCTTACTGCGACGACCACGTTCCAACACGTTGAGAGAAGTACCACCGCCATGAGACCGGGAGCACTTGGCGTCACAAGCAACACCACATCAGCCTCTTCGACTTAGCTTTTCTTGGCTGTGAGCACTTGAACCAATACCACCGAAGTGACCGACACCCATTCAGAGTTGTATGATCTCGGGCGTGCGCTGGCTTGAGGCCGTTTGAACGATCCATCACTGTAGATCGGTGGTCATGTTGTTGGGAAGACGACGAGCCAAGTAGCGTCTTTCGCCACTTGGCTACGATATTGGGAAGAGCGATGGCGAGAACAGTCGTCAACCTCTATCGTACGGCTCGAGAGATGATGTCGAGCGACCTCATGGTGTTGCTGAGGATAGGTATAAAGGTCTAGACGAGCCCGCCAGATGTCTCCGGAGCCTTGCATCATCACAACCAGATTCACCATACCAAGCTGCCCGATATGAAGCTCCTGGCTTCCGTCGCCATCCTATCGTCGAGCTATGTCCTCGCCATGCCGACGCAACCAACAAGGCGGTCTGCAAACCATTCCATCAGCGCCGGCATCACCGATTCATCGGCGGCCATCGATATGCAAGTCTTTGACTACGTCGTCTGTGGAGGTGGCCTTACTGGATTGACCGTTGCTGGTCGATTGACTGAGGATCCAAGTGTTTCTGTGCTGGTCATAGAAGCAGGTTACAACAATTACAATGACCCACGTGTTCAGGACGTCCGGACTTATGGTGATGCTTTTGGATCGGAGCTGGATCATGGGATTTACTCGACGCCTGTTCCCTGGCAGGATGGGCAGGGAAAGCTTCTGGTGGCGGGCAAGACTCTTGGTGGGAGTGGAAGTCTGAATGGTGCTTCGTGGACGAAGGGAGCCAAATCACAATACGATCTCCTGCCCTTCCTCACAGGAGATGAGAGTTGGGGATGGGAAGCCTTCAATGAGCAGATGCTCAAGGCTGAGCATTTCAACTTGCCCACCGAAGAACAGCACGAGGAGAAAGGCGCCAACTACGACTCTCTATATCACGGCACCGATGGCCCTGTCCATGTCTCTTTCGGAGCAGGGATGTTTGGAGGCACCCAACTACCAGCATTGGAAGCATCCGAGAAAGTTTGGTCCAACTTCACGAGGAACTCTGATGCCGCTTCGGGTCTTGTCAATGGAGGTACGATCATCCCCAATATGGTCGATGTGGACGACGCCCAGAACCGCTCCAGTCCTTTCACAGCATATGCACAACATCAAGTCGAGAACCGGGACAACTTCCAGATCCTCACAGGCCATCGAGTAACAGAGATTGTCTGGAAAGAAGGAAACGACATGGTCGCAGATGGTGTCCACTTCCAGCAATCACAAAACAGCACCGTCCACTTCGTCAAAGCCAGGAGAGAGGTCCTCCTCGCAGCAGGGTCTCTTCAATCGCCTCAGATTCTCGAGCTCTCAGGAGTTGGCGATCCAGACGTCCTCTCGGCCGCCGGTGTCCCCCTCAAGCACGCTCTCAAAGGCGTTGGAAAACATATGCAAGAGCAGACGAAGAACACGCTTACCTGGGACGCGAAGCTAGGGACTGACTTTGACGGGACTGGTCCACCCTCCGCCATAGCCTTCCTCACCGCTCAACAACTCCTCCGCAACGAAAGCCAATCCTGGTATGACTCCGTCAAAGCCAACCTCAGCCCCTACGCCGCCACGCTGGAGGAAGAAGGTCTTGTCTCTAGCGGGCCTGCCACAGCAAAGATCCTCGAGCAACAACTCGACAACCTCTTCCATGCCCCAGACTCCGCGGCGTCGGAAGTCTTCTTCACCATCGATCCAGACAACAACCAAATCGGCGTCGATACCTGGAACCTGATCGTCCTCTCCCGCGGCACGGCGCATATCAAGACGCGTTCTGCGTGGGATCATCCCATCGTTGAGCCGTCGTATTTCCACCACCCGCTTGATCTGGAATTTCAGACCCAGACCAATCTCCAATCCCGCGACGTCTTCTCCACCCCTCCCCTATCCACCTACGTTGCCTCCGAAGTCACACCAGGCACATCCCTCCTCCCCCTCAACGCCTCCAAAACCGCCTGGGAGGACTGGACGAAGAAAACCTTCACCTCCGTCTGGCACTACATCTCCACGCTTTCCATGATGAAAGAGGAGCTCGGCGGAGTCGTAGATTCAAGATTGAAAGTTTATGGGTTGCAGAACGTAAGAGCTATTGATGCGAGTGTTGTGCCCATTCAATTGTCGGCGCATCTGAGCAGTAGTTTGTTCGGGGTGGCCGAGAAGGCAGCTGGGATGATTCGGGAAGACTGGAAGGGTAAGGAGAGTGGGGAGGAGGCGTTGGAGAGAGTTGATAGTGGTGGGCATCAGGCTTGAGTTACGTTTGGCATTTGCATTGGTATTGGCATGTTGCATTTGAGGAGCGGGATTCATGATGGTGGGTAAAATGGATAGTTGGCTTGATAGTTGGATGTATTCCACTGCATGATAATTGCGACTTCTTACTACTTGCGGCTCGCATTTGATTGTTCTCACGTCTCAGGCCGCCTATGACCGTACTTCGGTCTTCAGATGTCGGTGCGTTGGTATCGATCGACGCCTTGGATGGTGATACGTCTCTTGGCCCGCTGCTTGGCCACCAGCCTTGAGAGTCTTGGGCTGGGTCCGACAAGATAGAGTTCCACCGCGGTTGGACCGCCTGCTCTCTTCGGTGACGTCTCTCGTAGCATTCGTTGCGGTGTGAGCATCGTCGGGCCCCGGGCCGTGGACAGAGCTTCTCTTATCGAGGCATGAAGCACTCACTGCCTTTTGCTGATGGCATTGGTGGGATTTCGTCTTCCAGATCGTCCAGAATTGATGATTGCCGAGAAGTGGTTTTCGTATCTCACTCCCCTCGTCTTCTCTTCGTGCCGGCGTGCCCATTCAAATCGCCATCTGCAACATCATCCCCATCCACAAACTCCAGCTCGTCCGCTTGAGCAGTGCTCTTCCTCCTGAATTGGCCAGTTCCAATAGCCACAATCTCATCCTCGCTGTCGCTCTCGCCCATGTCGAGGAGCACTGGCATACGAAACTCCTCCCCAGCGCCTTTCCCTATCCTGCCCTCTCGCTCCAACTGCTCTTCATCCACAGTCAACACATCGACATCCTCATCTTCCGCATCCAGTCGCCGTTTCTGGAGCTCAGCCGTATCGTGGATGTCAAATTCGTCTTCCTTCTCGATGTACTCCACGTTCTCTTCAACCTCCATAAAGTCGGGTGCCAGAGCTGACCAGCGTTGTGGAGTATTGATCGACCACAGATATATTCTGCCGCTTTCCACACCTGTCGCCGCGACGAATGGTCTTGTCGGGTGCCATTCCACAGCTCCTAGCTCTTCTTTCGGCCCTTCCAAAATCTTGACCAACGAACCGTGTCCACGCTCCCAGATGTAAATGTCGTGGTTCATGAGAGTCGATGCCATAACGTAGTCGGCGTTGCTGCTGAACGCGACATGATTCCAAGAGAGGCGGTTGACGACATCTTGAAATTTGTGCTCGACTTCGAGGTTTATGCTGTCAGAGTGAAGGTTCGGATCGGAAAGGTGGGGCAGTTTGATCGTCCGAATGATGGTATCGGAGGCGTTGACAAGCAAGTCCCTCCCAGAGCTGCTGAGACGAATCAGGAGGATGGGCTTGCTGCAGAGTCGATTGCTGTAGACTGTTTCTTTAGTCTTGCTGTCAATAACATTGAGCCATCCCTTGGTGGTGCCAGTTATGATGTGCGATCCCGTAGGCGTGAACGCGGCGACTGTGGTGAAATGTTTTGCATCTGCCTTCTCATTCCCTTCGATCTCATGTGGTGCGCGTTTGGGCAGGTTTGGCAGTCCCATCTGTTTGACCTTCTTGCTGTCTGTAAAGTCCGCGAGCACAGGCCTGTACTCATACAGCGCAGCCACGCAAATGTTGAAATTTGATGGGTGCAGCTCTGCAATATAGACGGGAGCACCCAGATTCACAGTCCGTACCCTGCTGCCATCTTTCAAATCCCAGAGTATGACCTTCCAGTCCACGCTGCTGCTGAGCAGATATCGCCCACTTTTCTCCCATGATAATGACTGAACTGTTCGTCCAGAAGTGTGGCCCTTGAGTTTACGCGCGACGCCGTTGGTCTCGAGGTCGAAAATGGCGATTGTGCCCTTAGCAGTGCCAGACGCCAGGAGATCGCCGCGGTGTGAGAAGCGGATGCATACTGCCTGGCCGGACGAGCGCAGGCGGGCAGTGAGCGTTTCGGGGATGTCCTGGGCGAGGAGAACGGGGTCGGATAGAGGAAGATTCATCGTCGGTGTCTGGACTCGTCACTGCAGTGACTCATGAAAGGATGTGACAGTGACTACTGCACATAGTACTTGTCATATGAGTGAGGCAGCATGCGCCTGCGAATGAATCACTGCACTGCAAGCGGCAGGGGGAACAGGCAGTCGCCGAGTTGCCCTTCTTTCAACAACGACTCGCTGGCAGCACCGTCGCCTTCTCACTCCATTGCCAGACTTGCTGCTTCTGAAGCGTATATCAGAGCAGAAGCGAGTGGCTGTGCGTGAAAGTCGAAGAGTGCCCAGGTGAGAGTCGGCGTCGCGGCGGTTGTTGCTTTGGCTCGCGTGCCGCAGCGGGACACCCGTCCGTCACATCCCTGTCAGGCGCTCGGGCCACCCGCAGGCTTGGCCGGTTGTGAAGAGGTCGCCGCCTACCAGCGCAACTCCATCTCCAGCACACCCTCGACCTCCACCCTCAACCATCGCAGAATCGCCCGGTTCCTCGCGATTTCGCCTGTACCCACTGCGTACACCACGGAGACACGCTCGAAACCATCCCTCAGTCGCCAGCCGGCCTGCGATTGACCCCGGGCGCGTGACGGACTGCCCGCTCGAGACACCATTCTTACCGGCGCGCGGCGCACCACTCCCATCGCGGGAATCGCACAATCGACGACGGCGTCATAGTAGCGGAAGGAGCGACTTGCTCGAGGGCGCAAGGCGCGCGGCGGCCCTCACTTGAGGTCGCGCGAGGTTGATAGGGGAGAGGTGGCGGAGAACAAAACCGGCCAGTGACGCGGAAGCGACGTGCCAACAAAGCGCATCCGCCTCAAAGGACTGCCATCCAGAAGCGCACTGTCGCCGTCAAGAGATAGTAGGAGGCAAGACACCAGCACATCCGAGTCGTGCAGACACACCCGACCGTCAACATGGCGACCTTCGCGAAATCGTTGGCGCCGCTCAAGACGGTGCAGGAGATCCAGTTCGGACTCTTCTCGCCTGAGGAGATCAAGAGTATGAGTGTTTGTCACATCGAGTATGCGGAGACTTTGGACGAGCAGCGCCAGCGGCCGCGCGAGAAGGGCCTGAACGACCCCAAGCTGGGCACTATCGACCGTAGCCAGATGTGCGCGACCTGCGGAGAGAACCAGCAGGAGTGTCCTGGTCACTTCGGCCACATCGAGCTGGCCGTCCCAGTCTTTCACGTCGGTAAGTAGCCATGCAGATGGCTTCGTCACTCACTTCAGGCGCTGATCATCACGTGACTAGGCTTCATCACCAAGATCAAGAAGATCCTCGAATCAGTTTGCCACAACTGCGGGAAGCTCTTGGAAGATGAAGTAAGTTGTTTTCGATGTCCTTTCAACAGGTAGCATTTTGTTCCAGTATCAGTACTTACATGCACCCTGCAGAACAAGCCAGAGTTTGCCATGGCTCTCAAGCTGCGCGATCCCAAGCGGCGGTTCGAAGCCGTCACCCGCCTGTGCAAGGGCAAGGACGTATGCGCAGCGGACATTGAGGACAAGCCAGAGGATGAAGACCCAAACAACCCGAAGAAAGACAAGGACAAGCGCAAGTCCCACGGTGGCTGTGGCAACACCCAGCCCACCATCCGAAAGGAGTCACTCAAGTTGTGGGGCACCTGGAAGAACCCGAAGGGAGAGGACGGCGAAGATGGTGGCGTTGAGAAGCGCCAGATCACTCCGCAGATGGCCTTGAACATCTTCCGCAACATCTCCGAAGAGGACCTCGTGCGACTTGGCCTGAACGTCGACTACGCACGGCCCGAGTGGATGATCTTGACTGTGCTGCCTGTGCCACCACCGGCCGTCCGTCCCAGTATCTCGGTCGATGGCACCAGCCAGGGCATGCGCTCCGAAGATGACTTGACTTTCAAGCTGTCAGACATCATCCGAGCAAACTCGAACGTCCGCCGTTGCGAGCAAGAGGGTTCGCCACAGCACGTTCACGATGAGTTCACTGGTCTTCTGCAGTACCACGTTGCAACCTACATGGACAACGACACTGCCGGCATTCCGAGGTCCATTCAGAAGACTGGCCGTCCGCTCAAGGCCATCCGTGCTCGTCTAAAGTCGAAGGAGGGTCGGTTGCGAGGTAACTTGATGGGCAAGCGTGTTGACTTCTCGGCGCGTACCGTCATTACCGGAGACCCCAACCTGGAGCTCGACCAAGTCGGTGTGCCTCGATCCATCGCCCGCGTGCTGACTTTCCCTGAGCGCGTTACCGTCTACAACATCCACAAGCTCTCACAGCTCGTGAAGACTGGACCAAACTTCCACCCAGGCGCCAAGTTCATCATCCGAGACGATGGCTCCAGAATCGATCTTCGATACCACAACGCGTCGAAGCAGATTCAGCTGCAGCTTGGCTGGATAGTCGAGCGACACATCGTCGATGGCGACTACATCATCTTCAACCGACAGCCTTCGCTGCACAAGGAGTCCATGATGGGTCACCGAGTCAAGGTCATGCCTTACTCTACGTTCCGTCTGAACTTGTCGGTCACGTCACCTTACAACGCCGATTTCGACGGCGACGAAATGAACTTGCACGTTCCCCAGAGCCATGAGACCCGAGCTGAGGTCGCCAACCTCTGCGCCGTGCCACACAACATTGTCTCACCGCAGAAGAACGGTCCTCTGATGGGTATTGTGCAGGATACCATGGCTGGTATCTACATGATGACGCGACGCGATGTCATGCTCGACCAAGAGCAAGTCATGAACATCCTCCTGTGGGTACCTGGCTGGGATGGTGTCGTCCCGCCCCCAGCAATCATCAAGCCAAGCCCCCGATGGACTGGCAAGCAGATAGTATCGCTTGCGTTACCGGCAGGGCTCAACATCATGCGACCAAAGGAGAACCACATTCCTCTCAGAGAAGAGAAGGATGATGGTCTCGTTGTCATGAACGGCGAGCTTGTCTGGGGCCGTATGGTCAAGGGCATTGTCGGTGCTTCGGGAGGTGGTGTGGTGCACTGCATCTTCAACGACAGAGGACCTGATGCCACCGTTGAGTTCTTCAACGCCGCGCAGCGAATCATTTGCTACTGGCTTCTACACAACGGCTTCAGTGTCGGCATTGGAGACACTATCCCAGACTCGGAGATGGTCGAGCTCATTGCCAAGGAGATTTACGACCAGAAGCACCAAATCGATGACTACGTCAAGGAAGTCGAATCCGGCAACATGGAGACACTCCCCGGTATGACCATCCGAGAGACGTTCGAGTCGAAGACCAAGGCTGCTTTGGATAATGCGCGAAACAAGGGCGGTGATGTCGCCTATCAGCGTATGAGGCCTTGCAACAACGTCGGAACCATGGTCAAGTCTGGCTCGAAAGGCTCAACCACGAACGTGTCCCAGATGACTGCTGCTGTGGGACAACAATCTCTTGAAGGCAAGCGTCTGCCTTTCGGCTTCAAGGATCGTGTGCTTCCTCACTTTCCCAAGGACGACTACTCTCCCGCGTCACGAGGTTTCGTGGAGAACTCGTACCTCAGAGGTCTTACTCCACAAGAATTCTTCTTCCACGCCATGGGTGGTCGTGAGGGCCTGATCGACACTGCCGTCAAGACTGCCGAGACTGGATACATCCAGCGTCGTCTGGTCAAGGCTCTCGAAGAAGTCATGATCAAGTACGACAGCACGGTCCGCAACTCGCTCGGCGACATTCTGCAGTTCACATACGGCGAAGACGGTCTCGATGCCATGTTTATCGAGTCGCAGCCTCTCCAGATCATCAGCGCTTCTGAAGAGAACTTCGACAAGAAGTACAAGATCGATGTCATCAACCCGCAGAACAAGAACCAGATGCTTAGCCCCAACGTGCTGGAGATCGCAGCAGAGCTTCGGGGTGATGTGGATGTTCAGAAGCTGTTCGACGAAGAATACGAGGAGATTAAGAAGAGTCGAGACAAGATTCGAGGCAGCGTGGAGGATGCAGACGAGAGTCGCTACCTCCCGTTGAACGTCGGCCGCATGATCATGAATGCCCGCGACAAGTTCAAGATCACGGACAACAGCAAGAGTGACCTGGACCCACGAGACACGATTCCGAAGGTCAAAGCGATGCTTGACAGACTCAAGATCATTCGTGGTGATGACGAGCTCTCGAAAGAGGCCGATCTCAACGCCACGCTACTCTGCAAAGCGCTGTACCGCTCCCGTCTGGCTTTCAAGAGACTGGTCAACGAGGATCACCTGAGCAAACTGGCCTTGGACAACATTCTTGGTGACATTGAGAACCGCTTCTTGCGAGCTCTGGTCAGCCCCGGCGAGATGGTGGGTGTCCTAGCCGCGCAGTCGATCGGTGAGCCGGCAACGCAGATGACGTTGAACACTTTCCACTTGGCTGGTGTGACTGCGAAGACCACTACCAAGGGTGTGCCGCGTCTGAAGGAGATTCTGAACGTGGCCGACAATATCAAGACGCCAAACATGAAGGTCTTCCAGCACGAAGACAACTACGACAACCAAGAGTCTGCCAAGGAACTTCGATCGCTCGTCGAGCACACCAACCTTCGTGGCGTTACCGAAGAGACGGAGATCTACTATGATCCTGTCATCGAGAGCACAGTCATCGAAGCCGACCGGGACATGGTCGAGTCATACTTCATCATTCCAGAAGACAACGCCGAGTCCCTTGACTCACAGAGCAGATGGCTTCTGCGCATTGTGCTCAGTCGCCGTCAATTGCTCGACAAGGGTCTGACTGTCACCGAAGTGGCACAGAAGATCAAGGCTGTCTTTAACTCGGACATCTCCATCATCTTCTCGGACGACAACGCCGATGAGCAAGTCATTCGCATTCGGATGAATAACCGCGACAAGGGCGAAGAGTCTGACAGCGAGGAAGAAGACATGCTCAAACGTCTCGAAGAGTACATGCTTGACAAGGTCGTACTCCGTGGCGTTGAAGGCATCCGCCGAGTCTTCGTGTCGTCTGGCACAAAGCTGCACATGAAGGATGACGGACAGTTGGTAAACAACAACAGAGAACCCAAGTGCAAGGAGTGGTACCTCGACACCGACGGCGTGCAGCTCCAGAAGGTTCTGGCTGTGGAGGGTGTGGATGCAACGCGAACGACTTGCAACCACTTCCAATCGATCATGTCGGTCTTTGGCATCGAGGCAGTCCGCGCTGCATTGATGCGAGAGATGAAGGACGTCCTGACCAACGACGGTTCGTACGTCAACCATCGCCACATGGCCATCCTTTGCGATGTCATGTGCGCGAGAGGTGAGCTGATGGCAGTTACCCGTCACGGTATCAACCGCTCCGACACTGGTGCCCTCATGCGTTGCTCCTTCGAGGAGACGGTCGAGATTCTCTTCGACGCCGCTTCCTCTGGAGAACTGGACGACTGCCGTGGCGTGTCTGAGAATATCATCCTCGGCCAGCTGGCCCCCAGCGGTACTGGCGAGTTTGACATGCTCTTGGATACAGAGATGCTGAAGTCTGTGTCGGCCACTCAGAGACCAATGCAAATGGGCTTTGCCGCCGGGGCTGCCTCGCCGATGGCAGACGGTGCCGCGACGCCTTATGACTTCAACTCGCCGATGGCAGAGAGCGGTTTCACTGGCCCTGATTACGGCGCCAGCTTCTCGCCCATCATCCAGCCCGGCCAAGACGAGAGCGGCGGTCTCACTGCATATGGCGGTGGTTTCGATGGTGGCTTGAGTCCTTACCGCGGCGGCATGAGTCCCGGCTATGCACCAACCTCGCCGTTCAGCAGCATGAGTCCGACGTCGCCAGGCTACGGTGGCTACTCGCCGACCTCGCCGTCGTACGGTGGATACTCGCCAACCTCGCCAGCTGCAGGCATGACCAGTCCTGCCTTTGCCATCACGTCTCCGCAGTATTCGCCTGCCAGCCCGGCATACACGCCTACCTCGCCAAACTACTCCCCTGCGTCGCCAAAATACGGCACCAACAAGGTCTCCCCAACTTCACCAAACTACAGCCCGGCCTCGCCAAACTACTCTCCAACATCGCCCGGCTACTCCCCAACGTCACCAAACTACAGCCCGACTTCACCAGGCCACGCGCTGGGGAGTGCGACGTCGCCGAAATACTCTCCCACGTCGCCGCAGTACAGCCCGACGTCACCGCAATACAGTCCCACATCGCCGATGTACTCTCCAACGAGCCCTGTCTACAATGGTGGTGGTGGCGCAAGCAGTACATCTCCGACGTCGCCGCAGTACAGCCCCAAGTCGCCAATATACAGTCCCACGAGCCCAGCTCAGAATGACAACTACTCGCCGACGTCGCCGGGCAACAAGCAGAGTCCGACGAGTCCACAGTACTCTCCGACAAGCCCGCAATACTCGCCAAAGTGAGTCACCTTCCTCAATGTCTACAAAGACCATACTGACATCCGCGCAGCTCCCCCAAAGACGAGTAATACCTTGACTTCTTCAACTGCATGACTACAGATTCATCATTGCATCAAAAGAGATTCTTTTCGAACACGAACGCCTGGGGAAACCGGTCCAGCATGCGAGCGAAACGTACTCTTAGCTGAGCCCACGTGGCGCGTCTGCGATGACACGACCGACGATCTCACGGCTTTCGACTTTTTCCACTGTAACAACTATTTTCGAAGCGTTCATGGCAACTGCATTGGGACGGCGTTTTTAGAAAGATCTCTTCCTTGGACAATAGAGAAAGAGAAACAACCACGAAAGCCAAAAAGAGACACCAAGGGTGGTGTTGAGGGAAGCGAACAGGGAGGCATCGAGAGAGAAGTGTGGATGGGTGGATGCATTTGAATTGATGAGAGGCGAAACGAAAAAAGTGCTGTTTCCTTGTTGCGCCTCATAGATTGAACCCCAACGAGGCTTGCTACTGCTACTGTGTTTGTGCGATGGATCAGAGTTCTGGGATTGAGCTGCGAGTTCTCACTGCGGCTGGAGGGTGGATGATTCTGCTTTTGCACGGTGGACGTTGGGCTAATCACTTCTAGAGCCCTGCGGATGATACCCCGGAATTGGGAGGCAAGAATGCGAGAATGCTTTGTTCTCCTGCTGGAGACAGATATGCGACATGTGATGAGCGAGACTTGGAACTTCTTTCAGATAAGATTGAAAAATGCAGACAGCGCCGTCACATGGCTGCTAGGTTGCACAAACTTTACCCTTTTCTTCTCTTTCTTCGCTTCTGATATACAATAGGTCTAGTCTGGTGGCTGTTGTTGAAGCCTCACGCCCTTTCGGGGCCAATATGTCGTCTGCTTGAGGAAGGTGAGGGCCACGTGGGCTGGGAGAGTTTGGCCACTTCACCTCATCGGAACCTTCTCCGCTGCGACTTCTTCTCCTTCAACATCAACCAGAACACAAATACGCCACCATGGAACCAAATTTGCCATCTACCACGGCCTTCAGAACGAGCGGTTTACGCAAATTCCTCAGGAACTCCCTGCCGGGAGGAGAATCCGCCTAGCAGCAAAGATCGAGTCCACGACACTTTGAGCCGCGGCGTCCTCGTGGTGGCTTGCATGAAGCTTGATATGGCTTGTCGTGAAGCTTCACAGTCGATGCGGGCGTTGGCCTCGCCTTGGCCATAGGAATGGCGCTGAGAAAGATGGCAGATTGAGGCTCTGTGTGAGCCGCAGCTTGCTGGTCTTGAGTACATCTGCCTCTCCTCGATCTCCTCAACGGAAACCAGCCATCTCTGCGATCACCAACTACCTTCAACATGCTCTTCTCAAGGCATCTTATCACTGTCGCTAGCCTCGCGCATGTAGCAATCGTTCACGCAGCCCTGGACAATAAAGACCCTGGCGACTACTGCATCAAGAGCTCCTACCAAAGCAACAGCGAGTTTTGCTGCTCGGGAGAATGCATTGACCATACCATTATCCTGTGGTCCGGGCAGTGCAAATGGTTCGGCGATGCTTGTTTGGATGCCAGTCCGCCTTCTTGTGGGGATACGTCGGTCTTCCAGTTGACGACTTGGGAATGGGAGACTGTGGGTGGGAATTGCTATTATGATGAGTGTCAGTGGCAGAGGTTCAATTATGGGTATGAGTGTTGTCCTTGTAAGTCTGAAAATTCTTGGTTGTTGGGTGGTCTTGCTGATATGGAGGGAATACAGGTCCTGATGGATACAAGACGACGGGCAATACTTGCGTCCACCGCGGTAGGGGTTGCGTCGGCTGCACTGATTCCAGTGAGACCCTCCAAATCAACCCTCTCAGCGGGAACTACATCTGTCACGGCAAAGACTGGCAGAACAAAGCTTGCGAACTTGAGCAGCAGATTCTCGACTGGATGAACATCGCGGGCGAAGCTAACACCGTCCTCAATGGCTTCTGCGCAGGTGCCGATCCCGCATCCTTCGCCATCAACGCCTTGCAAGCGATCATCGCCATGTTGAACGATGTCAACTCTGGACACACCAGAGGCTTGACTGGATCCACGATGGTCGCGGCTCTCAATGTCGCGGCCATGGCTTCGGCGTTGTACATTGGACTCGAGCTGGAAGAGGCTGCGCTGCTTGCGAACAAGATGTATCAGACTGCTTGCAAGGCTAGTACTATGCTTGGTGCTGCTTTGGACAATGCAGAGGAATATCTAGGCGACTTCCACGATCATACATGCCCAGAGTCACAGAACAAACGGAACCTGGACGGCCCTGAGCATATACGCAACCGTACTGCCAGCAACCCTCCTGGAAGACAGTATATTCAAAACCGGGACGACCAATACAATCCCTGCACAGCCTTCCTGAGCACAGTACCATCTGGCCTCGACACCATCGACAACCTCTGGAACGCTTCCACCTACATGCGTTTCTACACCGCAGACGACACCCTCTCCCCGCAGATCGCCAACGCCCTGGTCCCTATCCAAGCCTGGAGGGAGAATGACGACGTTGGGGGCAATCAAACCGTGATGCATCGCTTCATACGCTTCATCAACGCGCTCCCAGATATCGAGCCCATTTGTGGCAGTTACTACGCGGACATGCAGAACGATCCGAGTGCTACTGGAACCGAGACTGTCAGCGTTGTGACTACGACGGCGTATGGTTACTTCCCGGAGAATCCGACGTTCCCGCTTGTACTCACGTATCCCGGGTTTACGACGACGTTGTATTCTTTTCCGGTGTTTCCGACTACAGTTTATGGATCGGTTGATTCTGGGACTGATACTATGACGAATGGAGATGAGACAACCTCGAGCTCGACTGACGTACCAACTTTTGCGTCGATGCCAGAGGTCTCTGCTTCGCCTTCATTGCCTCCTGGGGATCCTTTGGCGAGCCTAGATGCTTCACCAACTTCTGATAGTGTAGCAACGCCGGATACGACTCAGCCTGGTTCCACGCAGACGACCACTTCGCCGATCTCTGATAGCACTTCTCCGCCGGATACGACTGAGCTTGCGTCTACTCAAAATGACTCGAGTTCGACCACTTCATCGTCTTCGAGCGCCTCGAGAACAAGGTCTTGTGAGACGCAGATGTGGGCTGCGGGGCCAAAGACGTTTTGTCGGGATGAGTTGTAGAGGCGTTTGGATGAAGCTTCGCAGTGGCCTCTGCGGGATGGATAACAGGCATACCGTAGCACTTGTGTGAACGAGGTCATGTATACTAGGAGACATGTCGTCGAAAAATTGCCTCAGTCACAGTCCCCCTGGCCTGGCATGAGCCAATCAGCCGACACCTTGAGCTCTGGGACAGATCAGATGAATCTAGCGTCAAGCCATGTGCCGGCAGCAGGGTGGAAGACAAGGTAAGGTGAAGGTCTGAAGGTGTGAATATCTCGTCGTATCGTTCTGTATGTACATATACATCATCGTACAATCATGCAGTCATGGGGTATATCGCAATGCATCATGCCATCCACCAACACCTCGCTAGCAAGTTGAAATCAGATCCGAGCAAAATCAGCGTAGAGTCTCCGCCGAACATGAACAAAACAGCAGCAAATGTGTGCGTAAATGGGGAAAGGTGTCGTCGCGTCGAGCCATCAGGCCTTGTCGGCGTCGTTGATGCCGCCAGTCGTGATGATGTAGGTTGCCTCAGCCTCGGGGCAATCTGGAAACGAAGGTCAGCTCAAGTCGACTTCGCACCAGCCAAAGAGGATGGACTTACCAGGCGAGTCCATGATCTTGGCCACACGCTCATCGCCACGCCCCTTGCGAAGGAGGCACCGAGTGGTAGACGCGTGGGCGAGGACGTGGCCACCGACAGGCTTTCTGCCGTCTGCACCGGCGAAGAGAGCGCTTGCACCTGGGTCAGATTGGACTTGGTTGGACATGAGAGCCACAAGATTGAACTCCTCGGCCACGTTCACGAGCCTGCGGAGGAAGACACCAAGCTTCTGTTGGCGTTCACTCAGCTCTCCACGGCCAAGATAGTCGCCACGGTACAGGTTGAGAATGCTGTCGACGATGAGGAGGCGGTATTCTCCAGAGACGAACTTCCCGGGCAGGGCTTCGAGAATCTCCTCCTGCTGCTCGCTGTTGTAGGCTCGCTGGATGTTGACGTTCTCCATGACTTGCTCTCCGTCCATGCCGTAGCGTTCGGCGATCTGCATGAGTCTCTCTGGGCGAAAGGTGCCTTCGGTATCTGTATGGTGTCAGCGCATGAGTTGATGGTGGGAATATGGAAGGGGCCGTTTACCAATCACTGCAACCTTGCCAAGGCCGCCGCCCTCGCTCTTGGGCTGTTGCGTGATGACGGCCATGGTATGCATGAGCTGGGTCTTGCCGCATCTGTATTCGCCATAGACCTCGCTGACGCTGCGAGACTCAAAGCCGCCGCCGAGAATCTTGTCCCAGTTCTTGCTGCCCGTGCTGAGACGGAAGCAAGTCTTGCGTAGGTGGTAGAGCTCGGCGCAGGTGATCATCTCATTGCGGCCGGCAGGCTTGAGGAGATGTTAGCAGATGGTGGAGAGCATCAGACTGGCATTGGACGTACCGCTGCCTTCTTCGCGGCCTCCTTGATCTTCTCGACCTTGACATCTGAGAAACCTTTGATCCTGAGAAGCTGCTTGGAGTGGACGGCAATCACAGACTGTCCACGAGGTCAGTTAAATGCTACGATGCTCAACATGCAGACGACCTACGCCAATGGTAGGGTATCCCGCAACTTTGAGCTTGTTGATGTCGGCCTGGTTGATGCCATGACTCTGGAGGTCGTCGACTTCGACGTGGTCGCTCTGGATCTGCTGCTCGTCTTCCTCTCCGCTGGCGACTGAGGCAGGCATCTTGCTGGTGGTACGTGTACGAAATAGAACGAATGAACGAAAGGATGGTGCTGGTACAGGCTGCGTGTAGCTGGTGGGAACGAATGGGCTGAATGAGTGCGGATGGGCGATGAGAAGAGGAAGAGGGAGGACGATGGAGATGCCGCGGGCGAAGGCATTTCGCCCATCGCCATCGGGGTGGAAGGCACCTGCCTGCTGCTTCCTTCCCAGCGTGAACGCGTCTTGGGGATGGTATGGAAAGAACGACGGGTCTTGGCGGGACAGGCCGAACATGTGACGCCGAGACCGACCTCACCTTGCGAGAATCCATCGCACAAAGGGTCAGACAGACCGCCGCATGGAGGCAGGTTTGAAGGGATGAGGGTATTCCAGGGCCTGACTTTCACCCGTCAGCGCATCTTCCAAATCCACAAGTTGCTCCTTAACCCAACTTACATTCTGGACGACGGCATCAGCGAATACAGCATCAGCAATCAATTACACGGAATAGAGATGGGTGATGTGAATTCCAAGTCCAGTGACAATGCTTTTCTGCGAGTATCTCGCAACTTGTGCCCTACTGCGCCCACAAACATGAACCGGTCCTGGGTCTGGAGAATAGAAGTAGATCCACCGTCCTTGAGCTCTCACATCGACACAACAGCTCCACTCTCCGCCTCCGCCTCCCAATTCAATTCTTGCCTACCTTCCTCTTGGTACTTGCCCCGCCTCGAAGAAGAACATCCACAAGGGCTACCGTCAACGGCTTCCGTCGTCTTGCCTCGCTCCGCCTGGGTATAAGGTATATGCTGGGTCGTGATGGGTCGTAAAGGAAACTTTTGCACGTGTCGTGGTCGTGAGATCATTCGAACGCTCGATCGAGAGGTTGATGCTGGAAATGCAACCGGAAAGAACGAAGTCGGCCAGAAATCAAAAGCATCGTGCGCTGCTTCGTGGCCAGCTGAAGCGCGCAGCAATACCGATGGGAGAAGTTAAGCGACAGCTTGCGCTGGCGCAATTGGAGCCGCAACAGGGTCCGAAGGGAGGCCAGCGTTCACATCGCCGTTGACAGCCGTGCCGTTCTCGGTGGCAGCTTGCGAGCAGTCACGCGAGATGTGGCCGGTCTCACCGCAGCCTAGAAATAATGTCAGCCCCGGCTCAATTGTACTCCCATTTCAAACTCACGGTAGCAAGTCTTGCCAGCGCTGTTCAATGGGCCCCCGTTGGGAGCCGTGCAGTCGCGGCTGATATGGCCAAGCTTGCCGCAAGCGTAGCACTTCATGGCCTGAGCCTGGCAGTCGCGAGCAAAGTGGTTTGGTCCACCGCACTTGTAGCAAGTCGCTGCTCGGTTGCCAGCAAATCCACCGCGGAACCCGCCGCCGTAGCCACCACGAGCTGGAGGACCACCAGCACCACGCCCAGCTGGCGCAGCGTTAGGAGTCGGGCAATTGCGCTGAAAGAGTTGTCAGAAAGAGTCGAACCGCCATTGGCCTTCTGATTGCATACCGCGAGATGGCCCATTTGGCCGCACGAGTAGCAACGGCCACCCTGAGCACCACCGCTCAGACGCAGAGTTGGGCAGTCAGCCTGGACATGGCCGAGTCCCTGGCAGTGATAGCACTGCTTCGCTGGATCCATTGTGAGCGTCTGTTCTGCTCGAACGTGTGTTGTTGGAGAGCAGACTTACTCTCGGTTGTCCTTGGGTGCGGGCAGTTATTGCTCTCGTGCCCTTCAAAAAGCGGTCAGCGCCTGTCCGTATCCGTTCCCAACTCTTTTCCTTACCCGGCTGCTTGCAGTTATAGCACAATCGCTCGCTGCTGGAGCACACCTCGGCATAGTGGCCCACGTTGCCACACTTGTAGCAGGCTCGGCGCGAAAGAGACGACATCCTGCTTTCTCCCTCGAATAACTGCAGATTGCCCTTGTCAGATACTTGTATGGTGTAGGTGCGATGCGCCGACGTCCAAGTGTGAGCGGGCGTCATTGTCGAGCCGCCTTCGAGTCGCACAGCGGCGCGGCGACAAAGATTTTCATAGGGTGTTGGGGGGATTCGGGTCACTGCTGGCGGACGGCGGTGAATGCTCTGGACGGGAGGCGCATACCTCGTAATACCAATAATCTTCAGCCTGCGACACGGTTAGCAGTTGTCCACGGTCTGCGCTCCAATGCGGCCGTGTCGGATAGCCGCGCAGATGCTCGAAACAACCACGCAGCGAGCCGATAACACGCCGATAAGAGCACGCGGGCACGGGGGCGGCGGACCTTCGAAAACCTCGCAACGTGCACACTTCCTTCACTCCGTCCTCACACCTCTGCCCTCGAACCGACGATGGCGAACGTAAAAAAGCAAAGAATGGCTTGGAGCAGTGAAAGAGTGGTGGAGTTGCTGGAAATGTGGACAAAGACTTGCAGCGGCGGCCCACTGCTCTCTAGCGCGGGGCGACTGCAAGCGTGCGCGCAGAAGCAGGGGAGGCCGGCAGCGAATGAAACGTTGGCGATGGGCGTGCTACCCGACGCCTTCATTCAACTTTGCTCTTCGAAGCCGAGGAGACCAGCAGGACGCTGACCTCTGAGCGACGCGGGAAGACGGCGGCCAGACGCGGCGTCAACGACCACCAGCGAAAGAGATGAGGGTTGCCGAAGGTAGGAGAAGGTCCAGGATATCGCAGGGGTACGTATCACTCACCTACAGCTGCCCCTGCCCTTTTCATTCAACCAGCATCAAGTGTACCTGTGACATCCCGCTCTAAAGGAGAGGCCCTATCGATATTCCCAATATTGGAAGGCACTGGGCTTGTGAACAGAGTTCTGGCAGCTCGGCGTGTTGGCAAAGGGAAGAGACGTCCAGTCTGATTCGTCGACATGACCTCGTTTCTATCATCATTCTTCTACCATTTCACATCCTCTGTGATGCATCTTTCAAATCCAACATGAATCTTTTCCTCCATCGAACGCCGGCCGTCTCGCGGTTATCGTGTGCAAAATGCAATCAGAGTTTACTCCTTCTCGATCACTGCCGGTGCCTTGATCTCGCGGCCCTTGAGGAAGTCCAGCCCCTCGCCCGCGTACGAAATCAAAGGAGACACCTCCACGCCGGCGTCCGGACGCTCGCTGGTCACTGTGGCGCCCGCCTCTTCTACGAATCGCTTGCCCTGCATGAGAATGTCTTGACGTGAGGTCTCTGGGCAGTCCTCGCCGGAACCAGGAGCATTCTTCAGCGGGGAGAATTCGTCCTCACGCTTCACCTCCATGCAGGCGAACTTGTCCATAGACAAGAATGGGAAGCAATCGAAGACAAACTGCTCCAACTTGATACCGTTCGGCTTCTCTGGCTTGAATGCGTTGCCCTTCTCGTCCACGGTGGGGATCTTCTTCTTGGCAATGTGGTGTGGCAGACGGTGCGACCACTCGGGTATCGATTGCAAGAAGTCGAAGCTGTAGTAGTGGTTGACGATGTTGGCAGCACGGAACTTGAGCAAGTTGCTGTCCTTCGAATCCTTGGCTTCTGCCGTCTCCTCGTCGATCTCGGAGTACTCGACCACGTCTGGCTTGCCATTCTTCTGCAGGATGAGACCAACGCTCTCCTTGGCGTTGCGCTTGCGGACGACCTGTAGCACACGATGTTAGTGAGCAATGGCTGTGGAGGTCTTGTTGTTCTCACCTTGGTAGCGATGGAGACGTCCTTCTCTGCGCTAAAGCCGATGAAGGTGGGATCAGCCACTCTCACGAGGCAGTTGTCAACGCAGTATGCATGGATGTGTTTCACACCACGCTTCTCCATGTCCTGCACGATGCCTGAGCCAATCAAGGCCGCATACAGCCCTCCATTGCCATCGGGTGCAACGGCGACCTTGCTCTTGCTCTCTAGTAGAATCTTCCCATCCATTGTAATGCATGGCAGCACACCTTGCTCGAAGAAGATGACGTTGTTGCGATTGAGGCCGAAGTACTTGTGTTCCTCGAAGAACTCTTGCGTGGGCTTGCGAGTTGGGCCAGAGGTCATGATGTACCATGGAATCACAACATCCTCCTTGTTGTGCAACTTGCTGGCGAGCTGCTGGAGCTTCCAGATACGCTCAGCTTGAAGTTGGAACAAAGACTTCTTGCTCTCAAGGCCAATGTTGTAGCAGCCCTTGGGAGCAGAGCTTCCAAGCCGAGTGCCTTGGCCGCCAGCCATGAGCACCACACCGACCTTGTTCTCTGAAATGTACTTCAAGCCTGACTCGTTCCATTTTTGCAGGTTGGCTTCGTCGCTGTCGATTGTGGAGGTGGTGGCAGAGTCGGGCAATGGCTCGAGCTTGGGCTTCTCGTTCTCATTCTCTGATTTGGGAGGGTTCAGGGCACGGTCGGTGATCTTGTTGATATGCTCTGGGTCAATGGGTTGCAGTTGTTGGTACAGTGTACCCTTCTCTTGCGGACCAAGTTCGTCCCAGAAGCCGAAAACCTGTCCCTGGCCTGCTTTCTCGTATTTCTCCTTGAGCTCTTGGAATTCGGCATCGCTTGGAGGTTGGGCAGGTGCTTCGGATTCTTGATTGCCGCCAAGGTTGAGGGCAGAGGCGGCCTGAAGGGAAGTCAGTATGAGGATTGTAAAAGGCGGTGTTTGCAAAGTAACGTTCTGCAGAACGTCCATCAAAGTGGTGGGGCTACGCACCTTGTTGACCAAATCTTTGACTGCGTCCATGGCTTTGCTGTCCTGTGCTTGAGTCTGTCGTAATGTTGTGAAAAGGAGAGGTCAACGAAGGAGAGATTCTTTGTTGTAGAAGATCAGGAGAAGAAAGTTGAACGCGTCCAGGTCAGCCAGCTAGCTCAGCAGCAAGAAGCTCGTGTTTCAGCGTGGGGCCAGTTGGTGATGATGACGCCGGGTTGGTGGCGTTTCAGGGTCGTGCTCAATCGATATCGTCCTGGCAACACGTTCTTCTTTGTTCACTTGTTCATCAATGTCTCCATCAATGACAGCACTGTCGGGCGCTTGACAATCCTCCATTTGCCCTCGTGAGCTGCCTGGCTGCTGTGCTCTGGACACAGCGTCTCAACAACTGGGCAAATCTTTGTCCGCCACGTCTCGTGTCAGGCACGCTGCGCCTCACACTACCACATTGGTATCGACCTTGACCGCCATCGACCAGCGGCTAGCTGCCATCATCAGCACAAGAATAGACACTCATTCCGCTAGTCGCAGGAACCGCTTACTCACCCAGCAGCATACGGGCGATGGACAGCACAAACCATGCATACCATCGTCCTTCCGCTCAAGTTGAAATATGAGCTCTCTTTGGGCGAGTGCCTTTGAAGGGCTTGCTAAACTCCTAGCCATTGTCGACAAGTCCGGTGGTAGCTGGAGACATCACCTGCTTTTACCGGAACATCGACGGTAGCTGGTGTCTGGACTTCTGAAGAACGTATAAAACCAGACCTCTTTGCGCCGGCACACGGGCCTCTTATTGTCGAATGCTCGACCATGGCTAAGATGTCTGAACTCTCCTACTTACCCACCTAGAAGGATTCACTTACTGTCTTGACAGAACCATTCTGATTGGCCCACTCGCCAGATCTCGCTCAGGCGCTCCACGACAGCGTGGCTGTTCCGAAGCAAGGGCCCTTTAGAGCCTCAACCACGTGCGAGACTTGCAAGACTCCATAGCAAACCGGGGTGATCATTGGACTTGTCGCCAACCTTTCCAGCGCGACCATCAATGGGTGTCTTTGGCGAGGCTGAAGGTCTCGCGAATGTCTACGACATGGGTTCAGCCGCATATTCGACATCAAAATACCATCTGGCGAGCAACACTGCGTCTCCATACGGTTGAGCTGAAGTTCTACCGATTCGTATATCAATAAGTCAAACTCCCGGGTTCAATCTCTCATTCCACCAACATTGGATCGGCCAGAAACATTCGCCGATTCTTTTGCATCGTTTCCTTGTTGTTAGATCGACTTCTGATTGTACAGTTGCAAGATGATCTTCACTTCTCTGTTCCTCGCCTGCACTGCACTTGCTGGAAGCGCACTTGCTGGATTTCCACCACAGCCCGAAGGGCTCACCACAAGACAGTTATCTGGCCGACCGGGTGTCTCGATTTCCTACAAAGAGGTAGAACTGCCCCTTCTTCGGCACTTTGACGATCGCTGACAGTGATAGACAACTATCTGCGAAACGAAAGCCAAAGGGTATGCGGGTTATGTGCATATACCTGCGTCCGAGCTCCGTGATGTCGAGATCGGCGAGCCTTACAACATCTCAATGTTCTTCTGGTACTTTCAAGCCAGGAACGACCCTCATCATGCACCCACATCGATATACCTAGCGGGAGGACCAGGGCAGTCGTCGATGTACGGAGTTGCGGAATCGGGCGGGCCTTGCACGATCCTACGTGATTCAAACAGCACGGTGAACAACCCCTGGTCTATGACAAACAATGTCAACATGCTTTATGTTGATCAGCCAGTTGGGTCCGGCTTCTCCTACGACACATTGATCAACAGCACACAAGATCTGCTATTCGTGGGCGCGCAGGATTCATCGACAGGCATTGAGACCTTTGCGAGCTACAATGGTAGCGTGCCGGCCGAGAACACCACCCTCCGATACGGCACCTTCCCAAGCCAGGACGCATCGAGGACCGCGAACAATAGCGTCAACGCGGCTCGTACCCTCTGGCACTTCTCACAGGCCTGGTTCTCGTCATTCCCAGAATGGAAGACTTCTGATAAGCGCATCTCGCTGTGGGGCAACTCGTACGGTGGCTACTGGGTGCCCGTATCTGCCGAGTACATGGTCAAGCAAAACGTCAAGATCAGAAACGGAGAGCTGAGAAACAGCATCATTCTGAACATAGATACAGCAGGATGGACGAACGGCTGCACAGACATGATAATCCAAGGCGAATGGTATCCAGACATGGCATACAACAACACGTACGGCCTGGAAGTCATCCCTGAAAAGGCCTACCTTGAGGCCAAGGAAAGCATCACCGCGGAAGGCGGATGTCTAGACCAGGTGCGCCAATGCAGAGAGCTCGGCGACGCCTACGACCCAGAGAACTACGGCACGAACGAGACGGTCAACAGCGTCTGCTCAGGAGCCGTGCTATACTGCTTCCAATACGTCCTCGGCGCCTACAACTCCTACAGCAATCGCTCCGTCTTTAATATGGCAGCCATGAACCCAGACCCCTTTCCACCGTCCTACCTTACCGGTTTCTTCAATCGCGAGTGGGTGCAGAAAGAACTTGGCGTCCCCGTCAACTTCACCGCAGACTCCCTTGCCGTCCAAACAGGAATGTTCTATGGAACAGGGGACCCAGCCCGTGTTGCCGGCAGCAAGTCGATGCAATACCTCCTCGACAGTGGCGTCAAAGTAGCTCTCGTCTACGGCGACATCGATTACCGCTGTCCTTGGAACGGAGCTGAACAGCTCAGCATCCAGACGAATTGGTCCGGTGCAGAAGCCTTCCGATCGGCCGGGTACGAATACATCCACACGAATATCGACGACTGTCACGACGATGAGAAGACTGGTCTCGTCCGCCAGCACGGCAATTTCTCCTTCTCGCGGGTCTTTGAAGCTGGCCATGATGTCGCAGCGTTCAAGCCGCGCACCGCTTTCGAGATCTTCAATCGAGTGATGATGAACAAGGACATCGCGACTGGCAAGCTGCCGACTGATGGATCGCACAACGATTACAGTACCAAGGGCCCTAAGGATACGTGGTGGAGGAAGAACAAGCTTCCAACGCCGCCTCCACCACCGAACTGCAATCTGTACGCGGTATCGACGAGTTGCACGATTGAGCAGTACGAGGCGCTCCAGAACGGAACGGCGGAGATACAGGACTTCAATGTCGTGAAGCCTGCTGGTGGAACTCCCGGTTCGTTGGCGAATTAC
Source organism: Zasmidium citrigriseum (assembly GCA_002786025.1). Lineage (NCBI taxonomy): Eukaryota > Fungi > Ascomycota > Dothideomycetes > Mycosphaerellales > Mycosphaerellaceae > Zasmidium > Zasmidium citrigriseum. The sequence continues at coordinate 42,172 of NHNW01000023.1, forward strand.
TTGCCATCGTAGAGATGGCTTTAGCATCTCCTTGACGACTTCAACATTCAATTCTGTACACACCAGCTTACTGGCTCATAGAACATGTATGATACTTGCGAACCTCCCTTACCACCTCACAATCTCCTGCCGATGAACATGATTCCCCCACTCATCAATATACCCAAAAGCCGCATGCGCCAACCGCTGCGAAACCTCAACCTCAACATCAATACTATGAATCCTCTTCGCCTCAGGAACATCCTCTTTACACATCACCACAAGCCCTTCCTCCTCTAACTCCATATACCGCTCGGCAATCGCAGCCGCAGGAACACTGGCCCAAAGCCCCTCCTGCCGCGGCAGCGCGCGCAAAACCGCAATCCCTCGTCTCCTGATCCACGGATCTCGACATCTCGTTGACATGAGGAATGTGGTGATGATGTACCCGATATCATAGCTGAAAGATGCACCGTGATGTTCCATCGCTAAGAGCTGGCGAACGATCTCCTCCGTAACGTCGATGATGACTTCGAAGTGCTCCTGTACGCCATCCCACTTCGTCTCAGCACCCATCAGGCCGGCTTTACTCATAGCCAGGCATCCGTGGTACCACAATTTCAGATTCAAGATTAGTAATTCCATCGACGGATCTGCTTTCGCCGAAACCCTTTCGAAGAACTCGTACCACATTTCAAGTCTTTGTGCGCATTTCTCCTTCTCCAAGTGCATGCGTGCCAACGTCTCGATGTCTCGATCATGGAAAGCGCAATCCGCGTGATGCCCGAGGATGAGCATCCAACGGGAGAGATCGACCAGGGAGTCCCGGGCTTCGAAGACCGTTTCGTATTCCCAGGGGATGAGGCTCGGTTCTGTGGCTAGGAAGTCCTCGACGCTGTAGTGATAGGGCGCGTTTCTGTCTGAGAAGCATACTGCAGGAAGGTCGAGACGGAAGAGCGTCTGTTGAATCTCAACCAGGTCCTGTCGTCGCTGGCCTTTACGTATCCGGTCGACATGTTGCCGGGCTATGCGCCGCCCGTTGTCCATGTGTAGTTGGGAAGCTTTGAAATTCCCGCGTACGCTCTCGAAGCAGATGAAGACTACGCAGGCCGTGAGGATTTTGTCGATGTCTGTCGGGCTGGAGGTGGAGATCAACTCCCGGGCTTTCTGGAGCGCGAGCTGGTATTGGTTGTCCGCGAACTGGCTATGTCGCGACTCCTCGGATCCATGATCTGAGTATTGGTGCCAGGCGCTGAGTGCTAGGACTGCGTGCTTGATTGCGGGTTCTAGATGGCAGGCTTGGAGGACTGTTCGGTCCCAGAAGGCGGAGTTTAGGAGGGAGTTGGTACTAGCGACTGTTTTGGAGCGAAAGAATTGGAAGTATCGTTTCTCGAGCACATTTTGGAAGGCCGGATCGACGACTAGTGTGAGTAATGGTGTTGAGGAGTCGCTGCTAGTACTGCTTTCGGGAGAGTGCAACTTTTGGGATCTGGATAGGCTTGCGGCGTGCAAGTCTCGTCTTGAGAATGGAAGATCGCTGTATCCATCGCACTTCCTCCCGGTACTTTTACATCTATTGCAGACTGGCTTCGTCTCGTCACATTTAACCTGCTCGTGTTAGGTATGTCGGCAATCTTGGCTTCAAGATCAAGCATCTTACTCACCCGCCTTATTCGGCATGTGATACAGCCAGTCTTTGTTCTTCTAACCTTCGTTGCCATTTGAGATGCGGTCAAGCCCAACAGTTCTTGGCTCGAGGCATCTGGATGCTTAAATTCAAAGTGGACCTCTACGCGAGCTGAAAGCTGAAGTTGCGTGGATCGTTCGCGTCCTTGCGGCTGAGTTCGTGTGGGCTTGATCCTAGTTTCGACAATGGCAGTTGCCTGAACGCCTCATTCAAGGCTCTGCCATTGAGAGCTGGGCCCTACAGTGTTTTCTTCCTGCATATGCCCTTATTCCTTCAGACGCATCAATGGTGACCAAGCTTTGATCCTGCGATCCTGGCGTTTCTTGACCGGCTTCAGGGCTGTGCTTTTGGCCCCGGAATGCTTCGTGGGACTCGATGCAGGAGCTGATTCTGAGTTACTGTTCTTTGCCTTTGCGTGAGCTGCTCGTGGTCTCGGTCATGAAGGGTTGAGACGTTGAAGTTGAGTCTCAACGCGAAGGAGTTGGTCTGGTGGACAATGGTTCTCGCTTCTCTGGCCAATCAGGTCTTGGCTGTCTCCTTCGCTCGTTGTATAGATGTTCTGCAGACGACGATTGGAGCAGCGAAGGCGAATTTTTCGGATGTGTCGATTTCATCGGACTCTTGGAAGGCAATCGGGACCATCTATTCCCCACAGTCCTCTCCTCTCTTGGCCGCCAGAATATACGGCCTCTTCTCCCAAAACGCCTCCCCAATAATATCGCAGTGCGCCATCTCAACCCTCGCTTTCATCTTCCTCTTTCTCTCCTTCTCAAGCTGATTCTTACTGCCCTCAGTCGGTTCTTTCTTCCCACCATTCACGCCATTAACCACCTCGTCGTACGCCCGATACACCACCGTCCCCTTCCGATAGATTTCGTCTTCGTTGTTGTAGTTGATCCCAAACCTGCTGAACAGGATCTCATTCTTATCTCCACTCACAGTCCCCTTCAAATCCTCCTCGGCTTCTGTCGGCGTTCGTCCACCTTTGAGAACGAGACTCCAGAACGTCGTGTTATAGAGATTGTTGATGTGGCAATCCGCCTGTCGCCACGAGAGGTAATCCCTTAAGATCTTTCGTTTAGGATAGCATACGCATCGCCCGTCAAACGTCGGCCACGGTCGTTCCAGTTCAACGCCGTTCATATACTTCGGCCACAGCATACAATACTCCGCCGTGAACTGCGTCGCCACACTAGTCGCCAGCTTCGCCGCCCGTCGCTCGAATAGCTGTGCGCTCTCGTGGAAAATAAAGCTGTACTCATCGCTCTGACCATATGCGAGGACAATGTCGACGAAAGACCGCACAACTTCAACGGCTGCTGCGTTCATGAGATCCAAGGCTCGTCTGTCGTTGGGCTTCTCAAAATTGTACTTCTTGCAGAGTTTGCTGAAGCCTCGCCCATCTATACGCACCACGATCCAATTCGAAGGTGGAAGGGCATCCCAAGTCTCGAATGAGCGGACGTATTGGAATTCGCTGTTGGCCATTCTGATTTTGATGTGGTTTCTTCTGCGAGATCTTGAATTGCTTGGTGATCGCAACGATGAACGTCGAGTTCTGATCGCAATGGCCTGGCTCGAACTGTCTCACACCATGTTGTGTTTTAATGGCATGACCAATCTATGACTTCGATATTGTCGGGAAGAAGTTGCAGTCACAAGCAAGCACCGTCTGTTAGAGTTTCCGCTATTCTCAATAAGGCTAGATCGACGTGGTCCCATCTACAATTTCTCGAGGTCTTTCGAGACCTTGCTACATTTACACATTTCCAGTCCCTACCATCATGGCGCCGATAAATGGCTCGAAAGTGTCCTCGACAGTCCACGACTTCATCGCCCTGCCGCTCCGGATCCCCGCGCAACCGTCATTCCCAAAGGAAGCCACCCACTACCTCTACCTTCGGGCCAATGCTCCCAAAGTACCGACAGAAAACACACCGCGAGAAGTATTCGCCGTGAACGTGCCTACCGATGCGACCGAGATCCACATACGCAGCCTGTTTGCAAATCAGCTGGGCGGTGCGCGGATAGAAAGCGTGGCTTTCGAGGGAGCGAGAGTGGGGAAGGGAATCAGTGCACCTGTTGCTCCCGTGAAGCAGGGAAAGAAGAGAAAGAGAGGACTTGAAGGGCTCGACGAAGAGCAAGAGGCAGAAGAAGTTGGACTTTTGCCTGAGGTGTGGGATCGCGAGCTTCACCGCAGTGGAGGAACTGCAGTCATCACATTTGTGGACAAGGCCAGTGCCGATCTGGCGCTGAAGGAGGCCAAGAGAGCTATCAAGAATAAGAGCGAAATCAGATGGAGTGCTGGTATCGGCACCAAAGTACCGCCCTTGGGTTCAGCAAGATACTTGTCACACCACAGCCTACGATACCCCGATCACTCGCTGCTCCAATCGAGCGTGGACGCGTTCATGGGCGCATTCGCAGCTCAAGAAGAAGCCAGAGCGAAGATGTTGGCCAAGCAAAGAGCAGAACCCGACGAGGATGGTTTCATTACTGTCACGCGCGGTGGCAGGAATGGACCTGCGCGGGAGGAAGAGACTAAGGCGAAGGAGGAGGAGCTCAAGAAGAGAGAGAAGAATCGGATCAAGGATGACTTCTACCGATGGCAGCTGCGGGAGAAGAAGAAGGAGCAGGCGAAGGACCTTGTCAAGGCGTTTGAAGAGGATCAGAGGAAGGTTGAGGAGATGAAGAGGAGGAGAGGAAGGATAAGGCCGGAGTAATGACGGGATTGGGATTGTTTTTGGCGAGATACCCACTTTACGACGTTGTTCTACTACTACGACTGTGATCAAAGATTCGAGATTGTGGCTTCCGAACGTTCTTCCAACAGGGCAATAAAGAAGTTGTCCTGTCTGGATGCGGCTGGGTTCTTTGACGACCATAGTATCTTTGTTCATGGCTCTCTCTCACCACGAAAAACATCGCTTGTCCCCAGGGCTCGCTCTGTACAATCTTCGCGCAGCGCATCAGGTTACAGATCGGACAAGACGCAATGGCCGACGAAGAAGACAACTCGCCGGAGGCGCAGTGGGCTAGACTTGAAAGGTCAGCATGGGAGAACTTCACGGGTTCCAAGGCAAAGAGGAAGGGCGCACTACGTACATCAACCTTCCATGGCATGATACTTAGTAGTACAGCTTGCTAATGCCATGCTTATAGCGAAGAAGCGCATCAGGGACTTCTTCAATGGCCTAGGCCCTACTGCCCAGGACCAGTTGAGGGATCTATTGCCAAAATATCACGGCCTACCCGCATACGCGGAGTCGAATTTCGAGTTTCCGGATCTCTCACAGCAAGACGAAGTCGACGCTTACCGGACGAATGTCGAGGCACGTATGGTGATTCTGGCAGACGAGATTGCCGTCTTTGATGGTATTCTTGGAATCAAGGGGAATAAGGACTTTGGGTTTGTCCCGACGGCAGACCATTTGCAAGAGCAGAGAAATGTTCGTGGAAGGGAAAGGAATCGATTACAGGCGGATCTGGAACGATTGAATAATGATGTCAAAGAGCGTAAGGATCAGAGGGCCAAAGAAAGATTGTTGAAGCAGAATGAGAAGACTAAACACCCACTAGCACCTAGGAAGACCGCGCCAGGGGGTGGATTCCGTATTCCCATTTCCCCAGATGAAGCCCCCGAGAGAAGGCAGGCTACTCATGGAGCGCCGGAAGATGGTACTCCGGCTGGAGAGCCCGCTAGAAGGGACACGGACGATTTGCCCGCGGACCATGGTGCTTTTGAGAAGGCCAATGAGGAAGTTGATGCGGAGCAGCTTCGCAGGCGTCGAGGTAATCTCCGACCAGACTGGTACGAGGCGGTATTTCTTGGAGGTGGCGTATACGGCGAAGCCTACCTCAACGTGAAGCAGAACCAATATGGCGTCATCGTCGATCGCGTGGTCATTAAATATACCGACTACAAACATGCGACCCCCGCAGGCAGGCCTTTTCTCTGGAACCCTGATGGAACGATTCCCAACGAGATTACTGCAATGTGCAGCCTTCGACCACTTAAGGGCTCCGAAAGCATTGTCAGGCTTCGGAACTACAGGGGCAATCACCAGGAGTTGAAGTACAAACTCATGATGGAATGGTGCCCTTGGGGGACTGTCAACGAACTCATTCAGAATTACTGGCCCATCGGGAATATCAGGCAGTACTGGATCGATGAAAGTGTCGCGTGGCACATCTTTGAGACGATGGTCACCGCTGGGCTGCTTATGGAGAGGGCAGACCTTGAGCCTGGGGGTGGGATGCCGGGTTGGAAGATGATTGTCCACCGTAAGAAGGCACTTATTCAAATACGAGAGTCGGATAGCTAACACTCTTTTTGCGTAGACGACATCAAACCTCCGAACGGTATGCCTCTGTTATACCGAACAAGAAGCATCTGAACTGACGCACATAGTATTCATTGGCCTGAACTCTACCGACATCTTCAAGGGCTTCAAAAGCATTAAATTAGGCGATTTTGGGCTCTCGCTGCTGCTCGATAATGAGAATACGCTGACCAAAGACACCGACGTTGGCGCATATATCTACCATGCTCCGGTATGTCTCGTTGAATTTCCCTCGGATTGAGTCGTGCACTAGGCCCGCATGGCGATGCACCAGAGCTTGAGACTCTTTCGCAGAAACGGGGAATGATATCCTAGCTTGATTCAGCGGCTCCAGGGGCGCTTGTCGTTTCAAACGGAAGAGGCTGACAGAACTACAGGAAACTAGAGCAGACTATCTGGAGGGCGCTTCGGACAATCCTCAACGGACCACCAAGAAGACAAATGGTATAACCGCTGCCCTTCATCATCTAAAGCTCGACTAATATCGAATTCTGCAGTCTGGGAAATAGGGAACTTCATGTATGGCATCTTGATGGCATCTGAGGTCGGTGATGGAAACATGGATAATCACCAGGATACCCAACGAAGATTCTTTCGAACACGCAGAAATCCGACTCCTTTCGGCCCTCTCGAAGTCGCGCATTACTCAGAGCCGCTTCGCCAACTTGTCCTCGATTGCATGGAGTATCTGCCAGAGAGACGCATAACCTTCGATCAGGCTATGAAGAGGATTCGACGGAATGCTCAGGATCTTCGTTATGCACCGGCCGATGATTACAGATTCCTGGAACGTGGTTTGATACTGCGCAGGGAGAAGTGGCAGTTGGCAAGCTTGTTGAGCGACGAACCAGCGAATAATAGAACACCGCCATTCCCACCGCCACCAAGACCTCCCAAGGATGATGGGGATTCGGACGATGATGACTTGGGTGGAGATCCTAAGAAACCGATGGAAGTCGACGAAGGTCAGTTCGGGAGGCAGGCGAGGCAAAGAGAGCGAGCGATTGAGGGACGTTCTGGGGCTCCTTCTCCCCAGGGTGCTCCTACTCCCCAGGCTAATGGGACGTCTGCTCAGCGTCCCTCTGCGCCTCGCGGCCGAAAGAGTGGCAACGCTGCCAATGTTCGCAGTCAAGAAGCAGGAGCACCGAATCCAGAAGATCGGCCAAGGAGCAAGAGGAAGCGAAAGGCTCATGAAGGCCATGAAGGGGCATCAGAAGGTCCAGCAAAGAGACATAAGGTCAGATCGCCTATTGACGACAATTACGATGACTGATGAGGAGCACGTTTGGGTCTTCGGCCTTGGTATATGGAAAGTCAGTACTGTTCTCTCGAAAGCTGGACCCAAACTCAGCCCTTTTTGCCCTCGTGCGTTAGCATACTGTACTGTGGTCTTTGTGGGATAGGAAAACAAAGGGTCCGCTTCTGGCGCTTGTCGGATGCGGTTTGTCTCTTTCATGAGCATTGTCTTTGTCCTAGCGGCTCCACTCCAGCATTACGAGGAAAAGCTGATTCAAAGTACGACCAGCACATACCATCGTTCGATTAGAAGAGATGGCCCCTCGCGACGAGACACAAGAGAAGTGGGTATTACTGGAGCAGGAGGGATGGACAAGAATGAGGCGCGCCACGGCACCAGGCAAGCCGCTTGGAAAGAAACGTACGATCAATGGTTCGAAGATGTCGTGCATGTGAAGACTGACACAACAACAGCTTCGACGAAATTCGTGAACGAGTACATCAAGAATGTACCTGCTGAGATGAAGGAGCAGCTCGGGCCGTGGCTGCAGCAATTCTTCGATTTTCGATCAAATTTCGACGAGCTTATATCGTCAGTCCCAGCCATCCCACAAGATCTCTCGAATGCGCCGGAGGTTCTTGCATATCAAAAGGCAGCTCTGAGCTGTCAAGGGAGCCTTCGTGACGAGAGGCAGTGTCTGGATAACATTCTGAAGGTCACGAACGAGCGCTTCAGTTATAGTCAGACGACTGAGTACTTGCAAGAGGAGAGAGCTCGACGCCATGACGCCCATGAGAAAGTGACAAAAGAGTATTTGGAGGTCACTAGAAAATCACAGCCGGGAGCGCTTGCAGCTCAAGGCAAAGGAGCGGCACCAAAGAGAACGCAAAAGGAGGGCCACAAGGCTCCTGCGACTTCGGATGAGGGCAGAGTACCAGTCACCGGTAATAATCTGCTGAACCCGGACACAGGTGATGATGAGGAAGACCTTTGGGCGAATTTTGAAAAGGATCAAGCAGAAGGAGAGGCAAGGCTGCAAGCTGAGGGGGCAGAAAGGAAAAAGGCGGAAGAAGATCGTCGAGCTCGAGGTGATTTGGGACGGGGATGGTGGACAAACAATGCCGAACAGGTACAGGAAGGAGGCTGGGGTAAAACGAAGGTGTGGGTCAAATTCAACGAGTTTGGCTTGATTGTGGATGTAAGTCGCTATTCGATCATTTGCTGGCTCTCGGTTTGGAACATCAAGATCGCCAACGCTCAGAGGCATCTCTATTCGCCTTGATCTGCCAGACACCTAGGGGCTGACTTTTTGCAGAGGCTCGTCATCAAGAACGCCGTGTTTCCCATCAAGAAGGAAACTCCATACTTGTGGAGCAATGTAAATGGTCGGAGTGTTCCCAACGAGTACGTATTCTCAGACGGGCCTAGGAAGATATTGCACTAACCCGGACGTGAAGAGTCACAGCTATGTATCGACTACAGGCTCTCCAAGGCTCATCAGACAAAATCTTAAAAATACGGAACTGGAGAATCAGCAAGAAGGAACAAATGTATCGGCTGTTCTTGGAATGGTGGTAAGTTTGATCTCCGTGATTGAGCATCTGTAGCACAAGCTGACACGACATTTGGTACCTTAGCCCTCATGGAAGCTTGTTGGATGTACTCATCGAAGGAAAGCTTTACTGGGAGAATCCTCCCCGAGCCAGAGTACCCGAACCCTTCTGCTGGTTTCTCTACGAAACGCTCGTCAATGCGGGCCTTCTCTTACAACAAGGAGATCTGGGTTCATCGGGTGGACTGAACTTCATGGCCCATAGAGACATCAAGCTGGGAAACGTATTTTTAGGCGTGGATTCCCGGTCCATCTATAAAGGCTACAAGAGCCCCAAGCTAGCCGATTTTGGGCTCACCCTCTTGCTCAAAGATGAGAACCAACGATCCACCAACTTTCGGCACACTATCCATAGGTTCAGCGCTCCAGTAAGTGCCCGAGCCTCGCTTGGAGATTCAGAGAGCTAAGCTTCTTGCAGGAAGAGAGGTCAGAACAACTGGAAAACGCCGATAACAACCCTCAGAGGATCACAAAAAAGATCAACGGTAAGTCAGCGACTGCAATCCTCTCCAGTGGCTGCGACTAACACGCGAGGAAATGTGCAGTCTGGTCCATCGGCATGACCATGTACAGCATCTTAATGTTGTCGGACGGCGATGAGACTATGGATGGCGAGACCTATGCCCGCTACCAAAAAACTCGCATGCCGGTTGCATTCACTGATGAAGTGAAGGGATTCTACTCAAAGGAACTCACAGACCTTGTCTGGGCATGTTGCCAGTACTTGCCGGACGAGAGGCCATCGCTTGACGCTCTCCTCCAAAGGATTCGACAGTTAAGTGAGGACGGGCCCAAAAAATTGACCTCTGGACTTCGGTATGCCCCGGCGAACCATCCTAAGTTTCTCGAACATGCTCTGCTGCTGAGAAGGGAGAGATACCAGCTTGGAACTGTAGAGGGTCATGGAATCGGGCCTTCGCCAACAGAGCTCAGATCACGGAAGACTGACGATGATTCCGACGCGGAAGACCTCGGAGGTCCCGCGGGAGCTGAAGCGGTGTTCGATCCTGAGAGATTTAAACCGGCTGTGACAAGAGCAGCGGCGAAGGCTGCACAGGAGAAGCAGCTTGAGGCTGACCTAATTGCCGCTCAGGCTCCACGCGAGATGCGAAACAAGAATGGCAACGATAAGCAGCCAGCCGCAACAAATATCGAGACCTCACCGCAAAAAAGTATCCGAGAAAAGAAAAGGAAGCGCCAAGAGGAGGAGGATGGTGAAAGAATGGAGATGGCGCGGGCTAGGAAGAAGAAGAAAGCGAAGACTCCAATAAGTATGAGGCGGAGTCCAGGTCGTGTATCCTCATCCGAACCGGATAAGAGTGGTGAGGGAGCCGATGAGAACGATGATGACGAGGCCGAAGAAGAAGAAGGAGGAGGAGGAGCAGGGGCTGAAGAAGGACAGGCTGCGTAGGGAGAAGTGGAAGGGTGAGTGCCATGAGAGATACAACCTTCAGGATGACACAAACTTCAACAAGGCTTGAGTCCATACCTCTACCTTGGTCTGTACGTGGGAATCTGACCTTCTAACTATCAAGGCTCGCACGCGGTCTCCTTTACAGAACTCAAGGCTCTGCAGCCTAATGGATGATCAAGGTTTCTGGTATCCAGGCCATCACCGAGAACATAACGCAGTGAAATTAATTACTCGAGTTTTTTTGGCTGTCACTATGCGAACGTCGGTGTAAGTTCATTGGGGGAGGGCCGATGCTAATCGCGATGTTACTAACTCTCTCGCGCCATGTTGGAGATGTGGCTCACGTACTAGATATCAGTATGATTGATCTGTTTGTTGGATTTGGCTATTGTCGTTGTAACGAGTCTGCAAGAGGAGCAGGTTGGTGTAGTGTACTCCGTGCACGGGCCGCAGCGCTAGCGGATTTGCATGTGATGCGTGCCATTTAGATGAAGTAAAGCGTAACAGCTACGGAATGAAGGCAAGAAGAATTGTAGGTGAAGAATAGTTGTTTTTTCGCATTGAAGAAAAAACCAGTAGCAAATGAAGTAAAGGTACAGTCTTAAGTAAAGGGAGATGTAATTGCAAATAAGGCGAACGCTTAGCCTAAGTGAAGCAAAGGCATCCTCCAAGTAAGGCGAGGGCATACTTCAAGTAAAGGAAAGCTACATTTGTAGTGAAGCTAGGCTATGGCCCAAGTAAATACAAGATAGGTATCTAGTAAAGCGAAGCTAGATTCTGGGTGAAGCCAAATTCCATGTTAAGCATCGCAGAGGTCAAGGCCTACGCAGTGATCTCCAATGATATACTATATCACCCTACTTCCAATAAGCCTCACAATAGCGGAGAATGTTGCTATAATTTGGAGAACAGCCATGTTGGAGCAGCACGCCCGAGCAACATGTTCAATGCAGCTGGTGGGAAGATCGACTATGTATTGCAACCGCAGTCCAGAAACAAGCGGTTTTTGAGCGATGTAGTACATCCTCGCTGGAGAGATCAAAGGCCAAAGTAGATTCGCTCTCTCTATCATGCCACCAGACTCGACGGCCAACTAGACCATGGATAGCTCCACGGGCCTGCGTTCCGTGGAGATTGCAAATACGTCCATCTGCTGAAGGCTTACTCAGTCCCCTCGGTCTTGGCCACTATCTATTGCTATTTGCACAGACGCAAGGACCTTTCAACGGCTGTGTTCCCTCTGAAACTTCTCGTCTTCCAACTTGGTCGATTGTAATGATGTTACTCTAGTGTTGTGCCATTAGTGGTTCTCATGAGCGAGAGATGTCACTGTAGATCCCCGGTCCGGATCCGTTTCAAAAGGTGGCACTGGACAACCATATCTTAATGATCCCGCTCAACTCTGTCCCATTGCAATAGTTCTATGGCCCGATAGCAATCGTCAAGAGCATAGAATGTTCAAACATTCTTCGAGATAGTTCGCCACACTCTCTCGAGCCACCAATCTCATTAGATACCTCTTTCTCTTCTTGCCATGTGATCTCGCAGGCTTTGGCCGTCGCTCTAGAGACTTAGTACAAGAAGAGATCGACAAGCAACCCGGGCCTTCTGCTCGTCATCTTTGAGGTCCAGCGGACGATGGCTCGCAGCATGAGGAATTTCAGTATTACCATCTCCTTCTCTCAATCGATTCTGAGACTTCTATCCAGGCCGTCAACACCGCAATGTCGGGCAGCCTCATGGAGATACTTCAATCCCGCGACGAACCCGTCTCAAGGCGATAAGCCCAAGGATATCGCGTTGGAGCACAGTCGTGCCCAGTACTTTGTCTCGGCGCCGGTGCCTTGTTTGCAACAAAACACTTGGTTCTAGCAATCTCGGCCGCAGAGAGACATTTCAAGCCCTTCAATGCCCGTCCCAGGGGTCAGTATTTGGCGTGTAGGATGGAGATAATACCGCTCCGCCGTCAATGTTGTCCGATTGAGAGCAGCCTTGGTCCTGCTCTTCGCGGCAGGTCACACTGGAACGATCCCTCGAATGCTCCGCCATTCTCCTCGTCAAGCCGACGTCCAATGATACCATAGCTCCCGTCAAGAGCATCATGGCTTGAAGCATGCACGGAGATTGGCTTCCAAACTTCGCCATTATCATGTCTTCGAAGAGTTTCCTTGGGGTAGTAGTGCAGCGCCGCGTCGGCCATTGACTGGATTCCGATGGAGAACAAACGAGGAAAAAGCGTGGTAAACATGCCAAAAACACCAAATTGAAGCTACCTGTGCTAGTTTTGGGTATCACTATCTCTCCCTTGAGCCATAGCCTCTGTTTGAACGCCATTTGGAAAGCAAAATAAAGTAATCATACCGCTCTGTCCGTTTCCTCATGCCCGTCGTATGTCCCCATGCTGTACAGTAGATACCGAGAAAGGTGTCGTGAGTGGCCGCTATTGGCTGTCAAGAAGATGGGGTGTTCAGCCGTTCCTGTTCCGGGGCGCGTAGTTAATGCGTTGGCTTGGGTCGTGGGTGACGCCGAACAGGTAGGCAAGTTCCTGGATACCGAGCCTAGAGATCTGTGATGCCTGCTGCTCGTCCAGCGCCTCTGAGATCAGTGCTCGCTTCTTCTCTTGAAGAGCAATGATACGGTCCTCGACGGTCTCTTGAATCAAGACTCTGTGAACAGTCACCGGCCGCAGCTGTCCGAGGCGGTGCGCGCGGTCGATGGCCTGTTCCTCGATGTAGGGGTTCCAGAATGGATCGAGAATGATGACCTGGCTGGCCATGTTCAGGTTGAGGCCAGCATTGCCGGCTTTCAGGGAGACCAGCATGATGCGCACATTCTTGGTCGGGTCGCGGAAGTCATCCACGGCATCGCCACGCGCGCTCGCACTCATGCTGCCATCGTAACGACGATAGTCCCAAGCATGGTCTCCGGAAATGGGAACCTCTAGGAGGTCCAGCAATGACGTGAACTGAGAAAATACCAAGACCTAGAAAGTGTTAGACACGCAACAACGAGCACTTTGATCCTTGGCTTTACTCACCTTCTCGCCCTCCTCGTCCTCCATGATCTCCTTGAGAATCTCCACAGTCTTATCAATCTTAGCGCTCCCAATGTAATCGCGCCGGAGTCGTCTGAGATATTTGGCTTTGGCGCCTTTGTTGCGGGATGCCTTCGCCTTGAGCTCGGCAAGCGTGACCGCCTTCTTCTTGCCTTTGCCCTTTCTGGATCGCTTCTTCGAGCTCTTCTTACCACGACGCTTCTCGCGATTTGAGGGGCCTGCTGCGCCATCCGCGGCGTCATCATCGGGTTGGAAGTCGTCGTCGTCTTCGTAGACAATGAAACCGCCCAACGTCTTATCCTCAACGCCTGCATCATCATCGTCGTCCTCATCGTCGTCAGTCTCGTCCGAATCGCCTTCCTCGTCAGAATCCGCAGCATCGAAGTTGTCTCTTTCCTCCGGCGTAAGAAGTTCGGGCATATGAACTTTCTTGAAACTTAAGAAGTCGGTGAGGCGTTTCGGATCGATTGGACCGCGGCAGTGCGGGCAACGCACTGGATTCTCGTCGCCATTTCGGGTCGCTCCATCCGCCAAACGCGCAAAGCATTCTGCACATGTGTCGTGTCCGCATGGAATGAAGATCGCGGGGTTGGGAGTTGCATCACCTAGAGTAAAGAAAGTCAGTACATGTGTCAGACATGTTGAGGGTGACTTTTGCCTTTGGCTCACGTACAACACACTGCGCACTCAAAAGAGCCCCCTGTCTCCTTGATCCGGGCCACCACGGCAGGTGCAAGCTCCTTGGCGAAGTCCAGCATTTGGTCCTGCTGCAAATCCGCTGCTGCAGCGATACCGAAGTCTTTGATCAGATGCGGATGACAACAAGCCTGTCTAAGCCTTAACAAGAGCACAAGGATGGCTGAGTATGACTGTCCGATCTCGTTGCGACGAAGATACTTGTTGAATGTCAACTGCGTCTGAGTTTCCAACGCATTGTAGAACTTCCGCTCTTCGTCGTCGAAGACGGGGTGGATGACCTCAGTGGACCGAGGGGGCAGTACTAAAATCGGGCGATTCTCGAACTTCGACGTCTTGGTTCGGCGGAGCATTACTGCACGACAAAGCGTCTGCAGCATCTGCATGGCCTGCGAGCGTATGTTCTCATGCGCGGACTTGAGGGGCATGTTGATGTCCATACGGAACTTTTCCCACGAGTTGTATGGCCTTATCCTCAAAAAGGCGATGAGTGAGTAGAATTCCCTGCAGTAAGAAGAATAAGTGGTCAGCATAGGGCTGCGGTCAAGGTTAAAGATTTGCTTACTCCACGTTGTTCATCATCGGCGTGCCAGTAACGCAAAAGCGGTACTTCGCCTGCAGGGCTCGGGCACCCTTCGCAGTCAGTGTACCTCTGTTTTTGATGCACTGGGGAAAGTAAGTCAGCGAGTTCCAAAGGTTCCAGAGAAGAAAACGCACCTGAGCCTCGTCAAGAATGACTCTGTACCATTTGGCGTTCTCAGCGAGCAAGACTAGCTTAGGGCCAGGCAGCTGTACACCGGGCTCCCTGCTTTGACGCTCTTGATGTGCCAGAATCTTTTTCATCTCCGAGGCGACACTGCCGTATGTGGTCAACACGACATCGTACTGCTGCAGTTCCCGGAAACTTTTCTTCTTGCTCTGGCCGTGGTGGGTATAGACGGTCAGCTGACGGTTCCGCTTCAGCTTATCACGAATCTCTTGCTTCCACTGCCGCATGAGAGCCACTGGTGCAATTATGAGAGTCGGAAGGCCAAACTCGGAGCGTCTCTCCACCAGCAAAGCCAAGATCTGTATTGTCTTGCCCAGTCCCATGTCGTCAGCCAATATGCCACCGGCGTTGGAGCCTTCCTCGCATTGCTTCAGCCAGGTCAATCCAAGCTCCTGGTACTTATGTAGCTTCACGCTCATATCGGCTGGCGTTTGAACTCTCAGATGTGCCGGCATGTCCTCATCTGGGCGAATGTTCTGAAGCAGCTTCTCGATCTCCGCTCTGGATTGCGTTGGGTCGTAGTTCATGAAATCATCCATTCGTGACCGGTACAGATCCTCGTTGCCTGCGTAGTCGCCGAGTCGACGCGAGCCGCCATAGACGATGTCATCGCTGTCATCATCAAGATTCACGGGCCGGTGGCTTGAGCCATACATCAAGTTGTTGAGCTCCTGCATTTGGCTGCCGAGAGTTGAGGACGCTGTGCGGATGCCGTTCATAGCCTGGTTCAGCCACGGGCTTCTATAGCCATTTGGAGGTGGGTTGGCCGCTCCGTTGATCGAGGCACCGCCGTTGACAGC
Source organism: Zasmidium citrigriseum (assembly GCA_002786025.1). Classification (NCBI taxonomy): domain Eukaryota; kingdom Fungi; phylum Ascomycota; class Dothideomycetes; order Mycosphaerellales; family Mycosphaerellaceae; genus Zasmidium; species Zasmidium citrigriseum. Next base: position 57,764 of record NHNW01000023.1, read on the forward strand.
AGGATTGCCGTAGACGAATGAGCCTGGCGGGGTGGCCTGGGGATACGCGCCGGGCATCTGCATTGTGGTAGGCATTTGCATGGTCGTCGGCGTTGGAGTGTGCAGTGGTCGCAAGCCGTTGGTGGCCGTGCGACTCGCTGGTGGGGGCTGGCGGCGGTTCGGAGTGAAGCTTGTAGGAGCGATTTCCATCAGCTCTTCGTCCTCACTGTCACTACCAGTGAGATCGACCACTGCAGACGGCTGTCGCGGCCGCTGCACCAGTTGATGCTGACGTCCAGCTGAGCTGGGTTCCGCCTTGATATGCGGAGATGGCGAGTGTTGCATGTGATGAGAGGAGGTTAGGTTCGGTGGATCTGCTGCGGTCGACCGGCGGCGGTAGGTACCGTCGTGATTGAGTGTTGTTTGGATACTGGGTCTGGATGATGAAGGTGTCGGAGTTGATGAAGAGGTAAAGGTGTTGGATTGGTTGAGTTGTCGAGCAAGAGCGGCGTCGGCTTGTTGGCCCTCGACTTGTCTTCTTATAGCGGCTTCAGCGGCCCGCTGTTGCATCAGTGCTCTCTCACTTGAACCAAAAGCATGTGAAGCATGTGATTGCGGAGCTGCAGAATTAGAGGGTTCAGGTGTCAAGCGTTTCGAGCCGCGGTCGTCCAGGTGCGATGAGTCCGGCCGCATTCGCTTATTGCCGTTCAGATGGCCTCCGAATGCTGGACCAGAGGCATCATATTGGTGGCCAGACAATCCGCTTCCACTGCTGCTGCTTTGGTTGCTAGACGGCCGTCCATTCATAGCGACCTGCCACCACTGAGTGTCATCTTCGCGCGCGGGCTGTTCGCCAACGCCATCCATGCCAAAGTTTCCAGGGCCAGAGAAACCTGCACTGGACTGCATGGCGGCCAGACGTCGCTCGAGGTCCATCTTGGTCTCCGTGTGCTGTTTTAGGTCGGCCGCATAGTCATCGGCGTCAGGGTCGAGCGAGGAAAGCAATACTTCAGTGAAGTTGAGTTCGTCCTCGATATCCTCTCGTGTAGCGTTGGCGGAGAGGGAGGCCATGGTGGCGGAAGAGAAAAAGACGCAAAGATATGCGGCCTCACGTCTTGGCAAGGCAAAGAGGCGCGGACACAGCGGCGAAGCTCAACCATCCAGCCGTGTTACACGGCAACGGCTGTACTACGGGCGTCGAGAGCGCTCACTTCTGCAACAATTCAAAAATAGCTCCGCTAATTGCGCCCAGCGGCCGCGAGCGCACTACTAACTTCAAACAGAATTGTACAACGTAGGACAGCGTGCGCGCATATAAGTCAGAACCCTTATGCGATATTATGTATACAATTATTTGCTTCTAAATAATAGTATAAGGTATTGTCCTAAAGCGCTAGGTATACGACGACTACTAACGCTAGTACTTATTAACGACTATAATACAAATATGCTAAGAACGCTTTATACAAAGTATAGTTGAAGATTTATTAGGAGGAAAGCTACGTTGTAATAAGATAAGCTATATAAAAGAGATATTGAAAAAAAGCCTACAAAGTCGCTACCTATACCCTTCTACCTATCGGCGCTAGCTATAGAACCTCGTACTATACGTAGGCAGCTAGTTAAAGGAAACGTCTTTCTCTATATCGACTTGTTTTAGTCTAGTAACTCGACTCTCTCGAAGAAGAGTTAAAGGTAAAGACTCGTTAACTACCGATAGATTTCGCTTATATATTTACTTCGTTAGAGTCCGCGGCGTCGGCTAAAAGTATTAGTATTATATTCACACTTAATTGTACACGGTACGTATAGTTTTAGGATAAGTAGAAGCCTTCTCTATTACAAGCCTTTAGGCTACTATCTTCGTCGAAATTTAAAGCTAGTATATTCGTTCTATTAACTATTAAGTTTAAGGACGGTAATCGATTAGGACCTCGGCGGCCTACGTCTTATAAGTTCCGAAATTATATAATTATTATACAACACGCGACGTACCTCCGTTATCTATTCCGAGGACTATATAGGCCCTTCGTCGACTTACGTATCGACTAGTAGGGTCGAGTCTAGTGTTAGTTCTAGCGCCTTTTCGCTTATGTTAGAAGACGTATTACTCTATACAATACGTTATTAGCGGGGAAAGATTAAGATATAAAGGACGTACCTCGCTATCGCTCGTATCTAGTTCCTTAAGCTTTAGCTTAATATCCTTCTCTTCCTTAATATGTTTCTTCTCTTCTTCCAAATCGTTAGTATTTACGTTATTATACAATACGTCTTCCTTCTCTTTCTTACTTCGATCTTCTCGAGAAATAAAGATAAAGATAGGTTAGGGCTAGTTAGCTAGAGCGTTCTTCGGCTTATTAGTAGGGAGGAGCGCTTTAAGAGTTATCTTCTCGAAAACCGCGGGTAAGAGGAACGTAGGGCCTTATGTCTTATTATATATAAAGGTAATGTTAACGTCGGTATTACGGCTATCGGCGAGATAAGATTTTAGACTAGGTATATAGCTCGATAGAATCGCGAGGAAACCGTTAACGTCTTTGACTTTTATATCTCGGTATCTCGCTTATCGCTTCGTATCTAAGATAGATAAGTATTGTATAAGATAGGACGTTACTAAACGTTACAATTTTCTAGGATTATAAGGGTACGTACTACTCGACTTCTAGCGGTATTAACGGATTTATTCTAGATCGTCTTCTAGCGATTCGAGAGTATAAATACTAAAGAGGCATTATATATTAAATATAATACAATTAATGTTACTCGTAATAGTAGGGAGAGACTATATAGCGTTTCGGATACTCGGAGGCTCGGATCTAGCGTAGACGTAAGACTTAGACGGTTTCTCGGCGCGAGCCTAATCGTAAGCTACGGCTTAATAGTCTTACGTAATTGTACGGCCTAGAAAGATATCTTTAATAGTCGTACTAGGCTTTGTCTATACGTTAATTCTATTTAACGCGCCTTTAGGCTTAGATTCGTTATCGAGTAGATCGATAATAATATCGCTAGGTTATAGGAGAGCTAGCCTTCGAACCGGCTACTAGTACGTTTATATAATATCGTTTCGAATAGCCGAAGTTAGCGGTGTTAGATTTCGGCCCTTATAGAGTAGATATCTCTTCTAGTCGGCAAAGTAATAGGCATAGATAACTTGTAGAATAACTAGGTATACGTAGAGCTAATCGGCGTAGCGCTTCCTATTAGGTATATTACGACGCGAATATATAAGGCCGTAGTTTAAAGCTAGAGGGGTAAATGTTATACGATTAAGAAGTAATAGCTAGTATAACTTTACTTATACAATAATTGATTTATATATATATTCCGCGTCTTATCTAGATTGCTTTCTCTTCTTACTCTATATAATATTTATATATTGCCTTACGTATACTAAAAATGCCGTATACGGTATAAAGTTCCTCCGTCTTTATACCTACTTCGTAGCGTTAGATAAAGCAACGTACGTTAATAGGATCTAGCTCTCGTACCCTTTTACCTCCTTTAAGAAGAGTATACGGATAGCGCCGTCGATTATATAGCTCCTCGTATACTTTACCTTCTAGTTTTAGGTTAGTTTACGCCTATTAAAAGCCTAGCCTAAGTACGTAGGCTTACTACGCCTTTTACCGCTTGTTTAAGCTTTTCTACTTTAAACAATTAGTTCTCCTTATCCGAGGAGTCGTCTTCTACGTACGGGTCGAGATTACGTTAATCCTATAAACCTTCTCCTTCCTCGCTAATCCCCTCTTTAGGCCTGTCTAGAAACGTCTCCTCGAGTCGCCGAGTAATCCTATTTAGATACGTTTCGCTCTCGTTCTCGGCCGTAACTATATTATTTAAAGTAGCGTCTACCTCGTCCTTAACTTTAACCTCTGTCTTTACCTCCGTCTTAACTACCTTCTTGTCGTCTTACGATATATCTAGATCTAGAAAATAGAACCGAAGCTCCTCTTTAAGCTCCTTAATTGCGCCCGGGTTAATTAAGTACTTTCTATACAATTGCCGAACTTCCTTTAAGGGTAGTTACTAATTCTATCCGCCGTACGGTAGAAGAGTTTCTTCGAGTAATACTTCTATAATATTCTATAGGCAAAATCGAAGGCGTTTATATACAATGTCGTATTCCTAGGCATTTACCGAGTAAATAAATCGATTGTACCGAGCGACGCCGCGTAGAAAGTTCTCGCTTTCGAGGATACGCTTATAAAGAGCTATTGTATCTAGTAGTAGGAACTTATTAATATCTAATAGCCTATTAGCTTCTAAATAAAGATTACAGTTTATACAATAAACGTACTCTAACTATACGTTACTTCTAGTATCGAATCTATAAAGGCTTAGTTAATAGGAGTCCCTTACGGCTCCTTAGTCGTATACTAGTATATCTGCTTTAGGATCCTAGATTGAACGTATAGACGGTCTTTCTAACTTCTAATAGTATATACATTCTACGTTCGGACAAACCGGAGAAGCTAATATCGTAGTATTAGCGTAAAAACATACTTTATTAAAATACGGTCGCGTCGACTAGATTTGTTGAAAAGGCCTTGGTTTCGGAGTTAGTAAAAGTAATCCTATTAATATAATTACGTTAGTACGTTGAGATTGGATTGTATAAGACGAGTAACGATAGCGTAACTAGATATAATATAGAAACATTAATCTTCCGTACTAGAACGTAGATAGTAGACTTACCCGCTAATGTTTTAAAATTATCTTACTAAGCTAGTTCTACTAACTCTTAATCCGTATATTCCGTATACTTGTTCTAAAACAGAATGTCTCTTTAAATCGGACGTCGGGACCGCGTGTAATTCGGGTATATTAGAATTATACCTCTACTAGGAGAATAGTCTCCTTACCCTTATTAGTCCAGACAAGATAAGGCGCTTTACTAAGCGCTTTAAGAGCAATACCGAACTGCCGGAGTACGGAGATTATTATACGAGACGAGGGTCTATAGTAAATCTAGAGAATATATCGCGATTCGGCGTTAACTACTACGTAAATCTAGAAGCCAAAATCTTTAAGTTTGTAGTGTGCGTCTATTAACTAGTAGAAGTTAATACCTAGTATAATAAAGTCTCCGCGTTAACGCGTAAAGCCTTGACTTCGATTATATAAGGCGATAGGATTAGCGGCCTTAACTTCGCGGAAGAGAAGGTCTCTAAGATAGAATAGATATTAGTTAAGCTATATAAGCGTACAAGGGACCTTAAAGCAAGTACTACTTTATACAATGCTTACCGACTTAAGAGAAACGATCGTGTCTCTAAGGTACGGAAGTATACCTATAAATACCCTCGTCTATATCCTTATATATATCTAAACTCGATCTTAGCTCGAATTATACGTTGAAACTTATCCCGCCGTACCTTATACTCGGCTTTTTGCAGTCGTCGCTTTAGCCCGAGACTACGACGATATTATACAAAGTATATCTATAATAATTGCTATCCCTCTATACGTAGAACTTGTAAAATCTCGTCGTTAGGTAGGGCCTCGGCTAGGAAGAGGGCCGTAATCCGCGTATTAAGAAGTACGTCTATAATATAGGCGTAGTAACGGTAGTTAGCGTTGTATTTAGAGAGCGTAGACGCGATTATACGCTTAGAGGGTTTCTTGCCTATACGCGTATAATACGTTCGAAGGTCCTTAATACTCGCGCTATTATTCTAAAGCTAGACAATCTTAAGCTATACTAATTCTAGGATTATAGGTAGTCGGCTAGGCATTTTAGATAGTCGTAGAGTATTATATAAGGTAAGACGTAGGAGAGAAAGGCCGTTAGGAAAGGCGGCGAGCGGGTAGATCTATACTAAGTTACTAACTTAAGTAGGCTAGTATATTATCTAATAGATAAAAGCGCCGAGGTCTCTATATCTCGCTTACTTAAATCGTTTTCTAGTACGTTGTAGCAATTATAGCGTATATAAATAATATATAAACTAGAAAGTATAAGAAAAAGAAACTATTAGCTATTCTATAAGAAGTTAGCTCTCTACGCTATAGGTACTATATATAGAGCTTGAAAGGTCTTTATAGAGAGTTTAAAACCGATCCTATACTATATAATTAAAGTTACGCTTACAACTAGAATAAATAAAGTAAAAAACGAGTATAATATTAAGCTCTATCTACTAGATTTAAAGCCCTTAGAATTATATAAAGAACTAGTTTTAATTAGATTATTATCTACGTTATACTTTATATATTATATATATACTATACGGTCTCGATAAATAAGCTTATTTTAACATAATTCATATAAAATTTCACCCGACTATTACCGATACAATAATAAATTCGCCCTTATACCGCTAGGTTTAGGTTTTAACTAGTTAAAACCTAAACCTAGCGGTATAAGGGCGAATTTATTATTGTATCGGCAATAGTCGGGCAATACTATATTAGAAAATAGATAAAATACTACTAGTATTTATCTATTATATATATACTAGTACTAGTAGTATAACCCTAGTTTTCTATATAACTAGCTTATCTATTTAGCTAATAGAGTAGTTAATAGAGAATTCTATATATATTACTTACTAGATACTAAGCTTCTAATTAGATACTAATAATAAGTTATATATTAGTATATCTATACTTATCTTACTTTTATTTCTTTAAATATACTTTACGTTACTAGTTTAAGTTTATTTAAGGATCTATAAGTAAGTATATTTCTATACTATAGCTTCTACTAGCTTATTACGAGCGTACTACGTCTATTTATCTAACCCCGCTTATTACGTACCTAACGCTAACTAGTAGTTTAGTATTATCTTAAATAGCCTACGCTTCTCGCGCTCTTCTTAGAAACTCGATCTCTCGATAGTTTAAAACCCTATACGTAACTCTCGTCCCTACTACCTTATAATATAGCTAGTCTTACGTTCTTATATTCTATTCTATTCTTTTTACTTCTTATATCCTATTAATCTAGTTATATTACTATCTAGTAGAAGTATAGATACTAGTTTAGATCTACGTATATCTCTTATATAGATAGATTCTTAGACTATAACTATCCTTATCTTATAAAGACCTAATATATAGAAACCTTATATTATAAACTAATACTTTAAGTTTAATAACGCTATTATAGGTAAGCTACGTATATATAGAAGGCTCGTAGTAGTACTTAATAGGTTTAATAAGGAGAGAGGAAGCTATCTATTAGAGTCTATTAAGAAAGGGATAGTATACTAAGCGTAGGCGTAGTTAAAGGTATAGGCTAGTACTAAGCTATAGAGTATCGCCTTTTATAAACGTATAGTTACGTTTTAAGCGTTCTAAATACTTATAGTTTATATATATAAGGGGCTAGATAGAAGTTATTAAGGTTACGAGATATACTTATTAAAAAGAAGGTATAATTCTAAGCGTTATATACCTACTATCTATATATTTTAGCCTATTATACTATATATCTCTAAATCTAGTCGAATATAGTATAACTACTACTTACTATTAGGAGAAATAATAGTTACTAGTAATTATAGTCTATATAGGATATATATAGTAGATTTAGAGATATAATATAGAGTTTTACTTAAATATTAGTAGTAGCTCTAAATTTATACTTAAAGACTTATCTCTATATACTAAATATAGTTAAAACTAAATTATATATTATTTAACCTATTTAATATTAATTGTATACTCTAATACGACTACGAGATTACGAATCGCGCTACTATTAAATCTAAGACTCGAAGTTTTATCTTATAACTAACCCTTAGGGTTACGAGATTTTAAAATTAAGGGTAGTAAGAAATATAGATTTAAGTATAGTAAGAAGCTTATTTAATAAAGTCTTATCGTATATAATTTATTTCTATACTAAAACTAGCCTTAAACTTTTAAAGATATATTAAATAAGTTATTTCCCTAACTCCTAAATCTATATTTAAGAGGCCTTATATATACTACTAAATCTTATATACTCTATCTCCTAACTATAATTTATACCGTATTATACCTAGTACTAGCTACGTTAGCGTACGCGCGCGTTTATTTAGATTAGCGCTAGGAGTAGCTAGCTCCTTAACCTCGATCTTCTCCTCCTTTCGTATATCTAGCTTATACTCGCTAGCCTAGTTATACTACTTATAATTACTATAGTAGCTATAGAAGTATCCCTTCTAACTTACGTAATCCTATACTTTTCTATTAGTAAATATATTATATAAGGCGAGATAGCGACAAAAGTACTTAAAAAGTAGACGCTACTACTAAAAACTAAACGTACTACGAATAGGCCCTTTCCCGCCTTATAATTACTATACTCCTCCTTTTATAATATCTTACTACTACTTTTATATTAGTTTAAGCTCTTTCTAATATATATAAAGATTATTTAAACTAGCTCTAAATTAATAACGCGTCGATCTTACTCTTACGGCTAGTAAGGATAGAGTTATAGAGAGAGGTAAAATCTCCCTACCTACGGATTATAATAAGGTTGGATTTAACGCGCTTATTTAGAACGGTAGTCTACTCGGCGTTAAGCTAGATATTATTATCGGGTAACTATATTATATAGCGTTAGTAATACTCGAACGAGTTAGTATCGTAGCTAAAAAGCGATATACCTTAGTCTTTCTAATATTAATATAGCTATTACTATTAGCCTTAATAGCCTCGAAGGTTCTAAGCTATTACTAGTAGGGACGTAGCGGTATAGTATATTAATAATTATTTAAGGTATAGTATATATAGGAAGAGGTATAAGTAGAGTAGTTAGTAGTTTAGGAGAGAGTATAGGTTAAGATAAGAAGCTTAGCTAGATTAGTACTAAGAGACCTTACTTATAATAGTAATTACTACCTACGCGTATATAATCCGCGTAACTACTTTTTATACGTATTATATAGAGTAAGACGACTAGTACCTACCCTAAATAAGCGCGATTCGCGATTAGAAGATAGTATATAATTTTCTAGGATTTATATAATATATATAACTCTCTAATCTAAGGTTAGCTTAGATATCCTAGCTATTCCCCGTAAAATAAAAGATTCTTTAGCTCGTAATAGGCGTTATCCTTACGATTAAATATTATATATACGGAGATAGTATACGAATCCGTTATAGATATATATAGAGCCTCTAAAGTTCGAGTATTTCTTTAATAGGGGAAATTAAGACCCTTATTTTTAGGGTTAATATAAATTAAGGAAACTCTTATATATTTATATTAGCTTAAAGAGTATTATTTTATATAATACTTTTCTATATTAAAACCGCTCTCGCCTAGGAAGATACCTACTTAAATTATATATTCCCGCTAATATATTCTTAAAGCTTACCTAACCTTACTAATTCTTATATACTATATCTCCTATATTCTACTTTTCCTTCTTAGCCGCCCGACGCTTCTACCTCTCTACGCGCGTACTTTTATTTAAAGCGGTAGCGCTCTTAGCGTTAGCCTACTACTAAAGCTCCTTCTCCTAGTCTAACTCGAATATATATAGATTCTTAAAGCCTAGATAGATATAGTTACTATAGGTATTCTTTATATTCCCCTCCTAAACGTAGTAACGCTATTAAATTCTATTAGTAAATATATTATATAAGGTACGATAGCGTCGAAATACCGTAAAAGGCCTAAGCTACTTCGAACTCGAATTCTTATAATCTAAAGGGTTCTTATAGCCCTTATATAATAAATATAGGTAGTCCTTAATCTCTTAACTACTACTTCTATATTAGATCTAGCTCTTTCTAATATATATAAAGATTATTTAAACTAGCTCTATACTAATAAGGCGTTAACGACGTTCTAGTAGTTAGCGAAGGAGGAAATATGCTCGCGAAGCTCGATTTACTAACTATCTACTATATTTATTATCTATTTCTAATCCTCGTTTATAGTAAAGCCGCGATAGCGAATCTATATTATATAGTATTAGTAACCCTCGAAAGCGCTAGTATCGCGACGGAAAAGATATATACTATCTAGCGGGATATATCGATAAAGTACGTATTATTATCGTCGTATATAATCGTAATATTAATCTATTAGACTATAGTAGGTAGTAGGCTAGCTTATTAATAATTGTTTAAAGTATAGTATAGGTAGGAAAAGGTATAGGTAGAGTAGTTAAAGGTTTAGGAGTAGGTATAGGTTAAGATAGGAAGGTTAGCTAGGAAGTTAACTCTTAAGCTTACTTATAATAGAGCGAGCTATATACGCGTATAACGTACGCGTTACTTCTTTCCTTATATATTATATAGAGTATAATATATAGTAGTAGTATATAAAGCTCTTCCCTTAGTTAAGTAAGCTAGGGTGTAGACTAAGAAGGTACGACCCTAGATTTTACGACTTACTAAACTCCTACCCTATATATACGTATACTTACTACGAATTAGACTACGTGCAGTTTCGCGTTACTTTGCACAATATTCGAAGATTAAGACGCGCGGATTTTAGAGCGCGAAAGGGGTAGTGAGATAAACGGGGCACGTGCACTAAGCGAATCTATTTTTGAATTGTTGCAGAAGTGAGCGCTCTCGACGCCCGTAATCGGAGGGACGATGATGATTGCTATCATGAGGGCAGTGCATACGAGTTGTAGTCACACATCCCACCACTGCCTCAGGCCGGACTTGGTTATTTGTAGTACTGACAGCCTCCCTGTCACTCTCGAATCGCATCATACACGATAGAATAGACGACAGCGCGAAACAGAAGCATGGCGATCCACCCCGAGCTCCCAAGCGAACCGCCGCAGCCAACAGCGATCGAACGCGTGGAAGCATGGACGGTCTCACAGGCCGCCGACGCGCTCAGCAGGGCTTCCATCTCAGCGCCGTCTCCTCGTCCTGTTCGCGGGGCGACGGTCACGATCGATATCCCGCTCGACGACGCCACGCAAGAGGAGGCCCCGCGAAGGCGACCTGAAGCAGTGCACACCGTGTACAAGCGACGGGAACCTATCCGGAGAGATAGCTTGAAGAGGCGTGAGGCATTGCTGAAGGGGAAAGAGGGGAGTCGGCAAAGGCGACGTTGGGAGAATGACCGCCTTTTGAACAATCCTTATGCTGAGCCGCCTCTTCCCAGCGATTGGCAGGTCCAGCCTACGTATCCCGTTCGCCAGATGCCGTACAGCATTGCGCCGTTGTGGGAGGCGGAATATGCGCGGTTAGCGAAAGAGCGTCAGAAGCGTGCTGAAGCCGCCAAGGTCCCGTCCTGCAAGCAGGAAGCCAATGCCGCGAAGGTCAAGCAGGAGCTCAAGGCCAAGCTTAAGAAGTCGAAGGGAGCGAAAGGTCTCTTGCAGGATCTCGAAGAGGAGGTGCGGTGTTTTGTCCGACAGTGGGAAGAGAAGCAGAAAGAGATGGAGCAGGAGGGGCTCATCGATCCCAGTAGTAGTGAGGACGAGGAGATTGTGTTCGTTGGTAGGAATGGTGCGATGAGTGATGAGAGGAGGAGAGAGAAGCAGAAAGACACATTGGAGAAGGATAAGCTCATCTTTCAAGGACTGCTTGACGACCACGGAAGTGCTTTCGGCAGGTACTTGGTACATGCCATTGCTGCATACGTAAGTGTTCACCAGCTCCTCGAACGGCATGTGATGTCTGACTTGTGGCAGTACGGCTTGAAGACCTACTCGATCACCACCGGTGATCCAGCACGTCGCGAGGCGTACGTGGGATTGAAGATCGACCCCAAGACGAGGCGGCCAAGTCTTACTATGAGCGAGATGCCAAAGCCTTTGTACGCGGCGGTGTGACACGAGTTGAGTAGTCTTTGAGTTGGAACACAGAACACGACAGCTGCAGGTCTTGGTTTGACATTCACGAGGCAACAACGCGCAAATAGACTTTCCGCTAGGCAGGCGGCCCATTCAGCGCCTGCCTTCTTATACATTCAAATACTTGCGCGACACACGCGCACGCACACTTGCATCCTTCGCAACTCGCAACACTCTCATCTCCGACAATCAAAAATGTGCCAAATCTGTCAAGTCAAAGACATCGTGGCCAAGGACCGCTGGCCGAAACCCCTCGAGGCGCAAAAGAAGGACATCAATTTCCTCGTCGAGTCCATCCACGAAGAGTACCAGACCTACCAGAAGCTCAAGCAGAAGACGGCGACGCTGCCACCACCCGAGACTCTTCTCGAGCTTCTCCGTCTGCTCTCTCGCCAATTCGACGTCCTCGAGTCCGATCGCGAGAAGTGGTGGACTTCGCCCGAGAAGAGGGCCCTCCGTCAGAAGCTCGAGTACGAGTGCGACCAGAACAAGCTATCGGAGCTTCACAAGATCAGTGTGTTTTGGGGATCGAGTCCCACCTTCGAGGATGGTGTACTAATGGGATGTAGACAACATCGCCACCTCGAGCATTGAGGCACTTAGCGCTAAGCTCGGCCAATTCACCAAGTGGAGTCTGGGCATGAAGGGCGGTATGTGGGAGCTCGAGAACGCGAGCAAAGTCGGCAGGGCTTTGGTGATCGACTAGGGAGTCATGAGGGATAAGGGACGAAGGAAGAGAACTGCCCTCCTTCTCCTGCTCAAACTGGTGGATCAGCTCTCTCAGAAGGAGTGCTTGATTGAAAGCCGTTGAAGGGCTCGTTACACCCTTCGTCCGTTACGACAAAGTTGGGGACCGCCCCGAACATCTTCCACTCAGACTGGAAGGACATCGAGGGTGCGCCGAGAAAAGCGAGTTATTCTGAGCCAAACAGATGCCATCGATACCCTCTATTGCAATTCGTAGCTGATAACGAACGATCAGACTTCAACCCAAGCACCTTCACAACTTGTGCGCATTGTTGCACAGCTCCGCTTCATACTCCAGATCTGGCTGGAACTCGCAGTAGAGTGCCTCTGGGTCGCTGGAAGTCTCGAATGTGAACTTGGCGGCTTCGTCGGGGACGTAGACCTTGGGGATGCCATTTGCTGCGGCGGCTTCAGCGAGAAGCTGGACTTCGCAGCTACGCTCCAGGAGTGTGTAAAGATAGGCGGCTTCGTCGACGGTCGAACCGACTGTAAGAAGGCCGTGGTTTCTGAGGATCATGCCTTTGCCTTTGGGTCCTAGGGCGTTGGCGAGACGCTCTCCTTCGGCTTCTGTGAAGACCACGCCTCCAAACTCCTTTGCAATAGCTTAGCAACTCATCTTACATCTCGAGAGTCTCCTTCCTCACCTTATAAACTGCCTGCGCGTCTCCCCAAAAGTAACAGACATCCTAGGGTACAGCGTCAGCTTGCAACATGGCTTGTCTTCAAAACCCTTCAACCAACCTGATTCAACATCTCCACCGGCCTGGCAAAAGCACTCCAAGCCTTCCCATAAGGGCTATGCGTATGACAAGCCGCAACAACATCCGGCCTGGCCTTATGCACCGCCGAATGAATCAAAAACCCCGCCGCATTCGCCGGCCGGCTCATATTCCCTCCAATCGCCTTCCCATCATAATCCACCAAAATCATATCACTGGCCTTCAGCATCCCGAAGTGCTTCCCCAAAGGGTTTGTCCAGAAGGTGTGCGGGTTCTCGGGGTCCCGTACGGAGATGTGGCCTGCCATGCCTTCGGTGTAGCCTTTGCGGGCGAAGACCCGGAAGGCGATGGCCATGTGTTCGAGCATCCATTGGCGGTGCGAGGCGAAGGAGGGGAAGGTTGGGATTCCCGGGAGAGTGGCGCCTTGGGAGATTAGTTCGAGGGCGGATTTCTTTTTGTCGACTTCTTGGTTTTGGTTCTTGGTCTTGATGGGGACTGAGTCGGTTTCGGTGGTTGTGATTGCTGAGGGGGCCATGGTTGCGGTGTTTCTTCTTGGGTCTTGTGATACGATGATGCTGTTGTCGTGAAAGTTGATTGTGAGTGTTGAAGTGGAGAAAGAAGATATTATCTTTTGGGAGATGAGATATCGACATGTCGCGCCTTAAGGCGTACTTATACGGCAGCTATAGGCGAGGGATAACCTACCTAGTTAGCCGCTCGGCCAAGTTCAAAGAGCTGTGGGAAGCTCCAGATGTCATCAACATCAACATCGAGATTCCATCATTCCATCATCAACTCTTACGAAGCCCGCCCAGGAGGAAAAGGCCGCCCATCCGGATAATCGATGAAGCCGTCGTCGAGGCTGAATGATCTCTCGAATGCCCACTCTTCCAGCCGAGTCCAATCCACGCACTGGTGCGTCACGGCGTGATTCTTATCTGGGACGACAACGTCCTCATCTGGCCACTCGTACGTGAGAAGATGTGTGTCTGGTTGGCAGATGAGCCATAGCCGAAGACCTTCGATGCAGTGTTCTGCGAATTGTCAGTTGCTACCAAGCTCTTCCTGCTCGCTGGCCCTCTACTCACCGATGTGATGAGGATAGACATGACCCTCAGTCTTCTGGAACTTTCGGATCTCAGTGTCATGAGGATAGTAATCTATCGCGATGTAATGGCGCATCATCTCCTGCTCGGCTGTCAGCTGTCTGGCATCCCGCCACATGCGGACTTTTGAGCAGCACTCACGAGGCAGTGCAGATGATGGTGAACATTCATCGACGCCCAATAATCTCCGGAGCCATCGTTGAGAGGAATGGAAGTGCGATTGACAGCCGCGAGGTCCTCCGCCGATACTCGAATGTTCGTTGCTGTCCTCCATCAGCATCATTAGCTGGCATTTCCGGAGCACACCAACCTCTTAGCAGATTCGCCCACTGCTCGTCCACGCCGGACCCTGGATTGCCAACATACAAGCCCTTGTAAGGGTTGTCTTCTACGTTCACAGAGTTGACCTGGTAGACGGTGCCGTCTTTTGCTGGGGCTGGATCTGGTCAGTCCTCCGAACTTCCACTCGCTGTGGCTTTCAAACTTACTGTGTACTGGATCTCTGATTTCTCGACTGTTGAAGTTGGACACGACGAGTGTCGCTACCAGCGTATAAGCGCTTATTAGCGCAATGTGGATGCAAATTGCCCTCCAGTGGTCTCGCAATCGAAGCCGTCTGTTGGGAATTTGTGGAAGTATCAGATCGTCTTCTTCCTCGCCAAAAGACTTTTCTGAATCAAGAGGATGGTATGTAGTCGGCATCTTCGACACAAAGTGCTGCCGCAAAAGATCTCTGCTGTGAGATGGGAGGTTCTACGAGACCACATGTGAGGGGCAGAAGAAGTCGGAGCGAGCGTGGTCTTCCAAGAGCCAACTGCCTTCCACATCTGGCTGGCGCAGCGCCATGATACTACAGTTGTGCTCGTCTGCTGATCTTCTGTACTGATATCGCTTGTCCAGCCTTCGACGTAGCATTGCACAAATACACACCACCGAGATCAGCGACGTCAAAGACACGAGACTGTCCGAGCACGATCAACACCTGTCTGGATCCTCCTGGCAAACTTAGGCGAATTTCACGGGAACCATTGGAATGCCCTGCATATCACTGGACTACGCTAAGGACAAGCTCGCAGCTCTTCCGTTTAATAAGCTTCGGGCCGTTGAGCTTAGAGCAGAGCTTAATTTGAAGTGAATGAACAACACTTCACTCTCAAAGCACAACAGATGTTGCGATGTGTGTGCCCACTATGGCTACTGCGACTAACTACTTCCTAGCCTGATTAATACCCGTACTCATCCTTTCCCCCTGCGATCCGGCCAATCACCCTTCGGATCACCTTGCTCATCCCTCTCATCAGCCTAGAACAAAGCACGGAGCTTGAGCGCCTTCGCCAAAGATGCCTCACTGGCGGCAGCTGCCTCAGCAGCAGCGTCGGCCTCGCGCTTGAGCATCTTGGCCTTGTTGGACGCAACCTCAGCCGCATCGTTGTTCTTGGAGCAGAAGACATTGGTGTCATCCTCCGCACGCATTTTCAAGGCAGTTGCGACGTTGGCATAAGCATCGGCCGCGGCATCAGCAGCGGCATCAGCCTCTCGTCGCAACATCTTGGCCTTCTTGGTGGCAGCCTCAGCAGCCTCATTCTCCTTGGAGCAGAAGACATTAGTGTCGTCCTCGCTGCGCTTGGCAACGCCCTTGAGAGCTTCAGCGTAGACAGCGTTGGCCTCGACGGCGGCCTCAGCAGCTGCATCAGCCTCTCGGCGGAGCTTCAAGGACTTGGCAGACATGATCTCCGCGCGCTCCTGGTTCTTTGAGCAGAAGATGTTGGTGTCGTCTGGCGAAGCGGCGATTTCCTCAGATCGGCGTGCGAGAGCACGAGCGACGGTGGCCGCATCAGCAGCAGCCTCGGCATCTCTCTTCAACTTCATGGCCTTGGCCTTGGTTGCTTCGGCATTCTCATTCTCCTTGGAGCAGAAGATGTTGGTGTCGTCGGCGCTCAGACCGTCGAACTTGCCTGGGAAGGCTTCGGCGAAGGCCGCGGCGACAGGCGAACGGGCAGCGATGCCTGTTGATCTTTGTTAGCTGATGACATGCGATGGGATACCTGGTACTCACCATTGCCTTGTCCGGCAGGCGCAGGTACAGCAATGGCCGCAGCCGCGAAGATGAGAGATGCGGTGATGAACTTCATTGTTGCTGGCTCAAGCTCAAGCAAAAGACAGAGGTGCGTGGATGTGGATTGAAGTTGATAATCAGATGGTGAGCTTCTTCGACATTTCCTTCTTTGCCTGGCCGAGACGCCCTACTTATGCCTTTCCACAAGCTCGCCGATCTCGTCGCTTTCCTCAACACCGTCGCTCTGGCCCTGTTCTCTTCGTGCAGCGGACATCGCCTTTGCAGTTCATACAGCTCGTATGCCTCTCTGGTTTCCCACAGTTGCGAGACTATGCCGACTATTTGGATATGCAACCTTCCTTCCAGGGAAGAGATGTTCACATATCAATCGGCTCCAAGACCCTAATGCTGTGACCTGGACAGGATTTCGTTTCATTTGTCCCGTTTCGTGCCTAGACCTGCATTAGGGAAGTTTAGTCGACATGCTGCCACAATACATTTGCATGTGAGTTGAATGCTGCAACTCTCACATGCTAATGATCTCGCAGAGAGTTCTGAAGTGGAATACCACCTACTTGAAGAAGCCTCAATCGGCAGAACTACTCGCCAGGCTATTCAACTGATCAACGCACACGGTCGAGCCAAGTCGGATAGATAAGAAGACTAATGAACTGGCCGAGACAAGGGAGCTGGCTCCGCTACGAAAGACAGACTACGGGGATCAACGAAAGAACACCAGACAGGCTCGGCCAAATGTGGTCCCCGACAGAACTTGTGCAGGATGCACAAGGAAGCACAAGCAACGCCCAATGGCTTGACGGCTAATCCTAAATGCTTGCAATGAGAATCAAGTACCCTCGACAAGCCCTCCTGTCATGGAATGGTGAAGTGAGTGCTCACACGAAGGAAGGTTTACGCTAGCGCTGCAGCTAAAGTGAATAAGAAGCGAAGCAAGCCTCAGATCTGCGACAAGCCAACACTAGGCACGAGACCTGCCTAGATGAAATTGGGAACTGCTAGAGATAGCATGGTGATCTCGTGGCTTGGTGTGCCCTGCATGTTGCCGATCAGCCCATGCAGGTCGCACTGAGAAGATTGCCAGAGTTGTTGGTGAGTTGATGGGGTCAAGCAGATTCACTTGAGCTGAAGATATCAGATTGTTCTTGGACCACTTCATCATACACTCGCCCAATCGTCGACAAACATGGAGCGCAAGTCTACAGAGACAGAAATCCTCTCGACATCTGAGGACTCCTTCTTGGAGTGGCACGACCAGGAAACCCAACAGCGGACCAAAGCCAACAAGCGACTTCAATTCTGGATCAGATGCAACATCGTCTTCGCCATTCTCAACCTTGCACTCGTTGTCATCCTCTTCGTCGCCTGGCGACGCCTTGAACAAGATCATTCCATCCAACTCCTCTCCCACGACTTCACCAAGACAGCCATTGAGATGGAAATCCGTCCCTTCGACGACACCTTTGGCGACGACTACGGGAGCAAATATCGAGGTGATCCTCGCCCGGAACTCGATGAGGCATGGGCTTCGCTCATGAGGGGATATAATATTCGAGTGCCGAAGAGCGTGCCTCTTGAGCCTGCGACTGGGAATCGGTCACTTGTGACGATGCCGGATGATTCTGGGGATCATTATGCGATATTGGGAGCACTGCATAATCTGCATTGTTTGAAGACTTTGGTGGGTTGTCGAGACATTGAGTCTCGTTGTTGGTAGCCACGGCTGACGATGGACAGAGAGAGTACCTCATTCCAGAGTACTATCCGATCACGTATGAGAGGTTCAAGCCAGAAGCAGGGGAGACAATCGGAGTGCACATCGACCACTGTATTGACATGTGAGCGTAGCAATCTGCTCTTGGTAGACTGCACACTGACAATCATCTCAGACTTCGCCAATCGTCAATGTGCGCCGCTGACCTAACGTTGCTCCCTCTCGAGTGGTGGGAAGGAAACCCAGTGCCCCAGAACGTCATCCACGCACCTCACCAGTGTGTGAACTGGGAGAAGTTGCAGGACTGGGCAGTCGAGCATTCGTTCGACCCGCACACGAACGGCATTCTGCCACACAATTTGGGACACATGCATCCTCAATGAGCTCAGAAACGCAATGGACAATCCTCGTCAAGACTCTCCCTCTCGTGCACAAGTGCTCTGCAAACTTCCTCCTCGGAACATTTTGTTCCCTGCAATTATGCGTTATCACACGACCTGCGCTAAGAGACAGCTGCAAGCCACATGGAATTGACTTTGGTCGCTGCAGGAGCTGTCTTGTGCATGGCTGCCGTGCTTGTTATGCAGGTTCGGAAGCTTCTTCATAGCTCTTGATAGGTACCGTTCATGTGCGCTCTTGATTGTTTGGAATGAAGTTGATCTTGAGAGATAGTGAATGTAACCTCAGGAGACGATCTTGCAGGTCTTCCGAGGAGCGTGCCAGGAAATCGTTCTGGCGAGGGACACTTGCTCGAGACAGCGAGCAAGCTGAGAGGCCCCGAGTTGTTTTGAGTACTTCGTCCGTATTGCTCTCGTCCTGAGGAGGTTTGCACTGGACACACATTAATCAAATAAAGAGTACTGCAAGATCTGCCACAAATCAGTAGAATGGACCTCGGCCACAAGAAAGAACAAGATCCGCTCATGGGCGGCGAGGATCGCATCGTTGACGATGCACTCCAAGTATCCAAATCAGACAGGCCGAGAACAGCAAGAGGAATCGCCCTCCACGTCCTGACAGCCGTCGTCAGCATAACACTCACCCTCTTGACCCTGGCCACACTCTGCCACTTCCGACTCGCCAGCTTCAATCTCCAACCCACCAACTCGCCGACCACAAAGACAGGCATCGACCTCCACTGCGGCACTACGCCCTCAGAAGCCCGCTCCCTAGGCTGCCACTACGACATGATGGCTTCTCGCTGGGAACACCCCCTCTGCCACGACGCCGAGCTCCTCGAATCCACCCTCGCCGCAGGCCCCTGGCAATGGTACCACGACGCCAATCACACGATCCTCGTCCCGCGCGAGGAAGTCGCCAAAGGCAACTTCCCGCACGAGTTCTTGTACGTGGAGCCGGACTACCACATCGGCCATTGCATGTACATGTGGATGAAACAGCATCGGGAGTTTGCGAGTGGAGGCGCTATTAGTGAGGACCAATGGGCTTGGAAGCATACGAAGCACTGTGCTATGCTTGTGCAGGGTCAGTGGCCGCCGTTCAGTCGGACTATGGCTGGGTTTAGTAAGTGTCGGAGTCGGGATGTTTGGATGAGGGAGGAGCCGTGGAGCGAGGCAGAGGAGGAGATGGAGCCAATGGAGGATTGATAGCCATTTGTGTAAAGTAGATCCAACTGTTGCTTAGCCTTGCGTGAGAATGAGAGGTTTATACTGTAGTCATCTGAAAAGTTGAATCAAGAGGACGAAACCATGGCGATGTGAAGGCGAGACCAATACGGAAGCTGGAGGCGAGGTTTATCGTACTTGCTTAGCCGCTTCGGCCAAGTCAAAGAGCTCTTGCCTTGGAGCTGCAAAGTCGAAAGAGAAGCTCTTCCAATTCATATAAAACATTATATGCAAACGTTCGCTCCCACAGGTTGCTGAAACCAAAGTTGCATGGACGAGAACTTGTTGTCAAAAACATTCACTCGCCTCCTTCCTTTTTCGGAACGAATCCCTGACTCTCGACGACAGATCCCTGTTGAGCTTCGAAAATGTCAATCGTGGGTCCTTGCATACACATTCAGAGTCAATTTAGTCATACTGATCAGTGCTCAGAACATCGTCGAAGCCACAATCCCCTCCCTCCAGACCGCCCTCTCCACAAACTCAACAACAAGCGTCGACCTCGTAGCCAAATACCTCCACCGCATCGCCACCTACGACACCCGCGGCCCCTGTCTAAACTCCATCCCAATCCTCAACCCCAATGTCTTCACCGAAGCCCAGGCGTCCGACATCCGACGCTCGGAAAACGCCCTCCTCAGCCCTCTAGACGGAATCCCCTACACCCTCAAAGACAGCATGAAGTATGCCGGGATGACCTGCTCAACCGGATCCCCAGCTTTTGAGAACTTGATGGCGAAGGAGGATTCTTTCGTTGCGGAGCAGTTACGGAAGGCTGGGTGTGTGTGTATCGGCCGCACGAACACGCCTCCTATGATGGCGTCGGGCATGCATCGAGGCCTTCACGGTCGAGCGGAAAGTCCTTACAATCTGGAGTATCTGACCGCGGCGTTCTCGAGTGGGAGCTCTAATGGCAGTGCGACTTCTACAGCGGCGAGTTTCGCGGCTTTTGGACTGGGGAGCGAGACGGTTAGTTCGGGACGGAGTCCGGCTTCGAATAATGGGCTTGTGGCGTATACGCCTTCCAGGGGGGTGATAAGTCTCCGGGGCACGTGGCCGTTGTATCCGACTTGTGATGTTTTGGTGCCGCATACGAGGACGGTGGGAGATATGTTGGAGATTCTTGATGTTTTGACAAAGGAGGATGAGAGGAAGGATGGGGATTTTTGGAGGTTGCAGAGTTTCGTTGAGGTGTCGAGGGTTGAGAGGCCGGTTTCGTATCCTGCTTTGAAAGACTCTGCGAAGGGTTGTTTGAAGGGAAAGAGGATTGCTGTGCCGTTGATGTATATCGGCGGTCATGATCCCAAGGCAAAACCCACTGTCGTCTCTCCAGACGTGATCGCCCTGTGGCAACGCACCCGCAAAGATCTCGAAGCCCTCGGCGCCACCGTCATCGAGACCGATTTTCCCGTCATAACAAACTACGAAGACGACTCCGTGACCGGACAAACCAACAATGTAAAAGGCTTCCCACCAGACTGGAACGCCAAAGAACGTCGTGAACTCGTCGCCTACCTCTGGGATGACTTCCTCAAAGCGAACGGAGACCCAAACTACCCCAACCTCGCCTCCATCGACGGAGCGAACATCTTCCCCCGTCCGAAAGATTACATCCCAGACCGCTACATGGAGCACAAGAACTTCATGGACTACCCAGGTCTCGTCTCGCTCGCCCGCGACCGTCCTGAAGGGAAGGCAATCTGGGACATCGAAGGCATGGCAACAGCCCTCCCAGCCCTCGAAGCCCAACGAAAACGCGATCTAGAAGACTGGATGGACGCTCAAAACATCGACGTCGTAGGCTTCCCCTCCGCCGGGGACGTCGGCAAAGCGGACGTCGACACCAACGATGAGAGTGCCCGACATGCTTTACAAAATGGCGTCAAGTATTCGAATGGGAACCGAGCAATTAGACATATGGGCGTTCCGACGGTTTCGGTTACGATGGGGCTGATGGAGGGGAGTAAGATGCCGGTGAATTTGACGTTTGCTGGGAAGCATGGACAGGATAAGGAGTTGCTTGAGTTTGCGTATGAGTTTGAGAAGGGTTCGAAGAGGAGGGTGGCACCGCCGGTGACGCCGGAGTTGGGGTCGGATGGGATTATGTTGAAGGAGAAGGCGAGCGAGGAAGCAAGTCCAACATCGATGCTGGAAATTGATGTCGTCTCCGCGGAGAGAATCCGCGACAAAGCCATTGAAGTGACTGGGACCATCACATCTGGAGGAATTGCAGGAGAAAGTATCAGCGTGGAAGTATACGTGGACGGCAAGCCAGTCGACAACTCACAAATCACCCTCAAAGACGGCAAATGGTTCCTCCCAGCACCGTACACCCCCTTCAAGCCAGCGACACCTCTCTACGGTGGGGTTGGAAAGGTCGTCAACAATGTGCTTGTCGTAATCCTAGCACGATCCTCAAACCGGGTCACCGGCACACTGGCACTCATTGACCAAAATTCCCCCATCAAGGGATGATTCATCGTCCGGCATGCAAAGCACTCAAACACCCAAGCTTGAAACACATAACAACAATGGGAATGAAAAAGAAAATGCTGGATCGGGTAGTGAAACCTGTGAAACCCCACGAATCGATCGCTTCGTTTTCAATTGGTGTTGTCCCTCCCGAATTTGCAAAAACACAAACACCTTCGCTAATGTTTTAAACACATGTCTATCTTTCATCCCATGAAAAGGCATGCCGTTCGTACTCAAAGCTTCAAAGAACGCACTCATGTCCCGCGGAAACGACTGGCATGAAAACACCAGAAGCTTGCCGTTCGTGATCGCTCGCTTGCTAATGCAAAAGAAGAATCGCAACGTAAGTCAATGTTGCTGGTATCGAGAAGTGAAAGGATGGTCGCGGACCGAGGTGATGTCGTTACCGGTTGATGCCGTTGCCGACGAGGTTGACGACCGGGTTGAAGTTCTGCCAAGCACAGGCGCTGGAGATCGGTTGAGAGCTCTTGCCCGTGTAGACGGTCTGGCCATTGCGCATGATCGCCACTTCCGGTGTGACACCCTCTTGTGACACATAGGCCGGGAATGGAATCATGCCCATCGACGGGCCGCTGGAGTCGGCGTGGAATGTCCAGTACTTGTTGCTGCCGACCGACATGGAGATGGTAGATGACTCCTTGACGAGTGCCCAGGCGAAGACGGCGTCCTCTGGAAATTCATTGTTGCGGATGCCAGTTGAAGAGCCGCCAGTGCAGATGGTTCCCTTTGGATGGACGCGGTGCCAGAAGACGACTTGGTCCATGGTGATTGGTGGTGGGCTACCGTGCTTCCACCAGTGGATATAGTACTTAGCTATGATCCGCCAGGGGGCATGGTTCTGGCCCCAAACATACGCGCCCATATCTCCAAGCTCGACATAATCCTTGGCAGTGATGTCTTGGGATGGGAGGTCACGGATGTAGTGAGACTCGCAGAAGTCGTTCCAGGTGAGGATCTCGATGATATCCGGCTGGACTGAATTATCGCTGGTGATCTGCTGGAAGCGCTTGGGGAAGAGCATGTCGCTGTAGGCCACCCAAGCGTCGAGTGGATTGCCATTGTTGAGGTCCTTGTACTGCCAGGGCGACATGGCTGAGACTAGTGTTAGCCACTTGTTCACTTGTGTTCAGACTCCCTTGCTTGGCTTACCCATCATGTAAGGACCACTCTTGCCAGCATTCTTCAGAGCGGACTGGAACGCCTGGTCGGGCGAGGCAGTGATATTTGCGTCGATATCGAGAGGCCAGGCCTGCCAGTTGAAGTAGCCGTCGATCGAAGGATACTCGGAGATGAGCTTAGATGCAGCGCCCTTAGCGTCGGTCTGAGCGGCCATCGAGTAGGTGGTCAAAGCGGGAACAATGGTGATGGCGTTGCCGGAAGCTTTCAAGTTATACTTGAGGCCTTGGAAGAACATGTCACCGTACACCTCGTCGACCTGATCACCACCGTACGTCGACACAACGATGTTGGTGTTCCAGCGGTAGGTGGCGGAGCTGCCGGCGTACTTGGTGATCATATCCTGCATGAAAGTCTGGTTCCAGTAGATGTCGCACTCGGTGTAGCTCATGTCGAAGGAGTAAAAGAGCTTGAAGCCGGTGGCTTCGGCGGCGTGAAAGGCGTCGTCAATTCTATCGACGGCCCAAGTCTCGTCCGCTGCGCAGTTGGGAGGGATCCAGTTGAGGGCAAAGCCGTCGATGCCGACCTGCTGCGCAGCATGCATGTCTTTCTCCCATTGGTCCTGGTCGTAGGCATAGGAGTTCATGACCATGAAGTGGGCAAAGACTGAAGCGGCCTGGGTAGTCCGCAGCGCCAGCGCGGAAAGAAGGGTAAAGAGAAGGAGCAACATGGTCGTCGTCGTCGGTCGTGAGTTCTGTTTCCGGAAGACTGTCGGTCGAAGTGAATGAAGGGCCGGTGCTGAAGCGAAGCTGGCGGGCAGCAGAAGGGAGTGTGGTTGTTGATTCTCAAGGAATGGACGCTCCGAGGAGCATTTGAATGAGCGACTGTTGTTGAAGGAGTGTGGGAGGCACCGGGCCAGACCTCGCAGAGGCGTTCGAAGAGGTGTGTGGTGTTGTTATGCGGCGCGCATAGGGCTTGAGGGGACACACTGAAGAAGAGAGGGGAGGGTGTGGGAGAAGTCAGGTCAGTAAATACTTAGGTCGCCTGGCGGGCGGGTCGGCGGCAGCAGGGTTGTCTGCGCGCGGGCCTGGGCTGCGGCGGGACGCTGAGGTTGTGCAGGTGCTGTCAGCGATTCGGGCTCCACCCACGCCTCCTGTGCACCTCGTGTTTAGATTTGCGCGGGTTCAGAATCGCTCAGGCGCTGAGACTGCAGCGAGCCGCCCTTCGCTTGGCCTCGGGTGCAGCGTCGATAAGGAATGCCAGGGATGCCGATTGTGCGTTTGTTCGTCCAGCCCGGAACTGATATGCAGCTGGAAGGAGCAAGCGGGACCAGCCGCCGCTACTGTAGGAACCCGCAACTCTGTCAGCCAATTAGCGCCATATGGAGCGTTCGTCAGATGTCACCGTTCATGCAATCGATGGAACGTGAACACAGTCAATGCTACAATCAAAAAGCATCTGAGCACAATCAATGCTATCTCACATGCTTGCTGGAAATCCTCGAGATCAACGAGCATCGTCCTGAAGATGTTCGGACCGCCGCTTATTCAGGCCAGCTCGCCTACAGCCCTCTGGCGACAGCGGCGTTGTTTCACCGTTTCATCTTGACGAACAGAGGAGCAGGCGCCAAATTTTCGCAGCCGCCTCGTTTGGTTTCGGGCTGACCTGCAGCGGATGAGAGATGAACGGCAGCGTCAAGGCCTCGGCGCTTGTCTTGTGTTGTGTCGTACTTACTTTTGCCGCATCCACATACAAACAGGCAAGCACCTGGACGCCCATGTGCTCCACCACGCGGTCTGCTGCAGTCGCCATCCCACAGTCTGGACGTTCGCCGGCGCTCGATTCTGGATCAGCTGTACACTATCTAACCTCCTAGCAAGGATCACATGTGCAAAACCGAGGGCGTTTCCGGTTTCTGCGACGCAAGGTGTCCACCTCGAGTCAACACCCCCATCAGAAGCGATTGTCCACGGCGAAGAGCATCAGCGCTAAGCTGTGCCTGACCCACAGTCCAGCCAGACCACAGGCGGTCTGCATCGCGAGGATTTCTATCGCCAACCGGTCCTCGCGAAGAGGTCCCCTCCACACCAACCAGAGATTCAGGAGCGTGAGATTGCTCGTCTCCGTCACTCGCCCCGTCGTCTCATCTACTGCGACCCGCACCAGCTTCAGCTTGTGCAGTATCTTCAACACTTCTCCAACGATGGGACGAAGCGGCCGCTCTTCCGTACATGTCGCAACCGACGGTTCCATCAGCCCGGTGCGCGCGTTGAAACGTGGCAATCGATGCCGCGGACACGGCACGATTTTAAACAGCTGTGGTGCGGAGTACACGAAGTTGAAGATTTGAGGGACCAGGACCAGCAGCAGTGTCTTGCTGAAATGACCCAGGATCGCCACCACCGCAAACACCATTCCCGCGAAGTAGCAGTAGGTATCTCCGACGAAAACCTTGGCCGGGAACCAGTTGTGTTGTAGCAGTGCCAGCGAGACACCGATCAACGGGAGCAGAAAGTAGATGCTCAAGAGATGCGACTCCGCGGCAGGATGCGGTTGGTGAATCGTCGGCGAGAGGTACAGCGCATCGTTGAGAACAATCAAGCATGCAATCACGACCGACTGACCGACTTCGACCCCGTTGATGCCAGCCAAGATGTTGATGGACATGGGGCAGAAGATGGACAGCGCCGCCATGTAGAGGTAATACAGCACACCCAACTCCGTGCGTTCGCCCAGGTAGGCACGCAACGGAACGGGGACCATGACGTGCGTTTCCCCGTATTGAATGCCATACAAGGCCAGCAACGGCAGCGACGCAAAAGCCGGGATGAAGAATTTGTGTCGCCATCGCAAATCAAAAGTGTCATCCAGAAACCCCAGAATGATGGCCGTCGCCAGAGTGAAAGCCGCAAAGCCATATGGGGCGAGCTGAGCGAGCGGTTAGCAATGTCGCACCGCAGATAGGGGTAGAGAGCACAGCGCAAACCTTTCCCAGGTGCAGAAAGCGGCCTTTCTCTGTCTCATTCTGCTGTGCCTCCAAACCCAGCAGCTCATCCTTGTTCCCGGCGCCCGACGTCATTTCGATTATGTCGCTCTTGAAGACGAACGGCACAAAGACGATCAGCGCTAACAGGTATACCAACGCGGGCAACAGGCCCATGAACTCTGGTCTCTCGGCATCGTCAGCGGTAAATTCGTGTTGATCGTTGCAGGTTGGACGCCTCACATCTCGACAGGCTGTTTCTTGGACATATCCCGGCCTTTGTAGTTTCGCTTGAGGAATGTGTCTCCACTCCAGCGGATTATGCAGTATGAGAAGGCGAATGCAAGGCCACTGATAGCCAACGAGTCGAATAGGGGTTCGCCATTGCTTCTCAGGGAGCTGACGAGGATTGCCAGGCACACAAAGGACACCGCTCCGAGCGAGTACGTCTCGGTGTTGCTGAGCGGCTGCATGGTGACTTGCAGGATGTGGTGGGAGAGTGATTTCGATGTATTGCGACTTCCATGGTAGATATTTAATTGGTAGGACAGAACAGCTGGCGGGTTCGGTGGATTCGCTTCCAACGGCTGGTCAACTCTAGCGGCGGCTACTCCCGTCTTCACCAGCCACTTCACGTCTTCGATGATGCTGTCTTCACTGCGGTTGCACAGTACCATCAAGCTCGAGCTTGTGAGAGAAACACACGTCTCGGTGTGACGTGTGCACATGATGTCTGGAGCACAATACCGCTGTGGAACAATCGTCAAATGAGGTGACCTCCTTCACCATTCAATCCTGACAACAACCATGGCCGCCAATGGATTCCACCGCTTCTCCCACGGCCACCAGGATCTGCTACTCTCCGTGAGCTACAACTTCTATGGCACTCGCATGGCGTCGGCATCTGCCGACCACAAAGTCAAAGTTTGGGACCGCAATGACAAGACCGGCCAATGGGTGGTGACAGACGTGTGGACGGCCCACGATGCGGAAGTCACGATGGTGGCGTGGAATGGGCCATTCGTAGGAGAGCATCTAGGGACCATCGGCGAAGACGGCATGCTACGAATCTGGCAAGAAGACGTAAACGAATCCCACAACTCCGGCCGAAGATTCAAAAAGATCTTCCAAAGAAGCACCAGCACCGGCGTCCCCTTCATGTGTCTCGACTTCAAGAACATCGGAAGTGAAACTTACCTCGCGACAATAACGCGCGACGGCTATCTGACCATCCTAGAACCGGAAGACCACGATGACCTCTCCGCCTGGAAAGTCATGTGGAACGACTACCTCAGCAAAACCCCCTCCCGCACCGAAGAAACCGGCTTCCGGCTCAGCTGGCACAAAGAGAAAATCCCCGCCTGGCCCGCCGTCCTCGCCGGCCTCGACCGCAAATCCCTCAGCATCGCAGTCGCAATCGGCCCCTCGGTAAAAATCTTCCGCACAGACAAAGAGCGCAAATTCTACACCGCCGCCTCGTTAGAAGGCTCCAAGGAACTGATCCGAGACGTCAGCTGGTCGAACGGGAGTATGCGAGGTTTCGACACGATCGCCACAGCGAGCAAAGACGGTTGTGTGAGGATCTATGAATTGCATACCCCTGGTGCGGCGTCGTTGCCTACGAGTGCGAATGGTTCTACGACGGAGCATCTCACGGCATCGCAGGAGCCTTCCCCGTCGACACGACCTGCGCGGTCGGGGATCGGGGCTGGATTGGCGGGGAGTATGCGGGGAGGGCGCCGGGATGACAATGCGGATGTTCCTGGGGCGGTGAAACAGGAAGCAAAGCTTGTTGCGGAGCTTGAGGCGAATAATCTTACTCCCTGGCGCGTGTCGTGGTCACCGAATGCTGATATGCTGCTTTCCACTGGGGATGATGGTGCAACCTGGGTCTGGAAGAAGTCCATGGATGGCAAGTGGCTCGAAGCGGCGGAGATTGATGTGCTTGGGACGGCGTGACCTTTTGTATCACAGACTTGCAGTGATATGAAGGTCAGTTGAACGCCTGCAGAGGAAAGGCACATCTCGTTGCACCGGACACGCACGCCCCGGTCATCTATGCTATAGTACATCATTACCCACGCACGCACGTCGCACGAACGCCTTCGACGCGTGCAGCAAACAAAACCACCGCCCAAACTCCGGAGGTGCGATCATGCTCCGGCCATGTGGCTGGCCCGCGTAACAAATGCGCTCAGAAAAGGATACACAAAATTCCCGCCGACAACATGCAAATGCCAAACAAACGCCGGACCCATGCATGCATTCGTCAACGTGTCTTCTCACGTCGTCCGTCTATAATTTTTGCATCGAGAGCCTCCTGGGGCTTTTCGTATGCTGGTCGTGTCTCTATTCCAGCTGTTTCTGGAATCTATTCCTCAGGCTGTTGTTTACGACGCCGCCGAATCCGAAGGCGGGGACGATGCGGCACATTCTGGCTAGACTGCTCTTGAGCCAGTCGATGCGGACTTTGTTCAGGCGGTCGCTGAATGGGGTTCCTCCGTTTCGGTTGTAGAGGTCCAGACCGTAGAGATGGAAGGGTGTTGAGATGAGCTGGATCGCTGCTGGGGCGAGGAATTGTGCTGCGGAAGCACGGCTGATGTACTTCTCTGCCGCTTCCGGGATGGGCATGTTGGGTGCGAGAATTGGTGGGAGGTTGAAGCTCGCGAAGATGGTCATGGAGTCTCGAATAGCGAACAGAGCGTAGGTCGCTGGTGGAACGGGTCTTGCTGATACTGTGCCAAACATCTTTGTGAACTGGCTATCTTTGATCATAGTCAAGCTGAGATTCGCGGCGCTGGTAGCCACGAATTTCGAGGGACCAGAGGTGGTCTTGCTGGCGGGCTGTGCCTTGACGGTGGATTTGAAAGTATCCAGGAAGTTCGCCGAGAGGTATGTCCCGCCGTAGACCATCAGAATCAGAGCGAATGGCTTGCCCGTGAAGAAGACATGCGGCTGCGTGAGCATTTTGGCAACGGATCCCTTGATACTGGTCATCAACGGCGATTTGCCAGAAGCATTCTCCATGATCGCTCTGTATCCCAATCAGTATCGGCACACACCCATTCCCCCAACCATGCACCAATATGTCGACTCACCTATCAATCATACTCACGACCGGCGCAACCAAACTCCCAGCCGCCGCCGCACAACCCGCATCCACCATCACCCTCTGCGTGAGGTTCTTCGTATTCCACTCCCGCGCCTCTCTCTGCTTCAGTCCCATATTGATCCCTAACTTCGGCGCGGTATCTATGACAGCCACGCTCGACGCCTCGACCTCCTCTTCAATGCCTCCAGAAGCCGCTGGCTCGGCTCCGACACCCATACTCGTTGGAGCCCCGGTATCGCGTCTGGTACATCCGCTGGAGTGTGTCCTCTCCGTGAAGTACCCAGGAGAGTCGTGGGTGTGTGTGGAGGAGGAGTGCCGGCCCCGTGGGGATTGGGGAGAAGTAATGACAAAGTGAGGTACTTTTGTACCTAGATGACGCAGAAAGTCGTTTGTCCACGGAGCTGGCTGCTTTTTGGCTTTCGCGTCGTCGGAATCAGCCCCGGCCCTGAGGAAGAAATCGCTCACAAACGCCGATGCAGGCGAGCGGGCAAGCAGTTTATCGGATCGCTTGGCCGGAGTGCTTGTTTATTATTTTCTTTCGAATCTCTCACGACGCGGTCTGTGTCTGCTTATCAACTTGTCTGTTCTCGTTGGTTAACGGCACTTTTTGGGACGGTGGTTCTGGTTGTCTCTTGCCTTGCCATGTGGTCGCCGTTGCTTCTTGCCCCGAAGCCCGAGGGCCCACCGACGCCAGATCATCAAACGCCTATCGCGTGGGCACGTTTCGAGACGCGTCTTTTATCCTTGCTCTCTCTGTGGGACTTCACATGCAGGGAGGCGAGATCTCGGATGGATTGTGAACTTGGCCGCGCGAGAGTGAACGCGAAGCTCCGTTAAACTGCGATAACCCGCGAGAGGATATCTCAACGGCGCCTCATCGCGGGACTCATGGGCAGCCAGCAAAATACCAGAGGGCCGAGCAAAAATGGCCGATGCGAAATATGAGTGAAGACACGACACTATGACTTCGTTTCGGGCCATTAGCATGCCATGGGAGCTTTCGACTGATCTTGATTCCGGGGCCTTGCGACTTGGACTGCCGTTCTTCCTCCACTACGATAAGGCGACAAGAGACGTCCATCATTAACACAGCATAATGGTGGGTCTTCTCATCTGTGCTACTTTCCCCTTCTCGCAGCCCTCTCATCAACGGTGGGATTCGGCCCCATCACGAAACCTGTCTTGATCAAACGCGCTTTCCTTCGTAGCTTTGGGTCCTTCGGCTCATGCCTGAGGTTCTCCAAGATGATATCTTCACCGGTCATAGATTTCAAAGTCCATCATGCTACGATATCTGTGGTTCTTGGAATGACGGTGAGTCTGATCAGCTTTGACAAAGAGCAGCCACAACTCCGTTGCGCGACAAACTGAGCGTTTCACTGCCGACAGTGGCTCTTCTACCGGTCTGATACCCAGAAAGAAGTCCGCAATCAGAGTGAACCTGGTACACGATGTTTTTCCTCAGCCAGGAAATGGATCCAATGACTTGGACGTCTCGTCGCCGCCTCTGGCTTCATGCTGCACGCCAAAATGCACTCCTCCTTTGACATGACCTCGTCCCTTCGGAGGGGCTGGCAGAGCTGAAAGGTGTTCAAAGCAATGTGCTTGACCGGTCAGTATGAGCAACGCAGACTGATCATGTACTGCACCGTTTCGGCAAGCCACTCGGACTTGAACATCGCATGTGGGTCAACGCATAGGATGCACAACGCAACATCTTTGAGATATAAAGAGCTCCAAGGGCGCCTGAAAGTTTCGAACCTACACACATCCATCAGCTCAAATCGACAATTGGAAAAGACAAGACTCAATCGATCATGCATTTCCCAAAGAGAGCAGCCCTCGCCGTACTACTCAACTTCGCAGTCTCAGCCTACGCCGACTGCACGGTCACTGCGTAAGCACTCCCTCCTTCAATCCGACACGCTCGTAAACTCACACCTGGATCCAAATAGCTTCTCCGGCAACGGCTGCACCGGCGACCAAGGCGCCGTCCGCACTGTCGACGCAATCATCGGCCGATGCTTCCTAGCCCAAAACCCGGACAGGCACTCATTCCGCTTGAGTGAGGACTGCGGCGACACGCAAGTCAAACATTTTGTATGAGCGCCCCTACAGCCTACGTAGTGGAGGCTTCTTGCTGACATCGATTGCTGTGTAGGAGGATCCGGGGTGTGGCACTTTGTTCCCTGTCGAGGAGAAATGGGTGGAGCCGGGATGTCATGATGTGAATACGGGGACGGCTTGGGGGAGTTCGTTTGTCGTTTGGGGGTATCCTAAGCCGCCGGATGCTGAGGAGGATTGAGAACGGCAATGGTGCAAATGTGTGGTCCTGGTGTTGAAAGAGATTGATCTCCAAACACGCGTTTGCTAAGTCTACTACAGCACTCGTTAGACACGCCAACTTTGCTCATTAACTTATCGCCCTTCCAAATTGCACTCTTTCCTGTCGTGCGACCCCGTACATGTTAGCCCTGCCCGAATCACACTCGAAGCGGCCGTGGACGCCCATGGAAATCGCATGGCAAGAAGCTCCAAGCGCCAGCATGGAGTGGTGCAAGACGTTCTTCAACATCTTTCACGGCTGCGGGAGGCAAATGAGGCCAGTCATTCCCTGCTTCGAACGTAACGTCGCGGAGCCCCAGCGCAAGGGGGAAAATGCGAGACTAGTCATCACATAAGCTACTCAGTCCATGGCGAAACTATGGCTACTCACCTTCGCCTCGTCATCAATCCCGTGAATAGTCTCTTCAGATTTCTGATATGCCTGCATCAGACCCGCAGAGTCGTACGCCGTCAGAGTCAATAGTGCAGCGACCTCATCGGAGAAGTGCTTGTGCATTGCAGGGCCGAAAGCGTCAACAAGAGCGCGGACTTGCTCAGCATTGTACTCCGAGTCGATTCCCTTCGATAGCTCGAGCAATTGCTCTATGCCCGACACGAACTCTTGGTGCTGGTCGGTGCTCTCTTTGAGCAGAGCTTGTTTGCCCGCGGCCTTTTCTAACAGTGGGAACAAGATGTCGTCTTCTAGGTGGTGGTGGGCTTCCACCCATTTACACCAGGCGTGTATGAAGAACTTAAAGTCCTTCAGATCTTGCGGTTCGGTGATATGGGGGGCTTGGAGGTAGATGGCATTCATGCCTCTGATGAAGCAATTGTGGACGATGGCCATTTCGTTGGCGATGTAGAGTGCAGCGTGTTTGTCCTATTCAATCAGGTTAAGTGTTGCGCCTGGCTCACATCGCACGCCATCTAGACTTACCGTGTCCAGCTTCGTCTCTGGCGTAGAGAACAGTTGATAGGGATGATCTACCCATGGTGTCAATGCCATTGTGAAGGAGGAGAAATCACGAGATGTTAAGGATTTGGAAAATGGCAAGCGAGATGACAGTCCGCAAGTCTCACGTTCGAAGACTTTATACCTTTGCATCACTGCCATGTCTCTTCTTAACCCTGCGAACAATGACGGGTCTTCGGGGATTTCAAGTCTTCATGAAAGACCGAATCTTATTGCGGACTTCCTCGGAAGCCATTTGATGAATACAAAGAGGTGAGACGGCACGTCCATGGTTCCCGAAGTAGGTAAATGCTACTGACTCCAGTCGGATTGTCCGTCATGGTCAGCGCGACCATAGGAGTTGATGTACATTGAGATCGCAGTGAGCCTTCCGCGTACGGCGCATCTCACGAGCCATTTGTTTGAAGGCGATATCGAGGTTTCGTCCGGTTGATGAAGTTGCTGGAGATGGAGAGGAATGGCAAGAAAGGACGACGTTCAAAACGCACGGGCCACAAACTCGGGCCGAAGTCGCGTCTCCCAAGCGCGTCTCGTGTCGACCTCACCTTTCGACAGCACAACCATGTGAAAGTCTCTTGACCACCGCCATGGCGGATCCAGCTCCAGTCATCGACATCACTTCATCTGCGCCCTCTCAGAAGCCGCCTCCCTCATCTCGTAAGTCCACAGCTCTTGCCCATTGGGACCAGACTGACATCAGTCTCAGACCGACTCCCGACTGTATCAGCCTCTGATGCTCTCGCCAGTCTCAGTGGCGGCGCCAAAGCCGCAGTCTCGAGTGGAATTGACTCGCTGAATCATGCTCTGGCTGGGACCGTGTTGGCCGACAACGGTGGATTCGAACGGGGCAAAGTGGCCGAGATATGGGGTCCCAGCGGAGCCGGAAAGACAGCATTGGCGTAAGTTATGCTGTCTTGATACTGCAGGGTGCCATAGCGTTGACAGACAAATAGCTTCCAGACCGCTGCTCTGGCAATCAAGAATGAAGGCTCCGTGGCCTGGATTGGTATGTCAAACAACAATTTCGCATTTGGTCCTACTCTCACACTGATCAATCAGACGCGGCGACACCGTTAAGTGCAACCCGAGTGAATGCGTTGAAAGCCGCAACACCAGGCTCAGAGTCAGAACGGCAGGAAGCTGAGACAGCTTCCACAGTTGAGAATCGGCTTCGTCATCTCTCGGTCAGGACGCTTTCGCATCTGCTGGCATTGATTCTACACCCACCTTCCTCTTTTCCGCCACAAGGAACAACTCTTCTCGTTATAGACGACCTCCACACGCTCATCGATCTGGACTACCCTCGAATGCCGTTCGGTAATGGATCACGCACAGAGCAACAGAAATGGCAAGCAACTCGACGCTACGCCATTCTAGGGTCCCTCGTTACGGCGCTCAACAAACTAGCAGTTCTGCACAACATGGCTGTCATTGTCACCACAGGTTGTGCCTCCAGAATGCGGGGTGATAGTGGCCAGGGAGCGGCAATCGGGCCAGGAGTCGGCGGCTCAGAGTGGGAGGGTGGAATCTGCAGCCGGACTGTCCTCTTCCGAGACTTCAATGGCAGATTTGCTGGAGTACAGAAATGCAACGGCCGAAATCTCACTCCACTGGATCCGGTTGGCGATATTAGAACTGTCGTCGGCTTTGAGATCTCAGCTGAGGGATGGCTCAAGGAACATGTGATCGACCTGACCAGCAGCGCTCCGGATGGAAATAAACGACAGGCATCAAAGGCGGCCTCGAGCCCCGCCAAAATTGTGCGGAAACGGCATTATGAGGAAATTGCCGATTCTGACGAGGATGCCGATGAGTTTGGATGGGCCGAGACCGATGAAGATGCCCTGGCCGGTGCAGGCCTTGCAGATGAGCACAAGCCTGCGGAACCCCAACGGCCCCAGGCTACGTGAGAATAGATCAAGGCCATCAAGCTCTGGTCGATTGGCGAACAAGACACTCATCACCTGTCAACGCCTTGCTCATCCTCGTTGTACCGCAGGATCCTCAGCCACCCCCTTCCAATCGACTCCCGACACTCTTCGGCCCAACGTAGAGTACTCTCATGCACACCTCTAGGCTTGAGGATATCAATGACAATGTTGAACTGCAACGCCGCTCTGACCGGACCAAAAGCCAAGGCAGCTGGAGATTGCCAGTACTCCA
The DNA here is from genome assembly GCA_002786025.1 of Zasmidium citrigriseum. Taxonomy (NCBI): domain Eukaryota; kingdom Fungi; phylum Ascomycota; class Dothideomycetes; order Mycosphaerellales; family Mycosphaerellaceae; genus Zasmidium; species Zasmidium citrigriseum. Next base: position 92,670 of record NHNW01000023.1, read on the forward strand.
TACTCTGGCAGATTTTCCAGACCAATTCAATCCAGGACGATCGGTGGCCCAGCTCCGGTATGCGTTCTCCGATCAACTGCGAAGCACCCATTGCCGTGATGCCATTGTAGAGGTCTACGAGCCCCGGCCAGACCATGCATTGGATCGCCCAGAGGAAGGTCATGATACGAGCGACAGGGACGGAAGAGAAATGGATGGCTACGGTCCGAAGACTCGCTAGCTCGTCATCATCTTGTGGGGCATCAGAGGTGTTCAGCGCAGGCTGCTCCCAATAGACCGGGCGCACATCGTGCAGGTTCTCGGATTTGATCTCGCGTTCGAATTCTTGCAGTCGATGGTCGATGGCCCATAAATCGTCGATAATACTGAGCATCAATGAGAATCGCTCCTCAGAAGAAACAGTTGCAATCTGGTCCGCCTTCTGCAATACCTCCGGTCCCATCAAGAAGATATCCAGAAGTTTCTGCGTATCGCTCTTCGTCTGGCCCTGGAACGGCAGCGTCATCCACCCTGCCGAGGAAAGATAATTCGGTCGATGCCGACGAAAAGCGTCAAGAGTCTGACAACAGCACAAAATCAGCTTTCAATCCACATCAAGAAGACACCCCAACCTACCCCATGCAACCGAAACTCCTCAAACAAAACCCTCCCCAACCCCTCCCGATGCGCCGCCGGCCCCCTCAACTCCACCAACCGCAAACACCCCTCACTATGCCACCAATACCCCTTCATGCCCTCCTCCGGACACTCCAAAGTCTCATACGTAACAAGACTGAGACAAGCCGCGAGCGTCTCATCCCTGAGCGCCGTTTCCCTCTTCCTCAGCGCCTTCTGCGTCTCACCCAGACTAGTCGCATACAACCTCCGACTAAAATCTATCAGAGCATGGTTGTCGTCCCGCCGGCCGAAGAATGCTGTGTAGCAGGCTAGAGCGCCGGAGGAGAGGCCCAGGTTGTCACGGGAGGAGGAGCAGGCGAAGAGGTGTGTGTACCAGGAGTGCAGCATTGAGGATTCGTTGTGGGGGTTTGTGGAGGTTATGGCGATGGGGTTGGGGGTGCTGGACATGAAGGAGGAGATTAGTTGTTGGCGGATTGCGGTTAGGGCGGGGATTTGTTTTGGGAGGGATGGTGGACGCAGTGGGACGATGTCTTTAGTGGCGGTCTTTTGTTTCGGCGTCGAGGTAGCTTTCGATTCATCCGACTTGGATTGATCTTTTCCAGGCACCAGTCGAGATCGATTCAAAGATTTCTTGTATATCGTCTTATGCGAACCCGCTTCATTGGTCACGAAAATGAAGCCTCCGGATTTTGAACATTGCAACTTCGCTCGGGCGCATTGTCCGCAAGGCTGCTCTTGGTCACACTGCCAACACCCATCAGCAACGTTACCTTGTCAAGAAGGATCAATCAAGCTTACTGCGACTTTCCTCCTCTTGCACGTTGCACAAGCTTTGGAGCGTCCCGGGACGCCGACCATGATGACCGGGAAAGAAGACTGTCAGCATCTTGTAACTAGGCCTGGACCTCCTTCTTAAGAGTCTCGCATGTTGGCTCCGAGCTGAGGTTGATTGCAACAGTGCCGAGAAGAGGCGTTGGATGAGTGGTTCGGTCTAAACCGTTTCGAGCGCCAATCTGCGAGCCAATCATTCACTTGGGGGTCGATGCAGATGCGAGTGCGAATACAACGTTAGGTCAGCCCGATCTTCTCTTCATGTGACGCAGCATGATATTGCCATTGAGAGTTGAGAACTCTTACAAGGAGCATCTTGAACGATGACCACGAAGGTATCCTTTCTTAGCAATCCATCTACTCACATACTCCCTGAATCTCCTCCCTCTAATTCTCAAATTTCAACCCACTCTCCTTCCTAACCGCCCCATAAATCCCCGCAATATCCCCCTTATCCCCCGCATGCTCAACAACAGCCTCCAAATGCTTATCCGCAACCTCCAACATGCCCATCTTCGCCCCACACCCCTCGGCCAAACTCCTCGCATGCCCCAAATCCTTCCTCGCCAACCTCGCCGTAAAAAGCGGCTCATCCCTCTTCCAATAATCCCCACTCATCATCCGGTTCGAATAAGCAGTATACGGCCCGGGGAACATGGTCTCGATAAACTTGTGCAGATTCTCGACGCCCAATCCGGACTTTTCGGCTACGACGTGGCCTTCGGAGAGGGTCTCGACCATGGAGCCGATGAAGGTGTTGCCGATGATTTTGAGGTGGGTGGCTTTGCCGTGGGGTTGGTCGGAGAAGTTTATCTCGGCGCGGCCCATGACGCCTGTGCAGTAGGGTAGGACGCGGTCGACCAAGTTCTTTGGGCCTGCTAGGACGCAGACGAGTTGGCCGTTGTCTGCCATTGCTGGGGCGCCGAAGACGGGGTTGGCGACGAAGTCTGCTCCGGCGGAGGTTATGGTTTTGGCGAGTTTGTTGGTGCAGTCTGGGTGGACTGTGCTGCAGTCGACGAAGAGTTTGCCTTTTGATTCGGGGACAGAGAGGGCGGTGGAGATTGTTTCTTCGATTGCGGCGTCGTTGGCTACGCAGGTGAAGATTATGTCGGCTTCTTTGACGACTTCTTGGATGGTGGAGACTGCTTTGGCTTTGCCTTGTTCGAGGGTTGCGACGAGCTTTTCAGTTCGAGCAAAGGTGCGGTTGTAGATGACGACCGGACCGGTATATTTGCCCTTCTCGACGAGGTTCTTGACCATTCCTCTTCCCATATTGCCAAGGCCGATCCAGCCAAGGCGAGGTGCGTTTCCAGAGGCCATCGTGAATGAGGGATGCAAAGCTTTGATAAGAGGAGGTATCGAGAAGCTTTTGATCGAATCGATGTCCGAATGGCAGAAGAGATGAAAGTGTAAAGTTGGAAGAGAGAAAATCGAAGCTCTAGACCTCACCTTTTGTACTCCTCTCACCTATGACGTCTTGGCTAGTTCGAGCGCACTGAAGCTGCCACTTTCCACTTCGATTCGGCGCTATATTTGCCAGATCGGACCGCCTGGTTGTGGAACACTTATGGAACTCCAGCAAGTATTCGGCCGTCCGGACGGAGATGAGCTGTCAGTGGGTGGGAGAGGGGAGTTAACGACATGGGAATCGCGGGTAGCGAGCGGCTAGAACGGAAGGTGGTCAGGGTGGCTGTTGCAGTACGGCCGTGAATGCAAACAAGTATGGATGGTACTGCATGCTGTGTTTCGAGAAGCAACACAACAGGGATACGATGGAGTTATCGTGGGTAGGGGGAATATTGATGGAGGTGGTGAGTCGGTGGTCGCTCAACGGCGTGCTTTTGATTCCGGTTCGGGATCCCACCCCTCCTCCAAATCCGAAGTATGCGGGGCACTCGGTGTCCCCGCTTGTGGCGATACTTTATCGCTGTCTTCAGGCATGCAAAAAGACCATAGTCCATTAGACTGGGCGTGAGAGCCGAAATGGTCTTCGCTGGGCTCCAAGCATGGAGCGATACTTCTTGCCGGAACAGCGTGATGAATGAGGAAAGGAATCTTCATGCGGTGGCAACGTTTGCAAGAAAGGTCAAACCTGGCGATTAGGATTGGACATGGCATTGGTTGCGACATTGATCTCACGCCTTACATGGGCAAGTCTGTGTAGATGAGGCTGTGAAGGTGAAGAAGAGATTCGACGTTCTTGAGTTGTAAGGCGTGTCGTCGGCTATTGTCGGCTCGTCGGGACCCTTGTTTCTCTCAGGTGCTGCTTTGTCTTCCGCAAAGTCAGAGCAAAAAAGACCAAGTCGCCTTCTGTAAGTCTCAACTCTCCTTCCCATTCTCTTCCACTCTCCTTGAGTCACCTCCATCATGTCGCATCTCACATCCTCCACCCCGCGGAACCCGCCCGCAGTCATGAACACGATCCTCGAGAACATCGGCAACACGCCACTCGTCCGCCTCAATCGCATCCCGCAGTCAGTCGGCATCGAATGCAACGTCTACGCCAAATGCGAGTTCTTCAATGCAGGCGGCAGTGTCAAGGACCGTATTGCTCTGCGCATGGTCGAGGCTGCAGAGAAAGAGGGCAGAATCAAGCCAGGCCACAATGTGCTCATTGAGCCGACTAGTGGCAACACTGGTATAGGTCTCGCGCTTGTAGGAGCCGTGAAGGGCTACAGGACCATCATCACGCTTCCTGAGAAGATGAGCAGTGAGAAGGTCAGCGTGTTGAAGGCTCTGGGAGCGGAGATAATCCGGACGCCCACGAGTGCTGCGTGGGACAGTCCCGAGAGCCACATCGGTGTGGCGAGGCGGCTAGAAAAGGAGATTCCCGGTGGTGTCATCCTGGATCAGTATGGCAACGTCAACAACCCTCTGGCGCACGAGTTCGGTACGGCGAAAGAGATCGTGGACCAGACCGAGAACGTTCAAGGCAAGCTGGCTGCGGTCATTGCTGGTGCTGGTACAGGCGGCACAATCACTGGCATTTCAAGAGGTATCCGCAAGGCACACGGAGACAAGGTCAAGATCGTTGCTGCGGATCCACAGGGCTCGATTTTGGCATATCCTCCAGAGCTCAACAAGGAATTCGATGGCAAACCATACAAAGTTGAGGGCATTGGATACGATTTCATTCCAGATGTTCTTTCGCAAAAGGAGGTCGACCTTTGGTACAAGACTGATGACCGAGATTCATTCTACTGGGCAAGACGCCTGATTCGTGAAGAAGGCCTGCTTGTTGGTGGCAGCTCGGGCTCGGCCATGAGCGCATGCGTCAAGGCGATCAAGGACATGAAGCTCACAGCGAACGATTCTGTCGTGGTCATCCTGCCAGACAGCATCCGAAGCTACCTTAGCAAGTTCGTCGACGACGACTGGCTCGCTGCAAATGGCCTGTTGCCACCTTCGCCACCCCTTACCGCTCCGAACACTCCACCATCAGAGCCGACGGAGGCCCCTCAGTTTCCCAAGGAAGAACCGGCCACATTGCCCATACTGACCAAGAAGATCTCTAAGGACGAGTATGCGAACGCGAAAATCCGAGACCTGCGCCTCAAGCCTATCCAGACGATCGCTGAAACTTCGTCTGTAGACGAAGCAGTTGAGCTCATGCGCGACAAGGGTTACGACCAGATTCCTGTCACTGCCGGCTCTGGCGGCCGTCGTCTTGTCGGTATGGTTACACTGGGTAACTGTCTTTCATACCTGTCATCCGGCAAGGTGGAGATCTCCGCGCCCGTGAAAGATGTCATGTTCAACTTCACCAAGATTGACGAGATCAAGCCATTGGAGAAGAACCCATCTGGCGCCGAAGGTGAGGAAAGCAAGCGAGACTTCCTGGAAATCACCATGGACACACCATTGAAGGTCCTCGAGAGATTCTTTGTCTGGAATGCCGCGGCGATTGTTACCGAGCGAGATGAAGATGGATCACTCAAGGCCAAGGCCGTCGCGACCAAAGTTGACCTCCTGCTCTGGATCGTGAGGAGAGGAAGGGAAAGCATGGCGAACGGCCACAAGTAGAGTATCTCTCACGAGGCATTTGCATCTTCAACAGCGCTGGCGTTGGTGGTTGACTTTTTGCATGAAGCTCATGAATGCTATACGTAGAGGATTCAACACGGAGATCAACAAAATACGAACCTGCTTATCTTCGCTTTACACGGCATACCGTCCATTCGTCTCATCTACATCTGTCACCTCAAAGGAGACATCCGATCACGCGGCAAAAGTGGCATAGACTTCCGGCAGGAGCTCGAAATGCAAATACATAAATCTGCCCTCTTGCATCCTTCGTAGCGTGGCTTTAGTCAGCGATCATTCACTGACCACCAGCTCCTTCCTCATCAGCCCCACCTCCGGACTCCATCCTTCTCCAGAACTTCCACCCCAGGAAAGATCCCCGCCCGTGCAGCAGTGGTGAAACTTTTGCTTCGGGCAGCATGTGACACCTAATTCAATAAATCTAACACAATCATGACGACCTCCCTCCAACTCCTCGCCCCTCGCCCATGGGCTTCCCGCAAACATCCTAGCACCTACACGCGGGAAACCGCAAAACACATCCAATCCATCTCCCTCCAACTAATGACTCTCGCCTCCTCCCGCAACTGGACAGATCCCCTCTTCACAAAATACATCTCCCCAACCTACCACGCAGAATTCGACCATGCAGGCGGCGTCCCGCTGCACACTTGGGAAGCTTACATCGAGCACCACGAGCGTCTGGCGGAGAAGTACCCGGAGTATCGATTCGAAGCGCTGGATAGTGTGAGTGATGTTTATGAGAAGACCGGGACGGGGAGTGTTTATTTGTTGCTGAGAGTTACGGGGCAGCCGATGGGGGTTGTGAGGGAGAGTATTATTGTAATGTATTGGGAGAGGGAGGGGAAGGGTGTTGAGAAAGTGGAAGAGGGCCAGCAGGAGGAGAGAAAGGAGACGTGGAGGTGTGTTGGGCAGAAAGTCGTCAGGGGGATGCTTTGGAATGCGTGAAGGATCGATTGCTTATGACTACGGCTATCAATGGCCACCGACACTACTGGACCCGACATACCGCCAATACGTCTTCGCCGAAAGACGCCGCAACGTCTTGCCCTTCCAAATCATGAGCAGGAAAGTCGCCATGCACGCCAACGAAACGAACCCAGCTGTGATGAAGCAATTCTGGAGACCCATATTCGTATACCACGGCGTGATGGCATAGCTGAAGCCAAAACCGATGGTGTTGCGGATGATGATGACGGAAGCCATGGATTCGCCGCTGATCTCTTTGAAGCAGTCGACGGCGTAGGACAAGCCGATACCTCCGCCGACGATCAGGCCGAATGTGAGCATTCCAAGTCCGAAGACGAGACCGATCCAGTGGACGCCGTGGTAGGCTCCTACGCCCCAGGTGATCAGACCTGCGGTTGAGAAGATCCCGGCTATGGCGAGGGGCCAGAGGCGGTGTTCGGGCTCGCGGGTGCCGTTGTTGCGTTTGGCCAGGTAGAGAGCGAGACGGTCGGCGACCATGCCGGACCAGAGGCATCTGGAATGAATGTCAGCGGATGCAAGATTGAAGAGTGAAGGCTGTGATCTTACCCAAAGACTGCACCAACAATAGGGCCGACGTAGACGCATCCTATCAAGGCTGCAGACCAATTGTACGGAGCAGCACTGAGGACTGGACTGGCCGTTCCGTTCAGGACATTATACCAGGACAAGTTTATGCCGTAGATGAAGCCAGCCCAGGCAATATTCGGGAACCGCACAATGATAGGCAGCGGCCGCCACATCGTGTACAGGACCTGCTTCCAAGACGGACTCCCCGGCAATCGAACGAAAGGCTTCAACTTCGCCACATACGACTTCTCCTTCGCATACCCCAATCCCTCAGCAACGTCAGTAGCATCAGCAGCCACGTCCTTTCCCGTGATCTTCTCATCATCGACAGCCTCTGGGATCGGACTTTCATCACTCGTCGGCGTCCTTGCTTCCACTCCTTCAATCGAGTTCCGAAAATACATTGTCTCCTCCATCCCAAAGAAAAGTCCCACACACGCAACCGCCGCAATAATAGCCCCAAAATACATCGTCCACCGCCACCCAAAAGCATCATCAAACCACCCGGCAATCAACGGCGCAATAAAATTAGACTCGAAGAGCACCAGGACGTAGACGCTCATCCAGGTTCCCCTCTCATGCGCAAAAAACAAATCCGCAATAGAAATCTCCGGCAAAGCCTCAATAGGCGCACAAACAATCCCAATCAAAACCCGATGCCCATACCACTCGCCCGCAGAAGACGAATATGCCGTCCAGACCATAATCGGCACCGTCAACAACGTGCTCAGCAAATACACTCCCCGCCGCCCATACGCCGACGCAATGGGTTGCCAGAATAAGCACGCCCAGCCTAGGAACAAGAACATGACCCCGTTTCCTTGGACGAGGTCGGTTGTGGAAATTCCGGTGTCGCGCGTTATGTCTGCGATTACGCTGTAGTGGAGGGTTGTGGGGATTCCGACGCCGAGTGTGTAGAAGATTACCATTGCTAGGGACCAGAATTTGCGGCGCCGGGGCCAGTTTAGGGGGTCTTGGGGGTCTTTGGAGGGTTGGGGGACGAGGAGGATGTGTGTGTTGTTGGGGTCATGGTGCCGGTCTGTGTGCGTGGTTGTGGTGGAGAGGTCGACGAGGTGGACTGTTCCGGGGACTATGTCGAGATGGTCGGTCATGATTGTTGCGTTTTCTCGAGGCTTTCGACGAGAGAAACATCAAGAGGATGTTCTTTCGACGATGAATTTTGGGGATTGCAGGAAGATGTCGTCTAGATCCATCGCGGACCGTTGGGTGCTGATAGGGCAACTTTGTGCTTCCTCTCGATCGATAAGGTCGTGAACCCGCCGGCCAGGACGTTGGGTCGTGTCTTATCGCCGGCGGCGTCATCCTGGAGCAGATGAAACATGATGGATGATCGAATGGGATAGTGGTATGGGTACCTGTGGATGGAAGTGATGTTGTTATCGACATCGCCTAGAGCTTCGAGCTTCGATGTTTGCCCGAGACCAGGTCCACCCCGGGCGTTGGACGGTGGCCGAATCGAAGAACAACGCACGCCTTTGAGTTCGAATTTCTGCCAGAGACATCAGCCTGTGAGCTACTGAAGGGGCATTCAGAAGAGCGATCGCGGGTTGCTGCTAACGAGATCGTTAGATAAAAACCATGTTGACCAAATCGCTCACAAGGCTATGCCCTCGCCCTCGCACGGCCCTACACAATCTCAGTAGAAGAACATACGCAAACCTCACCTCCCCATCCGCTCAAACCTTCACAATCAACGGCGATAGACTATGGCAAGTCCCTCGCCCCAAACAACCACCCTCCTCCCTAACACCTTGCTAGGAACGACATCCACCACACAGCCCAATGGTCCGCCCCCAACGCCACCACAGCCTCCGGAGGCCTCTCCCGCCTCAGCGGCACAATCCACGACAAACAAGCCCGAGACTGGTTCCACCAGCAAGTAATTTCCTTGGGTGCCGAGTCTCATAAAATCAACGCCACAGGAACCCAATTCGCGCTCTTCACCTCCATGGCCCGCAACCCCTGCCATGCACCCATAGCAATGGGCTCGCACCTCGACAGCGTAGCCACAGGCGGGCGGTTTGACGGACCCCTGGGCGTTCTTGGGGCGCTGGAAGTCGTGCGAAGTCTCAAAGAACAGGAGATCAAGACGTACGCGCCGATAGTGCTGATCAACTGGACGAATGAAGAGGGTGCGAGATTTTTTCCTCCTCTGGGTTCGAGTTGTGTTTATGCCGGGCGGAGTAGTGTGCAAGCGGCGCATGAGAGCCAGGCCAATGATGGGAGTGGCGAGACGTTGGGGAATGCGTTGAGGGAGATTGGGTATGTGGGTGATGGGCCGAATACGTTTGGGGAGTTTCCTATAGGTTTGTTTGGCTGTGGTAATGTGTTGATCGTGCAGCTAATAAATGGCAGCCGGGCACTTCGAGATCCACGTCGAACAAGCCACGACTCTAGAGGAAGCGAATAAACCCGTCGGTTGGGTCGAAGGCTGGCAAGGCATCTCCGTCTTCGAAATGGTATTCCGAGGCAACGACGGCCACGCCAATACCTATGCCATGGACTCGCCGCATCGGAGAGATAGTCTCTTAGGAGCGAGTAAAGTTATCACCGAAATCGAGAAATTGGCCTGGACGAATGGCGGGATTACGACCGTGACTGGGATCCAGTCCGGGCCGGTTGGGTGTTGTAATATCCAGTCCTGGACGAAGATAACTTTTTGTTTGATGCACGCTGAGAGTCAGAGGTTGTTTGCCATGGGCGAAGAGATCAAAGCCCGCGCTCAGGCACAGGCGAAGTTAGGGAAATTAGAAATGAGCGTAGAGAGGGTGATGCATCTCGAGCCCGGAAAGTTCTGGCCAGAAGCCGTGGAGTGTGTGCGAAGAGCTTGTGGAGTCAAGGGAATGGGAGCGCAGACTCTCACCGCGCACGACAGTACCATGACGACTTTGGTGTGTCCAACGGCGATGGTGTTTGCCAGGGGTAAAGAGGGAATCTCGCATTGTGCGGAGGAGTGGACGAGTCAGGAGGATTGTGCGGAGAGTGCTACGGTGCTTGGGAGGGCGGTGTTGGAGTTTGATGAGATGTTGAGACGGAAGGGGAGTGGGGAGATTGGTGAGATCAAGGGTATTTAGGGGGTCTTGGTGAGGTGCAGTTCGCAGCGCAGGCCTCGGGGGACGGCGGCGAGGGTTCCGAGTTGGTGCATGGAGTCGTCTGTTGCTGTGAAGCTGAGGGTGGTGGTGTGTTTGAGGTAGAGGGTGGATATCAGCAGTCGGATGTTCATCATCGCTGTAGTCGATCGTCAGCTACAGTTCTCAAGGAAAGACGGACGAAATGTGTTCTCACCCAAATGTTGCCCAATACAGACCCTCGCACCATGACCGAATGGCACATACGAATAGTCCATCGTTCGAAGTTGCTCTTCGCTGGCGTCCAGCCACCTCTCAGGCTTCCACTCAAGTGGCTTCGAATACACATCAGGATTGAGATGTAGAACCAGAGTAGGTCCTATGACTGTTGTACCGGCGGGAACATACACCCCAGAGTAAGTTCTCCCACCAGCAGGCACAATCCTCTCCTGACGACCAGACGCAGCCGGATGCAGCCTCATCGTCTCTTTGATGACAGCCTCCAGCACGGGACAAGTTTCCAGGTCGGCCAGAGACAGGTTCGCGCCTTCGTCGACCTCAAGCTTTCTCAATTCAGCACGCAATCTCTCCTGCCACTCAGGCTGTCTTGAGAGCCTCCACGCAGTATATGTCAACGTGGATGCTGTAGTCATTTGGCCAGCCTTGAGCTCATCAAACATCTCACTAGCCATCTTCTTCCGACCCAACTTCCCTCCCTTCCGCATATGTCCATACATCGAAAACTCCTGCTCCTTTTCACCCTCCAAATCAGCATCATGAGCATCCATCAAGCTCTCAACCCTCCGTTTAACATCAGCCCCATACTCCCCATTCTTCACATACTCCTTCGGCAGTATCAAACGTCCAAGCCAGTACGTATGCAGCGTCGGGAAATTGACCCAAAGCGGCGTCCAGATCTGGCTCCGTTTGAGATTGACAACCAGAGGGCGATCTCGCGAGGAGAGAAGGGTGTCCGTGCCATGCTTCTCATCGTAGAGGAAGCGTGTCATGACGTCGTGGGAGAAACAGTCCAGGAGAACGAAGACATCGACTAAACCACGACCCTTCTGCTCCAGACTCATTGCCTCAAGGCATGCCTTCACCCGCTCACGAACCATCCCTTCGCCCTTGGCGACGACGTTACTCTTCGCATACGCCGCCGCGATGGTTCGTTTCATGGCCTGGTGGTCCGTATACTTGAGCGTTGAGAAAAGATTATCCTCGCCATAGACCGCAAAGCGCGAGAAGTAGGCCGACTTGTCATAGCGGGATTTGGTATCGTAGATTTCGCGGTAGTCTGATGGACTCCCTAAAGTGACTTCGTTTGGTCGAATGCGAACGACCGGGCCGTATTTTCGATGCCATTGGGATATGGTCTCGTTCCGGCGGAGGCTGATGTCGTGGTAGGTGAGGTAGTATTGGGAAAGGCTGGCGAGCTTTGGTCCTGGGATGTGGGATAGAGGGCCGTAGAGGAGCGGTTCCAAGAGGTAGTAGTGGAGGACGAGGCCGATGAGAGGGCAGACGACCAGGAGTAGTGTGATGGGCACCGCTTGGTGTTCTTGAGCTGTAATGTCAAGAGATGCCATCTTGAAAGGCTCCGGTGCAAGTCAATTGCAGCTATTTCTTGGGAGCGTATCGCATCCCCCTTAGGTGATGCTGGTTTGAGTACTGCACGATCTTGCGCTTGCCCTATCAGACCCGGAGCCATCGAGGGAACAAATTGCGAGCCATAGAGGGGTTGAGATGCGATGAGCGATGAGTCTGTTGATAAGCAGGAGCTCGTCGAGCTCTCCATTGGATTCGGGTATCAGGCATCCCCAGTATCATACATACACTGTACACGCGTAACAAATCACTCAATGTCAAGCGCTGCATCGCCATCGTCAGGCAGCTGTGCAACGACTTCTTCGACCATCGAAATCAGCTGATCGATATCCGGTCGGTCAGCTGGCTCAACGGTAAGGCATTTCCGGACGACCTGCTTGACTGGAGCGGATATCGAATCCTCGCTCTTTTTACTGCTCGCGTCAGCATCAGATACCCGCTGCTTGCCTCTTCTCGCTTCTGCAGCACCCTCGTCAGGGAACCTCCAATCGCCGCCGAGCACGCACAAGGATAGAGATCCTCCCGTTTCCTCGCTGCGAGCTTCGAAAGGTGACTTGCCGACTAGGCATGCGTATAAAGTACAGCCCAAACTCCAAATGTCAACTTTTGTGTCAATGACGGTACCGGTCTTGACGTCGAATAGCTCTGGTGCCCGGTATGGCATCGTGCTGTGTTCCGCTGCCTGGTCTTGAACCTGTAGTGCCAGTGCTCGACTCGTTATTGATGTGGGCGATGGAGCCAGAGATCCGAGATCCATAAGTATTGGTTGTGTTCCATTGTCGGCGATCATGATGTTGCCGGGCTTGATGTCGCGATGAGCATAACTCCTCATCTCGCCCTCTGCGACACCATCCTGTGCAGCCATGACTTCGCCCTCCATCAACGGTTCGTGTTCTGTGTCACCGTCGTCTCTGTCTCTTCTCCGCCGCCCCTGGTTTGCCTGTACCTCTGCCTCTGCGTCCATGTCTGCTTGCGCCGCTTCTTGCCGTACTTTCTTGGCCTGTCTCCTGCTGTTCTCTCCACCTGGCGCACCTCTTACGCGGTACTGATGCATCGCTTTCAGTGCGCGACATACTCCCAAGAACAGCACCATCAGCCTTCGTTCCGGAAAGCGCGCGCGGTTGACGAGATTCGCGTTGATGGCATCTTGCAGATTTCCTCTCCGATAGTATGGCAACAGAATGTAGACCGTCTTCATGCCAGGATCACCTCCCCGTTCACTCTCCACACTATGGTCAATAGCATGGATAATGTTAGGATGGGGCGCGAATAAGCTGTAAGCCTCGACCTCTTTCAAGGCCTGGCTCACGCTCTCCTGGCCGAAAGGACACCGGATCTTCTTGAGCGCGTAGAGGGCTGGATCGGAGGGCGACTGGACGAGGTAGACGTAGCTGAAGCCTCCCTCGCCCAGCAGACGTAGGATCTTGAGACTCCGGCCATTGATCTTGAGCGATGGGTTGGATGGGAAGCAGTTGAAGCAGTTGCCCAGCTGCCAGATACCGTCCAGGACATAATGTGAGAGCTGTTCCAGTAGTGAAGGCGACGACATGGTTGGTAGGACTCTGGATTTCAGTGTTGAATGCGCAGCATGGATCTCGATGTGCTGCGCAATGTTGGCCTTAGCAACAGCTGGTGTGCTCCGCGAACGCGTTGCCAAGTTGCCGAACAGAGCATTCATTGACCCATTACCTAGATATTGATTGATAGCTCGTTCAAGCACGTCAGCTCGATAACCCTCATCGGACCACACCAAGATCCTCCATAAACATCAGCCTCTGCGTTTAGGCCTCCTGCCTTGGATCTGACCTCACTTCCTCCATCAATCGTCACACAACCAGACCGCCTGAGCAATGGCCAAGCACCGACCCGGAGTCACTTGCAGACAGAATCCGTATACAAGCATACGAGAAAACATCCGCGCGTTCGCATTCGAGCCACGGCGACTCGCGCAGGCTTGGAAGCGTATGCCAACTCGTTTCACCACTCCGCCCAGCCTGCCGACAACCTGAAAGGCTGAAAAGGCAGAACCTTGCTCGTTGCGCTGTTGATCCGTCAACATCCATGAATCCCCCCACGAGGCCCATGGCCACGAGCTGGGGATGCCTATGCTTATCCTCCTCTGGGAAGCGCCATTGGCAGCATTGCTCCTGGTAACCACTGCGCCCTCGACGCAGTTCGTCGGACTTTTTGCGTCAGGCCTCCTCCCTCATCAAACCGATTCGCGGACTTCGCGATGCGCCAATGTTGAACCTCGTCTGCTACGACATGTTTGCTATCAGCCGTCGATATTTTTGGATGGATTCACCGAGAGAGCAATGGGTGGTAGCCTTTCTGGCTGGGACGGTGAGTCTGGGACGGTGAGTATATATCTGCTCTGATCGGTCGTTTCTCCTAGCTCTTCTATTTCTATTACACCCTCCATTCCACCTCGTTACCACTCTCAGAATCGATCAACATGGGCTCTACGCAAGTTGGCATTGTGCGTGACTTGGCCAAGTACCCGCCACAGGACCCCTCAGCCAAGAAAGACTTGTACAATGCAGCTCTTGAGCTACTCTACAGCACCGAATCCGCCCAAGACACTGCCCAGCGGCTCTATCATGGCGTAAGATGATCTAATCACATTCAGATCGATCAGAGCTAACAACATAGCTAGCATGTCCCTCTCGCCATGGCTCAGACGGGCATCGACTTGAATCTGTTCAATCTTCTGGCCGAGCAGCAAGACAGAGAATGGACACTTGAACAGCTTGCTGAGAAGACTGGGGCCGAGCCTGCATTGCTCTGTACGTCTTTCATATCTCCTGATATCGTTCAACGATTAACAATTTCTTTACAGACCGCATTCTGCGATGCCTCAACGCCTACGGCATGGTCAGCCAGACCAAGAACAACACTTTCACCGCTTCCAACATCTCCCAAAATCTCGCCCTGCCCAGCACGCACGCAGGCATCAAACACTAGTAAGTTTGCCAACACTCCTTCGGAGCCTCACGGACATTCCCATGCATTCGCGTGTTTCGTTTAACGTACAGGACCCATCTCCGACACCCAAGCGTTCGGTAAAGTCTATGCAACTGACGTGTCCCCGCGTGCAGCTCTCTGACCATGACTCCGGCCTACAACGCCATCCCTGAGTTTCTTGCCAAGACGGGCTACAAGAACCCATCCGACTCAGCGCCCTTCAACCTGGCCTACAACACCGACCTTCCTGTCTTCGAATGGCGCAAGCACAATCCCGAGAATGCCAAAGCTGGTCAGGCTTTCATGGCCGCTCAGCGGATTGGGCAGAGAAGCATTTGGGATGGGCGGGTTCCTGTCTCGGATCTTCAACTCTCTGAGCAGGATATCGCCAGCGGTAGGGTCATGTTTTGTGATGTCGGCGGTGGTATGGGACATCAATGTCTGGATCTCAGGAAGTATCATCCTGAGCTGAAGGGGAAGATGGTGACGGAAGATTTACCTCTGGCGCAGGATATGATTCCTAACCGGGACGAGATGAAGAAGCTTGATATTGAGCCTGTGCCGCATGACTTCATGAAGGAGCAGCCGATTAAGAAGGCGAAGGTCTACTACTTGCGCAACGTAAGTCGACCCGATCCAACCATTCACTTGCTTCTCGACACCATCTAACACCTCTGCCCAGGTCATTCACAACTGGAATGACGGCCCAAGCAAGACCATCCTCAGCCAGATCAGCAAGGCCATGGCAGACGATAGCGTCGTCATTATCGACGACGTCTTGATGCCTACTGTCGGTGCTACCTGGAAGCAAGCTAGCATGGACATGGCTATGATGACGATGTTGGCCGCAATGGAGCGAACTAAAGAACACTTCGAGCAGCTACTCGCAGAGAGCGGTCTGAAGCTCCGCGAGGTGCACACGTACGACGAGGAGTACGGCGACAGCTTGATCGTTGCTGTCCCTGCCAAGCTGCAGAACGGACACTAGAGCCGGCTTGCTCTTACGTGTGTGGGTAATAGTACTCATACAAGACGGGTCAACATTTGGTAATGAGTAGAATCGAAAAGAATATTTTGACCATCTCCAGCCTGTTCCTGGGTGCAGGTGTCACTGCGAGGTTATGCCTCTTCTCGCTTGGATTTTGGAGACCTGCTGATAAGCGCGGCCAACATTTGGCCGTAGGCACAAAGATAAAAGCTACATGCAGCTGATAGCACCACAGCTTCGATGAGTTTACATACCGACGCTCAGAAGCTTCTGAAGGGCGTATAGACCGCTCAAGGGCAGGAAGAGACCATTCGAAAGTCATCATGAGCGTTGTCACACTAGGCGAGTAAGTCGCCCCATCCCCCAAAAGAACACCACCACGCAAACTGACCACTGTTTTCCAGAAATGCCACGAAACTGGATCTCGACACCCTCACCACCATCACTTCCAATGCCGGCTTAGAGCTGAATCCTACCCATGTTGACGACTGGACAATCCTCCTCGGAGCCCTTCAAGACCCCCTAACCGACCTCCTCGCCCAAGAAGACTACACCCCCCCACCACCAGACCTCACCGGATACCCACGCACAGATATCTCCATCCCCCAAACCCCCGAAGAGAGCGACCAAGGCGGCTGGGCCACCAAATTCGTCTCCAAAGCCGCTAATCCCAAATCCTGCCTCTTAGAAGGCAAAACCGTCGCCCTGAAAGATAACGTCGCCTTCGCAGGTGTGCGGTGTACCAATGGAACCGCAGCTGTGACCTGGACGCCGACGATCGATGCACCTATCGCGACGAGGATTCTCGATGCCGGAGCAACAATTACTGGCAAAGCGGCTTGCGAGAATGCCTGTATGGAAGGCGATTCTGACACCTCCTGCACCGGCCCCGTGCACAACGTTTACGCCCACGGCTACTCCTGCGGCGGCTCCTCAAGCGGTAGTGGACGACTCGTGGCTTCTCGAGCTGTTGATATGGCCATCGGCGGAGACCAGGGAGGGAGTATCAGGATTCCGGCGAGTATGTGCGGCATCGTAGGCCTGAAACCAACCTGGGGCCTTGTGCCATATACAGGGATTTTGAGTCTGGAAGCCACCATTGACCACACAGGCCCCATGGCCGCCACCGTCACCGACTGCGCCAAACTCCTCGAAGTCATAGCCGGCCCAGACGGAATCGACGACCGCCAACCCTTCGCCCTCCCCAGCGTGCCCTATACACAAATCCTCTCCACCCTCCTCGTCTCAAAGCCCCTAACCGGTCTAAAAATCGGCATCCTAGAAGAAGGCTTCTCAGTCCCAGGTATATCCCCCTCCATCGCAACTCTCTGCAACCGCGCAATCCCCATCCTCTCAGACCTCGGCGCCACGATATCGAAAGTCTCGATTCCACTCCACGCCGACGCGGCAGTGACTTGGATGTGCGCTTTGCCGCTCTCTGGAGCGCCGACGGCGTTGTTGAATGAGAATATGGGAAGGAAACAATTGCACCTCACGGATCGTGGGACGCAGAGTTCTTTGACGCAGGAGCAGTTTGATAAGCTGGGGCCCGGGGCGCAGAATTTGTATATGCGGTATTTGTATTTGAGGCATGCTTATGGGGAGGGGTTGCATGGGAAGTGTATGAATTTGTTGAGAAAGATTAATGTAAGTCTCCCCCTGCCCTCCATCTTTGCTTGTTTGCTTGGTTGCTGATGTTTGAGGGATAGGACGCCTACGACCTCGCCCTCACAAAAGTCGACGTCCTCCTAATGCCCACCCTCCCCTGTCCGCCCTCGAAACTCTTCACGGACCCGTCTTCTCATGGACCGCTGGAACGACTTACGCGGAACTTGAATCTTGTGGCGAATACCGCTCCATTCAACAGTAAGATCTCGTCTACCCTAACCCTCCCCCTAATCGAGCTGATATATTGTACAGACTCCGGCCACCCCGCCCTCTCCGTCCCCGTCGGCTTCGTCCCCGCCGCGGATAATGAGGCCATTAGATTGCCGGCGGGAATGCAGATCGTTGGAAAGAAGTTTTGTGACGTTGACTGTTTGAAAGTTGGGAAGGCTTGGGAGGGGGCGGTGGATTGGAAGACTTTTTAGTGCCATCGAGCTTCAGGGCTAGTGTTGCATGTGAAGCTGAATGAATGGAGTTTCTTCTTACCGCACGTAAGCGCTGGGTCAAAGATCTCCTTGTTAGCAATGCAATGTAAGGGCGACGTTGAGATTGGGACCCTGGCAAGGAGATCAACTTCTCAATCACCACTTCAAACTCTCCCATCCATACAGCATCCCTGCTATCTAATCTCTAGTCTGCAAGGTCTCTCTCATCGCGCCCCTTCTCTCTCCTGTCTAGGTCTGGCAAGAAGCTAATTATTTATGACAATATGCAACCGCACGATAATGCACCGAGAAACGCTTCGAAAATGCAAGACCCGTCATTAGCCAGACCCTTATCCCATGCCCAGAACTGGAAGCCATGTCAATTCTCCCTGAACCCCTTGAGTGCGCCCATTCCATGCTCTCCATCCGATCTCCTCTAGATCTTTCTCGCTTTCGCGATCGATAGCCCTCGTCCGATGTAGATTTAGCTCAGCCTTGCTGACACCTCGGAACTCTCCTGACGTGCTCGCGATTGACTCCTCAGCCATAGCGCCTTCCGCTGTTGGTCTCCGTTCTCCTTTATCTCGACTTTAGAACAGACCCATGAACTTTTTCTTCTCTTTTCCATTCGAGAGCTCTTTAGCTCGGGCCTCGCCTTTACCCATGGGAATACCTGGATCCCCAGAAGCAGCGGCACGGATGATCGCAAGTCGCTGTTTGGCCTGCTCGTACCCTTGGTCGGCGGCGCGGACGTACCACATGTTGGCTTCGAGGGGGTCGCGGCGGCAGCCAATGCCCATCTCGGTGAAGTATCCGACGGCGTATTCGGCTTTGGGATAGCCTAGACATTCAGAGTCAGTATCTTGTTCAACGGATATGTGGGTGTTGTTCCGAGACATACCAGTCTCAGCGGCCTGCTTCGCCCACGCAAAGGCCTCGGCTTCGTCCTTCTCCAAGACAGGCTCGGCGCCAACCATATACCAAGCACAAAGCGCCATCATGCCCTCCACATGCCCTCTCGTCGCCGCGCCATTGTAGAAATGCACGCTGAGCGCCGCGTCACGTGGGCAGCCGTATAAGCCATTCTCATACGCCTGTCCCATCAGAAAGTTGGCATTCACATGTCCCAACTCCGCCGCTTGTGTCAATAGCTGTGCCGCATACGCCTCATCTTTGAACACATCATCCCCATAGCCCTCCAAATGCATCAGCCCCAGCTCGTAAGGTCCCGTGTTGTACTGACAGTCCGCGCTCTCGGAAGCTCGCTTGAGCCACTTCACGCCCTCGCGATACTTGTCTTTGAGGCCCATGTCGCCGCGGATACAAGCCAGTCCGAGTCGTGTCGCTGCTCCGGGGTGATTCTTCGACGCCGCGTTGCGGTAGAACTGAACAGCTTTCGGATACGATTTGGCGGTCCCCCACCCAAACTCGTAACACAAAGCTGCACGATACCCTGCTTCGGCGTGTCCGTGCTTCGACGCGGCGACGAAAAGTGGAAAGGCCTTATCGTAGTCTGGCTTGCCTTTGTTAAAGAGTCCAGAAAAGTAGCCGTCTCCCAGGTAATACTGCGCGAAGGGGTACGCTCGGTCGGAAAGTCGTTGGAGGATATGTTTTGCTTCGGTTTGGAGTTCGTTGGGGTCCATGCCGTCTTCTGGGGTCGCGTCTTGTGCGGCGTTGATCATGAAAATGGCGAATTCGTACTGGACAGCGGGATCGTTCGTCTTCTTAACGTTCGCACGATACATCTCCAGGGTCTTCTTCGTATTCAGTAAGCTGGCCGCACTTCCAACCACGCTTTGCAAGGACTGATTGTTGAGAGGCGGGCCGGGTGCTATTTGTTGGCTGTATGGGAGGTTATTCAGAAGATCAACGTAACTAACGGGTCTACTGGCAGGGGACCTTCGAGATGTTGACAGGTCCCTGGCCTGTACTGCTGGCGATCCTGGGTCTGATCCATTGGCACTAAGAGGTGACAGCGTCCGGCCGCGAAGATCCGCTCCAAGGTTGTATGCGGATGTTGGTCTTGACAATCCGCGCGGAACTCCAAGGGTTTGAGAGCCCGTCAAAGAATGTGAAGTGGACCTTCGATGCTCTCCACCAGACGAACTTGAGCCAGCAGACTGAGTCGTCATCTGCGAAGCGCGATTCTGCGGCCTCTTCTTATTACGCTCATCGGCGAAGTGATGGTATTGCAAGCCCGGACTCTCTGGCACTTCCTGCTCTTGCGAGAATCGTAACTCTCCATCTTCCTCGATACGAGGGTGATTATGCGTGCTCGAAGAGCTCCGGCTGTGGGCGTAATATGAGGCGCGGTACTCGTTGTGTCCATTCGGAACTTTGCTGGTTCGGATTGGCAGCGAAGTCTGAGAATCTGAGGGGACCATCCGTACAGACGAGTCTGGTGTCTGCACATTCCTCGAACTTCTTCGCGACTCGTTTTCGGCCATTGTCTGGTTGATCGATGCTGTCTCTCCCTCCACAATGCCCATCTGCGGCGGACTTATGCTGACAGGGCTGGCGGGAGTGTCCTGGATTCGCACCTCTGGACCGTGCTGTATGATTGGTGTAGGCACGGCTTTCCTCTTGACCGATGAGCTCTGCCTAGGAGGGGTATGCTGGATGCTGCTGGGCGAGCCTTCTCGACTGTGCGCATAGTTGTCGTTCTGAGGCGGCGTGCCCGGCATTGCCGCGGGAGGTTGCTTATGTGACCATTCCTCATCTCTGTCGTCCCACTGCTCTCGACCAGGCGAGACTGGAGTCTGCGGTAGGGTGTGCGCAAAGTTGTGTTGAGCGCTCTCGGCCTGCGCCATGTCGGCGGGTATTTCTATGTTTCTCCTTTGCTCCTCTTTCGACAGTCAAGACTGCCTTGCGGGCTGGATGTATCTTCCGACAGGCCCTTCCAAGAAACAATGCTTCGCTAATAATGCTGTCCAACGAGTCGGCAAGGAGTGGTATTCAGCTGAAGAGTCCCTGTTCAGCGGGCAGGCTCAAGGCAAAAGATGATCGCCGGCGACGAAGGCCAAAGGGCGAGGGTGGTGGCCGCGGACGGCTCGGCTCCTGTTCGTCGTCTGTGGAGCCCGCGGCGTGCTGCAGATTGGGGGGTTCGAAGAGGTTCCTGCAGTAGGCAGACCGGGCGGGTAGCAGGAGATGCGCCGGACGAGTCGATGGTCGTGGACGAAGCAAGTAGCTATGCAGCGTCTTTGTTCTTTGCGGATGACGAATCAGCCATGCTCCTCGGATTCTGCCCTCCAGCATACCAGAGCGCTCGCAAGCGGCCGTCTGGGCAGCGCGAGGAGTCACGATTGGAAGGGCTCGAGTGGGAATAGCCACAAACCTTACAGTGGCAGCACGAGGCAGCTTTGGGGTGCCGCGCCGCTGGGCTAACGTACTGCCGCGCCGCTGGGCTAAGGTACTGCCGCGCCAAAATAGTATCGAGGCAAAAGGCTGAGGAATGGGATGGAAGAAAGAAAATATTCTCCGCGGACACGGCAGGACGCTCTTTCTGCCAGCTGCGACGAGGCTGCGATGAGGGTGTTTCTCTAGGAGGGGAGGGCGAAACAGACGGTGTTAGCAGAGACCCCGTCGTTCGAATACGTAGGCCCATGCACGGGCGCCAGAGCAGTGGGTAGGGAAGACCAGGGAGCTCCACACCCTGAGATTTGCTGCATGAGGGATGAATGATGAACTCGATCACGGCCAAAGGGATGCAACCTGTGAGGCGCTGTGCAGATGGCTGAGTGCGATCAGCCCAGCCTCGCCCATCCTCGTGCGGCCCCCATTCGTTGGCGTCGCTCAATGTTCACACCAGGCGATGGTTTGCAGTTTGCACGCAAATCGGAGGAACTCACGTTCGCTGCAAGCTCCCGTTTGGGAGCACCAAAGTGCCAGCTGGATGCATGACAGCCCGCCGTGTGCAACTAGCCTGCTTGTGGGCGGCGGGCGGCGACTCGATTGACAGCGCTTCGCCGTGCACAGCACTAGCCCGCCTCTGCACAAATGCACGGCGGCAATCGTTGTTGGAGTTGACTATCGCTCGTGGTTGCTGACACAGCTTTCACAACACCCTGGGGCCAAAAGGCAGGCGAATGAGCAACGGCGTCGCGTGCACGAGCGGGCGACTCGGATAGGCGGCCGGCGTGGTGTCGACCAAGCGCTGGTCCAAGCAAATATGTAGTGACGATGGAATACGGAGGGAGGATTCATGACATTTTGCCTCGTCACACGAGTTGGGCGTCCAATTGCTCGGAAGCGCTCGGGATATTATATCGACTACGTGGTTCTGAATTGACCTCTTCTACCGTCGCACGTAGGCGACGACCTCATCTGGTGATAGAACGGAACAGAGAATATTCGGTGCAGATGGCATAAGTGGATGAGATCTTCGCCAGGGAGGCAGCGCATCGCAATCATGCTGCACCCACATCGTGAAAGGGTCCTTCGATGCTTTCCAGGCGGACCGGTGAGGACAGTGGCAAATGCAAGCCGGCACTTTGGGCGTTCTGTGTATGATGAACAAGGCAGAATCGGGCGAAGGTGTTGCTGGATGGGGGGGACTTGTTTTTGAGGAGCGTTTTAAAATAGAATGGCCTGAAAGATGCAGATTCGCTAGCGCGGCCAGTCGCGGCTGCCCACCGACGGGCCAGCGTGCAGGAGGAAGGAGCGAGGCAATCCCTGTTCTTCGTTCGCCCTGGGCAACCAGCGCCACACTCTCCTCGTCCTCTCCCCAAACCACACCAGCGGTTTCATATCATTCGTTTTGATTGTTGATTATTGCGCCATTGTCCGCTGCTGCCCGTACTACCAGACTTACCATTCGCTGCAATCTGCCGTGCGACCGCTTACACAACACATTCGTACGCCCGCTGCGCCCTCGTCGCGCGTGCCCACTACCACCACCCACAGCCTTACGTGCTGTTTGCTATCACTGCCGTCGTCTTACCATTACTTTCGCTACTATTGAGCGCCGCTGGATGAGTCGCTTCTACTGTCGACATCTGGTTTAGGCGAGGAAGACAGGCCAGGCGCCCGCTAGGGAGACCAGGGACAAGGTCGGCAAGACATTCCCGAGACAAACGAGCCGCTCTGGAATGTGAAAGACTGACGGCCTGACGACAGCCGCCAATATGTCCTCCCACAACCCCTCGCGCGATTATACCACTCCGAGCCGACGAGACTCGCAGCGCCGCCATCACCACTCGTCCGCCCGCCACTCCTCGGGCTCCCGCCGACGACACTCCTCCACCGACCCGGCCGACGGCTACAGTGCCTCGGATTCGCATCACCACCGCCAGCGCCGAGACAGCAGCGCGCGCCGTCAGCGAGACGACTACAGAGACCTCCACAGCCACACCAATCGCCGCCGGCGGAGCTCTGCCCAACGCCCTGGCTCGGGCCACGCCAGGGCTGAGATCATCTCAGAGAAGGCCAGGTCGCCGTATGCAGACAGCCCAGAGGTGCGCGTGAATCAAATTCCCATTGGCGACTATCCGTCGAGCAACATGCCCTCTCCCTGGACCCCGCAAAACCAGGACAGAGATCCAATGCTCGAAACGCCCGGCAGAAGCGGCTCGCTGCACAGAAAGAAGAGTCTTGTGCGGCCTGAGAGAAGACGCAACAATCCGGACGAGCCGGACTACTACTACCGCCAACATGCGCAGAACATGAATGTTATGCCCTCTTCAACGGGACGGGATCCACAGCTCGAAGAAGATATTGCAACACTGAGCTCTGATGAAATCAAGCCCAATGCTCTGGAGGATGCGCCCTTGCAAGAAAAGGCTGGCGTCTCCAGAGGCAAGAGCACTAGGGGTAGCAAGAGGCATCCCAACAAGCTCACACGCAATCCCACCAAGAAAGAGCGGAATGATGAAGAAAAAGAGCGCAGGCGCCAAAAGATTCAAGAGGCGAGTGGCACACCCTCGCTATGGGGCACCTACTGCCATGTCATTACTTTCTGGTGTCCCAATGTGGTGTTGAAATGCTTTGGATTCAAGAATAAGGAGCAACAGCGCGCATGGCGTGAGAAGATGGGCTTGATTTCCATCATCTTGCTCATCATGCTTTTCGTCGGATTCTTGACTTTCGGCTTTACGCAGACCGTTTGTCCAGAGGGCGGACCTCTGCGACTTCGCATCAACAAAGTCGGAGATGGTTATATGATCTTCCACGGCAAGGCTTACGACCTCACCCGCTCTCAGCATCCGCTTGCACGAGGCGTCCCTGAAGGCAGCAACGTTCTTTGGGACGCAGACCCACCTGGCAAAGGCATGGACGGCAGCTTCTTGTTCCAGAATGTGAACGGCGCTTGCAAAGGAATGATCACCGCAGCTGAAGGCTCCGACGTCCCTACAGACAACGACGGCAACTTGGCCTGGTACTTCCCTTGCAACATGTTCAAGCAGGATGGTACGACCAAGGCAAACTACACGATGCCTTACTACCTTGGTTACAGCTGCCATACTAGCCGCATGGCTCGCAATGATTTCTACGGGCTCAAATCGTCAGGCGACGTCTTCTTCACTTGGGATGATGTCAGGAATTCATCAAGAAATCTGATGGTCTACTCGGGTGATGTTCTGGATCTCAACCTCCTCACATGGTTCAATACGTCGCAGGTGGCGTACCCTAATAAGTTCGATGACATTCGCCAAAACCCGGCCGTCAAAGGCAAGGACGTGACTCTGGCCTTTTCTTCAGGAGAGAACAAGCAAATTGCACAGTGCTTGCAGGAAATCATCAAAGTTGGCTCCATCGACACTGAGACCATTGGCTGCATTGCTTCCAAGGTCGTGCTCTATGTTTCGCTCATCTTCATTCTCGGCATTGTGGTGATCAAGTTCATACTTGCTCTCGCCTTTCAATGGTTCCTCTGCCGCAAGTACTCGGCAGCCAAGACCAGCATGACCAGCGACAAGAAGAAGCGTCAACAGCAGATCGAAGACTGGACCGAGGACATCTACCGTCCACCGCCAAAGATCACGGATCCAGCTTCAGTGAGCGGCAGTGATCGTACGAGCAAACGCGGCAGTTTCCTGCCTACCACCTCACGATTCACCAGTCCTTATGCGATTGAGCGCAGCCTGAACAGGAAGAGCACCGCCCCCATGACCATGGTTTCTCAGCACTCATCTTCTCGACTGACTCCCGGCGCCATGTACGGTCAGCTTAACAGATCTGAAAGTGCGTTGGCGTACAATGATCCCAACAACGAAAGCCGCGCCAGCTTGATGGAATCGCACAACTTTTCTGGAACCAACACTCGATACAGCAGCGTCATGCACCCTGAGACAGATGTCAGCGGACCTCAGGGCTTCATCCACGAAGCTGTCGTGCCTCAGCCGCCTCCCGAGTGGCAGCCATTCGGGTTCCCTCTGGCACATACTATCTGCTTGGTCACTGCCTACTCCGAAGGTCCTGACGGCATTCGCACAACCCTTGACTCCATCGCCATGACCGACTACCCCAACAGCCACAAGCTCATCTACGTCGTCTGTGACGGTCTCATTCAAGGAAAAGGAGAGAAGATGTCGACACCAGATGCCTGTGTTAGCATGATGAAAGATTTTGCCGTGCTACCTGATGAGGTCCAACCATTCTCGTACGTGGCTGTTGCCAGCGGAAGCAAGCGACACAACATGGCCAAGGTCTACTGCGGCTTCTACGACTACGGCCCAGACAGTATTATTCCCGTGGAGAAGCAACAGCGTGTACCAATCGTCTGCGTCGTCAAGTGCGGAACACCTGCAGAAGCGGAAGCCTCGAAGCCCGGTAACAGAGGAAAGCGCGACTCGCAGATCATCCTCATGTCTTTCTTGCAAAAGGTCATGTTTGATGAACGTATGACCGAACTGGAGTACGAAATGTTCAACGGCATCTGGAAACTTACCGGGATCTCACCCGACTTTTACGAGATAGTACTCATGGTCGACGCTGATACCAAAGTCTTCCCAGATTCGCTCACCCACATGGTTTCTGCCATGGTCAAGGATCCCGAGATCATGGGTCTTTGCGGTGAAACCAAGATTGCCAACAAGAGAGAGTCTTGGGTGTCGATGATCCAAGTCTTTGAGTACTTCATTTCACATCACCAAGCCAAGTCTTTCGAGAGTGTCTTTGGTGGTGTGACTTGCTTGCCAGGTTGTTTCTGCATGTACCGCATCAAGGCGCCCAAGGGTGGTCAGAACTACTGGGTACCGATCTTGGCCAACCCCGACATTGTCGAACATTATTCTGAGAACGTTGTCGATACGCTGCACAAGAAGAACTTGCTTCTGCTTGGTGAGGATCGATACCTGTCGACTCTGATGTTGAAGACATTCCCCAAGAGAAAGCAGATGTTCATCCCTCAAGCTGTGTGCAAGACGACGGTACCGGCCTCGTTCAAGGTTCTGCTGTCTCAGCGACGACGATGGATCAACTCGACAGTGCACAATCTTATGGAACTGGTCCTGGTCCGGGACCTTTGCGGTACATTCTGCTTTAGTATGCAGTTCGTTGTCTTCATCGAGCTGGTTGGTACACTGGTTCTCCCAGCTGCCATTGCTTTCACGATTTACGTTGGTACGTATCGCCGTTGCACGACTTCTCATACTGCTTGCTAACATTTTGTTCCAGTCGCCCTCGGCATCAAAG
The DNA here is from genome assembly GCA_002786025.1 of Zasmidium citrigriseum. NCBI lineage: Eukaryota > Fungi > Ascomycota > Dothideomycetes > Mycosphaerellales > Mycosphaerellaceae > Zasmidium > Zasmidium citrigriseum. The sequence goes on from NHNW01000023.1 coordinate 119,087, forward strand.
CCGCCATCACGCATACCACGGCACCCACGATTCCCCTTGTCTTGCTTGCACTTATCCTGGGTCTTCCCGGAGTTCTGATCATCATCACAGCCCACCGCGTTAGTTACGTCCTTTGGATGTTCGTCTACCTCCTGTCCTTACCAATTTGGAACTTCATCCTCCCGACATACGCCTACTGGCACTTCGACGACTTCTCCTGGGGTGACACTCGACAAGCTGCGGGCGAAAAGAAGGGCGCCGACAAGGCTGGCCACGGCGGCGACGGAGAATTCGACTCAAGCAAGATTACGATGAAACGTTGGCACGACTTTGAACAGGAGCGACGACTCCGCGGTCCACAGTGGGGAAACAGTACCACGACATACGGGGCAGGCAGCTATGGCTCGCCCAGTCACCCGAGCAGCGTCCACTACATGGGACACGAAAGGAAGCCGAGCAGTCTGATGCTCTAAAAAACCAAAATTGGAGGATGACGAAGATTGTTGATGTTTCAGTCACCACTTAAAAAGAACTACAGACCAAAGAGACCTGTGTAGATATGGGACCAACGGCGGACGAAGGGGAAAATCTATGGTGTTTTGTGCTTTATCGCATGGGAATCGGGGCGAGCAATCGACAGGATCTTTTCTTTGACAAAATGGGGCGCTCTCTTCAATCAGTCTTGCTAGGGGAACTAGTGGTTAGATGCTAGGCATTGCGCGTCTTCTGTTGCGATGTAGTGGCTAATGATAATTCTTACCATCAACTGAACCCTGACATGGATGGATTTCACATGGCCTGAGACGTATTGATGTTGACGATGATACCCGGTTGCTATGGAGTGCCGTTCCTGCGTTGGCGTCCTTGTCGACCGACCTTTCTGACTCTCGATTCCGGATTCCGATCGATCTGTCTACCCCACTTTTGAGGGAAGGATCTCAATGGCTGGGGTTGACTTCACCTCTTCATCACCACCGTCTTTCTTACTCTGCTCTCAATCGACAACTTGTACTGCCTGAGCTGGATGACAAGATCTAGTGATTCATCGAAAGGACACTGAAAAGCAGGCCGCCTCGAAGCAAGCCGAAATTGAGCCTGGTCAACATCAAGGCCTTTCTTCCCAGCCACCAACGCCAACCGGAAGCTGTGCCGCTCTCACAACATATACAGCAAACAAGGCCATCCACACCCTAAGTCAAACCAAAAAGCACAATCAACAAAGCGAAATGGTCCACCGCGCAATGCACTTTACGCCCGAAGTTCTCCTGTCGGCACCTCGCCGCTCGGCCGGCGTGCCGAACTCTCTCGGCACTCAAGCCCTCTACACGACCTCGACTTACAGCTTCGAAAGCCATTCCAAGACGACTGAGCTGAGATTGCTGCACGTCGATACAGGAGACGCAGGAATCCTGGCCAAAGACGAGGATGTCTCCGATCTGAACTGGCTGGATGGGGATGAGTATTGCTGCTTGAAGGATGGGAACGAGTTGTGTGTGGGCAATGTGAAAACGGGAAAGTGGCATCTCGCTGGGAGTTTTGGTGCTCCGGCGGGGAATTTGAAGGTTAAGAAGTTGAGGGAGGGGGAATGGGTTGTCGTAGTGAGTATGTCCACGGATCCCTCGACCGGGGAGGTTTATGATCCGGAGAAAGCGAAGAAGACGAGAGCCAGTGGACGATTGTATAAAGAATTGTTTGTCAGGCACTGGGATTCTTGGGTTGGGGAGGAGAGGAATTCGCTCTGGTATGGGGTTATGAAGAAAGACAACCATGGGAAGTTGGAAGTCAAAGAATGGATGAACGCTCTCAAAGGACGAGGACTCGAATGTCCGATTCAACCCTTCGGTGGCACGGATTGCTTTGACCTCTGCGTTGATGGGGAAGGAGGCAAAGGAGGCAGGATTGTCTTCGTGGCCAAGGACCCTGTGGTGAATCCGGCGTTGAACACGACGTGTAATACTTATGTTCTGGAGCTGGAGGATTGGGAGCAGGAACCTATCGTCATGTACGCGGTTGATGTGCCAGGGTATAAGGGCGCGGCGACGTGTCCTTGTTTCAGTCCCGATGGGCAGCAGATGGCGTTTTTGAAGATGAAGACGAATGGGTATGAGGCGGATCGGAATGATATTTTTGTGTTGAGGATGGGACTTGCGAGGACGATGGGCGCGGAGAAACCTGTTGCTGCAAAGATGGTGGGTGATGGGAGGGATTTCGCGAGGAGTCCGAGTGCGGTTTGTTTTGCGGATGATGGCGAGTCGCTTCTCCTCATCGCCGAAGACATCGGCACATCGAAATTATTCTCGCTGAAGAATACCGGCACAAACTGGATCGTTCGACCTTTGACCTACAACGGCTCGATCTCCGATATGCACCCTCTCCCCGGCGGCAAAATCTTCGTCTCAGGAAGTTCCCTCATCGACAACTCCTTCTACGCCATCGTGGACCCCCTCATACCGGACAGCAGGAACGTTCCCTTGACAACCTGGACAAACTCCCTCTCCTCGCAGGGAACAAAATTCGGCCTCAAAACAAGCCAAGTCTCCTCGATATGGACCCCCGCCTCCAACCCAGACGTGACAAAAGGAGTCCACTCCCTCGTCGTCCGTCCCTCGACCTTCGACCCTAAGAAGAAATATCCTGTGGCGTATCTGATTCATGGCGGTCCGCAGGGTGCTTGGAACGATGCGTGGAGCACGAGGTGGAATCCGGCGGTTTTCGCGGAACAAGGATATATCGTGGTAGCACCCAATCCTACTGGGAGTACGGGGTATGGACAGGCGTTCACAGATGCCATCAGATTTAATTGGGGTGGGGATCCGTATAACGACATAGTCAATGTCTTCGAGTATGTTGGAGAGCATATGCCGGAGGCGGATAATGAGAGGGCTGTGGCGTTGGGGGCGAGTTATGGAGGGTATATGATGAATTGGTAAGATCAAAGAGACTTCCAAGCCTGACGAGTGGACAAGGCTGACAAGTCCCACAGGATCCAAGGCCACGACCTCGGCCGGCACCTCAAAGCCATCGTCTGCCACGACGGCATAACCTCCTTCGCAGGCGCCATGTTCTCCACCGAAGAACTCTACTTCCCCTTCCACGACCGTGCGTACATACCCCTCTCCCCCTCCCAACCACACTAACCCATTTCTCCCATCTAGTCGGCGGAACCCCCTGGTACCACCCCTCCTTCCACTCCCCAGACCCCACCCAAAAACCTCCCCATCCCTTCCCCTCCACCACCCTAACCTCCTGGCAAAAATGGGACCCCTCCGCCCACTTCTCCCAATGGTCGACGCCCCAACTCGTAATCCACTCCTCAAAAGACTACCGCTTGCCGATCGCAGAGGGTCTGGCGGCGTTTAATGTCTTGCAAGCACGGGGTGTGGAGAGTCAGTTTTTGACGTTTCCGGATGAGAATCATTGGGTTTTGAAGCCGGAGAATAGTTTGCTTTGGCATAAGGTGAGTTGTATACTTTTTTTTGGTGGGATGGGGAGGGTAGTGGCTAATGTGTCTTGTAGGTTGTCCTGAACTGGATCAATAAGTTTGTTGGTCTGCCGGCGTTTTCGAACGATGTGGATGATGAGGAGTTGTATGGTGGCGTTGAGGAGGAGGATGAGAAGAAGAAGTGAAACTCAGAGACTGCGGACAAGGAATGATGAGAATGACTATGCCTCCGGCTGGTACGTATACGCTCAGATTGTATCAATGCTTAATGTCTTTGAGGGAACTCTCGCTTCATATCCTCCCGCCCTTCGCATGAAACCGCTCACCCGTGCTAGGAACCGGCTTCTCCGCTCTGATCACCCACAGAAACAGATCCTCTAAAGGTAGCAAGACATAGAACATCTTGTTCGACATGAATGCAATGCAGCAGTAGAAAAATGCCACCAACGCATCCAGCCAGTAGTGATTCGCCGTCGCAACGATCGTCAGGAGTATCATGCCCGGATACAAAATCCCCAGCGAGACATACACGGCCTTCCAGAAGGCACTCTTCCGGGTCTCGAACTTCTCGAATTTCGATCGACCGATGCCGGAGTGGTAGATTAAGGTACACCCGATCACAAACGAGTAGCCGAAGTGCATACTCGGCATGGCCGCGAGAGCGTTGACGTATTTTCCAGCTTGCCAGAGCGACACGGCGTCCTCCATATGCACGGTATCCAGGAACCCATACTCTTTTGGCAGCAACCGAGGTGGCATTACCGGAAAGAAGATGAACGTAACAAACGCCATGAAGTTCGTCAAAGTCATGGTCCGCCGCACTGTGGCAAAGGTCGCATGTGACGGCGCTGTGTGATAGTACCAGACGATGAAAGCCATGGAACCAGGAATGTGGATCAGAGAGTAGAACCTGTCGAGGAAAGTCAGAAGATCCTGGTGTCCGTTCATGAACCACTGCTGGACGTCGACCTCCCGGGCCGAGAAGAGGAAGCTAAGCCAGCTGAGATGTTCGAATTCGAGGATGCTCAATGCATGGTTCTCTGCCGCCTTCCAGATCCCAATGCCCGAGAAGATCTTGTTTGAGAGGACCGTGGTCATGCGGTAGAAGAGGTAGTTCAGGATCCAGTAGAACATCTCGACCAGGAAGGGGAATTTCTGGAAGAGGCGGCTGTGCAGGTGATTGCGGAAGCGGGAAGTGTTCGGCGTATGGATCGTGCAGAGTCCACAGCATGATCGCGTCTTGTAGGTCTGCTTCTCTCGAGCATAGGTGGAATCATCGCTGTCGCTCTCAAACTCGAAAGTCTGGTCGTCGGATTGCGGGCTGCGAGGGGCTTGATCGAGGATGGAGCGGTATTGGCCTTTCCTGTCGCCGAAGATGGAGAAGTTCCGACACCGGGTGAGGAACATGCCGCCGAACAAGATCGTGACGAACATCTATGGCTGGTCAGTTGAATGCGCCTCGAGTGCCCTTTCTTGGATACCTACGACTGCCTCGCCCCAATTTGGCAACTTGATCTCTGGCTTCGCGGTCCATTCTGGATATGCCGCCAATACCGTCGCATTGACCTTCAAAGCGTCGGCCATGACTGTCTATCTCTTCTTAGCGGCGCAGCTCTTTCCCCGGATTTTCGCAGCAAGATGATCGGCGGAGGATTTTGTGGGGGCGGATGTGGAGTGAATGTTGGAGAAAGGCGAGCTCGCCGTGGCACGCAAACTTCCAGCCTTGGTGTTCAGGTGTCTAGCGGAGGGCGGAAGACATGTTCAGGCGTCACGATTGGATTGAGGGCGGGTGATGAATTGTTGAAAGGTGGTGGGATCCGAGGAGTTGGGTGGCCAACGAGGAGCAAGAGCATAAGCAGCTCCACCACGACCACGAGCCCACCACACTTGTACCTGCCGCTGAACCAGGATCTGAATGAAGTCGGACAAGTCGTCACTGCCTTCTGGTCAATATCGGCACTGTATTAAGGTTCGCGGATGTCGCTCCGGGCCTGGCGACACCCCTGCTGCTCGTGTGCACTCTTGCCGTTGCTGGGGAAGCGGCGATGATGGATACGAAGGAGCGACTGTCGAGAAAAATCCAAGATCACCTTATACGCTTCATCGGAGTTGTAAACAACGCTGAAACGGCCTCGTCAACCCGACTGTCTCATCCCTGTTTGACGTCTCGGTTGTATCAAAGGGACACACGCAATCCAGCAACAACCTGGTACTTGGCATCTGACGACACTTCTTCAGGGATTCACACGATTCCTAGTCCGGTCGATCTCGGATACGACGATCAAGCCATTAGTGCTGATGATATTCACGATGGACTTGCAGCTAATACTACTCGCTACCACCAATGTCCTGGACGCACTCGGCAGGGCCCTTTAGCGTTCACGGCCACACCCCTCGCTCCCTGAACAGAAGCCTCACATCTGATCTTCCCTCTCGAAGCCAAAGACCAACTAGCCTCGATCCATCCTCCTCCAGGTAGTGGCATACGCCCACTGGCCTCTGTCAACCCGAGGCCCTTGATCACATCCCACACTGGATCCATGACCCACTCACACCTTCTCTTGTCACCCATCTCACGCCTCACTCCAAGAACATAATTCGAAAGCACATACGTCGGCGCACCACCCCAAGGATGACAGAGGCTGGAGAAGATTCCTATTCCTGGTGATCCATCAGGATACATGTACTCCCAGGAGCAGCCGGTGGAGTACTCCTTCTGATCTACCATGTATGGCCAGTATACATTGAGCAATTTCTTGATCACGGGGGTGACGACATCTGCTGAGACGTTGTGATTGGTATGTGCGAGGAACAGTGACTCCAGTAGAAAGCCTTGCACGTTGGGCGAGAGCTGAGTGGTGGCGGAGTTGCCGATGCGTGTGGAGTCTTTGTAGCCGGTGTTGAGGAAGAGGTTGGAAAGACTTTGGATCGCGCGGGTAGCCTGGGTGAGATTGGCGATTCCGGCCCGGATGGGAAAGGCGGCGGAGAGGAGGGAGTAGTTGGAAGAGTCGTCGAGAGCGAATTGGTAAGTTCCCAGGCTGTCTGACCAGAGCTTCTCGTTGATTGCCGCACTCATATTCTGGGCCAGGTTGCTCCAGTAGCTCGCGGCGGTAGACTCATGCATTGCCCTGGCGATTGGCACGAGCTCCTGCAAAGCGACCACAAAGAGCGCCGTCGGTGCTGTGGCATTCTGCGCCCCTTGAGCAGTGAACCACAACGTGCCATTCGGATCCGCCAGCAAGCCGGACACAGGATCCAGGAACCTCTCCACCAGAGTCTCCACAAGCGTTTTCAACGAACTCCAGTACTCTCGCATCAGGTCCAGATCCTCAGTCAACGCAAAATAATCACCAACAATCAACAGGAAGAAAATCTCATAATCGTTCTCTCCGTACTGCGATGGATAGTACTCCGAGCGAAATTGAAACCCATCGCCCATGGCTTCTTGCATCGGCACTAGACCAGTTCCAGGCCCGGAAGTGAGCTGCCATTGGAATTCGTATGCGATCATGCTCCGGATGAAGCCGTAGCCAGTACTGGCTCCCAGGATCCGTGCCGTGTGTGCAAAGTCCCCGATCCAGATCAGACGGTCTCGTTTCGCTCCGTCTAGGCAGACTTTGTCTCGATTCTCAGCTACACGGTACTCGGGCAGAACGTCCTCGCTGGTGAGAGGATCGGCATACAGCTGTGTTGCCCCATCTCCACTGGTAACGACGACATCGCGGAAGTACGCTGCTTGGTCTTGAAAGGGCCCAAAGCCCCAAGTTCCGTCTGTTGTCCGAGCATTGCCCCATCCGGTGTTGATGTATGGCTCGAACTGGGCAGTGTCAACAACCGCTACCTGCGTCCCATTAATCGAGACATTGTATCCCGCGGCACCGATTGTCGTGGTGATTCGATACCAACGATTCTCCTCAATTTCGAAAGGAACCTTGTAATGACTAGGAGGCGCGGACGGCAAAATTGCCTGATCGATGATGCTGAATCCGAATCCAGCTATCAAGGAGTTCGGCGGAAGCAATGAAGTATTGGTATTTGCGAACTGGGGCCCTGCACTCGTCAAGACGAAGTACGCGCCATATCCGGCATTGGCACTTGCTGCGACTCGCCAGCCGGTACCACCTCGAACGATCTTGGTGGAGAAGCTCATGGAGTAGTTGCCAAAGCTGAGGCCTTTAGCAGATGTTCCTGGATACTGCCCGCGGATGAAGGCTCCGTCTGGTGTGATCTCCCACGTTGATGGTTGAGAATGAGCTTCTACACATGCTGCTTGGACGGCTCGAGCACCCAGGTCCCAGACTCCATTTAGGCGCTCGTCAGAGGAGGAGAAGGATCCTGGGATCTGGTCGGTGGCTTTGATATTTACGGTAGGCTTGAAGCCGATGTTGGTGATTGTAATAGAATTGTTCGTGAGAAGTTTGATGGCTTGCCATCGCTGACCGCCTTGAAGGAGTGAGGACTCTGTATCCCCGAGACCGGTGAGGTTGAAGGTTTCCGTGCGAAAGGAGTTCATGAGGCCGTTGACGAAGAGGCTCAAAGGCCAATCAGCAGGACTCTCCAAAGAGAACCGGTACACACTTACAAAGGTCCATCGCTATACGGCATGGTCAATCCATCGTACGGCTCGCTGTATTTCAGCTCTACTTGTGCGGGACCGGAAAGCTCATGCACATTGAAAGACGGGAAGCCGGCTACTTCGGCGCCGTAGTCTAAGGTCAGGACTGGAGACGAGGATGTGAGGGTGATGGCGGATCCAAGCTGATATCTCTGAAAGCCAGATGGGTGCTCAGGGGTGTCGGCTCCGATGTGATAAGATACTGGAGTGTAAAGATTCTCTTGGTGGGAGCCATGATCGCCGTGGCTCCAGGGAAACCGAGCCTGGGCTACGATCGTGAAGAGTGCAAAAGCCAGCAGCATGTTTCAAATCTCCATGCGGAAGGCGTGTATTTGTGAGGAAGGAACTCTTGTCACGTCTGGGCGTCATTACTTCGTCTTCACCCAACCTACAGGCTCCCTGCAACATCGGTTCAACGGCTGCCGAGATCGATCCAAAAACATGCAAGGGACAGGTACGTACTCGGATGAAGCGAAAACAAGTGATACTGTCGTATTTAACATTGACGCTAGATCCTCGAACCCCGCCTGAAGCCTTGTGATGCAACCCTATTTCGACGGCATGTATGAGAGAGGGGAATATGATCGACTTATCGGGATGACTGATGCCGAGCCTGCACTGCAGGACCTTGAAATACTCACCGAAGTCTTTGAGACTTCGTCCAGAGCAAGGTGGAGGCATGGCTAGAGTGGCCTTTACTACACATCATGATACATATGACATTCAGCACTCTGCTAACTCCAGTTCTCGCATTGCTTCTCGTGCAATCAGCTGAAGGTCGTCATCCAGCCAAGAATCATCCACCTTCACCTGGAGAATATGCATCGTTCCCTGGACCATGGGACAAGAACATCCTATCTCCAGCATCTCGCCACGCAGAACCAGTCCGGATCCTGAACAAGCAGCACAAAGTCGTATCTGGCATCTCGAAACCAAGACACACAACTCTCAAAAGTGACAGCAATTCACAAACAGTCATCGACTTTGGCAAAGAGGTTGGCGGCATCCTGACGGTCAAGTACTCAGCTTCTGGATCTGGCAGACTGGGTGTTGCTTTCACAGAAGCTCTCAACTTCACCGGTCCAGTCTCAGACATGTCGAATGGAGGCACAGGATCAGATGGAGCTCTCTATACCGAGATCTCAGCCCCAGATCCTATGTCTGGAAGGTATACCACGCCCCTTGAGAAACAACGAGGTGGATTCCGTTACTTAACGCTGTTCATCGAGAGCAATACCACCCTCGCTGTCAATATCACGGACGTGATCTTGGAGATTACTTATCGACCGACCTGGTCCAATCTACGAGCGTATGGAGGTTACTTCCACTCAAGCGATGATCTGCTGAACAGGATCTGGTATGCTTCTGCGTACACGATCCAAACGACTACAATTCCGCCAAACTCAGGACGAGTATGGCCGAATCCAGCTGAGGGCTGGTTGAATAATGCAGACCTTCAGGTCAACGGAAGCAGTACTCTCGTTGACGGAGCAAAGCGCGATAGAGCTGTTTGGGCTGGCGATCTGGGTATCGCTGTTCCGAGTACCTTGGTCAGCACTGGCGATTATGAGAGTGCGAGGAATGCAATTCAGGTGCAGTATGACTTTCAGGTATGCGAACAAGCTTCCTCAGACTCAAATTGTTCTGACGCAAGCTACTTCAGAATCAAAGCACCGGCGAACTACCCATGGTGACACCTCCTATTGGTTTCTACGGCTCGGATACGTACCATATCATCACGATGATCGCCACATACGACTACGTGCTCTATAGCAACGACATGGACTTTCTCAGAAGGAATGAGAAAGCTTACAAGAAAGCGATGACCTTCATTACCAACAAGATTGACGAGACTGGTCTGTTGAATGTTACGGGAGCTTCGAATTGGGGCCGAAAGGCTTCTGATGCTGGGCATAGTACTGATGGCAACGCTCTTCTCTATGGAGCTCTTATGAGTGGTGTGAAGCTGGCAGGGTGGCTTGAAGATGCTACTTCAGTAAGAGAGTGGGACGCAATTGCGATGAAGCTAAAGTCTGCGTTGAACAGTCAGTCTAAGAATTGGGATCCGTCCAAGGGGTGAGTAAGACAGACACACGATCTGATCTCTCAACTCACTGACGTATGAAAGCGCCTTTAAAAACACCGCCACAGACGAGTCCATCCACCCCCAAGACGGCAACAGCATGTCCCTCTACTTCAACGCCAGCACCCCCTCCCACGCCTCCCAGATCAGCACCTACCTAACCCAAAACTGGGCCCCTATCGGCGCCGTCACCCCCGAACGACCCGGCAACATCGTCCCCTTCATCTCCGGCTACGAAATAAAAGGCCACTTCACCATCCGTCAAACCCAACGCGCCCTGGACTTAATCCGTCGCAGCTGGGGCTGGTATCTCAACAATCCCTACGGCACGCAGAGTACCATGACCGAGGGGTACTATGAGGACGGGTCGTTTCGGTATGCGAATGATCCGACGGGGGAGGGGAGTTATCCGAGTCATGCGCATGGGTGGAGCACGGCGCCTGCGGAGGCGCTGGTGACATTTGTGGTTGGCTTGAGGCCGATGAGTCCTGGTGGGAAGGAGTGGGAGTTGGCGCCGCAGATGGGAGATTTGCGGGAGGCGCAGGGTGGGTTTACGACGCCATTAGGGAGGTTTTCGGCGGGGTGGGAGGTGAGGGGTTGGGGGTATACGTTGTGGTTTGACACTCCAGACCACAGTAAAGGGGTTGTTCGTCTGCCTTCTCACCGTGTACGACCGAGTACGATATTGCTGGATGGAAGACGGGTACTGAAGACGGGATTTGACCACAAGAACAAGTTGAGCTACTTCGAGGCTCCCGGTGGCCGGCATACGATAATCGTGAAATACTAGCCGCAAGGTCAACATTCACATACAGCCTGAAGCTTATCAGCGCTAATCCCTGCATGTGATAATGCGGCGGCTTGTATCACTTGACGGTCACCATGACGTACCCGCGTAGTCATTCGCGTCTTCCAAGCAACCCCAAAGTCTGCTAATCGTCCGATACTATCGAAAGACACATGGACGAAAACAATATGGCAAAGACAGCCATCATCAGCGGCGGCGCTCGAGGCATCGGCCGTGCACTCGTCCGCCGCTTCCTCGAAATTGGCTACAAAGTCTTCTTCTTCGACATCGATGAGGAAGAGCTCAATCATACGGCGAAACTACATCTGAAGATGTACCATGAGTCGGGAGCACTGAGTGCTTGCATCTGCAACCTACGTGATGTCAGCGATATCCGTGAGAAGGTTAAGCTGGCGAGTGAGTTTCTCGGCGGGAAGATCGATGTCTTGATCAACAACGGGGGCATCGCCTCGCCACAGTGGAAGGATGGGAAGACGATGTTTGATGAGGAGACCATGGAGGAGTGGCAGGCGTGAGTGAAGTGCCCTCTCGTGAGCAAGATTCTGCTGACAAAATCATCTCCAGATACATCGAAACAAACCTCACAGCCCCCTTCGCCGTCTCCCAAGCCTGTCTCCCCTACATGAAAACCACCAACGCCAACGCCCCCATCAACAACCAAGACACCTTCGGCAGCGACGTCGGTCCCTGCATCATCCACATCGGCTCCTTCCGCGCCCATCAAAGCGACCCAAACCAAGAAGGCTACGCCTCGACGAAAGCAGGCCAGCTGGGTCTCATGCACAGCATGGCCATCAGTCTGCAGCCTTACGGAATTCGAGTGAACTTGATTGCTCCGGGTCGGATCAAGGTGGCTCACGAGAGCAAGGAGGGCGATGAGAAGGGTTTGCAGTGGGCGCAGTTGAATGAGGACAAGGATGTTGATGCTCATCCTGCGAATCGTGCTGGACGGCCGGAGGATATTACGGATGCGGCGGAGTTTCTTGTTGGTGCGGGGTTTGTGACAGGGCAGGATGTTACTGTTGATGGGGGTGCGACGAGGAGGAAGAAGTAGATGAGGTGGGAAGGTGGGCTTTAGTTCGTCTGCGCTGTCTCATCACTTGCTCAGCCCCCTCCTGAACTTTTGGCTGGACAGATCAGGTTAGCCAAGACGCGTCAAAGTCTCAGAATCTCAGGGTCTTCCTCTTTCCTTCTTCTCCCCCTTCCATCTTCATCATCTCGACCATCTGCAGACAATCGTCATCATTTTTCGAGGAATTCCAAAATGAGCGCATCAGACACTGAGATCTGGTAAAGTTGCGGATAGCCTCACCACCCACTCTGCTCTATCCTGCTGCTGGCAGGCTCTTGCCCTGCAGACATGGGATAGACAGACGAATACACCAAAAGTATACGGTTTCATTGCACGATACTTCACTAATCAGAGGTTTGAGTCTTTTAATGCCTGTCATCTACTAATGTGGCCCGGTTGGGAATGCCTTGGCAAGTCGTGCCTTGCATCACCGCCATCGAAGCCGACACCTCGCGTGGTCCCATATGCCGAACCTCATCGCTGGGTTTCACCGTGCTGTCAAGAACAAGAATGCGCACCAAAACGCGACCTCGAGCGCGGCACGCACAACGCGCCATCGTGAGAAAACATTGTCCCATAAGTCTTGCTCTGCGGTGCAGACGGACTGCTGGGACACTTCCCGTCTCCTCAAGGCTTGTCAATTGTCAAGATGAGACACAGGCTAATACTGTTGGCTACACTGGCCCCTCGATTAATTGAAGCACAGTCATCTGTCCCTGTGGCGACAGTCGTCGTTCATCGATCCTGCGGTGTTGTCGTTGGCAGCCCTTCGATATTGTCACCTTCGACATACTTTGCACCAAACGCGACCGGCAGTGGCATCGAAAGCGTTATCAATGGAACGATCTACAGCTCTACTTCCGAGGTCGAGTCTTCCACAAGTCTCGTTAAACCATCTTCACCGTCACCCGCAACTTCAACCAGCGATATTGGCAACACTGGATACTTATCTGGCACATCGACTCTGTCCACTCGGACGTCGACAACAGAGCTAAACGACGAATCTCAACTTCCTGGCTATGCTTCGGTATCCCAACAATCAACGGCAACGACATCACACCCGTCTTCGAATGGCGGGGTTGAATCGCCCCAGTCGATTGCTACGCTGTCTACTGAATCCACGAGCTCAACGACCTTTCAGCTTTCGTTGGTCGATTCAATATCTACAAGTACTGGATCCAGCGATACTTTATCGGCTACGATTGCGACCAGCTCTTCTGTTAGCAGCACGACAACTTGCGCAATCGCCGCCGCCACATCGGTATCATGTCCCGCTTCGAACGGCACCATCTTCACTCCAGAGGGTTCATGTATTGGCGCGGAAGACACTTACATGATCAACTGCGGCAACGACTTTGCTGGTGTGGGTCTGTTGTCTCTCCCAAGGATACCGACCGTCGAACAGTGCGTCCGGGAATGCTCCGACGATACCAACTGTATTGCTGTCGCATATGACACATCCTCAGGGATGTGTTACGAGAGAAGCTCCATTGTAGGAAACGCGACCGCAGATGAAGACGTTGTCTTTGCGTTCAATCTTCGGTATGGAATTGCAGTCGGTATCATCGATGCTGGCAGCGGTGTGACGACTTCCACAAGCCCTGTTACGTCCTCGACTACAGCCTCAGCGAGTTCAACCACTAGCAGCATGACTGCTTTCGGAACGGCTATCACAATCGTCGAGGCCTGCCCGAGACACGATCAACAGAATGTCACAGTAGCAGACAGTGGCGTTTGGCATATCGATTGCAATGAAGTCTACGGCGGCAGAGTGTTGCCCGTTCCGTCAAGACGGAAGAGACAGAGTTCAGCGGAGACCTGTCTGGAGTCTTGTGAATCGCGGACGGACTGCGAAGGATTCAGCTACTACGAAAGCCAATGTACACTTTACAGCGCCATCAGCGATCGAGAAACACAGACCGGAGCTATCTCAGCACAGAAGATACGAGCAGCATCGATCTCGAGCTCGGATTCAAGCCTGCCCACAAGCTCCACACCAGGATCTGCTGGGAACTCATCCGCTGCTGGACAGTCGACTGATCTTGCCGCTACTGTGGATAGCTCTGTCATCGATTCGACCACTTCTGCTTCGACTATCCAATCTCCTCAGGCCTCTGCAATCCCATCAGATGTCACATCTGATACGTACGAGATATCCAGGAGTTCTGATGGTCCGATCAGCACGCCGAGTGGGCCATCGAGCATAGCTTCATCATCTGCCATGACGGTGTCTGGGACACATGTGCCGAGCAGCGTAGAGTCACCTTCATCGAGCTCGAACACTAGACTGATTTCTGAGGAGACAACGGCGACAATGTTCTTTGCATCAGGATCTGCGTCTCTGTCATCGACTTCATCGACTTCAGGGGCTGCAGCTGAAATCTCAACTCCTGAAACAGCCTCTTCCGAGCCGGGGCAATCGCAATCATCGGCGAACGCTCCACCGCCTTCGTCGATGGAAACGATTTCAGAACTCTCGCCGACAGATATCTCGGTCGTCGAGACGACAGCGACCGCGATCGTGAATATTAGCAGCGATTCAGGTACAAGTGTTGCAGGCACAATCTCGTCTTCGACTCCAACGTCTGGACAGGGTATACCCACCTCTGACACTGTTCTAAGTAGCTCGGCAGCAACTGACAGCCTGGAGAACACAACTACTTCTGAAGACAGCGAATTACCTCAAACGAGCTCTCTTTCAATCGTGGCAGACTCTAGCAGCTCCACATTGACCTCGAATACCGTGGCCACTGAAACAACATGGCTGAGCAGTTTTAGCCCATCGACGGCGACTTCGAATGAAGCAGGCTCCGCTACAGATACTTCGACGATCGTATCTTCGGAGTCGGATGTCTCGGGCAGGCCTTCGTTGGATTTTTCCAGTCTGTCATCGCTCGTCGTTACTGCTTCACAGATCGAAACCCCGTCAATATCGTTCGAGTCGTTGTCTGGAACCTCGTCAGTCTTCCAGGCGAGTAGTAGCGAAGCTTCGCTGGACTCCTCTGCGACTATCAGCAGCCCGAGTGGTGAATCGAGGACTTCTAGCACATCAGAATCGTCTGCATTCGAAGCAGCGTCTGGCACAATTCCTTCCCCGACCACTATACTCTCTACCCCTGCGAGGACTTCAAGCTCTGCCACGGCCTCAATGATTGATACAGACTTGACCTCCGGTACCTCGGCGTCACCGTCAAGCAGCATTCTGACTTGTGGCTACACGACCAACGCGGCTTCAAGCACATTTTCCACCTGCCGCGGCACAATATGGGACGGTCTTGGCACCTGTGTTCCAGTGACCAACACACAGCAATGTGCAGACGCCTGCACGGCGTCTTGTCAAGCTGCTTATGTTCCTCCGAACAACCCAAGCTGCTGTTGGACCATGACCAGAGCGGACACGGTCCGGACAGGCGTGAACTATCTCAACTACTTTGCCATCACCGCTCTGCCTGCACCCACGACTTCATTGGATCCGGCTTCGTCGACGATGTTGAGCGTTAGTAGCGCTGTGGTGTCAACATCGAGTGCTGAAAGCGGCAGCCAGGCTAGCACTTCGGAAGGCAGCAGCAGCGGGATGAGTTCTGGCCAGCCGACGGCCTCTTCTGATCAAAATACAACGGATACGATGAGCTCGTCAAGCGTGATCAGTTGGAGCAGTACAGAGACAGACACTATACTCTCGTCGGCTACGTCAACGCGGATGGCGACCACCTCACTCCCAATGACATATTCCGGAGCGTCTTCGCCCACGACCGACTCTAGCAGCTCGTATTCGGGCAGTTCTTCGGCGACTGTCTCTTCACAGACAACGTCGTCTGAGACGTCTTCGCTGCAAATGTCTCAGAGTGCTTCCAGCAGCTCTCCGGCAGCGACAACATCGACATCGCCGTTGTTGTTCACCGCGTCAACGCTCGAATCGGCCACGAGCAGTGCCGGCAGCGTTACGACGGTCTGCACGTCTGTACCAGGCCTCTTGGGTATCGGCCATGTGGAATGCTCCACATCGACTTTACCAAGTAGCGGCTCTTCATCCAGCTTTTCCGCTAGCTCTTCGATCAGCTCCTCAATCAGCTCCTCAACCAGCTCTTCGGCCAGCATCTTGTCGAGCTCATCCAGCGCATCAAGCAGTGCAACGAGATCGTCTGCAAGCTCTTCCACATCGAGATCAAGTTCTTCTGCAACTCCAACTCCCACCGGCGTCGATTGTCCTACCAGTAACGGAACCGTCTATACGCAGTCATCAGGGTATCAGTTCCGCATTTACTGTGGCTATGATCTCTACGACACATACGCCGAAAACAGGACAGTCCAGTCAACCTTTCAGAACTGCATGGACGATTGCAGCATCAACTACGATGCCAGATCGTGTCCAGGAGGCGTTACATACGTCCCAACCGGCCAAGATAATCGATGGTGCTACCAAAAGCCGACCTGGGCATATCCGCGACCGGCGTCGTCGAACGTCTGGTCTGCACAAAAGATCGGCTATGTCGGTCCACCCAAGTGTCCTGACAGCAACCAGACCGTTTATACCGCTCCGGATGGAAGTACCTGGAGACTTGACTGTAATATTGACTATCCGGGATACGATACTACGCAGATTCAAGTCAGTACTTGGAAGCAATGCATCGATACTTGTGCCGCTAGAGGTTCGAGTTGTAGAGGCGCTGATATGGTCTGGTCTCGGAGTCCGAATTGTTACTTGAAGTCTGCCACGCCGGCGAATGTTGCGACCAAGCAGCCTTTTCAGTGCGATACTGCTGTCAGGCTAACGAATGGCAATGTCTAGCGAACGATACCTGCCCTCGATGCTTGGAATGTCGAGATAGTAGCGTGGTGCTAATGATCGATCGGAGACGAATGTAATGTTGGATGAAGGCTTTGCGTTGTCCGTGGGCAAGCGATTGAGAGGAAAAAGAAGCCTTCTACCGGAAGCTGACATTTTTATGAATCTGAATGAAGACAACAGTCTCCATGGAGATGTTGCACTTGAAAAAATGGTCGTACAGCCTTCGGCTTTCCGGCCCAGGACCTAGACCCTACCCGCCGTCGGCGCGAGGGCGCAGGGCATGGATAGTGGCTGACGAGCCACGTGCGATAAGAGGTTGTACATGACGAGATTGGCCTAGCTTCTAAGAAGTAACCCGTTGCTCGATGCGATTGCTAAGAGCTAGCTCCCCACCCACCACTGATATCGTTGCAGGAGATCTACCACCCCCATAGGCTCTCGGCGTCATCCTCTTATCTTTCAGCGCACATCTCCAGAGTCCAGAGAGGTTCTTCGCAAAACATCACGACAGTCTTTGAGGTCCAGCCCTTTGAAGCGGTAACACTTGCCGACAGTTTCGGGATTTTTTCGTCTTGCTTTTCGCTTATCTCTCCGTCTCGTCATGCTTACCTGAAGTATACAAAAGGCCCACTCCCTGGCTTCATTCAAGGAACCCAGCACGGTTCCAAATTACGACTCCACACTCCACCATGGCCTCCACAGAGAACAAGGCTTTTGACTACAGCGAGAAGAACGCTTCCCCAGTCTCCTCCGCCATCGAGCAGCCTGTTGGCGAGGGCCATGTAGGCAAGCTCCGAAGCCGCTTGCCTGGCTTTAGCCTTGAAGTTCGACAGGAGCCTTCCAGTTTTGCGAAGACTAAGGCCGCCTCCAACGCTGACTTTGATCCGATCCCTCCATCGAAGCGAACATGGAACTGGGGTGCATATGTTGCGTACTGGATGGCAGATGCTTGGGCCGTGTCGAATTGGGAAGTTGGTGAGTTCGATATGACGCTGGAGGTGTACTGAAACGTTACTGATGCCGTGATACAGCCTCCTCGATGGTCGCGATTGGTCTCAATTGGAAGATGGCTATTGGCGCTTGCGTGCTTGGTAACACTCTCATGGGTCTGGTCATCACCATCAACGGTCGTATGGGTGCTACTGTGAGTTGTTTGCTTCTTGACGGTGCTGAACAGGACTGACTGCGCGATTTAGCTCCACACTCCGTTCCCGGTCCTCGCACGAATGCCTTTTGGATACTACTTCAGCTACTTTGTCGTACTGTCGCGTTGTGTGTTGGCTATCGTTTGGCTTGGGTAAGCTGCCACAGGCCCTGACCTCGTTGTTTCATTGGAGCTAAGTGCAATGCAGTGTTCAAACAACGACTGGCGGTCAATGCATGGCTGTCCTACTCACGGCTATCTGGCCCAGCTTTGCCAACATCCCAAACCATATACCCGAATCCCAGGGCATTTCGACTTCAGGAATGATCGCCTTCCTGCTGTACTTCCTGCTCCAGCTGCCGTTCCTCTGCATCCCTTACACCAAGGTGCAATACTTCTTCGCCTTCAAGAGCGTTATCGCCCCGATCGTTTTCTTGGCTATCTTCGGCGATACTCTGCACAAAGCTGGCGGTCATCTCAACAACATTTCTGTCATTGGAGATGGATTGCCTGTTGTGCATGGCTCTGCACTTGCTTGGGCGTTCTTCCAGAGTACGCCTCCTCCTTCCTCAGCTCAAAGTCTTCGACTAACACTTCTCAGATCTCAACGGAGTCCTCGGTAACTACGCTACTCTGGGTCTGAACATTGCCGATTTCTCGAGATACGCCAACAAGCCAAGCGCGCAAAATGTGCAAGCCATCGTTATCCCAATCATCTTCAGTAAGGCAATCCGTTGTACACTCTCGTCGACCACTGGCTAATCTATTGCAACAGCCATCGTTGGCCTGCTCGGCATCTTTACCGCTGCCGCTGCCGATTTCGCCTACGGTAAAGTCATGTGGAACCCAATCGACATCATGAGCCTCTGGTTGGAGTCTGGTTCTCATGCCGGTCGTGCTTCCGCTGCGTTTGCGGCCATCGGCCTCATCATTGTTACCCTCGGTATCAATATCAGCGCAAACTCGATCTCGGCGGCGAATGATCTGATGGCCTTCTGCCCCAAGTACATCAACATTCGTCGTGGACAGATTCTTGCCGCTATCATTGGTAGCTGGGCTTTCGTTCCGGTAAGCTGATCAACAAGGTACTGTATGAAGATTTGAAGATCTAACAACATTGCAGTGGAAAATTCTCGCATCGGCTGCTAAGTTCCTTGCTTTCCTCAGTGGATATACTATCTTCCTGGGTCCCATGACCGCCATCCTCATCACTGAGTAAGTCAGCCGAAAGCTCCCTTTTTCATACCATGCAACTAACTAGTCCCTCTAGCTACTTCATCGTCCGACGAGGGAATGTTTCGGTGCCCGACATGTACGACTTCCACGGCATCTATCGCTACTCGCCCAAGTTCGCGTCCAACTGGCGTGCCGTCCTCGCCTTCTTCATTGGCTGTATCCCACCTCTACCAGGCTTCGTCAACTACATCCAGCAATCTGGTCATGCCACCACCAGCGTCTCTATCGGCGGCCAGCACCTGTGAGTACACTTCCTTACCCCTGGAATGTTAACAGTCACTAACATTGTCCCGCAGCTTCGCAATCGGCTACATCTACTCTTTCGCCGCTTCCGGCGTCTTCTACTGGGCCTTCAATCGATTCTTCCCGCATAACGAATCCAAGATGGACTACCCTGAGACGGGTGAGGGGATCATTGCAGCAAATGATGCCAAGAATGTGAACGAGCGTCGCGCAAGCTATTCCGAAGGACACAAGCCGAATATCTTCAGGCGGGCCTTCCAGGTCTAGGTGCGTGGAATGATGAGTTGATCGAGCGTTAAGCGGATTTTGCACATTTGATTTCATGTTTGCACACGATGTATGAGCGTGTACATTCACCGGTGATCCGGGAAAAAGCTATCGACAGATATCCAAATGACTTTCGTTGACAACTGAGGCCGCGCTCAACATTCACTCACAGCGTGCACAGACCATAGAGCACGTGCTTGATGAGCAACGCTCTCAGCTAACATGCTCACAGCATTTCAGCGACCGCTGAAAGCGGCTTAGACGATGGGACATGCGAGACGCCTCCACCTTCTCATGACAATGGGGCCTGTTGATCCCCCTACGCCGTCCACCTCCATTCAGGATCGTCATACTCGCCGGTCAACGTGGCCGTATCGACCTCTTCAGGTCTGATCTTTCTTCCCGCAATCTTATCCCTCCTCCGATTGTCCAATCGATACCACATACCCAAGCCCAATACCAACGCAATGCCGAAACCCTGCAGAGCAGCGCCACTGATCAAAGCAGGCAGGTATCTTGGCGCTGTATCTGCGTCGAATGACAGCGAGCTCACAATACCACCCGAATTCGCAGCGCCGACCATGAAACCTGTCACGGCTGCTCGGCCATTCTCGGACACGTGGTTGTTGTTGTGCCAGGCGTGGAAGATGCAGGATGGCACGAAAGCGCCTGCTGTGAGGAGGAAGCAGGCGAAGTATCCTACTGCTTGGTGTTGGGTGACGTCGACGGTGGCGAGGATTATGAGGCCGCAGAGGGTTATCAGCATTGCTGTTGCAAGGTGTAAGCTTCGTTCGCGGAAGTGATCTGAGGAGAAGGACAGGATGAGGAGGACGACTGTCCCGACGCAGTAAGGGGCGACGGTGTAGAGGTTCGTTTTGATGGTGGAGAAGCCCTGGATCATATCGTCAGTGTTGAATCTTCCGCTGAATTGAAGCAAACAATGCCAAGAACAAGTGCCATTTACTCACCAAACTTTTGACGAGGACGGGGATCCAGTTCCCTACGGTTGCAGCCGCACTGCCGTACGACACACCAATCAAAGCGTTGCACACAGTAGTCCAATGTAGCAATTTCCTCAACGACTTCTTGAAGCTGAAGTCCTCGTTGACTACCGTCGAGCTGTCTCTCAGCATTCTCTCCTCGGCAACGAGCCGTTCAACGTCGGAGAACCAATGGCATTTCTTGACGTCCGATGGGAGATACCAGTACGCAAAAGATGCCAGGAGAACAGTGCAGCCGCCCTCGACTATCATCAGGAACTTCCAGCCGGGGACTGATGTGTGATGGATCTGGAATACGCCATACGCGATCAGGCCGCTGAAAGCTCCGGCAATGGTAGCAGCACCGTAGAAAAGAGAGATCCGCAATGCGAGCTCATTGCGTCGATAGAAGGTCGTGAGGTAGTAGACTACGCCTACAGGAGCCTGTCAGTGATGTGCCTTCAGGGTTGGTCGTGTTACTCACCGGCCATGAATCCAGCTTCGAATAAGCCCATAAATAGTCTACACGCCAGAAGTCCGCCCCAGTTATAAGCAGCACACTGGAGAAGCGTCACTGACCCCCAAGCAAGCATCATCGTTGGCAGCATGATCTTGCCTGTCGACTTCTTCAGGAGCATATTTGCTGGTACGTCGAAGCCGCAGAATGTCACGTAGAATAGGACTAGGGTAAGCTGGTATGTAGTCAGCATTGATTCGAGCTTTAGATGGGCGTATCAAACTTACACTGTATTGGGCTCCAGTCATGTTCAAGTCCTCCAGGAGCGTATCTGTCTTGGCGTTACCCAGGTTGCTTCGATCGATGGCATTGAACAGGTACATGAAGCTGAGAACAGGCAATAGTCTTCAGAGAGCGTCAGCAAACGTGCAAGCGTGTCAGACTGTCTAGCGCGTGCCTGGTATCAAGCTTTCGCACAATGCTTCTTTGGACAGCAGCATCGATCGTGATATCCAGAGCTTCTCCCTCGTGGATGCTGGGAACTGTGCTACCCTTGCTCATAACTTGAGCCTCGAGATCCTTTCTCGTATCGGGATCGACTTTTGCTGTGGCATCTTTCAGCGATGCGGACGAAGGCATTTCGTGAAAGTATCTCGTGGACTAAGCAGGGGTTGTGTTCGGGGTGAATGTGGTCCATTGAGGTTTGGAACCCGGAGTCTTCTCATCTGCTCTTTAAAGCCTTCATTATCTCTTCGCAACAGAGTGAGGAGATAGGGACAGCTTCTCCACACGAGGGCATGCATCATGATGGAAGATGATCCGGTATCAAGCTCGGGAGGATCTTGGCCTATCTGAATTTGGCCGACGGTAAAGTGGAGGCTGCACTTTGCCTTGCTTTGATGCTCTCTGAATCAGAGCCTCATCTTCATGAAGTACAGAGGGTGCTGACTCCGTCAAAAGACGACTGGCGAAAAGATGGTGCAGCGAGTCAGTTGCTGCCTTAGGCACTGATTCTCAGCCTCGTTCGAAGTCAGTGAGAGAATGTCTCAAAATAGCCTGTGTGGAGTTTACAGACAAAGAGAACATGCGAGCTTGACTGATGTACCTGTGTCAATGTACATTCGGGGCTGTGCCCAAGAGAAAGTTTGCTGCAGTTGCTATGTACGCCGCATGCATGCAGATAAATTTGGACCCCAAAGCTGCAAGGCAGCTGCAGCCACGTCGAAGAACGTTCACAGGTGCGACTGCTGGACCTCACAATCCTGGAGCAAGACAACTCTGGAGCAAACGACTATTGGAGTGCCTCGGTCTACATTTACAGTAGACTTTGTGGCTTGGGCGGTGCTTGCGGTGCAGCGGATGCAATACTCCAAGCCGCAGGCCCGGGATTGGCTTTCCGCCCTTCAAGCTTCCGACTCCTCTAAGGCTGCGCTGAGGAATTGCTACAATCCACCAATCACTCGGTGCTACACCGACCCTTGGTGTGCACTCTCCCCATATTCTGACTTGTGCCGCTGCTCGTTGCCTAGTCTTCGTCGGATTCGAGCTCCCCGATCCTCCAAGGCTGCCAAGTATTGTTCATTTCCACTTGCATGCCAGATTTCACCGTACAACATGCACCTAGGTGAAAGTCCAGACCTGGATATGCATCGAAGTATAGTCCAGCTCCGTCTCGGTACTGGGGCTGAGCGCCATCATTCGAGCTGATGCACAATCGCCTACTCCAGTTCAGACATCGCGGACTGAAGCGAATATATTAAGTCCCCTCTTTCTCAGATTCCCAAGCTGTGGACCTACTGTCAAGCCTCTCGGTATTTGTATTCGTCGCTCAACATGCGTTGTTCATTACTACTATGGATTCTCACAGCGACTGCTGCAGCCTCTCGAGCGTTTCCCAATGTCGATGTTCGAGTCTCTCCTAATCGGTCCAAGGGAGACGTTATGGGAGCCCTCAAACGTGAACTCGGCAAAGCGGCTCTAGAGAAGAGAGACGATAGCTGGAAAAATAGCACAAGCTTCGAGAGGAGCTGGGATGGCGCCGTACTATTACAATTGTGTGTGGTTCAACAAACACTTGTTTGCTGTATCTCGGTACTGACAGCTGTCACAGAGGCACTGAATCAAGCCACGGGGGCATCGGAGTCGAAGCTGGCATTGAGATCGTGTGCACCACTTGCTTCCTCAAAGGGACTGCAACTGCAGAACTGTCCGTCTCGAGCGACTTCAACATTACTGAAACGATCGACAATGTCGCCCATGGACTCAAAGAAACCATCAAGAACTTCACATCGGCCGCCGAAGAGTATGTAGAAGACCTATGGGACGAGTCTATGGACGCCATCTTCGACGATGATGACTTCGAATACCCAACGTTTGACTACGACTTCAACATTAACGTCTCAACCATACCAGAAGCTAGATTACAGTTCAGCTTTGATGGCTTAGAGCTTTACATGCTACTCGATACTACCCTGTCTCTGGGTGCGACGTACACTCTGAATCTCTACAATTCTGGTCGGACACCTGGTGGACAGATACTGGGTCTATACATCACTGACGACCTACAACTGGGCCTCGTTTTCACCGTCGACCTCATTTTCTCAGCCCATGGAAGTGTAGACGTTAGCAGTGGATTTCATCTCCTCTTGGAAGATGGGTTCGGAGTCGACATCGCACTGTTCGGCGATGATGCATCAGGGATCAACTTGTGAGTTATCACTATAAGTATCAACGGCTGTGGGACGAGGCTCACATCGATCACAGTAATGGCGGTAACTTCGAATTCTTCCCGGTTCAGGTCGAGAGTGCTGGCGCGGTATTCTCTGCCGTCCTGCGTGTTGGCATGCATGCAGGATTAAGCCTTCAAACACCTGACTTTCCGACCTTTGGTAATTATTCAATACCGACGGCTGGAGGTGGAATCGAAGTCGGCGTCTTTGCCAACGTAGCAGAGTTTACCACCAACATCACAGCTCAGCCAAATGATCCGGACTGTGAGCTCGGTGTTGCCCAGTCCTACCAGTTTGCTCTTGGGGCTGCAGCCGGGGCAACTATCGACATTGCAAGCAAGACATGGGGTCCAGTTGCCACCACGTCGATCCCTATATGGTACACTGAGCTTGCCTCAGGATGTGCCGTCAAGGGTCGTGCTGGCAGGGCCTCTGCCACCGAGACACAACCAATCGAGACGGCGGCAAGTCCAGAGAAGCGACAAGACATGATAACAGTGTCCACTACCACGACAGCCACTTACACCGGCGTCAACTGCCTCTCCACGGGACTGATCAATTGCCCAGCTTCTCTCCAAAATACCTCACTGTCCACAGCGACCAGCACGTTGACTACCGTAGTGCCTCTAGGCACAGATGAAGACGATATTCCGTGGGGCTCGCCAACGCGAGAGACAGTCACTGCTGTTGCGATATTCGGCAAGGATGCCATGAGTCTACCCGCGACCGCAGGCAGTCCAAGGTCTTACATTCCACCACCACCCACGGCCACTAACGAAGCTATTGGCAAGCTTCCAGACGACATTGATGAAGTCGTTCATGGAGTGCCCGAGCGAGTCATCATTGGAGTGAGTGTTGGCTTAGGTGCCCCGGCACTGATCGCAATTATTGCTCTTGTTGGGTACGTGTTCGAAATTCCATGCAAGACGCAGGTCTCTAACGAATGACGCAGATTCTCGTTGAGGAAACGGAGAAATTACAAAGTTGTGCCAAAGACGGAAATGCATTGATGGCCGACTACAATGGTGATTTCAAGCGTCAATGGAAACTTTTGAGGAGAGCCCGCTGTCCGTTGTCTTTACAGCCTTGTCTTTGGATCTTTTATCTGTTGCTGATGGCGCAGTTGGCTAGCAGACGACGATGGAAATCGCAAAGAGGGCTAGAGGTTCAGCGCTTCGGATACAGGACGTAGCTCTACCGTCTGACTGTCTCTCAAAGTGTGTCATGACTCACCAGTGATGGCCGCTCGTTGAACATGTCCCACGTTGTACCCGCAGGGGATGGCCTTCGGTATTGAAGCTGGACGCAACGTAAGTAATCATGCAGATACCAGGAGATGGGTCAACTCACGTGAAGTCATCAAGGCTGACGAGATTCGTGTCTGAGAATGTCAGGTAGAAGTACTTCAGGGTCTCTGCGAAGTAGTAGCTAGGCAGCGAAGTCAGCGCATATCACTTTAGAGCTGTCATGGGCGAACGGGACAACGAACCTTGGGATATCATTGAACTGACCACCAGCTCGTGGTTGGGTAACGTCTGTCAAACTAGACATTGGCACAGGAGGACGATTGCCATCGGCTTGCAGACTTTGAAAGACCTCCCAGCTATATTCCTGCCACATGGTGTCTCCAGTGATTCGGTAGGCGTACATCATACTTTCGATTGGTTCCGGGTAAAGGGTGTAGAGAGCACCCCAGGCGTCGAGGCGAATGAAGTAGCCATGCTCGTTGAAGTACTCTCTCGCGGCAACGGCGGTAGATCCATTACCGTTGTACTGTGGCTCAGCTGCCATGTTGTCTGGGCCATACCAGCCATAGCTTAGAGGATTGAGACCTGATGTTGTCGAATTGAATAGTGCATGGCAACTGTCTGTGACGGCAAGGCCAAGATCGATGAAATCCTGACGATTGAGATAGGCGCCTCCAAGCAGGAAGTTTCCGCCTGCAAAACAACTATAGTCGTCAGACTCATAGAGAGGAGCACCGGTGTTGTTAAGAGTGGTAATGAACGTCAACTCTGGATGTCCGTAAGGATGAACGGCCAGGTATTTCGATGTCGACTCCACGGCCGTAACCCAGAAGTCGCGATACTGGTTTGCATATTCCTGGGTCGGGTCGTACACGACGGATTTGATGAGATACTCGAAGAAGCTGTCGACGCCACTCTGCCAGCCAGCATTCTCGTTCGTGAACATTCCAGTATTCATGTCGACATTGCTGCCAACGAGGCCTGGGTAGACTGGAGGAGGCTGCGGGTTGAGAAGATACGACTCAGCCTTGTCGGCCATTCGTCGGTAGGAGTCATCATGAGTTAGATCAGAGAGGCGGTGATATTCGAGGATGATGGTCCCATCTACGGCAGTATTGCCAGGTCCTTCGAAGCCCCTGCGCGTAGTGGTGTTCAGCCAGAAGTAGGGAAGGCCGGTATCCGTGTCGAAAAGTGGCGCGAGGAAATCAGCAAGTGTTCGAGCGCCATCAAGCAGTGCTCTCACTTGGGTCTTGTTGTATTCATTGGCATGGGGAACAAGTCCAGATTGAATAAGATCGTATGCTGAAAGTAAGCCACCAATAAGTCGAATCGTGGTGTCGAATCCATCGATCTGTGGGTCGTCGGTCTTATTGAAGTCCTGGGCGGCTATCCACTCAAGCTGTCGGTCCACGATGTCTTTGAGCCCCATGACGATGGCAGTGTCGATACCATCGATAATGATCAAACCCCAACCGCCAGAGCCCCCGCTGCCTGTCATTGATACTGGGGCGAAGCCATCGCTGCCGAAAGCGTATTGAGCATATTCATCCCATGCATCAACGTACGCTTGCTGCAATCCAACACAGCGTTAGCATACGACCAGAAACCAGTGACAAGCCTGTTACGCACCTTCACCGCCGCCGCTCGACTTGCACTCTCGCTACCCGGCCCGTTGGTGCCTCGCGGGAACTTGTTCTGAATTTGAATGCAGTTCCCCGGACCGTGTGGATGATTTCCCCAACCAGGTCGGCCTGGATGTCCGTGTCCTGGTTTCCAGTGCCAAGAGCCTCCATGTCGGAGAGAGTCCGGTGAGCCACCTGCGATGTTGTAGTTGATAGCATTTGAAAGAACACTGCTGGCAGCCTGTGGGGGCACGCTGTTGCTGGGGGCTAGGGCAGCCGCGGCGCCCAGCAAAAACCATGAAGGATTCAAGAGTTGCATGTCTTCTGACTAGCCGTATCGAAAGCAGTGAGAGAGCGTACATGAAGCGTCCTGAGAGCCTTTTCTTTATGGGACTGCTCAAATTTCGTAAGCGATGTCGCAACCCTTTGGACCGGAGGGAGTTCCTTGGCTTGCCTACCAAATGCACATGCAGTATGGTGCCTCTTTCCTAGTTCGGATGCATCAATCCTTTGGGTGGAGGAACTCCTCATGACTGGACGTGGAGCCGGACTTCAGGATCAACTTTAAATGCTGGACAGCTTGCTCTTTGCGGCCTGCGCAATCAGGTGCATGCAGGAACGGGTTCCATCAATATTCCTTCGAGTACACCGTGATCCTCATGCTGCCGTTATCCGTGTGGGCGGGAGACATCCAAGCCAGCGTCGATGTGACCTTGACTAAGACTGCACATCCTTTCATCTTTGTCGCACATAGTACTCGACCGGCAGACATCGTCAGAGCGGAAGTTCGCACCGTAGTGGCAGCATCGCATTTCGGTCTTCAGCTAATCGTCAGAACAAGCCAAGTTCAATGGCGTCGTTAAAAAGCTGCTCGTGCATTCTCCGATGCGATAGCGGACTCGAAGTCGTCCCATGATAGTATACCACCCTTTGTCATTGACGGCGTCCATCCAATTCGCAGCGACAACAGAATCTAGCCGGTTCCAGACCTCCTTCATTATGTCGATCATCCGTCTGGCACGATGGCTTCTGAGGGAACTTTTTCGACAATGCCAGCATTCCTGCTTCGATGAACCAACAATTGTGGTCAATATTCCTCAGACTGTCACAGTCATCGTCAAGAGCTTCCTCGGGATCCTCGTGAAAGGCCTAGAGGCGTAGATCAGTGAGGACGGTAGACTAGGTCGTCAATGCAGGCGTGCTGAAAGACGACTCGTCGAGATCATGCATTGGAATCTGCATCCACTCTGGTAACGGAGGGCTCGAAATGAGGGTCAGAATCGATATCCATTGGAAGTCCAATTCTTTCGACATGCATCGGCGGCGCTTCATTCGGCATCCCGACCTCACGGCGGCTTTCGTTGTTCCCTCGCTCATTACTGGCGGCATAGCAACCCCCTTGTGCTGACGGTGTGAGTCTGCGGCTTTTCAAGACCTCATGTTTCTGCGACCAGCGTAGCGGCCTATTGTAGCCCGGACACCTCTCGCCGGCGGCCAAGCAGGCGGAACACGCCGGCGTCCTTCTGTCGCAAGGGAACCGTCTTTTTCGGCATCGTTGGCAGTTGATGGAGGCTTTGGCTGCATCTGCGACACCCTTCTGCATGACTTCTCGCTACGGCTTTCTGAAACTCTGCGTAGGATCAGTAGAGAGCAAGCACAGAAATGGGCTGCGACAGCAGGTCATCGCTTATTGCGCGATCTTATCGGAGCGCGATCCGGCGGGTGGCATGGTCGCAAAGAGCTTACTTGTCTTAATACAGTACATATTCAACCGACTAGCGAACCTTTTGAGCGGAACGCTCTCGAAGGCTCTTAGAATGTCATGACGGGTTCGTAGCCCTCGACTCCGGGTTGTAGTGACCCGTGGCGGGTATCTTCTCCGAATAGACTATCGACGACGTTGGGATTTGGGGGAAGTCTTTCTCGCCATGTCGGAAGAGGAGCCGCCTCCTCTCGTGGATGACAGAGAGCACTGAAATTTCCAAGGTTGGATGGAACATGGAATGTCGGTGGCTGGATCTGGATCAACGTCATCTCCCTTAGTGGCCCGTGCCGGGGGAGCCTCGTGGATGCCTCAGACATCAAATTTACTCGCTTCTTCTCCTGGACTTGTATGTTATTCTGTCCGCTTGCAAAGAACTCAAGCCTACCTTGAATGTCCTTGTCTTCGCTTCACTTCACCGCCAGATCTCTTCCCCTTCTTTCACCAACTGTCATTTCGGTCTGCCAAGATCTTGACCCCTGCCGCCAACCCTGCGCCGCCCCGTATCCCGAACAACTTCAATGTGCTCATCAGTTCAGCTTCTTTTCAGCTGGTTCCGCTTCCTTGTTCCTTGTCTCCTCATCTGCCCACTCACAGACGCCTGAGTCCTCAAGAGTATTCAGTCGCCACCGTCCACTACCTCCACTATTCTGGCATGAGTGACCCCTTTCTCTTTGTGTCTTGCTCTCCCGTCGCTCTTCATACGACTGACCTCAGATAGTCAGAAAGCTCACCCTACCAGTCGCGAGTGTCGACGCTTTCTACTATCTATTGTCAATCGCTGCTATGACTGTCTACGTCACCAAAGAGGAGTACGAAGCGCGTCTAGCCAGGGGCAACGATGAGGACCTGGAAAGCGACGACTCATCGGAGTCCTGGTCACAGGAATCTGAAACCGAGGCCTTTGAACTTTTACGAGGCCTCCCACAATTTCGTCACGAGCGGTTGCTCGATGCTTCAGATCAACTTCGTCTCCTTAGATTTGTGGCCGGACCTTGCGGAGTCATTGCCTGTAGTATGGAGACATTTTGGGCGTACGAGGCTCCTGAATATGCAGCAATCTCTTATGTATGGGGCTCTACGGAACGAAGGAAGCTCATATCATTGAACGGACATCAGTATGCATTGACGAGGAATTGCCACTATGCTCTCGCGCAGGTCTTGCGAATGTGTGGAGAGAATGGTTATGTCTGGGTGGACAGCATATGCGTCAACCAGGAAGACTTGACCGAGAAGGCGATGCAAGTTCAACGAATGGGCAGCACTTACGAAAATGCATCACGAGTCTACTCTTGCGTTGGAGAGGATAGAGACCAAAGAGAAAAGGTAATGCAAGTACTGCAGCGACTGCATGCTTACGTTCATCGGCTACCAGAAGGACCTGAGACCACAAACGACTCCATTCCCTGGACAGCGTGGTTCGAAAACGAAATCGCCACAACACATTTCGCCAAAAACCGTACCGACGAAGCATCTCTTCGAGGGTTTTGGATAAGCTACGACGCTTTGTGCAAAAGAGAATACTGGAAACGTGTCTGGATCGTGCAGGAGACCTGGCTCGCCCGTGATATTGTATTACTATGCGGTGCGCAACATGTTGCGATCGAGGTCTTCAGGCTCATCTGGGACCATTGTGACACTGGACGGCCTGACTACTACTATGTACCAATGAAGAACATTCTGTCATACTCTCGACACCTCCCAGGCTACGGAGTCATAAAGACTACTGGGAAGACGCATTCGATTCCATCTTCTTGGCAGTTGTCATCTGCGCAGTCGGAAGTTGATACATCCCAGATGGACATTATTACGGCCCTCTACCACTGTCGAGTCACAAAATGTAGCGATTATCGAGATCGTGTCTATGCGCTGCAACATATTGTTGCCTGGCCAAAGGACATGGAGCCGTTGGTCGTGGATTACAGCATCGAGCCGGTGGAGCTACTTTGTCAAGTTCTCAGGCGGCTCTATCCTTTCCCAGACCGGGGAACGTACATTTTTGTCGAGATCAATGAACTCCTCAGCATGGCACCGATGTACCCTGGCGAACTTCGTCGGTCTAAGCTGAAGGACCTTCGACAACGGCGAAATGCAGAAATCGCTGCCATACACGGGGGCATGCCAAACCCAGGGCAGAAAGCTGTAATTGGCATGCATAGATACATAGAGCAGAGTGTTCTTCGAGTGGACTCGAACGGCTGCTTCACTACTGACGTCCAACCGTGGGTAAGCTATCGGGAGTCATCGGCGTACGTGGCTGCCGGCGTCGACAGAATCGCTGGTCAAACACACGACTCACGAATTGGTGTTCCCCTGGAAGTCGAAAACGTTTGTGTGGGTCGATTGCCTTCCTGCTCGAGTGCCGGCGACTTGCTACTTAGATTGACAGAAAACTCAAGCGAGCCAACTCCATGCTGGCTAGTCGCACGACAGTCCGAAATAACTCACGTTCTTGAGATCGTTGGCGCCGCTGTTCTAAGACTGGAATGGTATTCAAATATCACGGAATGCCTTGCTGGCTACGAGAGCCCCGTCTATGACATCTACATGGATCCAGAGGACTTGTTGAACCTTAGTGTCTTCATTGATTGGAGCAACTACCATGGCAATTCGATTGTGGTGGACGACTGTGTTGATATGAGAGTCACACGGGAGAGATTTTCGTCATACATTGCGGTTCGTGAGAGGACTGAAGATGACCCCCCTGAATGGGGAACTTGGCAGTCCGCGGAAAGTGAGTCCGACAATGAGAGATCCGATTATGCGATTTCGAATGATGGTGGATCCGTTGAATCGTGGTCCGATGTTGGATATGATGATGGCGGATCGGGTCGATCGATTTCTGATCCTGGAGAATCGCCTGTGGCGAGTTGATGTGTCCCGATATGCGTGACAGGCCGTCAGTCTCGGTCGAATGAGATTTTGCAAGCTATCTCGAAGATCAACGTACACCGAGAGTTTCCGGAGGCTGTTCAGGCCTTGGGGTATAGAGATAGCTCCCATAGCGGTGAGCAAGACTTTTGTGTATGCATGCACTTTTCCAGAGATGATACAGGACGTCTTATTGTCACGAATGGTTCGCCATCCCGTATCAGTCAATACAGATGGGCTAGACAACGTTGAGACTCAAGTGCGTCTGCTCGCAAATTCTGCTAGAGCAGACCAATGGCTAGGGTATCTACAGATGTCGCTCCATTCAACATGAAACTCCCAGCGAGGTTGCTTAGTTCTCGATCTCACATCCCCCAAGTGTACCCACTCGTCACAATTCGAGGCTCCCCTGACAGGCCCAAGCCACAGTATCGCTTTCTTGGTACATCGAGATAATACTCTGAAACGCGGCATATGATCCAGCTACCGTTATAAAGGAGCCGGTCAGAATGACGAACAGAGACCAGCAAGCCCAAAAGGTCCACCGGCGTCTTCTTTCTGGATAACTTCGACATTTCCAGTTGTCGTATAGCCACATCATGCCATATGGCTGGATGCAGACAAAGACACCCAATAAGGCTCCAACCAGTGATACTAGTCTTTCGAATGCAGGGACAACACTTGCAATCAAATACGCGACCAAGGTCACCGAGAAGACGCAACCAAACCAAACTGTCCAGTGAGTCTTCGTGCTCGTAGTGAGATGGTGCGAGCCTCGTAGAAGATGAACAAAGATGGACTTCGCAGGAAGCTGTGAATTGCAAACTTAGTTCCGTTCGCGGGCAATCTCTGCGAAAGGGAAAGACGTACGTGAAGGACGATCATCAATGTGATCAAAAGCCCCGGCATTGCAAGACCGTAACAGATTTTCTTGTAGATCTCTCCAGCTGAGCCCAGAGCCGGCGAGGCCACGAGAGAGCCGCAGAAGTAGGAGACGACGGTCCCAATGACAAGATACAGGACGTACATGACGCCCTGACACAAGTACATGGCTTTGAAGTACTGCTTCTGGTCTTTCATCTCGGCAACGATTGGGAAGAATCCCGATGTACCAGAGAAGGAGAAGGTCAGAGCGACAATCGCGGACATTGCCGACGGGAAGTTTGGAGTGCCGAATAACTTGAAGTCCGATGTCCACGGTCCAGTCTGAGGCGCGTCAGCGGGACGGCCTTGTACTCCGACGGCGACCATCAGTACAAAGACTGCAAGTGTCAGTGGTGAGCGATGAAGTGGGAATTGGCCTGACTGACTGGAGATAATTATACTGACAAGACCGACCCACGCCAACCAACCGAGTCTTGAAAGTGTGCGAATAGAAGCAAGACTGGCGCCGCAAAAGGCAGCGACGAGGATAAAAGTCCAGTCGCAAGTACCATGATCCGTGAGAACGTTCAGCCCAGTGGCCATACCAGTTGTTGCTGCGCCGCTTACGAAAATATAATCTGTCGGCAGTCAGCCTGGCAATATTCCTTAACATGATGAGATCTTGAAGCCACTGCGTACACAATAAGTAAGCAGTCAGGAAAGCCCAGTAGCCTACGGGCCCGAACATCAGTCGTCCGGCGTCCTCGAGCCCGTACACGTCTGGGTGGTTTAGCTTGAAACGTCCTATGACATGTCCGGACCATGTCGTGATCAATGCGAGTAGCGTCAGGACGATGAACCCGGGGATGAGCCCAAGGGTTGCAAACGCTTGAGGGACCGCAAGTCCCCCAATACCGATCTGTGCTTTCATCATCAAGACACTGGCACGAATCCAGCCAATCTAGGAAATCAATCATTAGGACAACATGCGACACACAGTACGAATCAGGGAGGCGACCTCACATTGCGGTAGTTAGGCCCATTTTCGCCGATCTCTCCAAAGACTGGATCAATAATGACTCCCTCATTCCTCGTTGGGACCGTCTCGAGGTCGACATTGTCTTTGACCGAACGAAGCTCAATGCTGACGTGATCGGTGGAGGGTGTGGTGTCAGCCATCTTCGCCCAGGCTCGACCGAATTGATCCAGCCAATTCAAGAAAGGTGTTGAATGAGCAACTCGAGTAAACAGGTAATCAAAAGGCTTCGATATGTGCTACAATATCGTGCATGCGTCGAATGTTGCTGAGGTCCTTGGTGAGCGATCAGGGACGCTGAAGAGGAGCCTTGCACAAGGGCTGTCGACGGGGTATTATCGCACTTCCGCATGATCCGAACATGCTACACTAATGAGAACATTCCCATACGTTGGATAAGGTCGATGATGCCGTGACTTGCGGGGTTCAATTTCGTGGTCATGTCAAGAGTCCCAGTACCAAGGCTGCGTATTGCTAGTGTTGTATAAAGTTTACTTGAGTGATTGCACGCCCATTCAAATTGGCATCTATCGGCGTTGATTACTAGTAGGGCTCAGCAAACAACAGCAGTGTAATCGGAATGAAGCTTCAATATCCCACATACTTCCCAATCCACATATGATACGACTGAAGTCGCATCGTTCTACCGGGTCATACCAGTGAGGCCGAACAAAAGCGCCATCAGCAAACACAGCTACACTGTCGTTGAAATTGCGCTGTAAGCTTTGAAAGTATACTCGTTCCATCCCTCTGACTCTCGCAAAGTCTCGGTTACTGCTCTGTATCCAAGATCGCAATAGGTATTGCTGTAGACCTCGTAGTAGTTCGCCAATATACATGGGCTTGAGCACTGGTTGACACAACCCGCCTCATTGATGGTATTGTAAATGTGGGAGTAGCTGGAGCATCGGAAGTAGGTAGCGCAATAGCGCGAGAAAGTTCTTGAGATACTCGTTGCCACCAGAGGAAAGGGAGCATCGGCACAGCCATCCGCCTGGGTTGTCGTTGCAGTAGCTGTCGCGGTTGCAGTCACGGTAGTCGTAGATGCAGGCAGTGGCGTAAATTGAATGATGGTTGAGGCGGGCAAGGTCGTCGTCTGCAGATCTCTCGTGGTTTCAACCACCGTCGCCGCTGGTCCAGTTGAAGTTATCGTAATTGTTGACTGACCCCCAACGTTGGCCAGGCTATAGGCCCTGAAGGACCAACCTGAGTAAGGCGGAGTTTCCAGGTAAGAACCGTATGAGGATGAGCCGGAGAATAGGTTGCATACGGTTTCTCCTCCACTTCTTGTGAACCAATTAGCCACTACACAAGGACTTGTGCATTTGTTCACGCAGTCAGGTTCGTTCGTTGCGGGAACAGGTCCATAGAAGCCGTACTGTTCCAAATACGTTCCGCAAAATCGTGAAAACGTCCGAGATATGCTGTTAGCTACATAGTATGGGAAACCGCGCAGACATCGGCTGTGTTCAAAGTCAGGGTTGTCGTAGAAGCCGATAGAGTAAGCGTCTGAACGAGCGTTGGTGCTGTCTCTGTGAATCGAATTGTCTCTGCGAAGGGAGTATATGTCGCCTGAGGCAAGGTCTCCGTCCGTACTTCTGTCATAGGGGGTGGCGTGATCGATATGATGCTTGTGATGGTTGAAGGGTCCAAAGTCCGAGTAATGTACGTTGTCTCAGCGGGTGGCGTGAAGGTGGCTTGAGGAAGAGTGAATGGCACACTCTCTGTTGCCTGGGGCAAAGTCTCCGTGAGAACTTGCGTCAAAGGCGGTGGCGTGACTGATATTATGCTTGTAATGGTCGAAGGGTCCAAAGTCCGAGTAATGTAAGTTGTCTCAGCGGGTGGCGTGAAAGTGATTTGGGGCAAAGTGAACGGGACGCTCTCGGTGGCCTGGGGCAGAGTCACTGAAATGTATGTGATAATAGTCGAGTAAATCAGTGAGGTTTGAATCTCGGTTGCAGGCGGCGGTATGCTAACAATGGTGTTGTTGAAAGGGGTGTTCGTGATCACTAAAGTAGTTTCCTGTTGGTCGTCAGCCTGGCCCGTCAAATAGCCCGACCTTGCCTGCCGTACTGACCTCCCGAGTTGTGCGGATTTCGCCAGGCAAAGATGAAAGTTGCGTTTCTGTAACGAACGCCGTCGTTGTTCCAGTTATCGTTTCGTATATCAAAGAAGGCTGGTTAATTGTCGTGGTAAGGAGTATGGTGGTGAGCTCGGTCGTCAAAATCGTGCTAGCCGGTAGCTGGAGCTCGGAAAAGGCCAGCGAAGTGTAAGTAATCAGGGCAGTTGATATTGCCGTGGCAGTTTCGACGATCAGAGAAGGAGGGCGATCTTGAGTCGTCGTGACGTTGATTATACTAGTGATGGTTGCTTCTAATCGTTAGCTGTCAATTCAGGAATGAGGGTAAGCTGAACTGACTCGTTGTCGTTTGCAGATCTGAGACTGTGAAATTCATCCATCTCGTATTTAGAACCTCTATAGTTGCTGTAGACCAGGCCACCGTCGTTTCAGTCGCTGTGAGATTGAGGATCTGCGTCTGAACGTCTCGGATGGTCGATGTCGAGTAAAGGACGGTTGGGATCATGGTCGTGAAGACAACGTTGGAGCCGCTGATAGAAGTGACGCTCGTGACGGTTTGAGTGGTGGTAAAGGGAAGCAGGACCGTGGACAAGGCTGTAGAGACGTCTCGAATTGTTGAAGTCGACCAGATAATAGTGGGTATTGCGGTGGTCACAACGATGTTCGAACCGCTAATTGTAGTCGTCCTAAGTATCGTCTGTGTTGTTGTAATGGGCACCAGCAGGGTTGTTTCTTGCGTCTGTATCTCTGGGCTAGGCGTCTGTGTCAGATATATATCTGATCCACTGATAAATGACGTCTGAGTGACTGTCAGCGTCGTTTCCTGGAGCCGGACAGAAGCACTGAGTGTTCGGGTTATGAATTCAGTGATAGTTCTGGTGGTCCCACTCGAGCTGTTGGCGGCATTCGCAACGACCGATATGTCATCAAGTGCGACGTATGCGGCGGCAGTGCATTGAACACTGAAAAGCGCGACCGCATTTGCATCGGCGACGGCAGCACCATAGTTGAACGAATAGGCTTGGTAGCTAGTGGTCAGGGGAAACGTTGCGCTGCAGACGTTTCCTGCGCAAATCTTGATGGAGCAATCTGGAGCAGCACCGCCGCTCTGAGCCACCGATGCGTAGGCTGTCAGAGTGTAGGAGGTCCCTGCGATGGTGGAAAAGATTTGAGTGACGTTGTAAGTCGGTACAGCAGCAGCCTGACGCTTGATCGGGGCCGAAGCTGAAGGGCCAAAGGTGATCAATCTGCAAAGATCAGCGACTACTGACTTTTTTGACCGGAGACATACAGATAGTTATCTCCAGTGTACGGCTGCAAAGGCCCAGCGCTCATCACTTCAGCAGTGACCTGTCCAGATCCTGATGAGTTGAAAGGAATCTGTGAGCCCCCTTCGAAACCATTATCGACTACTGTTTGGCCACTAGTACTGGAAGTTGGAGCGGGAGGTTGTTGGTATACTGTGACAGTGGAAGCAGGAGCGGCAGTGGTGAGGGTATGATTCGTGCCAGGAACAAGTGAGGTCTCGTAAACGGTCGAGATCGAAGCGTTAGCGCAGAAGGACGCGGCTGAGGAGAGACTTGTAGTCCCTAGGTCGGTAACGACGTACGTCGAGGATTTCGAAGTGTAAACAATCACACTGCGCTTGACGCACGTGTTCGTCGACCAGATATTGAGGGAACTTGCTGCTGGCCTAAGCGATTGTGCGGCTGTGCTGCAGGCCAGCAGATGTAGCAAACGAAACGAAGAGAGCTTCCAGGGTCCCATTGTAGGATAAGTGATTGGAAAGGACAGAAGTGGCAATGCAAGCACATATTTGTCGCTTGAGCAGAAACGGCCTCCCAACACGAAACTCGGGCCGAAGATTTCGGGATTCAATTGAAGAATTCGGCATATGTAGCCATGGCAAAGCCAAGACATGGGGGAATGAGCAAAACGTGGGAAGAGCCAGAGATCCGGAGTCACGGACTGTTGTCCTTTTGCAATGATTGGGCTCGTTGCTCTCATCCAGCCCTATCGACTCCTGAGGTTACCAAAGCGCAGGAATGAAAGCTCCGCCAAGCATTCCTTAAATACGCGACTTGAAGTCTGGAACGAGCAAGTGTTCAGGAACTTGCACGCAAGGTCCATCTTCGATCTCGCCATCATGCTCTGGCTCGATGGCTGAAAGTGCCTTCATTTCGTGCAGTTCGTGAGAAAGTTCAAGGCTGCGATGAAGCCATGCTAGTGATCCCTGCATGAGATCTCCAATAGCAGTCGAGAGACTTCAATATTGCAACTGAGCAAATTTCGCTTACGTTTCATGAGACCACAATGTACTGCGAAAGAACAGATATATTTTCTCTGTTCAGTCGTTGTCTTGATTTCTCCACGATGTTCAGACCTCACTTCTCCGTCATGCATTACCCGACGGGAGACCGACAGGAATGGCTCGATGGCCTGCGCGGCATTGCAGCCTGCATTGTGGTGTTATTTCACTTGACGGCTAGTGAAGTTCAGCTACCATACAAATCATACTGGGACAATTCACTTGAAGATCGACGCATCATCCAGTTGCCACCGTTCAGGATCTGGATCGCTGGCCGGGCTATGGTGCAGCTCTTCTTTGTCATATCTGGATACTCAACCACACTCAGCGTTTGTCGAAGGCGAGAAGCCGCATCAAGTCAGCAGTATATCCCATCCTCTATCGTACGGAGATTATTCCGGCTGTACATTCCTGTCTTCCTCATCTCGATGCTTTCGCACATCTTGTGGTACTTTGGACTGTACTCCTGGGACGTCTTGGGACCGACATGCCCAGACGCCACCCCATGGTCGGCGGTATGGCCACACTTCAAGTGCTTGATACTGTATTGGCTGGACGTTCTGCATTTCATCGATCCGGGGCTTGTTAGGCAGCCTGATCGTCGTGGTCTGAATGTTGCATTCTGGACAATCCCATACGAGCTCAGGGGCTCCACCGCAGTCTTGACCATGTTTCTGGTGTTAGCCCAGTCACCAGGATCAACTCGCGTTATCATAGCGGCGATGATATGTGCCTTTCACCTCTGGCACGGGACCGTCGATTTGTTTCCTTACTTTGCTGGATCACTGCAGGGCCTGTTACAGTGCCACTTCAGAGCGCACCCGATGGAAACCCTGGCAGAAGAGAAAAAACAATCGGAACAGCGATCTTCGAGGTCCAAGACTACCATATGCACTTCAACACTTCTGTGCGGACTGCTTTTGATGTCACTACCATTCAACGAAGATCGATTGGCCGCAGACTGGGCGTATCTGAAAGATTTGCGATCCTCAGCTTGGAGAGACGATGAGACTCATCAGGTCTGCTGGTTTACTATCGGCGCTACAATGATCATGGCTTCTTTACATGAGTTGGAAAGCTTCCGATGTGCTCTTCAATCTCATGCGATGAAACGTCTCGGTCAACTCTCCTTCTCGATGTACTTAATCCACATCACGGTCATATCAATACTCAGGAAGCACGTCCTGGACTTTCTGTGCTGGATCATCGCTAGAAGGCAGTACGATGCAGAAGCTTTGTCACCACGGATCTTTACCCTGGTGTGGGTGCTTTGCATTGCTACTCATTTCGCAGTCTTGATCCCATTAGCGGCATACTTGGCTGAGCATCTAGATAAGAGGTCTGTTGTCTGGGCAAGGCAGTTAGAAAGAAGACTCCGGAGAGGTTGAAAGCAATGTGGAAATTGGTGTGTGATTCCGCTTGATCACTTCATTATAGGAGTCGATCACAACAGTGCCTGAATCGCTCAACGATTTCACACGCACGTTCTTTAAACCCTTGAGTCTCCCCTCACATACCTGCTGCTGTCTTAGTACTCTCACCAAAAGCCCCCGCATACCACCCCTTTGGATCCCACCCATCAACTACATTCGTCTTTTCCTGAATCAACCACCTGCCACTCTCAGCCTTGACCAACGTATCCCTCCACTCTCCCCAATGGTCGCAGCTACTCTGGCCCGTCACCGCATAAAGTTGAGATACGGCTTCAGCCTTGTCCTTCCCGGTGAATCGTATGGAAACAGAAGTGACATGGTGCCGAAAGTAGCGATCTCTGTTGCCTGGGTTGTTGACGAAGAAATCATGCATGGACATATGGGCGCCTGTTGGGAGGTTGACGTGGGCGTCTAGGGTGAGGTTTTCGAGCTTCTCTTCTAGTGTGCTGGAGTCACGAGCTGCAGTGGCGTATGCTCCCAGTGTTGCGTGGATCTCTGCGAGGGCGATGACTCGCTCAATGGTGCCGGGTTTGTTGAGGTCTGTCATGGTGGTGTCTTGATTGTGGTGATACACTTGATCGATCGAGTGTTGAAGCTCAATCATAGGTAGGCCTGGGATCTATTTGTACAACCCGTGGCATTATACAGGCATTGGACTCAAAGTTTTGCCAAGTAGCAATGATTTGCTCTCTGCCCCTTGGCTGCTACACCAAGACGGCGTTTCGGAGAAGAAAAGCCCGCTTCCAGCTGCATGGCGATAGGAAGTTTGGCCAGCTGACAGCTTTGACGCTTACAAATGTGTTGCTCTTGGAGGAATGTCCGCTACCCCATCATGTAGAAGGGCGTCTCATCGGTGTCTGCAGTGGCCGACACCGACAAGATGACCAAAGCATTGGATTGGATTTTGCTCGGGCCGTGTCCGCCAGGTAAGGCTGTATGCGCTCGGCTTGCCGGCCCCGAAGATGACATCGAGAGTGCTCATCGTTGTAAAAAGAAGTACTTTCGGTCATTAATCGAAAGTTCCAAGGTCTTCAATACTTGCTAGCTTGTAAGACGGTTCGGCAGTCTTTCGAGTGGATCAGCTTCTCACAGCCTTGCCGACTAGGCCCACGAGTCGTTGGCCGCTTTCGCAGCCTCCTCTAATCTCTTGCCCAAAATGACTCTCATGCGATCAACGACGCGAGTAGCAGCCGCTGCATTCAAACGTTGCTCAAATCTAGCAAACAGCTCTTTCATCTCAGCCGCCTCATTCAACTCCCAAACCTCATTAACATATTGCCCCCAACAAATTTCGCAATGCCAAAGATTGCGATAATACGGCGTGGAGGCACCTTTAACAGCAGCAACGACTTGTTTCTGAAAGTCGACCAAAACCATGCAACTGCCCTTCTCTGTCGGATATTGTCCCGATCTCCACGCCGAGATATGAGGACATCTTCTATGGTCGAGCAGGACGACCCTCAACACCGAGAAGGATTCCTTCGGAAGACCACGAAACCAACGAGAGTAGTGTTTTCTCACCACAGGACCGTGAGAACCACGTTGTTTCCTCCTTCTCTTCCACAGATACTCTCCAATTTGGAACTCGAAGACATTGGTTCCGTAATACCATCTCACTGCTCCGGCTCGCCAGACTTTGCAGACTTGACTCATGTTCGCCATCCTCGCCGCAGCAGCTGCTCTAGACTCGAATTTGCATTCGTCAGGGTGCAATCCGGAACGATATTTCGGATATTCGGTGTGAAGGGCTTGATGATGTTGCTTCTCGTCGAGGGCCTTCAGCTTGTGGATAGAGCTATATATTGGATCATACATGGCGTGAGACACCATGCTGAGGCTGTAAATACGATTTCGCAATTCTGGTGGAAGCCTCATGAAAGGATGAGAAAGGTTGGCTTTCTCGCGGGCCTCTCGTCCTTTTCGCCAGGGCTTATTGTGCGTACTTTGGATGAAGATCATCCGCGCTGATCTTTTATACTGCCTCTTAGCAGTTTTGTATATGTAAATCAACGGAATCAACGGAAGTTGGACGACGACGTAAGCATAGAGCAGGGCTATGTCCCAAGTAGAGAGATCCATGATGATGTGAAGCTTGAGTCTGTCACTCCTTGTCAGAAGACCTGGGCAAACTCAGTGTTATAGGTGCCGTATCCATAGGCAATGATGTCGCATCTGTGCATGTACTGGCAGATGTCCAAGCCTTGCCAAGTGAAGGATTGGAGCTGTGAGAGATCGATAACGAAAACGAGCCGGATACATAGTCAAGCATGAAAGACTCTTTGCTTCTTTCTGACCTCGTGTATAACCAGCAGTTGATCAGAGTGACGTTACCAGTCAGACCTGGAATTCGTGTCCAAAGGTGGATCTCCGTCTGTTGCATCATCAGGCTGTATGTCTCGCGATTTGCCGTCACACCTTAATTTCGTTCGAATTCAAGCCATATTGTTCATACTTTGCTCTGCATAGGACTTTCTGAACTGGAATTCCATGGGCAAGCGCGACATGAATGACCCGTTGAGAGTCTGAAGCAGAGATCTTCTCGGGCGTGTGTGCCCTCAATTCGACCACCAACTCCACCTCATCCTATTCGTCCTTCATCATGGAGTCCAGCCGCCTTACAGGTCATGGCCATGCTCCTTCATCTGATAATCGGCTCATTCTTAGGCTTCTGAGCTTTGTGTCTGGATCGCCAGGTCTTGGCCCGTAGACGCAGAATCTCTAGACGCAGACTTATGCTTTGTCGATATCGCCGACGTATCGGCTCGTAGATCCGACGTTTCGGATTGCCCAGGATGGAGAGGGTGGTCCAGGCAAGGGATTCCAGTGGAGACATGCGATCGGTGAACGCTATCATGGTTTTCGGGTTGTCGTGAGGCCTGTTGAGAGGCTGAGGAATCTTGACACGGGGGTCTAAAGGCAAGATGCAGACTGTCTGATATTTTTGAAGGGGAGGTGAGGTAGCTTTGAGTCCAGAGCTCGATGGAAGTCTTGTGCGAACGGAGTATCTAGGCAATGGCGGCATGATTTGTTCTGATCGTATGTCGTATGAATGTACAAGGTACGCCAAAGGAAGGATTGAAGTGGAGAACGAGAACGAGCCGCTATGTCGTGGTACATAAGGCTTTGTATATCCGTTTTTTTTTTTGACTATCAGTAGTCCATGTCAAGGAAGCGAGAACGAGTAGTCGCTCTCATGAGCCTTCCTCCAGAGTGCAGTCCTGGTGATCGGCAACCATGCGGCCAGATCATGCCTTTGGCAAGTACGAATCCCTTCTCGATCCACGACTCAAGCCGAATGGTCTCGTCGCTTGACATGGACGATTCCCTTGTCGTCGACGATTCAACCGGCGTTTCTCGCTTCTCCTCGAAGTTTATCCGACAGCTTGTGGGATGGGAACTGAATCTGATAGCGTCGAGGTTCGTACGGATGAGTTGAGTGGTGAATGGCTGACAATCCCCTGCAAGCAGCAGCTACTCCTCATCCCATCTCCGCGCGTCAGTCTTCCACAAGACCTCCGAGCTACTCAGCGCAACCACAAGCGCCTGGTCGTCCCTGACTCCAGCAATCCTACAAGCCGTGACGATGCTCTGCAGGTGATGCTCCTTCTCAGGCCGCAGCGTCGCCAAGTGCGGACCAACCTCCGCTGCAATGCCGAGACCTCTGCCCTTGAAGTAGTAGAGGTTCACGCCCGAGAATCTGTGTTGGATGTAGATATGTCGGAGGTGCTTGATGTTGTCTTTGACGATCTCGCTTGCCCAGTGACTGAATGTCTTCATCGCTGCAGCGCTGTCGTTGCTCACGCCCAACTCGAATTCGAAGGTAGTCTTGGCGTAGAAAATGAAAGATGCCTCTTTGCGGACTTGAGAGGAGACTTGGAGGAGTGGCAGAGTTCTTGTCCAGTCTAGCCAGTCATCCCCGTTCTTGTCCTGCGGAATGACCTTGAGACCAGCCTTTGGCAGCGCCATCTCGTAAATCGTGTTTCTCATCTCTGCCGGTAGATCCATGAAGCGGAAAGGTTTCGCGATGCGCTTGAGAGGATCGAGTAAGTCGCTGACGTCTTTGCCCTGTGGCTCCTCGACAAAGGGAATGCGGCTTCGTAGCGACTCGCTGAGCTGCGCGCGGAAAATGATGTACAGCTTCAAGACCCACTCCGCGCCGTACCGAGACAAGTCTACGGGATCGAAGTCTGAAATGTTGGGGAATCCGTTGCAGCGAAGAAGGACGCCGATTCGCATGTCCCATTCTTCCAAGTCGCTGCCCTCATAGAGCAGTCCGAGAGTAGTGATGTCGCCCGGCTCCGCCATGCTCACAGAGTGGTTCGAGGGATGGTACTTGCCGATGCGGTGGGCGCGGATGTGGTGAGTGCTGATGCGCTGCTTGCTGGGCTGCTTGTTGATGCGTTGAATAACCATATGGTTGGTGCCACGGAGAGGTGGTCGATGAGGCGAATGCGTAAATGACGAAAAGCCTGTCGGTGGTATGTCTGTC
Source organism: Zasmidium citrigriseum (assembly GCA_002786025.1). Lineage (NCBI taxonomy): Eukaryota > Fungi > Ascomycota > Dothideomycetes > Mycosphaerellales > Mycosphaerellaceae > Zasmidium > Zasmidium citrigriseum. Next base: position 162,643 of record NHNW01000023.1, read on the forward strand.
GCCGCAGCACCGTGCACGCCCGTCGAAGAGCTGTTGTGATGTCTCGTCGCCGCGGCGCCCTCTCCTGTGAAGCACAACTCTCTTGAAAATTGGTGCAGATGTTGTCGTTGCCGAAAAGAAAGAAGCCTGAAGAAAGCGACCGACAGTGAAGCAGCGCCGCACTGACCAAGTCTTGGCAATCATGTGCAAAGCTTTGCTTCACTCTCTTGGTCACGCCATGATCAGCAAATCCTAACACGACGTCGGCAGAATGGATCTTGGGCTGTCGCATACCGACGTCATGTGGTCTCGGCATATTCGGTGTCTCATCAATAGTTGAGATTAATCGCATGAATGACCTTCCACTCCTCAATCTCCTCCTCCTCACTCAACTGCAAAAACTTCTTAACCTCGTTATGAAACTCTTCCTGCCAATGCGAAACACCCCGAGGCAACAGCTCCTCCTCGTCGTCGTCCCCCGTGCGGTAAAAATTTCGAACCAGCGTCGCCCTTTCAAATGTCTTCGGATAAAACCCTGCAGCCTTCCAGTCCAACAACCCCACAGTCCCACGATCATCAAACATGATATTATCATGTCGGACATCACAATGCGTGAGAACAAGTCGATCTGTTGAGAACTTGACACGGGTTTGGGGAGTCTCCGGTCTCCAAAATCGCGGTTTTTTGGTGATGGTGCTGTTCGGGAAGAAGATGAGGTCGTTGACGAAAGTTTCTAGGTCTGAGAGGGTGGTAATTTCGACTTCTTCGTAACAGAACAGACCCCACAGTGTCGGTCCACCCCCGACCGGACCGGGGACATGGTGATGGTGAGTGTGGAGGTGATTAAGCGCGGCGCCGATTCTCTGGAATTGCTCTTCGGTGGGCCGCTTGGGACATCGCTGGCCTTCGATGTATTCCATAACTAGGTAGCCGCACCAATCGTCGTGGGTCTCGCCGCGGGAGAAGAAATGATAGACTTTGGGGACACGGACGATGCGACGGTCGAGGATGCGATAGGCGAGATCTTGGGCTTTGTATGCTTCATCAGTAACCCAGCGGCCGAATTTGACGACGGTCTTTGCGTCGTAGCGGATGATGGCTTCGGATTGACGATAACTGTAAAAGTCGAAGTCTGGGTCTTGGGCGGAGATGGTTTTGCGGTTGGGGTTAGCGCAGGCTTTAAGGATGCGGTCCTCGTCTTTGTACTTGTTCATCATGAAGGAAGCAAGCGATCAAAGGTCCTTTCAGAGTCTGGCAGTTCTTTGGCACTTGTTGCTTTTAGCCGATAGAAAATGTTATATGAATCGAGCGGCGCCAAGCAAGTCGGCGCCATTCCAAACCTTGGTCGAGATTTCCCATGTGACAAGCGACTCCGGAGAGAGCTCTGGTAATCATCTCCACTACCAAATGACTGAATAAGCTATCATGAAGCCCTTGATTGGCAGAGAGTAAGCTGATGCGTGAGAGAGATGGATGGTCTTCTATGTTTGGCTCGCAATCGACTTCCAGCATAATCCAAGCTACGATTCATGTTGCTTGTCGTCTCAAAGAGAATCGCTCTATCGAGTGCCACTGATCTCTAAAGGCTCACCAGATGCCGAGCTCTGGAAATGGACCATAGCAGCTCGAGATGAGCTCGACGGCGATGGGAATCAGGTCCAAGCAAGCAAGAAGAGGGGGCTCGTCTCCCGGAGTTTGCGAGGCTCCAAGCCGTGGATGCGAGCTATAGAGGCTCGAGACGATGTCGACGCCGAGAGAGAGATAGCGTTCGAATCTGACCATGAACCTCAAACACCAAGGCTGAACGCAGTACTACGTTGCTGTCAGCTCCCACTATCATAGTCGCTCTCTGCCATCTCTACTATTGCGGCATGCTATCAAGCTCGTGAAGCATGTATCAATAGGCCAAAGTCCAATTGTCTCGCGGGGATCGTTGAGAACCAGTCGCTCTCTGAAAAGTGATACATAGACGACTCACAATCTCCTCATGCTGCTGAAAGCGAAGCGCTTGAAAGGACATCTCCAAGGTCGTGTGAGATACCGAGTGAGCAACAGGTATCGCAAAGGCTCAGTAGGTCATCGTCCGGCGGAAATAGGATATGAATGCTCCTGTTCACGATGTACGACATAGCTCTGGAGCAGCGGTCAGTTTGAACAGATCGTATGTAGTCGCAAATTGAACTCCACAAGCCATCCCCGAAACTTGTCCAGACACTGGAGAGCCTTGATCGGAGCCACAGCAGCTCAGACTGACGCAGTTCCGTGGAGATGGATGGGTTTGTCGCCATTAGATAGAGGCGAGGGATCGTCTGGTCTTGCCCTCAGGCAAGACTCCATCGCGGTGACCAAGATTGTGCGGCCGCTATTCTCTGGACTTCTCTCGAAGCATCAGGCTTCCAACGGGAGCTGCAACAGCACCGATTACCGTCATCCTGTGGGAATCGCTTTGCAATATGCACATAGATCCATGGAACCGAGACCTCGTTCAACGCCCTGCGGAGGGCACCACCCCTGATCTTGGACTCGATGATCTATCGCAGGCCATCTGCTAGATGGCGAAGTGCACTCGACACATTGAGAGGCATTCGAGGAACTCCATTGCTAACATGGGGTCCGGCATCGAGTTGAATTAGAAGCTAAATCTCCTGAGAACCTTGCCATATGGTGCTGCTGTCGCTTTCGTCGGAGCTCAGTATCTTGCGAACGATTAGAGAACCAACTCGAGATCTCACTGTAGATGAGGAGATACCAACCGCAAGGAGATACGGCATTCGGACTCCCAGGAGGACTTGCCTAGCATCCATGCTGGCCACTTCCATAAATGCGGCAATGGACTGTGCCGTTGACTGAATCTTGGAGACCTCGGATGTTTTCGGCCAGTGGAGAACCGAAATACGGCATGACTTTCGAACATTTCCATATCGCAAGGACCCAGCACCACTCATTGTTGGAAAGAGAGCAGATGAGGGAAACGAAGCTCGAGGTCTGCGTGGAGATGATGCGTTCAACCAGGGGCGAGTGCCGGCACCAAGGTGGTCCAGATCTCAGGGCGCACTCGCGGTTGGGGAAGGCTGGGCTGGTAACGACCTGAGTTCGTATTCTCCTGGGAAACACGCCATTTGGTACTGCTATCGCTCTCGTCCGACGCCTAGTATCGTGCGAATGGCCGAAGACAGTGCGAGATCTCATCGTGGACGAGGAGATATTGCGCGGCTATCGCTCTCATCTGGCGCCTGGTATCTTGCAATTCCTCGGAGATCGTGCGAGGCATCGCATGAAACAAGAGGAGAGACTGCGTTGTTATCCCTCTGGTCCGGAGCCTGGTATCTGGTAATGTCTCGGAGATCGTGTGAGGCATCGCATGAAACCTGAGGGAAGACTGCATTGCTATCGCTCGGCCCGGAGCCTGTTATCCTGACATGTCTCTAACGCATGGCGGCTATCTGTGCTGTTGTGACCTCCATTAGAAGCCTGACTCCCTCAGGGATTTGGGAGAATCGCTGTCGTCCCAAGACATCTCGAGAATGTGACTTGCAGCTTCCATCAGACCTCGACTGTCTGTGGTTGCCGGTACCCTCATCGCATCCTCTCCGAGTCTCGCGGCCGTCGTGACTGCTCCTCGCATCGTTAAGTCCCACGAGATAATGTCTCCGTCCCTTCGCAATAGCACCATCGTATGCAACTTGCTGGTCGCCATGGATGTAGCAGTACTCTGGAGAGAGATCATCGGGCAGCTAAACCGGTCACGGACCACATGCAGACGTCCATTGCAATCACATCACCATAAGGAGAATGTTGCCCAATACTAGAATCTGCCGATCTCAGGTTGGCCTTGGTTTCGTCTTCGGACTCGAGAGTAGTATTCAACCCAACATAGCTCGGCGCCGAGGCGAGTCGAAGGGATGGAAGGCGTATCTCCAGTACTTAATCTCTCCCCGCGCTACTGGTCCTCGCAATCGAACCTCGTTGCGACAGAGGGCCTTGGACATGGCCTGCTGTGTCTCTTGGTTGGCTGCATTATCTCGACGTAGACCTCGAGCTGCGTAGTGTTCAGGTGGGCCAGTTCAAAGACGACTTGCAGAGGCTCGTTTGAATCCTAGAGTATTGCGAAATCGGGACCTCAAAGCTCATGGCTAGAGAAATCTTGTTCTCCGTCAGTCGATAAAAGCGTGAGGTGCCGATGAGACTGTCGACTGCACAGTGCTTTGCCGAACCTGTGGAGATGGCTGGCGAGAGACCGCAGAGCAAAGTCTTCTGTGAGCGCCCGTGGGATTCCTTTTTGATCATGAAGAGCTTCGACGATACTCGACCTGAGATGGTTGCAGTCAGTAAGCAGTCTGAATCTGAGCATCAATCCCCACGATATCACAGCCGTCTGTGCTGCGAACGTCTTCGTCAGAACGCTGGCATCTTGCAGATCTTGAGAGATCGCCTGCCGAAGAGTCTCGGACGCTTTGATGAGGTCTAGTCCAAAGACTATCGAATCACTTATCCCCAGCGGATGATAGCAATCTGAGGTGTCGAAGAGGCCTTTGGACGCCCTTGGCGACAGGCGGGAGCTCGAGAAGCATCAATGATATCCTGCTTGTCAGCTGGACGATCCTAGGTCTGGCCATGAGCACGAATTGGCAACCATCAGATATTCATGACTGCACGCGAAGCGATCCCCGCGGGGTTGAAAGCCGGCCACGCCATTGAAGAGGGCGATGGGAGATTTGATCGATGACTTTTCAAGGAGATGGCGGCAGGCTACGCGACTTGCAGCGGTGTTCGCCACAGAAGTTGGATGTTTGGGAGCAGAATTCTGAAGCCTGGTGCGTGACGCGCAAGCTTTGCTGGAGGCGTTGTTTGGAGCGTCCAGTGGCTGTGATCACAGTTGGGCGGCGGCGGAAGCGGTCGGTGTCTGGTCTTGGCGTCTGACGTTGTGCCTTGGGGCCGTCGCCGTCGCCGGCTGCATTGAATGAACAACTCTCTCCAGATTTCCATTCCCCGCGAAAGTGCACCTTCCTCAAGCTCTCAATAGGCCTATCGTGCCCTCTGCCTGCCGTCCTTCTTTGTGAGATCGAGAGCGCCTTCCGGACTGGCGGCTTCCACTACCTAGCCCAAGCGGCGGGCTCTCCAATACCACAACCACCACCTCCTCCTTAACCATGGCGGTAACAAAGCGCGCAGGGCGTAAGAAGGACGCCCAAGCCCAGCCGCAGGCCTCCAGCGGGCAACCGCAAATTCGAAAGGCCGCCTACGAAACGACCAAGAAGAAGGAAGTGGGCGTCTCAGACTTGACGCTTATCAGCAAAATCAGCAACGAGGCCATCAACGACAACCTGAAGAAGCGCTTCGAGAATGCCGAGATCTATACCTACATCGGCCACGTGCTGGTGTCCGTCAACCCCTTCCGCGACCTGGGCATCTATACCGACCAGGTATTACACAGCTACCAGGGCAAGAACCGCCTCGAAATGCCCCCGCACGTCTTCGCCATCGCCGAGAGCGCCTACTACAACATGAAGGCATATCACGAGAACCAGTGCGTGATCATTTCCGGTGAGTCAGGAGCTGGGAAGACAGAGGCGGCGAAGCGGATTATGCAGTACATCGCCAATGTATCGGGCGGACGAGACTCGAGCGTAGAGAAGATCAAGGACATGGTGCTGGCAACCAACCCGCTGCTCGAATCCTTCGGTAACGCCAAGACGCTGCGAAACAACAACTCGTCGCGATTCGGAAAATACCTCGAGATCCAGTTCAATGCGCAGGGCGAGCCTGTGGGAGCAAACATCAACAACTATCTTTTGGAAAAGAGCAGAGTGGTTGGGCAGATTCGGGACGAGCGAAATTTCCACATCTTTTACCAGTTTACCAAGGCGGCCAGTCAAGAGCACAGGACAAACTTTGGCATACAACAACCCACGACTTATTCCTACACCAGCAAGAGCAAGTGCTACGATGTGCAGGGCATTGATGATACCCATGATTTCAAGGACACGATTAACGCCATGAGCGTTATTGGAATGACCAAAGCTGAGCAAGATGAGATTTTCAGAATGCTGGCAGCTATTCTATGGATTGGAAACATTTCGTTTGGAGAGGACGAGCAGGGCAATGCGGCTGTTCGGGACCAGTCCGTGATTGACTTTGTTGCTTATTTGTTGGAGGTCGACAATGCGCACGTCAACAAGGCCATGACCACGCGAATTATCGAGACAAGCCGAGGCGGCAGGAGAGGATCTGTATACGATTCGCCGATGAACATTGCCCAGGCCACGGCAGTGCGAGACGCATTGAGCAAGGCCATATACACCAACATGTTCGACTGGATCGTCCAGCGCGTGAACCAGGCCTTGAAAGCGCAAGGGTCGATCGCGCAGAGCATTGGTATTCTGGACATTTACGGATTCGAGATCTTCGAGAAGAACTCGTTCGAGCAGCTTTGCATCAACTACGTGAACGAGAAGCTGCAGCAAATTTTCATTCAGTTGACTTTGAAGACCGAACAGGAAGAGTACGCGCGAGAACAGATCCAATGGACCCCAATCAAGTACTTCGACAACAAGGTTGTATGCGAACTGATCGAGGAGAAGCGACCACCTGGCGTTTTCGCAGCGCTGAACGACGCCTGTGCCACTGCGCACGCCGATCCAACAGCCGCAGATCAGACTTTCGTGCAGAGACTGAATGCGCTTTCGGGCAACCCCAACTTTGCGCCAAGACAAGGCCAGTTCGTCATCAAGCACTATGCTGGAGATGTGAGCTACGCGGTTGAGGGCATGACGGATAAGAACAAGGACCAGCTGCTCAAGGATCTTCTGAACTTGGTCGGACAAAGCTCGAACAACTTCGTGCACACTTTATTCCCACACGAGGTTGACCAGGACAACCGAAGAAGGCCGCCAACGGCTGGCGACAAGATCAAAGCATCTGCGAACGATCTTGTCAACACTTTGATGAAGTGCACACCCAGCTACATCCGAACGATCAAGCCCAACGAGAACAAGAGCCCCACTGAATACAACTCGCCAAACGTCCTCCATCAAATCAAATACCTTGGTCTGCAAGAGAACGTTCGCATCCGAAGAGCCGGGTTTGCCTACCGACAGACATTTGAGAAGTTCGTCGAGCGATTCTATCTGCTTTCACCGAAGTGTAGCTATGCTGGAGAGTACACCTGGACTGGAGATGCTAAATCTGGTGTGAAGCAGATCTTGAAGGATACTTCGATTCCGCCGGAGGAGTGGCAGATGGGTGTCACCAAGGCTTTCATCAAGACTCCAGAGACTTTGTTCGCACTCGAAACCATGCGGGATCGATACTGGCACAACATGGCGATTCGAATCCAGCGAGCTTGGCGCAACTACCTACGATACCGGGCGGAGTGCGCGACTCGTATCCAGCGCTTCTGGCGAAAGAAGTCTGGCGGCGAAGAGTTCATGGTGCTCAGAGATCAAGGACACCAAGTACTGCAAGGCCGAAAGGAAAGACGACGCTTCTCGCTCGTTGGATACCGTCGATTCTTGGGTGACTACCTGGGCATCGACAACAAGGGCGGCACTGGCGAGCTGATTCGCAGCAACGCTGGCATTGGTCCTGGCGAAAAGACGTACTTCTCCTGCAGAGCCGAACTCTTGGTATCCAAGCTTGGTCGTTCAAGTAAACCCGAAGCCCGCTTCTTGGTACTCACGAACAAGGCAGTGTACATCGTAAAGCAAGCCATGGTCAACAAGCAACTGCAAATTTTCTCGGAAAGAACAATTCCTGTGGGTGCGATCAAGTTTGTCAGCTGCAGCATGCTCAAGGACGACTGGTTCTCCCTGGGAGTTGGAAGTCCGCAAGAACCAGACCCTCTCCTCAACTGCATCTTCAAGACCGAGTTCTTCACTCAGTTGAAGCAGGTCACCAGAGGTGCCGCTCAGCTTCAGATCGGAGAGACCATCACATACAACAAGAAACCTGGCAAAGCTGCTATGGTCAAAGCTGTCAAAGATCCGGCAGTGCCCAGGGATGACGTCTACAAGAGTGGACAAATCCATACAGGGCCCGGAGAGCCACCGAACTCCATCAGCAAGAAGACACCCAAGGGCAAGAGCGTACCTGGCAAGGCCATCACTAGCGGCAAGCTGCTCAAGAAGAGCACAGGAGGGAAGCTTTCACAGCAAGCTGCTCAACGCAGGCCCATCCCTCAATCACAACCTCTGCCGGGCGCCAATGCTCAGCCAGCCGAGCGGATCGTACCCCAACCTGCTGCTGTTCCCCAGCCGCGAGCAGTACCTCAACCCCAGCCTGTTGCGGCACTTTCGAATGGCACCTCACACACCCGCAACGCGTCTTCATCTTCCGCCCGAGCGCCGCCTCCTCCGCCACCGCCGCCAGCTGCTGCTGCGCCTCCCAAAGATCCGCAGTACAAGGCGTTGTACGACTTCCAGGGTCAGACCAGTGGCGAGATGAGCTTGACACAAGGCGAGATCATCGTCATCACACAAAAAGAGAACAATGGTAAGTGTTCTTGTACGACAATCCTACTACATGTACTAACAATCCCTAGGCTGGTGGCTCGGCCGACGAATGGACCATTCTGCTTCAGGGTGGACACCTGCAGCATACCTCGAAGAAGTCAAGCAAGCTCCTCCGCCACCCCCTGCACAATCACGACCACCTCCGCCGCCTGCACCTGCTGCTAACGGCGTTGCAAAGGGCAAAGTAGCTCCCGCTCCACCCGCGAAACGACCTGCTGGGCGTAAACCTGCTCCAGCGCCTGGTACACCGAGAGACAGTGGATACTCGAATGGCGCGAATGGAGGGGCCAGTGGAACAGCGACTCCCACAGGTGGCAATCCTGGCCTTGCGGGAGGCTTGGCGGCTGCGTTGAAGGCTAGATCACAAGCGATGAATCGGGATGAGCAGAGGGACGATGACTGGTAGATATCATTAGAGGGGTTCTCCGTGGAGCGAGAGGAGTTTAGAGTCCACGAAGCGGCTCACGGCGGCCTGGTCTTTAGCGATGTTTCCTGGGATAGCTCTTTTTTGTAGCGTGATCAATGAATGAGATGAACCCCAGTCTCCATCCGAAGACATCGCCTCAATCCTCTCGAAGTCTGCTCTTATCCCTGGTCCTCGGTCGCTTCGGGAACATTCAACAACGTCCGCCAGTCCGAAGTCTTATCCCCCGGTTGAAAGTACGGGGGCTCTGGACTGTTTTCAAAAAGTCAGCAAAGAATCATACACCTCACAGATCCCTGATCCACGACTTACAACGCACTGTAATGGATCGTCATCGCATTCCACATGGCAAGGTGCAGTTTCTCGCACCCCGCCACTTCCTCCTCACTCAACGGCGCCAGTGCCTCTCGAAACACCTGGGCGAGATCCGACGACACGAGCTCGAACGTCCTTGGGTAGAAACCTGCGCCACCCCAGTTCAACAGAACCGGAACGCCATCTCGTTCACAGAACCTCACATTCTCGTGCATGATATCGCAATGCGTGAGCACCAAGCGGCCCTTTCCGCGGAAATTTAACGGTTCGAGTTGTCGATCTTCGTCTAACCAGATTTTGGATTTTCTCACTTGGCCGTTTGCGTCGAAGAGTCGGATGTTCCAGTAGGTCTCGAGGTCGCGCGTGTTGTCGAGATAGAGGATTCCTTCTTCCCAGAGGGGGCGCCCGGATGTCCAGCCTCCGCCTACGGGACCTGGGGTGGTGCTTTTGATGGTGTGGAGGTGTGATGTCGCGGTTGCGATTCTGCGGAGTTGGTTTGGGGAGGGGGGGTTTTGGCAGGAAGAGCTTGGGATGTATTCCATTACGAGGAAACCGCAATAGTCTTTTCCGACTTCGTCGCCGCGGGAGAAGGAGTGGTGGATTTTCGGGACGCGGATTATCGAGGGGTCGAGGACTCGATGGGCGAAGGTCTGGTTTGAGATCTCTTCGAGGGAGACGCTGTAGCCGAATTTTATGATTGTGTTGGGTGAGTATTTGAGGAATGCGTGCGAGATCTTTTCCAGTTTTGGTGGTTTGAACTGCCGGACGGTAGCGCTGTTGAGGCAGGCTGTTACGATGGCGGCCTCGTCGAGGCGCGGATCGGGGATGGAGGAGAGGAGTCTGCGCTGGTTGTGCTTGTTGCGGATGCTGGTTTGTCGTCTGTCAATGACATTCTGGCTAAGAGGTCGAAGGTTGGGTCTGTGTCCGAGCTGTTGGGGATCTGGTCGATATTATCGGCCATATCGTTCGTATGTTCTGTTGAAATGTATGGCGATGGTCCCGGAGATGGTAATCTCTGCGGAGAGTCGGCCGGAGTATTGAATCTTCTTGGAATGAGCGGGAATTCGGTCGTGGCGAAGAAGGTTTAAATTTGCGGAACATTCGACTTTTGCAGCTCTGGGAGAATTCAAGCGTAGTAGATATAGACATTTTGTAAGCTAAGACGCAAGAGACATGGCCAAGCACGAAGGTGGTAATCATGTACACGCACCCAGTCATCGCAAGGCTACCAAACTTTACAGCTTGATCTCAACACAGGTTTCTCTCTCTGCGAGCGTCTCGCTGAGCTCCCGGAGTGTCAAAAATAATATCGGCAAGTCCTCTAACTCTTTGGGAGCTTGCATTAACAGCCCTGGAAAAACCTGCTCTCTACATCTGGAAAATGCCCTGAGGCAGTGACTTCCATGGTAAATTAGCCTTCACTAGCGCCGCGCTAGTCTAAATATGGAATCGGCAAAATCCCCTGACTCCACCAGCCAAGTGAATCCATCATCGTCCTTGCGACTTTTACTAACAATCGACATCAACTTCCACCGGAGCTCCGGCCGGAACAGCAGCTCAATGCGAGGGACCATAGCTTTGAAAGCTGTAGGCTCAAATCTTCAACGACTTCCCCGATCGGCGACTGCCGTCCGGATTTGGCAGACATGGCTTTACAAACAGCGTCCGCAAACGAGAGTGCAGACACGTGGAGTCAAGACGAAGACAACCATCAGAGCGAACAAATTGGCTCAAAGTTCCTCCCCGAAACTCAAGCAAGATGATGAACCGTTCGCACCCGAGAAGACATACCCTGTTGTCCTCCAACAGCATCTGGAGAATATGCGAAAGTTCAAGGACTGCATCGTCCTGACCAGGGTTGGCGACTTCTACGAGATGTACTTTGAGCATGTTGAACAATACGCTCCCCTCGTCAACCTGAAGAAAGCCAAGAAGACGACCAAAGACCTTGGAGATGTCCCGATGGCCGGCTTTCAGCATACCCAACTCGAGCGCTACCTGAAGATGTTTGTCCAGGACCTTGGCAAGCAGGTCGCTATCAGTGAGCAAGTGCGACTACCGGAAGGCGAGCGGACCCCCGGTGGTCAGCTTTTCGATCGCAGAGTCACCCGAGTTGTTACGGCTGGGACGCTGGTTGACGAGAATTTCATGGACCCCTTTGAGAACAACTACCTTCTCGGCATCCACTTCGAAGGCAACTCGCCGCTCATCGCCTCGAATGATAGCAATCAAGCTTCATACGAACGCTACAAGCGCAGCACCAAAGTCGGCCTCAGCTGGATTGACTTATCAAGTGGCGACTTCTACACTCAGAGCTCCGACCTTGCATCGCTCCCTTCTGCAGTTGCCCGGATTGGACCACGAGAGATTGTGCTCAACTCTTCCATGCAAGTTTTCAGCCTGGCCCAACTGCAGAAAGTCATCAGCGAAGCCAATCTGCCCATCCACTTCCATCGGCTTCAGAATCCATCAGCTTCGGTTTCTGACTGGACACCAATGTTGGAACACCCACTCCCGCAAGACAAGCAAGCTGAATTCTCTGCCACGGAGGTAGCAGCCGGAAATCTAGTTCTCGGCTACGTTAAGGAGAAGCTCCAGGATACCCAGCTCCAGCTTCAAGCGCCTGTCAGACGCACCGACAACGAGTGCATGGCAATTGACAAGCAGAGCCTTCGGAATCTCGAAGTGCGAAACACGCTACGGGACGGCGGCTTTCAGGGCAGTCTCTTGCATACGGTCAGACATACTGTGACAAAGAGTGGCGCTCGACTACTCAGTCAACGCCTTGTGTCGCCGTCTATGTCGCTCTCCGTTATCAACAACCGTCTGGACCTCGTGCAAGAGTTGCTGGAACATGAAGATCTTCGCGAAGACGTCCTGAGCATGCTGCGACGAACTTCCGATACCTATCGGCTTTTGCAGAAGTTCTCCATCGGGAGAGGGGATGCCGATGACTTGCTAGGCCTAGCGAGGACGGTCGATGTAATGCAACAAATGTCGGAACGACTGCACGAGCACATACTCGCAAACCAAGACGGATCCGCACAAGAGGCTAGCGAGGATGCGTACGCTTTTGAGCTCACCTTCCTGTGGGACGTCTTAGGACGACTGGATCTGGACCAGCCGGTGAAGGCGGCAAATAACATCCAAGCAGCGATTGACGAGGAAGGCTTGAATCAACAGCATCTTGTTGAAGAGTCTGCAGAGGCTGAAGCGGAGCAAATGACAGAAGAGGCTGTCACTGCTGATGCCACTGGGCAGAAGTCGCCCAGGTTCTCTAAGCGCTCTTCCAAGACGCAGCTGTCACAGCAGCCCGAGAGGGGCTCAGAGATGAAGACTGAAGACATTTGGATCATGCGAAGGAACGCATCTTCCACATTGGAGAGAGCTCACGGCGACCTGGATCGACTACTCGAGGCGAAGTATGATCTGGCCGTGAGACTTCGCCGAGATCTTCGAGCCGAAAGTCTGACTCTCAAATGGAGTGCACAGCTCGGCCACTTTTGTCATGTCAAAGGCAAAGATGCGCAAGGAAATCTTGCAGCGCTTGCTGGAGCTCGTACTATCGGCTCTACAAAAAGCACGAAATCCTTCTACCTCTCAGAATGGACACACCTGGGCGTACGCATCGATGACGCCAAGCTCCGAATCAGGACCGAAGAAGAGCGTGTGTTTGGCAGGCTGCGAGGAGAGGTATTGGAGAATCTCATGAAGCTGCGACGGAACGCCGCAGTCCTAGATGAGCTTGATGTGGCATGCTCATCAGCTGCAGTGGCCGAGGTGAGAAACTGGGTGCGGCCAGTACTGAGTATGGGCACATCCCACAAGATCGTAGGAGGCCGTCATCCGACTGTAGACGCTGGATTGAAAGAACAGGGCAGATCCTTCACTGCGAATTACTGTGCTGTCGGCGACGGAGAAAAGATCTACCTCATCACCGGGCCGAACATGGCTGGGAAAAGCACATATCTGCGCCAGAACGCTCTCATCACGATCCTCGCTCAGACTGGCTGCTTCGTCCCAGCAGATCACGCAGAGATCGGGCTGGTCGATAAGATCTTCAGCCGAGTTGGCTCCGCAGATAACCTCTACCAAGACCAGTCCACCTTCATGGTCGAGATGTTGGAGACAGCTGAGATCCTCAAACAAGCCACGCCACGATCTTTTGTCATCATGGATGAAGTCGGTAGAGGCACGACGCCTGAAGATGGCATTGCGGTTGGATATGCCTGCTTGCACCACCTTCACAATGTGAATCGTTGCAGGTCCTTGTTTGCTACGCACTTCCATGCGCTGGCAGATATGACGCAAGCTTTTGATGATGTGGCTTGCTACTGCACTGATGTTTCCGAGGGAGAGAATGGCTCTTGGGCGTATGACCACAAACTGAGGAGGGGCGTGAACAGAGCATCTCATGCACTGAAAGTTGCCAGGCTTGCTGGATTGCCCGAGGAAGCTATTGCTGTTGCGGCCGATGTTCTCACTGACTTGCAGAGAAATCAGGGCCAAGATGGCGGAGCTAAAACATTCAAGGCAGCGTCAGGGTCGGGATGAAGGACTGCTTGATTAAGCTCCTCTTCTCTCAAAATGGAACAGATTTCTTCCGCGCACAATGCAAGGCTCCGAATCCTCAGACCCATCATCCGTACGTCGAGATGGCTACAAGCGGCAACGACCTCGAATCACCGTGGATATCTCTCAAAGATGGAAAAATTGACGATAGTCTTCCTCCAGCTCTGCGACTATATCGTTGTGAACAGCCGAACGAAATGCCTTGTCCTCCAGAGATGCTTTGGTCTGGTTCAAATCGCAATAAACGCAGCGTCGGACCACATCGTTCCACCGCTTGCCGAACCTGTCACTGATCGCCTCCATACGCAGCAGCCGGTCCGCCGTCTGGAAGTCAGAAAGCTCATGTTTCGTTCCGTCGGGGTTAAGTTCAGTTGCCAGCTGGAGCTCATCGATGGTCTGGCCCATACAAAGCTCGATCAGTATGACCCCCAGCGCGAAAAGAGTAGGGTTCCGTATTACGATGGCAGCAATGCTGACCTGTCCAGGAGAAGAGCTTGTGCTTGAGGCCGATGCTTTTGGCTTCAGACTTTGCGTGATGAAGGCGTGCTCGGCTAGGACCTTGCCATTCTGCTGGATCAAGGTTATGTCGCTTTTGCCCCAAGTTGACATCAGCCAGGGCGTGTCGTGGAGCCGAAGCATCCACGAGGCAAGCGGCACGGCCAAGCGATGAGCATCCGCACTCGTAAGCTTTCGAATGGAGTTCCCTTGGTCCTTGAGAACGTTGGCAAGTGTCGAGACCGTAAGAGACGACTGGTCTATCAGCCTGTCTTTCGGCCAGTACAGTCCATGTCGGTGCTGATTCGATACTCCCATAATGTATCCGAGGCATATTCCACATTGCATGGAACGCATCGTTCCGATACTAGGGCATCTTCGTTAGCCGAGAGCATCTCGAGATTTTCAGGAGCTACAACGCCATCAACCAGCCTCTGGACTCTTCCGTCAATGGTCCGTGGTCGGAGATCACAAGAATTCGAGCAGCAGTCTCCGACCTGGGATAATGAGAGAGAGAGAAGACTCACCTATGGCAAAGATCTTGAATCTCGTCAAGTTTCTGTTGCTGTGATGCGATCTTGGATCCATTGGTTGCCCTACTGGGCTCTGCTGGATCGGAGAATTGTACTTTTCGCTTCCGAGTGCCACAGACTGTGGGCGCCGGTGATGAGACACTTGGGGCAACAAGATTGTCGAGCAGTCGCATCTCAGCTTCTTGAATGGACCAGAGAGGCGCTTTGGCCTTCTCAACGTTGCTGTCATGGTGCAATATTACGCGAAAAGTATCGTCGGCTTCCCTCTGTGCGATGTCGAATCTGCTCTCCAGCTTCCCTACTGGGCGAAGGTATATGCTGGCCTTGTGAGGTGCTCCACAGGAGACTTGCAGTCCGTGCTGGAGGATTTCGAAGATACTGCTGGCTCCTGTGCGAATGTTATCATAGTCAGGGGTCCTTCGATTTCTGCGAGATTGGAGAAGGTTCTGGCTTTGGTCGGTCAGGCGGTGGATATGAGTGTTGTCGTCTCGAATGTTATGGATGAGGTCCATGTAAGCTGACTTTTGGAGTGCGAAGTGGAAGCGCTTGTACGCCTGGCGGAAGGACTTTCCATCATCGAATGGCCCTTTGCCGTTTTGGTCGATATGAAGTCGGTCTCTGAAGTCGTCGAGCGCCGCATGAATGCTTTTCGCATGATCCACAAACGACTCATAGGACTCCTGGAGTCTCTGCTTGAGCGCCGCTTTCACCTCGGGGTCGTTCCATTCGTCACCGGCTGGACTTTGGATGAGGTTGGCATGCTTTTCAATCGCGACACAGTCGGCAAGGAGGATAGAGAGCGTGTTGCGGTAAACGGTCTCTTCTGCTCGAAGCTTCCTTGCCAACGTCTTGAAGTCCCGAGACGCATGACAGATGACTTTTATCACTCGAACGCCGTCAGCGTAATGTTCCAGGCCTGAGATCACCAGTGGTATCACTCCGAGGACGACTCCGACTATCTCAACACCAGACATGGCAGATGGAGTGCTGCCGGGATCTCCACGAAAGAAGCCTTGACCGCGCCCATTCAAAGGGAAATATGAGGTTGAGAGAGCTGGTCGACAACAGAGAGAAGGCGCAGCAACGAGGGCGTAGATTCCGAGGGGAGGTTCCAGCTGGCGATCCACTCACAGCTGCAGACGAGCTGCGGACGGGAGGCCGCCCTCGAACGTAGTAGTCCCCCGCCCCTGCATCGCCACATTTGTGCGAGTCTGCTCAGCCGCAATTCAGTCCTCTTTCTCCCGTGTACTGCTACCAGATAACCTTGAAGCACCATCGTCACACGCTGTACGGTGACAGTACCCCGTCGATAGTCGTCTGCGGGCCTTCCACTTCTATGAACAACAGAAGTGGCACTCCGACATATTTCACCTTACGACTGTCAGGTGAAGACAGCTCTGCAACATCATGGCTATCGCGCAGCTGGTGCGCAGATGTATGGATGCGTTTCAAAGGGCCACCAACAGTCAACTTGACGAGGCCCTGGACGACGAGTTTGGCCGGTTTCGCATTTGGGCTGGCAACGTCAGCGCTCATACCACCGGACGCCGGTCGCTCCAATATCGCCTAAGGGAGTCTACGGATCTGAGCCAAACGGTGACGGACTATCTCGAAGATCTCGTACAGATTTTGACCCACGGGGAATGGCAGCACACACTCTCAGATTCAGACAGCGAGTCCGACGCACAACTCTTTGGCATAGAACAAAGTGAAGGCCCCGCCGATTTGGGGACAGAAGCCGTTGAAGAAGTACGGGAGATCATTACGTGTCTGATGCGGGTGTCGATGGCTCTCCGAAATCCCGCCAAAGATGATCGGATCAGAAATGCCATCGACACGAGCGTGGCGCACTTTGAGCCACACGACATCGAACATGTACGGGCCAAATTCCCTTCTGCGCAAGATTCAGTCGTCACAACTCTGGGTGGTGCGATATCCCGACATCGACAGTATTTCAAATACCGAGAGGATCATCATGAAAAGCTGATTGGAGGGGTCAAGGATGAGAAGGACAACATTGGCGAACGTCCCAGTACTGTCGCAACATCTTTGGTGTTGGAGAAGACGCCGAGTACCGAACCGAAAGCGCTTGATGTCGAAACTGAATCGGTGTACACCGCGACGTCGTACGCAACAACTGTTACAGGAGAATCGCATCTCCGTCTCCCGCCAATGCCCGAAACTGGACAGGATGGGCGGCCGTTCGAATGCCCCGTGTGCTATCACATCATCGAGACTCCTGATACGCACTCCTGGCGAAAGCACCTATACGAGGATCTTCCTCCATATGTCTGCCTCGAGCCAAACTGCCAGGCGATCAGACGCCAGTTCTCTCGCCGCAGAGACTGGCGACGTCACATGAAAGAGCATAAGATTTACTGGCTCTGTCCCTTCGATTGTACTGAAATGTTTCGCCGTTCCGAGACCTTCAAGGAGCATTTGGCATCACAACACGGCGATGTCGTGACAGACATTGCTGCGCAATCCCTTGAAACTTCATGTGTTAAGATAGAGGAGTTCCAAGGCCCGGCAAAATGTCCCTTGTGCTTGGAAGAAAGATCTGATACGAATGACCTTGCGAGACACCTCGGCCACCACATGGAGCAATTGGCGTTGTTCGCGCTTCCGAAGCATGTCTATGAAGATGCAGAAAATCTCAAGTCGGACGCTAGTGGATGTGAAACCGAATCCGTGCATAGCGAGTTCGCCACCCCGAGAATGACAGATCAAGGCAGATCGGAAGGGCAGGATGAGGAAGCCAATCCAGCTAGGAATATGTATGGCCCGATTGACCAGGATGAGGAAGCCGATCCAGCTAGGAATATGTATGGCCCGATTAACCAGGATGAGGAAGCCGATCCAGCTAGGAATATGTATGGCCCGATTGACCAGGATGAGGAAGCCGATCCAGCTAGGAATATGTATGGCCCGATTAACCGCGCTCCTGCGATAGGAGATCGAATAACTCCGTCTCGCCTCGATACGAATGTGCTCGTCCCGCCTAAGGCGACTTTAGCTGATCGCTCCCCTACTGGCTCTTTAGCTCGTGGAGGCTCTCGACGACCGAAATGGGAGATGACAGGTGATTTTGTCTGTCACTGGTGTGGTGCTAGCTTTACTACGCAGGGTGACCTTACCCTCCATCTCCGATCGCATCAACCTTATAAAAGCCGATAACACGTCTGCCAGCATTGCCACAAGCGCTTCCAGTATCGTAAGGATCTAGCGCGGCATGTCCCTAAGCACGATCCTAATCGCAAGAGATACTACTGCACTTATACGGCATGTAAATACAACACACGAGGATTTGGCAGACAGGACCATCTCGATCGACACGTCGCGAAAGAACATAGGGTGGATACGCTAGGACATTCGTAGCCCAACAAGGGAAATGAAGATCCAGGTCGACTGGTTGTAAAAGGACACTCGGATGACGACGCAGGCCAGCAGATCTGTCAAACTTCGCCGAACCCTGCCATCACGGCCACGACCGAGTTGCGAAGTACGGGTCCTCGATGGGAAGGCAAAGGCACCGCTACCCGTACAACAACCGCAACACCATCTCTGATCGCTCAGGATGAATCGAGTCTAAATGTCTCTATGACAAAGGAGGACATCTATGAGAGGATCGTTGACAGACACGATGGAGTAACCTGACTATGATGTATGCAAACCAAACTAGACGAAGAGTTCTGATTCAGAAGGTATGGTCCCGATGAAGTCTTACACAGGCACTGCCTGATTTTTATTAGAGCAATAAGATTGCTGTTGAGTCCATGCCAGGTAGCCTTACACATCGCAAGCTCTAATACCAAACTTTCACCCTGATCTCACTGCTTTTTGCAGCAGCCAAGCCGTACAGCCCATCCCCACCGTCCCATCATCATGAGATGGTTTAATGTTCAAGCTGTTACTAGGAATTTAGCAAAATTGCTCACGCAAGCGGTAATGCCGCGAAAAAGGTAAGAAGCCCTCTTTGTCAGCTTATAGCCTCGCATTCTCGTACGGCAAGGCTGACGCCAAGACTGTGATCAAGGGTCGGTCTTGGATAGTCATTGATAAGGAAAGTACCCGACGATTGTGCTTCCGTGACAACATGCCAGACTCTTGTGCGTTGAAGTAGAAGACGGTATCTAGGAGTTGGACATGTGGCATCTTCGATGAACATGGAGGACAATCGGAAGCTGTGAAATACACGAATGGACTCGCATGCAACACTGCGACAAAATCAAATGTTCACTATACAGATTTCAATCGCAAGTCTTTGAGAATCCGCCGTTGATACCGTTCAAGACTTCCAAGAGTTTCACAGTGCCTCCAATCGACGGGCAAGTGTCGCATGAAGACCTGCAGGATAACCAACTCCTTGAATGCCCCTGGCGCAACAGCTCTGAGCGAAGGTATAAAGAGTCATTGGAGGGAAGAAACAGCTCTCTTCATCGCTTCTCCATCCATTCTCACCAACCAAACGACCACCACCATGAAGCCTTTCGCCGCGACAACTCTGCTCTTGCTCTCGCTCTTCGGCAGGTGGGCTACCACTCTTTTTCGTTGGATCACAACAACATCCCACTATCTCCTCCAATCCTTGAATTTCATGCTCCCGACTAACAGATCAACGCCGAATAGCACACTTGCCGCCGAAAATTGCAAATGTCAAGACCCCAGCGGCACCGGCGACCACTGGTACCGTGCCACCAACAACTGCTGCGCCGCGGACGGAGGCTGTTGGAACACTGAAATTCCTGGACCGAACGACCAGGTATGCTTCAATTATCCATGCATGGCTTTGGAAGATATTGATTGGAGTCTTTTAGTGCTCGGGCGGAAGCGATTGCATCGATGCTGGAGCTTTTGATTCTTGCTGTCGAGGCAATGGCGGTGAGTTCGATGTTAAAAGCCACTACCAATGTTGAAACTTATTGTATTGCTTATAGCTCCGGGTGCATACTGCTGGTAAGCGACTGCCGCTTCTCCAGGAGGGACAGATAAGATAGCAAAGGCGGGAAAGGAGGCCGTAGCCTAGCACAATGCGAAGTACACAACTTTCACAACTACGACTTGAGCCCAGCATTGCTCTGAAAATCCAAAACCACTCGAAGACTGTTCCCAGGTATATGAAGATCCTTAAGTCTACACCTGCGGGTGCGAGACACTGCGACAAAGCATTGGTCAGTAATCCGTGCGTATGCACCATGACCTTGACTCACATTTTGTACACTATCGCATTGTTCCTTGCGTGATGGAGCTTTTCCACCTCGAGTTTCTCGTCCTCACTCAATGGAAGCAGTGGCCGTAGCAACACAATGAAATCCTCATTGATCCCTTCATTATTCGGTCCATTTTCCCATATGTTGTCCAGCGCTACGTGTTCGAACGTACGTGGATAATAGCCTCCATCATTCCAGTCAAGTAGCGTTGGCGTGCCATCGTTGCAGAAGATGATGTTTCGGGGCATGATGTTGCAATGAGTGAGTACGAGGTCCCTGTCCTGGAAACGAACTGGCAGCAGAGGTCTGTTGCCCCAGCCTTTCGGCCGAAGGATAGTGGTGCGGTCGTCGGTCGTAAACAGCCTGTCATTGAAGTACTTCTCGAGATCTGCTTTGTCTTCGATCTCAATCTCCTCGTCATCCCACAGGCCTCCGTCGGTGTAGCCTCCTCCCACAGGACCGGGTTGAGGGTTGGTGAAGCTGTGCATATGATTGACTCCATCCGCGATCTTTTGAAGCTTCGCTGAACTCGGGATCTGTTCGCAGAGCTCTCCTTCAACGTACTCCATGACCAGGTAGCCAACCTGCTCGTGGTCCTCCTCGCGAGTGAAGAACTTGAGCACTTTGGGAACACGAAGGATGGTTGGATCCAGAACTTTGAAGGCATGCTCCTGATTTCTGGCTTCTTCAGGTGTGACGCAATGTCCAAACTTGACTACGACCCCAGCGGAGTATTTGATGACATCTCCTCCTTTGCCAGGGTGTGAGACCGGCTCGTTAAGGCGTTCAGCGTTGGGATCGTGACATGCGGCGACGATGAGGTCTTCATCAACGTCGTATTCATCCAGAAGGAACGGCATGATCGCACGAATGATGCAGTTCTGAAGTCCCCGGAGTGTCAAATCTTCGTGGTGGACCGCGGTGCTCGATAGGATACGTCAAATTTGCGTAGTGCGATCGATGAGTGTCTTGATTCTAGTGAGAGCCGAAAGCAGACTCGGCAGAAGGTAGAACATGAATATCGAAGGTGTGTTTTACCAAAAATCGGTACGTCTTGTCAACCTTGGAGCTGGTAATCGCTGTACATGCCATGGGTCGTTCCAAAGCTACCAGTTCCGAGGGAGGTATCCCGCTGGCTGGGACTCGAGCTGGATCATCTTGAAAGTGTAGTGCTCGTCCCGCCGCATTCTGAAGGTGGTCATGAAAGGTGACTGAGGCAGTAGAGGAAGCTACGTGTACCGCCGAGTCAGGCACGCTGTGGATGTCAGAGTGTCAGGAAGGCAGGCTCCTGCGCCAAAGCTTCGCTGGTACCCAAAGGGTGATGAGATGAGCTCTCACACATCGGAAAATTGGAGGTATGGTAAAGCGCACGTGCTGTTATAGAAAAGGCTGTAAGCTAAGCTCCGAGAGATACGTTTTCACAGGCCGGTGGTCGGCAAAGACCAAATTGAAGATTCGAAAGACGATAACGCAACTCAACGAGAAAGACTTCGGCGGTTGAGTGGCTGACCCCTGGAACTGTCTTGATGAATTGCAGACCGCCATGCACAGATCGACAACAGCCTTGTCTGATGCAACTGGCAAGGAACCCTGCCCGGTCTCGAGGGAGCCCAACGACTGCCCCGTATCCACAAACGCAGACCTTTCCTTCTTCAGCGCCTCGAGAAATATTTGATTTACTGGCCGCAGACATTAATGCACATGCAGACCGGACCCTAGAAAGGTTCAAACGTCAGCTCCAGACATGATGAAGTGTCGACGGATAACCTACCCCATTGACACCGCCGAACCATCCACCAGGGCCGTTTGGTCCGCTTCCCGCTCCCTGATTGAGCGAATCGTTAGTACAATCAACTCGTCCCGGAGGGAAGTCGTGGCTGTTGCTAAACAACTTACGGAACAGACCATGTAGCCGCCGTCACACCAGTTGGACTGACAGCAGACACCAGAGGGACTATCTCCCGTGCAGACCTGACGACAGTCAACATCTTCCCGGTCTGGTATGGGGTTAGTAAAGCCGGTAACTCACAGGCATGGGACCCATCGGGCTCTGATTGTGTTTCGCTGTCAGCCACGGCTCAAGTTTCGGAGACGAATTTGGATTGTTTTGAGGGGCAACATACGGTGCAGTCCGGCACGTTGTAGTCACAGTCGCGCTTGGTCAGGCTCTTGTCGCTCCTCATGACCTTGCCGAATCCTTCCGGCATCTTGGCGCCGTGCAGGTAGTCCTCGAGGTTGGCTGGCTCGGGGATGACGGCACGCTCTGCTACGGCGGCACGATGTGGTTTGGCAGCAGCAGCCAAGGTGGCGAGGATGGCGGTCAGGATGCAAGTCTTCATGATGCCTGGATTAAAGATAAGGTCTGTCTCGAGATGTTGGGGACGAGAGTGCTTGCTTCTTGCACACAACGGTGACGGACGCAGCCTTCTTGTAGCTTCCCTTGATCGGCAAAGGTTTCCATTCGGGATATTGAAAGCGCCGTGTAGAGGACAACTGGAGTCTAAATGCTTGATGCCTTTCGTTTAGAGTCTTTAGACATACTCGCGGGCCAAGCAATAATGCCTAGTCACCTCCAAGGCCGGCTTCGCCTTAGCGGTGACAAGGCGAGACGTAGCATTGCTTGCAGAACGAGGAGCCCCACAGCCAAGGCTTAGGGACTAAAGCCATGTACGAGACTATCACTGGTCTGCCCTCATTAGTCCGAACTCCGAAGATACATGTGGCCAGTGCTATTCAATTCCAGGATGGCCAGCACTGTGGCATATGGCCATTACAGTTCAATGCCCCTGCGTTGTCATGCACGAGAAGCTCCATGCTCTCCATCAGCAGCTGGATCATGGGTTATGAGGTATAACACGCACCTCATTTACGGAGCCGTCCTAGTCTGCGGACGATACTTTCATTTTGAGATGCTGAAGTGGGCAATCCCGTCGTAGAAGTTGCAAATTTGCACTCGATGCGGCCACACTTCGATCCGACACGAGGCCCCGAAGGCCCGGCTTGCAATGTCAACTTCCATGCCGAAGTATTGTTCTCGGCATCGGACTCGGGATCTGTTATTCCTAAGGCTTCGAAGTCTCCATTCAAATTTCAAGGGTGCCAGTGTTGAGGTTGTTGAATTCCTGGGGTACGTCGCCACCGCCAGTGCCTGGCCTAGCACGTTCTGCTGCCTCGACATGTCTCATGATATGTCTCGGAGTCTCGAACACCTGGCCGAGTTCGATGTATCGTATGGAGATGTCTCGTGACCTCGGGTCCTCGATGTAGCTGTACCCCTGAGAAGCGGTGTCGACGCTCATTGGCAGTTGAGCGAATGTCAAGGATACTAGAGCGATGTCATTCGGTCTTGAAAGATCGCTCGCCGTCTACGGTGTACGCTCTCGCTGGTGGTATGGCCTGGTCTCGTGTCTCGGGTCTGTCGGGGAGGAACTTGGTGAGACGACACCGGCTGCATACCTTCCCACCTCCCAGCGCGGCTTGTATTGGCTGAGATTCCGGCGGCGAGATGCACCTCCTGATATCCAGACATCTCGTATCACGGTTCACGAACTCTCCGAGACCTCAGCTGTCGAGACAACGCCCAGAATCGCTCCATCTGCGGTTCAATATCGCTTCGCAGCATCGGCATCGCCTCGACCGTGGTCCAAGAACGTATAAGAGTCGTCAAGCGGTGTCCGCCAGACCCAACGTACCAACACTCTTACCTTTCCCTTAATCATCGCCATTCCTTACCAACGTATCAACACCCTTATCCGTCCCTCGATCATCGCCATTCCTTGAGAGAAGAGCCCGGCATCCGCTCCAAAATGAAGTCCATCGCCCTAGCAGCCACCCTCCTCCTCTCCCTGTTCAGCAGCGGGTAGACATCCCAACACCCCAACAGCCCTTTCAGTCCCCGACCTAATCACCCCTCGCAGGACGCTGGCAGGCTACAACTGCAAATGCCAGGACCCAAGCGGCACAGGCCCCGCCAACTACCGCGCGACCTTCTTCTGCTGCCTCGGCGATTCGGGCACCATCGATACGTGTTTCAATGCCAACTTTCCCGGCAAGAACAACCAGGTACGTGCCACCGAAGGACTCTTCGATGGATTTTCTCAGATGTGCTGATCTTTGGGGATAGTGCTCCGGTGGAGGCGGTAACTGCATTGACTCAGGCGCTTTTGATCGCTGCTGTCGGGATCAAGGCGGTGAGTGGATTCGTTCTGTTTCGTCTTGGCCAGGGGGACTGTGTGTACTAACTTGGGGTTGCAGCGCCCGGTGCTTTCTGCTGGAAGTAGGAGAGTCATTGATTGGAGAGGACGTACTTGGTGGACAGAGAGGGAGAAGGTCTTGCTTGGGTGAGAGCGTCTATTAGCCTCGTCACTACATACTGTTCGTGTAGGATCTTACAGTCTCGAGCACATACACGCCTGTGAGTGCCACTGAACAACCTGTTGAATCCGTGAACGCCTGCGCTGGTAAGATCAACATGCCCTGCCAATCCATACACCATTGTTCATTTCCCACATCGCCTTCATCGATCCTGCGCCAGAATGCCAGCCACTTGCAGACATAAATCAAGTATCGTCAAGTGTTCATCACTTCCATCGACCAGCCGCTTGTCGGTCTCCGAGAAACAGAGCATGATTCTGTTCTTGGCCATGTCTCCCACGACCTCATCCGCTATGACGATCTTATCGTATAGCTGGTTGACGATCTGTGAGGCAGACCAACCCTCTGCCACTAAGTCCTCCACCGCTTGGGCTATCGGGCCGTATGGTGGTGAATAGGACTTTGACTTTGGCGTGATTGCTGTGAGAAGTCTGTCGATTGTATTGTCAGGGATGACACCAGCAATCTCTTCGATGGCGCTGATCGTGATCGGTTTCGAGTCGGCGGCAGGTCCTGAGTCAATGTCCATAGCATCGTCATCTTCGTCGTCGGCAACAGTTCTGCGTTTCCGCTTCTTGTTGTCTGGTGCTCCCATTTGTACTGCGCCGACCAGCTTCGCGGCGCTTTGCAAGAAGGTAATTGCTTTACGCAGATCTCCCTCACTGCACCTCAGTAGCGTGTCCACCACGCCATCCTCAACCTTGACGCCTTCCAACTTAGCGATGTCCTCGATTCTCTTTGCAGCATTGCCCTCATCCAGGCTCTTGAAACGGAACTTGCTGCATCTCGAAGCAAGTGGATCGATGATCCTCGTCACATAATTGCAAATCAAACAAAACCGAGTGATCTTGCTGTATGTCTCCATCGTTCTTCTCAGTGCGCTCTGAGCATCCTGCGTCATGCTATCTGCCTCGTCCAGTACAATGATCTTGTATGGCGGGCACGGGTACTTCTTCTTGTACTCTTCTCCCGCTGGCCCGGACGGCGGATTGGAAAGCTGCATGCGAGCGAAGTCCTTGACCTTTTCTCTGACGATGCTGATACCACGCTCATCTGAAGCATTCAACTCCAAAACACGACTCTTCATCAGCTCTGGGCCGTAGAGCTGCTTTGCAAGGGCGAGAACCGTTGAAGTCTTGCCAGTCCCTGGAGGGCCATAGAAGAGCATGTGCGGGAGATTAGCAGATTGCAACGTTCGTCGAAGGACGGTGACGGTGTGGTCTTGGGCGGTGACATCGTCGAGGGACTTGGGACGGCTATCGGAATGGTTAGCATACTGTACAACAGGTATCATGGAGTACTTTAGTCCATACTACTTCTCGACCCATGGCTGGAGTCGATTGTCTTGGGTCGGTGCTGAGTCCTTAGAGGAAGTTGCTTTGGCAGCGGCTGCCGCTTGGCGTGCTCGTATATCGAAGAAGCTGGCCATTGTGATTGTTTCTCGTCAATTTCCTGATCAATGTTCTGCTCAGACGCGTGCGAGAAGTGGAAGACGCGACGACGTGAAGCCATTTCGGCTCGCTCCGCAGCCGAAGCTTGGGCCGACGAGGTGACCTCACGTGCTTCCTCCGACCTCACTTCTCGACCATCCTCCATCGCCAATGAAACTTTCCTAGCGAGCGCCAACACCAGTCAAATGCTTTCCGAGTCATGCGCCAGCGACCACGCAACACCCACGACGAGCTATGAACGATGAGCCCTCGTCCTCCGCCCAGCCCGCGACAGATCCTCAAGATGACATCCCAGCACAAGCGTCCGATGCACCGCCTACCGCGAAGCAGATCGAGGAGAGGAAGAGGAAGAATCGGGAGAACTTCAACAAGAGACGTGGAGAGCTGCTGGACGACCTCATCAGAAATGTTGACTTGCTGGTCTATGCCGAGTTGAGCACGATCTATTATATGGAGTGAGATAGGCAGCTACATTCGGTATGGACAGGACTGATGATGTCTAGCTGCTCGTTCTTGCGATTCCTCCTCCGAGCTGTGGTACAGCTAATTTGGCTCACACCAAAACCTGCCCTCTTCCCCGAGCCGCCCCCGAATCGACCATACATTGGGATGATCTTCGGAACCAACATCCTCTGCATCCTTTTGCACATGTGGACCAGTGCACCATCGGCTGGCGAAGCAACTAGGGGATACTTGCACGGAGGCATGGCCATGGACTTCATCGGACAGAAAGGACCATCCAGCAAGCTGCATCTTGTCCTGCTGGATTCCCTGGTTGTCTTCCTCCAAATCACGCAGCTTGCTGTTTACATCTTGAGGCAAAGAGTTAAGCAGAGTCCAGCGATTGCAGTGACTACATCGACAGGAAGTCAGTACTCGGCGCAGCCAGCGCCCGCAGGCCAGACTGTAGATGATGAGGAAAGGGGAGTTCGTCGATCCGCCGAGGAACAGAATCGCGACGACATCGAGATGCAGAACCTGAACCCATCAGGCACCACAGCAGACTCGAACGAGTCAACACAGGAGGAGACTTCGCCGGAGAGGGAAGCTTTGCTAGCGTCAACGTCAATGCCGCAGCACAGCGATGCACGAATCTTCGACGCTTTCAACTCGGGCCAAATCGTTCTCGGAGACTTCGATCTGCTCAAGACGGTGAAGGAGCAATTTCTGGCTTACCAGAAGGCACCTCGTGATGCCAATGCTGCAGAAGCGAATCGACTCATGCGGGAGAGATTGGCAGCTCGAATGCTTAGGTGGCGGTTCGAGGCGCCTACGGCCATGGGGCGAACAGTAGGGTCTTAGTGCGAAACCTCCGCTTTTGGGGCCTTTTGAGCGTTGTTTTGGAAAACATGTGCATAGCGATGGCGTTAAGCTTTGCATGTCGTGCATTGGCATGGCTTCAGGGCGGCACATTGGATTAGCAATCGTACCTACATCTCAATGCGCTGATCACTACACCCATTGGAGACCCAATTTTTCCTGTCGCCTGCGCTCTCGTCGCAGAACAACTTTGAGAGCAGTGGGAGCCTGGCGAGTAACTGGCGTACGGTAGGCATCACCTGATGAGAAATCATCTCCGTTCGCGTGAGCCCAGCAAAACGTACTCATTGGCAGCTCAATTGCACAAAGAGCCGATCTGACAAGGAGATCGCAGCAGAAGACTCAACACGAAGACAACGACTGGGAGTGCAAGAAAGGATATCTGGACAGTATGGCAATGGAAGCTGCCGGAGTATCCTGCCCAGATCACTGTTGGAACCCGTAAAGATGGTCTGCCGAAATGATCATCTCAAGTCTTGTAAGCCTGGCTGAAGCTAATAAGTGATATAAGACTAGCATGGATGCCGGACAACGCAGAGAGATGGCAATGAAGCATTCAAATCTATACAATGAAGTGGAGAGCTGAAACGAGGAGTTGCTTAATGATCACGAGTGTGCGACTAACCGAGTCGATGGACACAATCTGCAGATAAGTCCATCTCCGATCTCATGAGTCAAGCGAAAGGTCCCGACAGGCCACTCAATAGCATAGCCGGTAGTTTTGTAATGGAGATGGCATCGAAAGAGGTGAAGTCAAGGACGACCCTTGTCGCTAGCCACGTGGCTTGGCATGTGACGGAGGGATCGACGCGAGATCCGGGCGCCGACATGCTCCGCGCGAGCCAGCAGACCTCAGGATTGTCTTCTTGAGCAAGTTTCCTACAATCCATCCCTCGACATACCATGCTGCAGCATCATAGCCCCAAGCAACGAGCCCGACGAAGAAGATGACAGACGATGGGCTAGACGAGTGTACGTGCGATCTCCGCGAAAGACAGCTGCGTCTACGCCAGCGAGTGCTGACTTGCGAGACTATTAGTGACAGCGCGCTGGGAGAGCGTGCCTATCGATATTTTACGAAGAGAGATTCTGCGTCGACAAGCAGAAGGCGAGCGCCCGGCCTGCGGCAGCGCACGCTCACACCACTACAACCTCCCCGTGCACGTCTTCGCGCTCTTCCTGATCCTCTTCCTCTCGACCCTCGCCTGCTCCTTTCCGCTCATAATCCGCCGATTCCCCCGGTTAAAAGTGCCCAACTATGCGCTCTTCATCAGCCGGCACTTCGGGACGGGAGTGCTCATCGCCACGGCGTTTGTGCACCTCCTCCCCACGGCGTACTTGAACCTCACGGATCCGTGTCTCCCGCCGTTTTGGACGAAGGTCTATCCGGAGATGCCGGGGTTTATTGCGATGATTAGTGTGCTTGTGGTCGTGGGGATTGAGATGTTCTTTGCTATGAAAGGAGCTGGGCATAATCATCATGTGGATTTCGAGCAGTTGAGGAGTGGAGAGGGGGAGTTAGGTGGGGCTGAGAGGCCAAGGCCTGGGAGGAGATCGGAGAGCTTCAATAACACGTTTAGGCAGTTGCCTTTGCGGGAGAATGAGGATATGGAGGAGCAGAGAAGCCCGTATCAGGATTCTCCGGGGGCGCCTCCCACGCCGCCGAAGGACTCTGCGGCTGTGAACAAGCCTTTGCCGCCGGAGCCGGAGGCTGATGATTCGGATTTGGAGCTGGATGAGCTGGATCCTGTGGCGGATGATATGCAGCCCCTGACTGGCCGGGCAGGCGATGAGGACGATGAGGATGAGGACCTACCTCCAGCGAACGGTCACGCGAATGGGCACGCACGGCCTAACAAGCACAAGCGGACTGTCTCGTGGGCAGATCAACGAGGCGAAGCACCATCATACGACAACTCTACATCAAAACCGACCCCCGAAGAACAGCGCCTAATCCTCCAATGCCTAATGCTCGAAGCAGGCATCCTCTTCCACAGCGTCTTCATCGGCCTAGCCGTCTCCGTCAGCACCGGCTCCGCCTTCGTCGTCCTCCTAATCGCCATCTCCTTCCACCAAACATTCGAAGGCCTAGCCTTAGGCTCCCGGATCGCCTCCATCGGCAGCTTCTCTACCCAGAGTCTCCGCCCTTGGATCATGTGCCTCTTATACGGCATCACGACACCCGTGGGCCAGGCCATTGGATTAGGAGTCCAGGGTTTGTATGATCCCGAGAGCGAGTTTGGGTTGTTGATGGTGGGGATTATGAATGCGATTAGTTCGGGGTTGTTGTTGTATGCGGGTTTGGTCCAGCTTTTGGCGGAGGATTTTTTGACCGACAGTAGTTATAAGGAGTTGAGAGGGAAACGGCGGTTACAGGCTTGTGGTGCGGTTGTGGCGGGGGCGTTGCTTATGGCTTTGGTTGGTGTTTGGGCGTAGCCATTGATAGAAGCTTCGTGTACAGAATCCTTGATTGTTCGGCTTTCGGTTCCCGTTCTCCCAGAAATCAGTAGCGACCATGCCCATGAGAAAGCGGATTGGATCTTGAGATTCGTCTCGCGGGGTGGGGGATAGCAAATCTTCTGCTTCGAGTACAATCCAGCAGAGCTCTCGTTCATTCACACTGCAAAGCTCTCTCTCTGAGCTTTCTGCCACGATCTAGAGGCGTTGGAAACCCAGGCCAGTCCCACGCCGAAACATCAGAAGCCAGGCCCACGAGAGGGATATAGGACCTTGAGATCCATTCTCATCGGGCGGGGATCCCATCGACAACACTTCATCAATGTTTCCCCCTCAAAACGGCCTCCTCTCCACAAACTTTTTCAAATCCCCCTTCGTCGCGACCCCCAACACAAACCTCCTCCCGCCATCCGTCACAACGGCAAAATCCTGCCCCTCACCCGTCACATCCCCCTCAAAGAACTTCTCCAACTCCTCCAGCGGCGTCTCCATAGTTATCAACCGATATTTCTTCCCCTTCCTCTTGAACTTTATCATGGCTTTCTCTACCGGGTCGGAGTCTTTGACATCGCCGGATTTGAGCAGGGATTGGAGGTGGGGGATGGAGATGTAGCCCAGGAGGGACTTGTCTTCGGGGCTGATGACGGTGAGGTGTGTGTAGTCGCGTTCGTAGGCGGTTAGGAGGGCGTGCGAGATGGGGCTGTAGGGGGATGTGCTGAGGGCGGGTGGGGGGTCGAGGTCTTCGACTGTGGCCTGGACAGCATTGTCAGTGAGGTTGTCTGGGTTGAGGGGTTGGGGTGTTGCGTACGCCTCTGTATTTGTTCGCCCAAGGCGATGGTTCTCGATTTTCGCCATTGTTGGTGGGGTTTGATGTCGTTGCCATTTTCGGTGTTGGTGGGGGTTTGTGAGTGAATGTTCGATGTTCCTAAAATTGTTCGGGCCGAGATTTGGATGGGATAGCCGTTGTGGCTACGTCACTTTCGTTACAGCTCGAGCTGGAGGAGCTGTTGGAGGCTCGCTTGCCAGAGCCGTGTAACCGACTGCCAATTCCCGGCCTCCAGCTTTTGTTGTTGGCTCGACCTCACATGCCACTTCTTTGTCCTGGTGACGTTGACTGATCGGATCTGCTGAGCAGAAAGGTAAGTGAAGTCTATTGATTCAGAGTGTGGTAGGAAGTGACTGCTGTTGGCATAAGCAATGCGCCCAACTCGGAAGTCAACAGCTAACCCCGACCAACAACAACAGACAACACGGCAACCATGACGCTCTTCCCCTCGATGAGCGCCTTGAGCGCGACCTTCGGCAATGCCTCGCCATACTCCATGAACAAGCAACAAACATCCCAGAGGAAATCTATCGCCCATCTGTACGAGGCCTGGGACGTTACTGAAGATGCGCAAAAGAAGGCTACTCAACTCAGTGAGGCTGCTACGAAAGAGCTCCAGAAGGCATCGAGTGCTGCTCAGGACAAAGTTGGCAAGATCGAGCTGTACAGTCCGAAGTACTATGCCACTTGGTAAGATGGAACAATCACAACGATCGACGTATGGAATGCTGATCAAGATACAGCACCTTCGGCGGTCTCATGGCCTGCGGCATCACGCACTGGGGCGTAACACCCCTCGACCTCGTCAAATGCCGCCGCCAAGTCGACAGCAAACTCTACAAAGGCAACCTCGACGGCTGGCGCACCATCGTCCGCCAGGAAGGCTTCTCGGGCGTCTACACCGGCGGCGCACCCACATTCTTTGGCTACTCGGTCCAAGGAGCCCTGAAATACGGCTGCTACGAGTTCTTCAAGAAGTTCTACTCGGATCTTGCCGGTGAGGAGAATGCCGTGAGGTATAAGACTTGGATTTATCTTGCCGGTTCTGCGTCCGCGGAGTTCTTTGCCGATATTGGGTTGTGTCCGTTTGAGGCTGTTAAGGTGAGGATGCAGACTACTATGCCGCCGTTTGCGAAGGGGACGTTCGATGGGATTAGCAAGATTGTTTCGGCGGAGGGCTTTGGCGGGTGAGTATACCCCCATCTGTCTCCCAATCTCTGAACTCAAATACTAATCTCTGAACAGTCTCTACAAGGGCATCACTCCACTCTGGGGCCGTCAAATCCCCTACACCATGATGAAATTTGCCTCTTTCGAAACCATCGTCGAAATGATCTACCACCGTCTCCCGGGCACCAAGGCCGACTACTCCAAGGCTGCTCAGACCGGTGTTGCTTTCTCTGGTGGTTACCTCGCTGGTATTCTCTGCGCTATCATCTCTCATCCGGCCGATGTCATGGTTTCCAAGCTTAATGCCAACCGTGCTCCTGGGGAATCTTTCGGTACTGCTACTTCGCGAATTTACAAGGAAATTGGCTTTGGTGGTCTTTGGAATGGGTTGCCTGTTCGGTGAGTTCTGACATGAACGATTGACACACGGGCGAGTGCTAATGATGATTTAGTATTGTCATGATTGGTACCCTCACCGGTCTGCAATGGATGATCTACGACTCCTTCAAGATCTTCATGGGTCTCCCAACCACTGGAGGCGGCGGCGAGAAGAAGGAGCAGAAGTAGAAGTCGAAAGCAACCCCAGCAATAGAGCTTCGAACCAAAGGATGGAACGGCACTTGGAAGGCATGGACTATGCCTCCCTGGTGGGGATAATTGTAGTCGATATATCTTCTGCTTTGACGAGTTATGGCGAAATGAGTTTTGATGGGCATCATTCATCTCATTCGGAGTTGGGTCCGCTGTCAACCTTTCTTCTCTCAGGCCTCTGCGATGTAGTCCCTCACCTATCAGGTCGTTTTACATTTCATCTTCACATGCCCATCCAACACACCCTGGCCACCAATCGCGAGCTCCAGCCTTATCGACAGCTTCCCGCTTGGCTGATGTCATGCATCGAACTTCGA
Source organism: Zasmidium citrigriseum (assembly GCA_002786025.1). Lineage (NCBI taxonomy): Eukaryota > Fungi > Ascomycota > Dothideomycetes > Mycosphaerellales > Mycosphaerellaceae > Zasmidium > Zasmidium citrigriseum. The sequence continues at coordinate 195,187 of NHNW01000023.1, forward strand.
CTTCACCTCTTCCTCACCTGAGCGTGTTGGAGGTTTGCCCAGGCGAAGATGGCGTCTTTACGGCGCAAAGATTGTCCAGTCATGAGTAGTTGTTATGAGGGACCGAATGGATGGGACTCTTGCGTCATTTGGGGTTGGCTGACCAGGTTTGCTTGCCTTGTGTTTCTTTGGAGTTCCTTGTTGCTCCTCTCTCTTGATCTGGCTGTTTACGACTACCTGGGATCTTTAAGCATCGTCTCGTACTTGATCAACCAAGAAGAAGAAGACCATCAAAGTCATAGCAATGTCCCAAGGCGGAATCCACTCAACCGGCCGCGGCGGTACATTCCCCTCCCCCCAACCACCCCTCCCTCACTAACCCTTCCCCTCATAGGCGCCGGCAACATCGGCCCCGACTCCTCCGTCTACGTCGACGGCGACATAGTCCGCGAAGGCCACGCCGGCGAGTCCTCGCACCCCGACTACAGCACCGGCCGGGGCGGAACCGGCAACATCGCGCACGCCGAGAAGACCACAGCGCCCGGAGGCGGGAGTGAGGAGATTGTGCCGGAGAGCGCGACGAGGGTGCCCGGGGAGAGTTATGAGAACTATCATACGGGACGCGGCGGGGAGGGAAATGTGCATCGGGAGAGGTTTGGGGGGCATAGTAGTGAGAAGGAGCAGAAGGCTGGGGAGACTGAGGGGCATCATGGGGGTTTGATGGAGAAGGTGAAGCATGCGGTTGGGTTGGATAAGAAGGAGAAGACGCCGGAGCCGAAGTAGGGTGAGGGATGTGGATATAGTATGATGGATGGCTTGGTTGATTTTGTTTGATTGAGATACCGCCACTTCGATCGGTAGGGTGTGGATACAACGATGCCTTTTACACGCGCAATCGCCCACCCCGTCGCGATCCAGCGCTCAACGATTTAACGCCTCCGCGCGACTAGAAGACCGGTCCGCCAACAGTGGCAGAGAACCCTGCCTCAATCGTCGGGTGTGTTCGAAGAGAAGATCTGTTTCGCGCTTGTCCATATCTCGTTGGACGATGATGAAATCGGGGTCGTTCTGTAGGGCAGTCGTCAGCAATGGCTCCACTATCATTCCATTTTACGAGGACTTACATGATCATACGCCCAAGGAAGATCGTAGTACCTCAGTGTCTCTGGGTCGAGATAATCGCGATGCACTTTTACCCACGTGGGCCGTCTTCCTTGTTTGTAGTAGTTGCCCGATGGCGCAGGTGGATAGGCATATGCAACGGGCTGTGAGTCGTCCCGATAGCGAGGCCTATATTCAGTCTCTCTTGTCGGCCGTCTGAAGCCGCCTCCAGTCGCTCTCTCCAGATTTGGGTACCACCCCGGCTCCTCGTCAACGTGCGGCTCGAATGACACTGCTTTGGTGCCACTCTTCCTTTGGGAGTCTCTGCGTTGCGGCGGTGCAGGCACGAGACTATCGTTCGTATCCATCCTGTTGTAGATGTTGATGACGGGTTGTTTGTCCCTTTCCTTTTCTTTCAACCTTTCTCTTTCCTGGGGTGGTTCTCGTCCGAAAATGGCCTCTCCATCCCTCTCTCTTTCTCGACTCAGCTCTCTCAACTCTCTTTGCCGCCTCCTCAACTCCCACTCCCTCTCCCTCACTTCCCTATCAATGTCCCTGACAGGGCTCGGAGAGCGGCTGCGCACTCTACGTCTGTACAAAGCGTACTCTCTATCGGCATCTCTCGAAGGGCCCTCGGTCCCACGATCAGGACGTGGCTCTTTGGGACGAGTGAACGCCAACCCGTAGAGATGGCCAGGCTTGACGGTCATCTCCCAGGAGCTAGGAAGGATGCCGTTCTCATCCGCATCCAAGATCTGGTACCTTCCCGAGAGGATGTCCTCGTCCATATCTCGTACTTCGGAACCCTGGTAAATTTCTCGGATCGTCTTTTGAATCCCTTTCCAAGTCCGGGCGATTTTGAACGGGAGCTTGTAGCGGCGGCCTTCGGCGTCTTCGAATCTGATCGGCTCTTCGTAGTCATCGGGGTCGAAGACCGGTCTTCTTGAATGGTCGTGAGTGTGATGTCTCGGAGTGCTGCCGTACGTGTACTGGTCTCGCAAAGCTCCTCGGTCTCTCCGGGAAAGTCGTTCATCCAGGTCAAGGTCTGCCAACTCTTCTTCTAAGACATCTCCCGGTCGTTGCCTGAGTGGCGATAGTCCACGGGCTCGACTGGGAGCGTAGTACTCCCTATGCGTTGGGGGATTATTGTACTCTGGTTCCCAGAAATCCCCCGCTCGATCTCTCGCTCGTTGCCTTGGCGGTGGCGAAGGCCGACGGCTCCGACTTGGAGCATAATACTCTCGTTCTTGTTCTCGCTCGCCGTAGTCGTCACGCAAAATTGCCGGCCCTGGCCTCTGTGGCTTCTCATCGCTGACCAAAGCGCGGATCTGATCTTCACTGTACCCGAAATCACGCAGACGCCTGCTCATCTTGTTCCGGAACTCAAGTTTCTCCTTGTCTTCTTTCTCGTTGACCTCCAGTTCTTTGCGCTTCATGTCGATTCTGATGCGCTCTTCAAGTTCTTTCTGTTCTTTCTCTTTCCTATACTTCTCTTTCTCCATCTCCATCTTCAGCTCGGCTTTCAGCTCCTCTCTATGCCTTTCGGCGGCCTTCTTCTGTTCCTCGTGCATGAGAATGATGTGGTTGGGCCGCGCCTGATCTTGTACTTGTTCGGCTTCTGTTGGCTTAAACTGTCTCCGAATGCGTGTCTCTCGCTCCATGCCACTCTTATCACGAGTGATGATGATCTCCTCGTTGACTGGCTGTTTACCTTTGTCGTTGTTAGTGCTTTTTGGGACCGGGATCATTCCCCGCTCTCGGGCAGGCAGCGCATCATCTGTCTCTTCATTTCGTGGCTGGCGCATTTCTTCTGAATTAGAGCCTTGCCTCACAGCCGTGGCCCTGCTCTTGTCCGACTTTTCTTTCACGACTTCTCGGATGATGATCTCGTCTCGTTGCGCTGGGTCTTCTACAACATCCGCGCGATAGACATACTCGATGGAGCTTTCGCGGGATTGTGAGTGATCATTTCCACCGGGTCGATCACGGAATGCTTCTCGTGAGGCTGGTCCTTTCTCAGGACTCGTACTTCGACCTCCACTACGTCTGAAACGAATCTCCTCGACTGAAACCTCTCGTGGGGGGCGAGCACGCTCTCTGTAGATAACCTCGTCATCTTCCCTCCCTCGAAAGTCGACTTCCCTTCGACCTCTAGCCGGAACATCCGTTTTCTCGTTGCTGTCAACGGCATCTTCGATGATAATCTCTTCCAGTCGGCCCTCCGCTTCGGACGAAGTGCTGCTTCTGTCGTCTTTCTCAGAGTCCTCGGATTCGACCGTCGCCCGTCTTTGAATAGCCCCAATCTCAACCTCCGGCGCATCTTCTGCAGCATTCTCTTGCTCCAGTTCGGTGGGTCTCGTGGCAATCTCGCCGCTGATCCAGCGTGTTCCTTCATCATCCTGCTGTGCTGCCTTTGTCCGAACAAGGTGAGCGGGAAGCGAGAAGTACGCCAAATACCTCAGATGAGCACCAACATGCTGATACCATTTCTCGAGCGTTGACAAGTGGCATTGGCACAGAGGACATCGTGGATCTTGCATCGACCCGAGTGGCCTCGAGCAGGCTTCCACCAGGGTCTTCAGCACTTGCGGGTCCTGGCTTGCTCCGTGTTTTGTCTGGACGTGTTGGGACAACTCTGCAGCCGACAGACAAGTGATATCGCACTCGTAGGGGCACTTCCAGATCCGATTGTGGGCGTTATGCTCGTGATGCTGCCAGTCTTGGCGTCGCTTGTACTGATGTGGTCCACTGGGACAGTGTTCGCAAGTGCAGAGGTACGGGGAGAGGTCGTCATCGAGGTGAAAGCTGGTACAGTCAATCGGAAGTGCTAATGTGGTATCATGCGGAAGGAGCAGACTTACTCCCAGAATTCCTGATCTCTTGGCTCATATTCGCCATAGCAGATCGGACACTCGAATGGCCCAGTCTTTGGTATTGACGGGAGGCATAGCTCGATCTCTTCTCCACGAGGCAGTCTCGAAGGCTCGATATCATGGACCTCCTCGATGCCGTTCTCTTTCGGAAGCTCATCGTCCGAGGTACCATTCTGCAAGCCGGCTTCTGCAATCGACGAGTCTTTGCGGAGATTCTCGGATGCACGCTTTCTGTAAATGAAGTACTGCCGCCGTTTTGATATCGCTTTCCCGAGTCGTTCGGCCAAAAAAGGTGCCACGGTTGGAAACTGTGTGGTCACTTGCTCGATATCTGCATCATGATTCAACTCGTCACCAGCCAATTGATCAGCCTGCAATTGATCATCAGGAACAGGTTGCTTCAGGCTTCCGCTCAGTCGAAACATCATATCAGTGACTCGACGGATCCTTGCAACTTGTCGCGCTTGTGGGGATATCTTCTGGGGCTCGAGGTCGTCCACCACTTCTTGATCTGATGACTCGGATCCATCCTCGTAGACATCGGTCGCCGCTACTGGATTGTCGGATTAGCTGATGTTCACAACTGCAGACGACGGTCGGACCTTGCTCAAGAAGTTCGAGTAGCCTTTCCAGCAGTGTCACAATCCAGGATCTCAAGTCCTCATTATCTCGAAGTTGATAGTCAAGTTTTGATAGTCCATAGAAGTCGCCTGGTGCCACGGTATCCAGCCATACGTTGAAGCGGGCCTTTTCGTCCCTCAGGGCGGCATCTTCGAGAGCAGCGTGAGCCTTGTCGAATTCTGCGGTGCATTTCTTGATGAGTTCTGCGATTGATGATTTTCTCTCCGCCATCGCCATGTCGGGCCAGGCCTGGATCAGCTCACTTGAGCGCCCTCGTGCAACCTTTCTCCACAAAGCAAATCAATCCTTCAAGATTGAATTGCTCGACCGGGCGTGAGCGGCTTAAGCTTGGAAGCTTCGCAGATCAAGTCGATGTGAAGTATTTCGAGAGGTGAACATAGCCCTTCAGCTGACGTGCACTACTTTTGAGGGAAGATGAGCGCAATGAGGGTGTCGTGTTCGCGCCGCCGCTACTGCAAAGCACTGCCCGGGGTGCCTGCAGAGGCCGCCGCAGCGTGGTGGCTGTTCAGTTCAGCTGAACATCCACAAACTTGCTGAACTCGGCAAGAGCTGAACGTTCAAAGACACCAGCAAGCCAGCGCTCTCCATCTTTCTTTGCTCGCCTGTGCCGTCCAGTCGCTTTCCGTCGCCCTGTGAGACTGATTCATAACTTGAGAGGCGATGTCTGGCTTCGAAGTTGCAGGTATTGTGCTGGCCGTCATTCCGTTGGTCATAAGCGCAATCGAGGCATACGATCGCAAAATCAAGGGAAGGCGACACACCCGCGAGGAGCTCCAGCTGTTGCGATTGGAGCTCATATCCGAGAAAAAGAAGTTCCGCAATACGATCAACCGTCTTTTTGGTGATGCTGTCGACAGCAATACTTTCCAACGGCTATTTAATGACATTAGCGGCAAGCTCTGGTCCAACCCTCGAGTCGCAGAACACCTTCGATACCGTCTTCAAGACGATGTTGATATATTCCTGGAATATGTCAACATGATGAAAGACTCCTTGGATCAACTGCAGAACAGCTTTCCTGTCGACATTGACAAGGTGCGTGTGGTATCTCCGATGGCAACGCCAACGAATGTCGACTGATAGGCGGAATCATTAGCACACTTTTAGTGGTTCCATCAAGAGAATCACCCTCGTCTTCAAGTTCAAAGAATACTGGTCGCTTCTTAAGACCATTGAACGCAGCAATAGCAAGCTCGAGGATTTACTCACGGGTTCTTTTGCATCGGAGCCGATCCGGAGAGGTAGACAAAGATATCCAGACTTCGAGGCGGCGAGCCGTGCTGCATCGAACATCTACAGCGCGATCACGCATGGACTTTCAAAATCCTGCGGCAACGAGCACTTGATCAGCGTCTCAATGCGATCGATCGTGGCTCCGATACGCAGTCCCATCTCGCTCAGTGACGACGAAAAGGAGTCAGTCGTCAAAGTCCTCGTGCAGCACGATGCGTCGCTGCTATCGGCTTCTCTCGGTCTCAAGGCTGTCGTTGAAGCAGATGTGAAACCCTGGTTCGAGAACAACAACGGCCCACTGATCCTGCGGAATCAGCCTCGCGACATTGGAGACCTGTGTAAAAGTCTCAGTGAAGAGAGCAGGGCTGGCGAGTCGTGCCTCGGGTTGTTGGCCGCATCTCTACCACAACTCGGAGCACAACGCTACGCTATCCACCGTCCACTGAAGCCATTCTTCACACGGCAGTCGGGAGCCACCACTTCGACTCTCTCGGCCCTTCTCGGCAAGAAGCCAAAGCTCAAGATGAGCGAACCAACCAAGCGACAAATGGCTTTTCGACTGGCCCAAGGCCTGGTACAACTCAGCGAGACACCCTGGATGCAAGCCGGTTGCGGTCGAAACGACATCACCCTGTTGCGAACTCCAGCAGGAGTCGCAGCAGACTTCCCCTTCATCACGGCTTCGTCGAAGGTACTGCAAGTCAATGGAACTCACAATATGATTAGAGGCCTCCAGCGCCGGCACATTATCCCCAACGATCTTCTCTTTGCACTGGGTATCCTCTTGATCGAGATTTGGATGGAAAGACGCATCGACCACCTGCACCTTCCCCAAGAGCTTGGGAAGGATGGGAAGAAAGACGATCTTGCAGATTTTTTGGCAGCTTGTCGATTGGAGGACCGCATATACTCGAGTGCTGGGTCTCGATATGGTGATGTCGTGAGAAGGTGTATACGGTGCCAGTTCTCCCGTCCCGAACCAGATTTGAGTGATCCATTGTTCAGGAAAGAGGTGTACGATGGCGTGGTCGCTGAGCTTGAGGCTGGGCTAGAAGTTGCGAATAGATGACAAATACAGATGAATTGCTGCTTTTTGTGCCATGACCGTGTTTTGCAGTCAAGAAAGTTCTGACCGTGATGATGTGTTGAAGTACGGGTCGGATACTCGAAAAGAAGGAGCTAAGGACCTCCACGGTTTGGTTCTAGCCAATTTGCGACTAGCTTGCTTACTCATCATCGTTTTGCCTCAGGCAGACACAAGGCTCCAGATCGTGCCTGCGGCTGAAGATGGACTTCAGCTTTCGAAGAGTCTAGACTGTCCGTTTCCCGCCAACCTTTGCACACGATCACATGTTCTCGACGCCTCTTAATGTCTGACAGAGAGACCTTCAGCACCAGAATAGCAGTTAAAGACACTCATCAGAGCGATACTCGCCTCAAAGCCATGCAAACTCCAGCTGATGGGCTCACCGCCAACGAGAACGGGATCAGCCGGAACTCGTACAATTTGCAGACGAATACCAGTACACACCTCTATGACTTACCCCAGGAGCTCCGAGATCGAATCTACGACTTTCTAATCGACGACATCAAGTACCTTCACACTACAACGAACATCAGTGTATTCAGCCAAGATGCACCGGCTGCTCCAGCGCTGCTCTGTGCCAACTCGCAGCTCTACAAGGAATACAAAGATCGGATTCCGAAAAAGCAAAGCATTACTGTCCATGGCGATGCCGGCAATCTATTGCGGTCTACTTCCCTCGTCCCGGCCGATCTGGCCAGTACCGTCGTGGAATGCACCGTCTACCTCTCGGTCTTCCTCGGCCTGGGATCATTGGCAGGTCAGATAAAGCGACATGTGGACAATGTTGGAACTTTTGCGCAGCAGTTCCCAAATTTGGAGAGACTGAACGTGAGGTTCGCGTCTCGCAATCTGGTGGGCTACAGTCACACCGAAAGAGTATCCAACCCGTCGTGGTCTTTGAGGCGGGCGCTGGACGAGTTCACCACCGATCCCCGAGTCCATGAGGTCCAGATCTTGGAATGCAACAACCATGTTGTCATTTGTCGCCGCTGTCGGGATCTGTATCGGGCGCTGAATGATCAGCCCACGAATGGGGGGCATTGCCAATGCCGTACTTGTACGAGTTTTCATGAAGTCTGGTACGAGGTATCAGAGGATACCGAGACTATGGGCACCGAGCCACGCACTTGTGACGACTGCGGGACGCACAACTTCTATCGATGGGGAACTTGGACGAAGGATGGAGGGTGGATGTCGTTCTTGAAGGAGAAGTATCGCAGTGGTGCCGCTCGTCGCCAGTGAGCTCTCCACTCTCATCCATAATGGCTCTGCATTTGGCCAGTATCATAGCTATATGTCGCAAGCTTGCTCGTTCGACTTCGAGTCTTATGCTACGAAGACGAAGAAGGTCTCTTTTCTTGCCGGTGTGTGCCTGCTGGCGGCTGCTTTACCGCAAACGACGTCAAGACCAGAAGCAACAGGCTGAAGACGACCAGCGGAATAGTGAGCCATCTTGCTGCTCTCTATGTTAAAGCTGGATTAGCCATAACCTTCGAATCATATCCCAACAGCTTCAAAACTTACCGACAACGTACAAATCTCATCAACAACCCCTCGACCCGACTCAACCGCGAAAAGGTCTTTGGCCTGACAAGTCCACCCCTCCAACGAGTACGTCCCATTATCCGGGCCGCCAAGGTCCGGCCGATATGTCATATTGGAATTGAGCTCCGCAAACGGCCCATGAAAGACCGTCGAGCTCGTATACGTCTTGACCATGGAGTACACAAGCCCAACGATAGACGCAGCCGTCGTGCCAGCGGCGAAGAACATTGAGGTCGCGGCATATCTCGACCACTCAGGACGATTGACTTCCCTCCTGCCGGCCGCCAAGATGAAGATCACGATCGGGGCTGTGGCGATTGCTATTGCTCCTGCGGCCAAGACACTTCGTGTGCTGCCGAAGTCGACTCCGTAGGCCACGTAGTAGACGTACCAGCCTGTTAGTGCATCGAAGAAATCGTCGGAGATGTTGTCGCGGTATGGTTCTTTGTAGATTCCTTGAGCGGTGTATTTGTAGTCATTGGCTTTGTTTAGGGCCAGGGTTGAGAGGGTGACTGCTGCAATACCCAGGAGGAGGAGTATGGTGGCGATTGGCGTCCAGACGAGAAAGGATGCTGTTCGCATGGCTGCTTTGCGGACTGAGACCGGAGTGTGCTGGCAAAATGATCGCAGGGGAAGGCGTTCGAGACCAGAAATATGTGAGAGTCTGGTATGAACGCTCCGCGGGATCGAGATCAGGTGGCAGTGAAAGGATACTGTATCATGCTGCTGAAGGATGTCTTGGCTCCAGTCGATGGGCGCGTGCATGCATGGAGTTGTTCAAGTAGGGAAGGATCTTCCCGCTTTAACATCATGCCTCTCTGTATTGTATTGTTGTAGCTTCGACGGCCGCGGAGCAGAAGGATTCGTGGACGAAGTTCACGAGCGAGAACGCTCCGCGGACTGGGCGGGCTTGGCGACCATGATTCCGGGTATTGATCAACTGACCAAAATGCCAGGTCGTAGAATGATTGAGTACGCCCCGATCCTGCAGGCAAGCCATTGAAATAATGGATGGCTAGGTACTCGTGCCAAAGCATGGAAGTTCAGGGAAAATCCTTCTGATATTTCTCTTTCATGAGCATCAGTTTCATAAAAGTCAAGAGCACTTACAAATCTTCTATCAGGCTCTGGTGGAGCCATCCAGCATGAATGTACTGCTCGGTACGAGACGCCGTCCTCCACACAGCGGCAACTTCTGATGAGCTGACCACAAAGGATGTATCAGCAATCATGAGCTGAAATGACCGTAACTCGCGCTAAGTCTGGTCTTGTAATTGTGCGACCCTATCCGCCTCCCTCATACTCTCACAGAGATCCTTCAATGCCTTCGACATAGACATTGGCGCCGGCGAGCTATAGCTCAAGTTCGTGCGTGCCGTTTCGTCGTAGTCGAAGACCTGTATTACCCAGCCACTGATGCTTCCCGACTCGTACATCTGGAACAACTCCTGTGCGTCTGCTCTTGGAATACCCAAAGGAAAGGTGACTTCGAGATGAGCCAACTTGTCTCCCTTGAACGTACCCAACATCTTTAGTGCATTACCGACCTGGGTGAGACTTCTGTCGCTGTGCAGTATGAGATATTCTAACGATGGCGGCAGAGCTTTGTCGAGATCGATGTCACGCCAGACTTGGAGTTCAGTCGGCGTGACAAGAAGCTTTTCGTCGATGGCGAGGCGTCGGAGATTGGTGAATGCCTTGAGAGAGCCGAAGGAGACGCCGTGTTTCCAGGCGCGACAGTTGTCTATCACGTTGGTTAACCGCATCTCGGTCAGAGTACCAGCATGACGGTTCATTGACTCGACGAGACGGGCCGGCTGGATCTTCCGTGCGTATTGACGGGACCATCGGAAGGCACCTGTCCAGCTTATTTCGAGTTTTTCCACGGCCTTGCATGTCTTCAGAAAGTGATCCAATGTAGTCGCGTCGATATTTGTGGAATCTAGTCTGATCCTTGCAACGCTCGAGGATGCCTCTGGCGGCTCCGGGTCGTAGGCCACAGTTCGGAATCCGGTGATTCCGTCCATAGCACCGGACAATGCCAGCGACGTTAGACCAGATACTCTCAGGAATGTTCGTACTGTTGAAATGGATGTCGTAGAATGATAGTTTGTAGTAGGCCAGGGCCAGGAACCCAAAAAGCTGATCTCCCGCACGAAAGGGTAGTTGCCTGTATCTGACGCAAAATCCGGGTGAACCCAGAAGAGGGACTGGATGTAGTACTGGAACTTTGTACTGCAGCCACAGTTACCAGTGGTGACAGGCCATCCCGTGAAGTCAAAATGGATGGTCTGTACTGTCGTAGTCAACGCAAGAAGTGCCACGAGCATGTCATTGAGGCATCCGTCTTTCATGCCAAGAACGAGGAGACTGTATATTTCCAGGCCATTAAATTCAAACGGCCGACATTTGCTTAGAGCACCGGCAAAATCTCGAATCTCCTCTCGGCGTAGAGGCTTCTGTACATCGTGGCGTGTTGGGCTGATGTAGAGCGTCTTGACGAGCCTCGCAAGTGATGGGCGTCTGCAGAGACTTCTTAACAGGAGATCGGTCTTCTCATCGCTCCCCAAGGATCCAGGATTCTCATAGAGATACGGTTCGGCAATGTTTCGCAGCCGCTTTGATGCTAGGCAAACTGAACGTAAGTCTCGCGTCCGCTGATGACAGCTTTGTCGATCCGCGGCATGTGCGTCCTTGGGCCCGCACAAGAGTTGAACAATGCTGTCCCACAGCTCGTCGGGAAGACTGAGCAGGTCCTCGCCCATCGTGTGTTGGCGTGGTGAAGTGTGGTCAAGGGCAACGCGCGCGCGTCGAAGTTGGGGAAGGACAGAACACGGCAGCTTGTGGGTCTAGGCCTCCGTAGTTCAACATGGCTGCGACATCAACAGAGATACTGAGAGATTGAGATATGTGTGCGGATTGATCAATGCAACGATTTACAGACGGAGAGATTTAGAATCGAAGTCTGAAGGGATAGATTGAAGAAGTTAGAATCAGGTTTGGGGTACTGATGATTTCATTGATGTTTTATCGTAATGACGATACATTCGCTACAATGTGGCCGTGGATGAACGGCTTTGCTGCCCCAAGCTTTTCGCTGGCGACGAACGCTCACTTCAACGAATCACTCGGCGCGGCCTGTGGAGTCGCAGTGATAAAAGCAATCTTTCCCGAAGCTCGAAGTCTTTGACGACAAGCTTCGTGTCGACCACGTGAGCCTTCGAAGTAACGCTGGTCGTCGCAGCCTGCAACGACCGTGTCGTGCTCGGTTCCATGTCCAGCTCTCTCAACCATCCTCACGAACTCAGCACCTACTCCAGCCCAAGCTCCTTATAAAACGCCTCCGTACTCGGCGTCCGATGCAAAAACTCCTCAAGAGTCTTCATCTCATCCTGGCTTCCACCCTTCTCAAGCACCGTATGCCGATACCTCCGTCCCTCCTTGCCATTCATAGGATCCTTCTTGAAAACCGTATAAAACATATCCGCAGAGTAGACCTGCGAGCTGAGGTAGCCATAGTATCCCGCATCATACCCACCGATGAGATGGCCGAAAGTAGCCTGGCCATGACCCCAGTGGTATCCCTCGCCGAGCTCCTCGGGGCCGTCGAGTTTGGAGATGTCTTTGCGGAGTTTGTTGTAGGTCTCGCTGACGTCGAGCTTCTTGACATCGGCATGGGAGACGGGCTCGTGGACAGTCATGTCGAAGATGCCGAAGTGGAGTTGGCGGAGGTTGAAGAGGGCGTCGTTGACGTGGCGGGTGTTGATGATGGATTGAATGAGGTCGTCGGGCATGGACTCGGGTGGTTGTGCGGCGCTGTTGTGTTCCTTGTACTGCTTGGTGTACTCTGGTGAAAGGTATGACCAGTGCTTGCTGAGGGACTTGAGTTGGGATGGCGTCCAGCACCAGTTCTCGAGCATCTGAGATGGTGCTTCGACAAAGTCGCGAACTGTCGAAGTGCCGTGGAAGCGACTGTAGATAGTCCTCGAGACCAAATCGTGGATACCGTGGCCAAGCTCGTGGAAGAGAGTGACGACCTCGTCATGCTTGAGCAATGAAGGCTTCTTTGGAGTTGGCTTGCTGAAGTTGCAGACCAGTGCGGTCGCTGGGTACCTCCTCGTACCGTTTTCGTTGATGAAGCCGGGCTGGAGGTTGAAGTTCGCAGCATGACCGTACTTGCCCTCACGAGGGAAGAGATCGAGGTAGAGGTAGCCCACGAAACCGCCGCCTTCAGCCTCGTCATCCCAGACAGCGAAGACTTGGACATCTTGATGCCAAACGATGTCATTGCCCTTGCCCGATTCCGAGATCTGGTCGCGGTGCTCGCCCTGAATCTCGACGAAGTGAAGACCGAACAGTTCCTCGAAGATGTTGAGCATACCGCTGATAGAGGTCTGCAATGGGAAGTATTCGGAGATTCTCTGTTGGTCGAGCTGGTACTCCTTCTCGAGCATCAGGGTGTCGTAGAAGCGATGATCCCAGAGGAAGTACTTGTCGGCCTCGCCAGTCTCGGCCTTCTTGAGCTCCTTCAATTTCTCGATCTCCTTCAGTCCACCCGGAGCAAGTCGCTTGCGGAGATCGCCAAGGAAGTCGTCAACAGTTTTGGGGGTCTTGGCCATCTTGTCCTCGATTCTGAAAGTAGCGTGGTTGGGGTAGCCGAGAAGACGGGCACCCTCGTCTCGCAGGATGATGGCCTCCTTGAACAGCTCGACGTTGTCCGGGCACTTGTTCTCGTTGGCGATGAACACCTTCCGTCGAACCTCTGCATTCTTGCAATACTTCAAGGTGGGGAAGAGATCGGGATATTTGAAAGTGAGCCACAGCTTTCCTTCGCTGGGAGTGTTCTCCTTGCCCTTCATCAATCCGCTCGTGACATCCTCCGGCACGCCCTCAAGTTCCTCAGGAGTAAGCCACAAGCCACTCTTCTCCTCGTTCAGGTTCTTCTGGAAGGTGATACTGAGCTCAGACAACCGCTTCTTGATGGCCTTGAATCGATCCCGATCTGGACCAGCAGGGATGTTAAGACCCATGCGCACATAGCCTTTGCGATCCTTCTCCAACAGCCGCCGACTCTCAGCGTCCAAGCTCGAGTCATCCTTCTGCTTCTGATATGCCGCATCCACAAGCTTGTAGATGTCCTCCCGCATGGAAGACTCGATCGCAAAGTCGTCCATCATCTTCTCGGCCTCGGTGGATGCATCGCGCACCTTGGCATCTGTTGATACGGCCTGGTAAAAGCCAATGATATGTGACTCGAGAGACATGCGGTTGTCATCCTGGGCGAATGGCAGCTCGACGTTGTTGAAGTTGGCATTGTCGGCGGAGACTTCCTTGACGATCTTGTCCTGGAGAGCTTTGCTGGTCGCAATCAGGCGCTCAGTGTTCTTGACGAGACTCTCGGGGGTGTGTGTGAACAGCGGAGGAGCTTGTGGCGGCTTCTTGAACGTCGCACCCATGGCTGTCGAGGTGGTGATGGGCCGCTGGATGGGGAAGCTGAAGGGCGGTTTGGGGGCGGCGAAGTGGGCGACGAAGGTCCGCAAGCGGGGCACGATCTGGGTGAGAGCCACAATGGCGACGAGGGCGAGGAACAGGAGGAGCAGCGGACGGCGGAGCAGCGAGGAATATGTGCCTTTGGGCGCCAGCTTGGATGTTTGGGGTGGTGAGACGCGGTGGCGGGTGTCGATGGACCCCACCGCCGTCTCTCGGGCTGAAAGTCGGCCTGAATAGACTTCGCCTTCCTTACCACCAGGCGGTGACGACGATATCGTTCAAGAATAGCAGTCGTGTGCTTCTTGAAGATCAGCCGTGGAGGCCTCAATGCAGGTCCAGATTAGCGAGATGCAGCTTTCGCCCTGCTGACCAACCTGGAACTGGCCGGCGTGCGCGATGGCGGAGAGCTATGTGGCTGGCCGAGTCGCTGCTGAATAAGGCATAGGTGTCTTTTAAGCACAATGGTATCAATGAGAGGACGATGGGATACGCAGTGAGTCGCTATCTGTTGAACACTCCTCGAGGACATCATTGCTGACGTTGCCCAGTATTCTGCGACATGCGAATTTCCCGTGGCTGGGATCCAGCCTTGCTCGATCCCGGCGCTATACACATCTTCCAAGACCACCAGTGGCAATAGTTTGTACGAGCTGAACAGACACCATCGAGATGTTCTGTCATCGCAGTCGCCACAGCCGAGAAGGGCACGAGAATGAGGCTGCCTGGATGGAACTGCATTCAGCTGATGGCCTCAAACATGGTCGCCAAGACGTCTTCAAGATTGCTCTTCCCATATACGGACAATGCAGGAGAGATGTCATATTTCACGGACTTAGAAGAGCGCGGGCGACATAGCCATGGATGAGTCTCACATCATGCAGACCGCCATCATTATATCATCCTGTTGGAACGACCCGAAGGCGACAATCATAGGCCGCCGAGTCCTTCACCATGTATCCAATCTCCCTACACGACCGCTCAAGTGTCATCCATCGATCCACAAGAATTCCAAAACCGTATTGCACCTTTCTTCTCGCGACACCGCAGCATCATCTCTCACATGGACGGTGGATCGCAGCGGATGACCACGGTGAGGTATCTCCATTCAACAAGCATTTACTGATAGCCTACAGTATATCTGTACTAACGCCGAATCCTAGCCGAAGTCTGTGCGACTCCTTGTTGCGATCCAGCAAGATGGATACAGCCTGAATGGTCTTCGACATGAGACATTCAGCCAGCAGCGGCCAAACGAGAACAGCATGGTGCTCAAGCAATGAAATACCATACATCGGCTCGCCAACGACGACCACGGCCGACCATCGACCCAATCCGGCCATACTTTGCTTCCAGGTAGTACTCCTGTGCATGCAATGCCTCTATCACAGGACCTCCGTGGACGGAAGGAGATCTTCTTTTCTTTGGGTGTACGAGGGCATCCTTCTCGGCGTCTTGTTCGCAAGTTCGGCATCGCCTTCGCAGTTTACAACCCCATATCGGTTCGCGACCGAACGATGGCACCGTCCGGACTCTCCATGGATAGCGTGTATCAAGGACCTTATAGCCAGATCATGCCCGTACACCATCTTATCTTATCTGATCGGTTGATCTATTCCTCTTCGCATACCCAGCATGAAGTCCATCTCGCCACTCAAGATCCTCGAGCCTCACGTACACCCAGACGTTAATCCCTCCCCTGATGGCACCATTAAACCTCGCGGACTGCAAATCGCAGAGGCGACAACCAAAGTCTGGAACCGGAAGACTCTGGTCGTCTTCTACATCGTGTAAGTGAGAAAGAGACTCATAAACCTCCGCCGTGCTGATATCACCAGCATGTGCCTCGTCCAACTAATCCAAAACTTCGCCGGCGGCTTCACCACAGCTCTAAACCCCTTCATCACCTCCTCCTTCTCCTTCCACTCTCTCACAGCAACAACCGGCATAATCGCCGCGCTCGCCGCCGGGCTGGCCAAACTCCCCCTCGCCAAATTCCTCGACCTCGTAGGTCGACCCCAAGGTCTAGCCCTCGCCATAACCTCCGAAACCATCGGCCTAATCATGCTCGCCGCGTGCCAAAATGTTGAGACCTACTGCGCCGGACAGGTGTTTTTCCAGATCGGTTTGCAGGCGATTTTGTTCATCCAGGTTATTCTTGTGGTTGATACGTCCGAGCTGAGGCATAGGGCGCTGAGTTTGGGGACTTTGTCGATTCCCGCGCTGGTTACGACTTGGATTACGGGGCCGGCGGCGCAGAGTGTTCTTGGGGGTGTTGGGTGGAGATGGGGGTTGGGGATTCTCGCTATCTTATGTCCTATCATCAACTCCTTGCTTGTCGTCCTCCTGTGGCGGCAGGCGAGGCAGGCGGTGAAGAGTGGATTGATTGTAAAGGACGATACCAAGATCAACACATCCACGCACCATCGCATCGGACGAACAATCCTGGACTTCGACCTCCCCGGCATCCTCATCCTCCTGGTCGGCCTCGCCCTCTTCCTCCTATCCTTCAACCTCTGGACCTTCCAACAAGACCACTGGCGCTCACCCCTCATAATCACCTTCATAACCATCGGCGGCCTCCTGATCATAACCTTCGCCATCCACGAATTCAAATTCGCCCGGACACCCTTCATCCAGTGGTCACTGCTCAAGAATAGGACGGTAGCAGGAACCTACCTCTTCGCCATAGCCAACTTCTCCGCCTCCTTCATCTGGCGCTCCTTCTTCTACTCCATGCTCATCGTCGTCTGGGACCAGAGCATAACCCACACGACCTACATCGAGAACATCGAACTCGTTGGCGCGGCCATCACCTTCCTTGCTGTCGGAGCCCTCTTCCTCGCGTTCCCGAAGCTGAGGATCAAGTGGCTGGTTTTTGGATTTGGGGTGCCATTAATGATGCTTGCACTGGGTCTGCTGTATTATTTCCGGTATGATGATACGGCGATCCGGTTTGTGATCATGACACAAATCTTCCACGCCGTAGGCGGCGGCATCGTCGCTCTCTCCGAACAACTAACCCTCATGGCCGTCGCCTCCAACACACAAATCACCGCCTTAATCGCCGTCGCCGGCGTCTTCAACTCAATCGGAATAGGCATCGGTTCGACTATCGCCACGGTCATCTGGACTTCCGAATTCCCAGCCAAACTCGCACAATACCTCCCTCCGCAGCTCCTGCCGCAGTTGCCCTTGATATATGGGAGTTTGCCCGCGCAGGCGGCGTTTCCGAAGGGGAGTCCCGCGCAGGTGGCGGTTGATAGGGCGTATGGGGATACGGAGGGGTTTGAGTTGATTGCGAGTCTGGCGCTGCAGGCGCTGAGTTGGGGGTTGGTGCTTGTTTGGGAGGATGTTGATTTGAGTGGAAAGGGGGAGGAGGGGGCTGTTTTGGCTTGATTGGAGGGGAGGTGAATTGCAGGAGGTCGAACGGAGAAGGAAAGGAGAGAGGAGGCGTTTGAAGGGTGCTGTACTTCATCCAAGACATGCAGGACCAACGGCGAAGACGACATGTTGTGAATACATAATCCTTATCTTATGAGTCTTGTGATTATCTCTCTGCGTCGATTGATGTTCGTCTGCAAAAAGGAACATCCAGCACCTCAGCATCACATGGAGAAGACGTCAAAGTCATTGAAGCAAGTCTGGTCTGCTGCAAAACATAATAAACGTACACTTCCTTCCTGCTTGACTTACCTTGGACAAAAAAGAAAACGACCAAGTCCAAAAACTTGACAAAAAAGAAAGGTGTTTGGTGGAACACTCCCCCTATATTACTGTTAGAACATGTTTGAAGGCAACTCGAGAGCGGCGCTGCTTACCAGATAGGCTCGAACTATCAACCTCCCGATTGCTTGACTCCTAGGAGCGGTAACAGTCGAACGCCTGAAGGTATCGTTAGAATTTGAGTCAAGCACTGGTGGTTGTGGTTCACATACGCTAGCCAATTCTAATGAATGTTAGCGAATGCTCTCATGAATTGTTTCATGAATGTGTACTAACGCGCCATGGGGGACTTTGATGTCCTGTGGTGCTCAAGATTTCTCTTGATTTGATTGGTGCGTTGAAGTTTCGTTCGGTCTATGAAGGTGGGAGCTGGTGTGGGTCTGGCGAGATGGGCTGGTGGAAGCTACAGGTAGTTCTGCGAGACAGCGATCATGTTCGAGGATTTGATCCTGGTCAATAGGAGAACGATCGGGAAAGACTGTGCAAAGGGAGAACGAATTGTGACGGAATGTGAGTTTGAACATCAATGTGAACAAATCAATCGGACACCAAAGGCAGGTAGGACCGCTTTCCCGGAAACGATGGCTTCGAACTTTCCCTTCTCCAGCAGCCTGCTTGATCGTTCCCAGCCATTGCAACAGCAACGATATCAACGACACGAACATGCAGACTTCAATGACATCTTCAAGTCGAAAAAGGGGCGTTCAATGTCCATCCCAAACAGGAGAGTGATCAGCCTCGGCCAGAGGTCCCTCTCGGCATTCAAATCCCCGCAGAGCATCTCATCTCACTGCACTCACACCAAGTACATATCGTACTCTTTAGCATTCACCAGGTAGGAGTAGACCTCACTTTCATCTCTCTCCACGCCACGACATAGCAGGACAGCTCCAATGGCACCCATAACCTTCAAACCCAAGCTCGAGAACGCCCAGCCGCCGACAAAGTACTCCATCATATCATACCCAGCCGAAGGTGTCCTCCTCGTAACCCTCAACCGACCGAAAGACTTGAACTGCATCAATGGGGAATTCGGACAAGAGCTGGATAGGATATGGACTTGGCTAGATCAAGAGCCCGCTCTGGTTGTTGGGATCATAACAGGGACGGGAAGGGCGTTTTGTGCTGGGGCTGATCTGAAAGGTAGGACAGCATGTCAGATTGAAGATGAGAGGATGAAGAGCTGATGATGAGGATGTATAGAATGGAACAAAGTCAACGAAAAAGGCGACAACCGCACAATGTCCAACACAGGCTTCGGCGGCCTCTCCCGCCGCTCCGGCCGCAAACCCATCATCGCCGCCGTAAACGGCATCTGCTTCGGCGGCGGCTGCGAAATGATTGTCAACTGCGACCTCGTCGTCGCCGCAAAGAAAGCCACCTTCGCCCTCCCGGAAGTCAAAGTCGGCGTGGTCGCAGCAGCCGGCGCCTTACCGCGTATAATCCGCACCGTAGGCCGTCCGAGGGCTATGGAGATGGCTCTGACCGGCCGACCGGTCTCTGCGGATGAGGCGCTCGATTGGGGACTTATTAATAAGGTTGTGGGGGATCAGGAGGGGGAGGTTGTTGCGGCGGCGGTGGAGTATGCGAAGATGATTGCGGCGAATAGTCCGGATGCTGTGATTGTTAGTCGTGAGGGGATTAAGTCGGGTTGGGAGGGCATGGGGGCTGATGAGGCTACGAGGTGGGCGTTGGAGTATTGGCAGCCTAGATTGCAGGCGGGCGAGAATTTGAAGGAGGGCGTAAGAGCTTTGTAAGTCTAAAGAGCGGAAGGCATATCTTTGCAAGTCTGAGACACATACTGACCTTTACTTTTAGTGTGGAGAAGAGGAAGCCGAGGTGGGTTGGGAGTAAGTTGTAGATATTCAGATCAATTCGATGAGGTGGCATACGGTGTGTTCATGTCTTTGCAATGTCTCAAATGTATCAACATGTGCTTGTGATTCAGCAGTTTCACGCCGGCTTTGATTGGCTCCACCGCTTCGAGCTTGCGTGACTTCAGCTTGTGATCCAACTTCTGCACATCTTCAACATCGTCCATCGAATCCTCTTCAAGACAATCGGCAGTACAGAACCACGGACTGTCGAAACACTGGATCACTTCACAATTTCGCCGCAAGAAATTGCCCCGCAGTAGCCAGCTTCTCTCACCTGCCACCAAACATCTGCAAGAAAAACAAGTGGCAATCACCAAATACAAGCACTTGGTCGCGATCAATCCAACAAGCCTCCTCATTCCGATCAACCTTCAAAATGTCAATGATAACCCTAACCTCCCTCCAACGCATCTCACGCGAAAAGCTCGCCGACCTCGTGCGGTCCAAATCCCCCGGCCTCGCAATCATCGACGTCCGCGACACCGACTACATCGGCGGCCACATCATAGGCTGCCAGAACGTCCCGACCAACACGCACGACTACAAGATGCCGGAGCTCGTCCGGACGCTGAAAGACAAGGACACGGTGGTGTTTCATTGTGTGCTTTCGCAGCAGAGGGGTCCGAGTAGTGCGTTGAAGTATTTGAGGGAGAAGGAACGGTTGCTGGGGAAGGAGGAGGGGGAGGGGCAGAAAGTTTATGTGCTTGATGGGGGGTTTCAGAAGTGGCAGGAGAAGTGAGTGTTGCGTGGTGGCGATGGGGTTTGGTCGAGCGAGTGCTAATTTGTGTGACTAGATATGGCGAGGATGCGGAGCTGACTGAGGGGTATCAGAAGTGGCTCTGGGAGATGGAGTGAACTTGATATGCCGCGAATTTGGAGCCCTCAGGTTGGGCTGTGACGATTTCACTGACCTTCCTCATTGTGTTACATGCACAAGCGACCGAATGCATGTTCGACGATTAGAGCATACCGAAAGCACTCATTGTCGCTGCTTTGGCAATCGAGGAAAGTACTATGAGCGGTCTCGAACAGATCGGAAGCTACCACTCACGCGTAGAGAGAACGGCGAGGGAAACTTTCCAAGACTTTCTTCTCGAGTTACCCTTTCGTATTCTGTTGGTCTCTTTGACAAGAAAACTTCAAGACTCTTCCATCGGGATCTCCAAGCTTCACCTTCAGCACACAAAAGTTTCCATCTTCATTGGAATCAGACATGTGTTTGCTTTTTCTCACAAGAGAACTCTCGTAAATAGAGCATGTGTGTGCTCAGTCTCGATGTCACATATCTGGCGATCCAACACTTCGAGCTAAAACACTCGCCATGAACAGAAACTTCTCCAACCCCTACCAACCCCAACCCCAACCCTTACCCCCTCGCTCCCCAATCTGCATCTACAACTGGTACGGCCCAGTCCCAGATAACGCCAACCAATTCAACATCAACGTCTGGTCACAGCCCGACGGAATGTACCTCGCCGACCTCGACATGCCCTCCATCTGCCCTGTCAACGTCTTCCATCCCAGACATTTGACCGAAAGCCCCGGATATGTGGAAGTCTACATTGCTATGGACCCACAGACTTGGACGCTGGGGATGAATGTGGCTGTGGGGCCGATGACGAGGGTTAATGTGAGAAGGACGGCTTGGACGGCGGGGTATTTGGAGGGTGTGGGCGGGATGATGGGGCAGCAGGAGGAGGTGGGTGAGCGGGGGGTTGGGATGGTTTTCGGTGGGAATGGTGGGAATGGAGGGGTTGTCAATTGGGCAGCTCAAGGAGGCCCTTCGGCTTATGCGAATGGTGGGCGACATCGTGGTGGTGGAGGTGGGTTTGGTAGCAGGGGTGGCTATCAACAATGATGGTGTCAACTTCGGGGGCCTCTCCAAGACGAGCAGGAGGGAAAATTGGATGTGAAGTGTCGAGTGGGACATCATCTGAGGTCGATGAAATCGGAGTGCGACACGCGAGCGTTGGAACTCTTCGTTGCATGTGGGTGAAGTGGAAAGAGCAAGAATCGGCTTCCTGCTAAATTTCGACGCCCTGGAACTGGCGCGGAGACAAAGTAGATAAACCGGTACTTGCATTAGCAATTGCATGAAAATAACTGCTTCTCACAAGAAGGGCCAATTCTTACGAGAGGTCGTTGCTGACAGTTTTGCAAAGCAGATCTGCCGGGTCAAATATGACCTTGCTTTTACAATTCTTTCATAGCATTCGAAGAAGATCTACTCTAATAGCACTCGTCAACACGAGGCATCGTCGGTATTCATCATTCCAGGCCCTGCTCGTCAAGTCGTCGAACTCCATCGCAACCCAAAGATGTTCGTTGTAGCTTCTAGAGCGTCAAGATCGCTCACTCTTGTCGCCGTGGACGTCTCAATCGATAAAATGTCTTGTTGAAAGTGCCGGCCTTGGTTGTACAGGTCGCGGGCTCCGAATGGTGAAAGTCGTGGTCCGGGTGAACCCTGGCGTTGCATCATGTCGCAAGCACCGGCAAGACTTGGAACTTGTCCTCAACGCCGTATCACTATTGAACATCAACAACGTCAACAGAGATCCCGACTTGCGCGGAGATGACCGAGTTGTGGGTGAGGCAGCCTGAAGTGAGGTCAATTTCACGTGCTTGCCTGATCTAGCGGCCCGCTTGGCGCCACCCACACCTTTCCTGCTCTAGAAGCATCTTTTCCTCAACTACATCCTACTCACCAACATCATCACCTCGCCGCCGCCGGTTGCGCATCTCATCATACCGTCCGTGTATCGTTCTTCTCACCCTCAAACAAAGACTTAGACTTTGCGTCGCTACCCCTGTCACACCACACCGGCGGAAGCCGCATCGGAACAGCGCATTTCCCAACACCGCCACGCTCTTTGCTCCCCGAACCTCTGTAAGCACCCGTCTTGCGCTTGGAACTGACAAGCAAACACCCTTTCCGTCTGAGAAAACATCAAGCTGATGTCCTACCAGTTGCACCCGTCCTGCACCGACGTCGTCATGGACAGAAACCCAAAGCGGATCAAACGCGGATTCGATGGTCCTACTGCCATCCGTATCCGCTATCAGAGTCCGCCTCCAAGGGATGACGACGGCATCACTGCCTATCTCGCCAGCGGCAGGAACATCAAGCACTTTGAACCTCGCCACACGCCTCCGGATGCCTGCCTGGCACAGGACGCAGCACTTCATAAGGCTGAAGTGCTCAAAGCGGCGGTAGAAGACGCCAAAAATGCTCGTCGAGATAGCGCGGTCAATACTGAAGCCGCACTGACGGTCAAGAATTCCGTGCCCGATGTGAAGGTGGAAGAAATCCAGCCTGAGCTAAGGTAAGCCGCCCCGAATGTCCCTCCTCAGAATTTCCCCACCGTGGAACAACCGCGGAAACATATTCATCATCACTTCACGATCGAATACTAACTCCTCATAGCTCACCAAAGCTCCCATACCGAGCACCACCGCCGAGAATCAACAGCAAGCTCGATGAGCCGGTGGCGCGGGCTCCTTCATCCTTCTCCACAAGCCCCAAATCGGTGGCAACTCCGGCCATCACAGTGGAAACAGCTTCACCACCGCCACAGAATGACTCTCTGCTAAGTTCGCCACAGCCTGACCGTCGACGCAGCTCTGCTCGCCGAAGATCTGGCAGAGGGACAAGTCGGGACGACTTGGAAATCAACGGCAATGCATTGCTTGACCCCACCAAAGCCACGGCTGGGATCCAAATCAAGCTCTACAAGGACCGCAGGGGCAAGTGGTATGAGACTGATACCGATGGCAGACCGGACTGGGCTGTTGATGAGAAGACGATCACGAAGGCTGCTCCCGCCAAGCGACGAGAGAGTGCCTATCTCAAGCGGCACGAATGATTGACGGAAGATCTGACCACTCCAAACTGGTATCCAGGGCTGAACTTGGGTAGCAGTCGAGGAGGTGCAGATGGTCCAGCCCATCGTAGAGTAGGCATTGCTGGCAGGGACTGTCTCTCTACCGCTCTTCAGGCGGAAGACTTCGACGAAGTGTTGGTGGGGGCCTCAAGGCTGCGCAAAAGACCTCGACCAGTTCTAGGTCGACCTTGGAAACCACATGCAGTCGCTGATCTCTGATTTGAATAGCTTGGAGAGGGAGAATGGAGCAGTTTTCATGTTGTGCTTTGGGTCTCTTTCATTCTACAACTTTTCCGCCGCCCTTTTTAAAGCCGCCGGCGGTAGGATATTCAAAAGTCCAAGCAGCTGCTTCAACGCCTCCAAATTGCCCTCAAATTTCCCCTTTATGACATCCAGACGCGCCTGGGCAAGCAGTTGATAGAGGTCTTGCTTGGTGACTGTGAGCGTCAAGTCGGCTGTCTTCGCCACCTCCCAAGGCCTCGCCGAGGATTGTGGCCTATGGCTTAGAGTCCCGTTATTGAGACGCATCAGATATTTCGCGTCTTCTGACGACATGTTCAAGAGAATGGTAAAAGAGGGAGTCTTTCCTTGAGCATCCGGTTGTGACGCCTTAGGCCCATCGAGTTCCACCGCCAACGCATCCAGCCACTGATCAATCGTGGAACCCGGATTAATAGACGACAACTTCTTCGTCTGCTGTCCAAGACTCCTCACCGCGTTCGTCGCTCTCGCCGGCGCCCGTAGATTCTGTGCCGCGGTAAGATAGAAGTTCCTCCAAGTTGCATTCTCCGCTCCAAAGCCCAGTTTCTCATAGACACCCGCCAGGTGCCTCTTCGCTTTCTCGTTGCCTGGCTCGGCAGCAACAGCATGATCCAGCAGTGTCGCCGCAAACCGAAGGTCTCCGTCAGCCACGAAGCCAGCGGCTTTGTCCAGTACCGCATGAACGCCGCCCATGCACGCCACATATCGCCTGCCCTCCTCCGCGCGAGGGTGTTTCCAGAGATTGGCGGGATTGCCGTCGAACCAGGTCATATATCGCTGATAAACAGCTTTGACATTATGGCTCAGAGATCCGTAAAGGCCTTGCAGATGCCATGCATTCGCCAGCGCCGGAGGGAGAGTCATCGTCTCTGCGATTTCCGTCCCGTTGTACCCGAGGTTCATCATCCGGACCGTTTGGTCGTGCATGTAGCCGTAGAGATCTCTTTGCTCGGAGATGAATTTAATGATGTTGGGTCGGCCCCAGGTTGGCCAGTGGTGGCCTGCGAAGAGGACGTTGGCGTCGTGGCAGAAGAGATCAATTGTTTCATCCAGGTATTTGGACCATTTCTTTGCGTCCCGCACCAGAGCTCCACGCAAGGTTATGATGTTGTGCATTCCGTTCGCCGCACATTCGGAAATGCATACTGCTTTGTGGTCTGGGAGGTAGAGATTTATTTCGGCTGGTGCTTCGGTCTCGGGGACCATTTGGAAGATTATGCGGACGCCGTCGATGTTTCGTTCTTCGCCGGTGGTCTTTATCAGGTCGTTGGGTGGGATAAGAGCTGTGCTGCCTCTGGATGTTACTAGGCCGAGACCGACTCCGACTTGACCTTGGGGGCCTCGGGGGAGGATGTTGCCGTACATGGAGACGGAGCGTTTACGCATGATGGGCCCGACGAAGATTGCTTCGCTGGTTGCTTCATCCATGAAGCCTTCTGGGGCTATGATGGGGATGTCGTACTTTCCGTTGGAAGTCTTTGGTAGGACACCAAGTGCTCCTCCGTAGTGGTCAATATGTGAGTGGGAGTAGATGACTGCTTTGACTGGACGATCGCCGCGGTGCTTGTAGTATAGTTCGAGAGCAGCCTTTGCACACTCAGAAGATATCAGTGGATCCATGATGATCACACCGGTTTTGCCTTCTATCATTGTGATGTTGGAGATGTCGTAACCGCGGACTTGGTAGATCCCTGAGGTCACCTCGAAGAGGCCATGGATCTTGGTGAGCTGGCCTTGACGCCATAGCTTTGGGTTGACAGTGCTCGGGCATGAGTCGTCGAGGAAAGAGTACTCATTGTTGTCCCAGATCGTCTTACCGCTGGAGTCCTTAATCACTGGAGGATCGAGGGTGGCGATCAGGCCTCGTGAAGCGTTCTTGGTAGCAGCTTGATCATTGAAGCTAATCTGCGAATCTTTGGGTGCCATTGGGTATGATTAGTCTCGAGGCCCTGGAAAACGTGTTGGTCTTGCTCGATCTGCTCGATAGTCAACTGACGGCCGTGTGTCTCAAGGCTTCGGGTTCGTCGAGAGCAGTGAAAGAGACGACAGTGAAAGAGGTAGAGACGTCAACAAGTGCTCTAGAAGTATTTTGTCTGAGCAAGATCCTGCGAGACCTTGCGAGTAGGGGTGCAGAATACCTATCCTGGCATACTGCCCGCTGTCTCCGATCCTGCTCGATTGACCTCGGTAGAGGGCTTACGACTTGGCAGTAGATTGTCAATAAGACTCTCGAATGCAATTCTCTCCAAAGCATACAAGCTGTTGATGATAACAATCATTGACAAGTACAAAGCAATGTTCTGGAAAGTGTCTAAGGGAAGGTGTCATGAGCGGCCACAGCTTCCTTCTTTGGCTGGCACGGGATTTGTGGGGCCGTTGTCGGAGATCAGCATTGACGTCGTCCGTGAATGAACTTCGTGACCTCCCGTCGGCCATCATTGCGAGAACGGCTTTTCACCCTGGACTTCCAATGATGTGAGACGGTCCAAGTGGCAGGCGACGAAGCCTGTGGACAGTATAAAGAAATCGACGAAGACTCGGTGGTCCCGCGCGCAACTTCCTGAGCAGAGCATCAAGTCTCCTTGCATTCAAGCACAATGACAACTTTCGCGTAAGTCCGCGTCTTTCAAGAGATGAGATATTGCTCAGACTGAATGTTGGGAATAGCAAAGCATCGTTCGGTGCTGCCTCTTACGCCGCCTTCCGCCCTTCATACCCAGAGAGCCTCTACAACGCCGTACTCGCCTACCATCGAGGACCCAAGAAGCTATGTCTAGATCTGGGATGCGGAACTGGCATAGCGACAAGAAGCATGGGCAGTCGATTTGAGAAGGTGATAGGAACAGACCCGTCTGCTGGCATGGTGAAGCAGGCAGAGCAGAACACTCCGAAGGAGCAGTATCCCAACATTGAGTTTCGTCAAGGCGCTGGAGAGAGTACACCTTTCTTGGGAGATGGCACGGTAGACTGTGTCACTGCCGCGCAGTCTTCACATTGGTTCGATTACCCCAAATTCTGGCCAGAGATGAAACGTCTTGTAAGATCGGGAGGAACAGTCGCATGCTGGGGATACAAAGATCATGTCTTCGTGGACTCGCCGATAGCAAGCAAGATCTTGCTCGACTACCTGTACAACAAGAACCCTCACAAGCTGGGTTCGTACTGGGAGCCGGGTCGTCAGCATGTGAGAGACAAGCTCCGGATCATCCAGCCACCACCCGAAGATTGGGAAGATGTCCAACGTATCGAGTATGAGCCAGGCACCAACGGTCGAAACTCTGGGGATGGTCATTTGTTCATGGAGAAGCGAGTGACCGTGGGAGAATGCAAGGACTATGTTCGAACGTTCAGCTCGTATGTCGGTTGGAAGGAGGAGCATCCCGATCAGCAACCTCGAGCAAGAGGAGGCACAGGCGATCTTACCGATCAAATGTTTGATGAGATTGCTGAGAGCGATGCGCATTTCAAGGACGATAGCAACGTGATTGATATCGAGTGGGGAAGCGCTTTGGTGATGTGCAGGAAGAAGTGAAGACATGCTCGGATCTGTTCGACATCACGCATGCAGTGCAACTATGCGACGGAGCATTGATCAAAAGCCTATGACCTGACCTGGTTCAACGCTCTCCTCAGATCTCCAGCAAGTATGGGCGTCTCGAGTCACTACGATCTGCTGTGCCTTCCACAATGGTCAATGGCAATGCTGCATCGGTATGCCTCGGAAGAAGTGCGAGATTACGACAGATTGATCTACCACCGCCTGCACCTGGATAGAACGCCTCGTGTGGCGATCAAGCGACGGGACAAAGGCCTGCTATCACCAGACAAGACTTCAAGGCTCGACAGAGGACTCGCCCAAATGTGACAACCATTACTTTGACCGCAATGAATCATGCGTCTGCACATGGCGAGTGTCATCTGCGAGCCGTCTTTAGGCGGTCTGAACTTCACCGGAGATGCTCTGTATTTCAATTCCCACGTACAGACTGGGAAGGTGGCAGCGTCAATGGCTACACAGCGACCGCCATGGGCTTGTAGATAGGACTGCTGTCCTACAAGCCACCCTGCCTCGTGGTCGATTTGGGACCGAGCCTCAGAACCTCATTTGAAGAGACAAAGGCCACCGGTGAAAATGGAAAAGGCTGGAGTGATAGCTCTATAGGGTACCTGCATCGCCGTCCCCAATTTGGTCGACTTGCGGTCGCTTTCGTCAATATCCTCTGTCTGCAGAAGTATCATGGCATCCTTAATACGATGGCTCGCGTTTGCCTTGTTCATACTGGGCATCACCGTCGCTCAACGCCCAAGTGAAGGTAAGTTACCAAGATCTCGACAGAGGCCTTGCTGAACCGATTATAGCTTGTACGTGCTCAAGGACAGTCACGTCTACAGTCTATACAGACAACACGACTGCCGGGCCTGGGCCAACCTCAGCGGTGGCATCGTCGAGTACCTCTTCGTTGTATGGCACTTCATCAAGCGGACCAACTCCCTCATCTGTACCAGCAAACAACACCTCTCCGAGCGGTGCTTGCGGCGGGTCTGAGCAATTCGTCTGCCCGGCTGGACAATGTTGCTCTCGAGATGGAATTTGTGGCACCGGACCAGCAAGTTGCGATGAGGGCTGTCAACCTTCATTCGGCGCATGCAATGGATTTGGCGTTTGCGGTGGACAACTCGGGCTGGTATGCGCTGCTGACCTATGTTGTTCTGGATCGGGATATTGTGGCAGCGATGACGGGTACTGTGGCGAAGGATGCCAGCCGGCATTTGGGAGCTGCAGCGATACGGCTACTCCTTCCAGCAATCCCACGTCTACTGGGCCAGAGCAGTCATCTCCCACTGGTAAAGCTGTTCTATAAAGACGCTCCTACATGTCTCTGACTGTTTCAGCAGATTGCGAATGTACAGTAGTGAGCACGATAATCACATCAATCGCACCGCCGTCGGATTCTTCTCAGCCCCCGAGCTCAGAGAGCACCTATGTGACTTACACGCCCATGCCACCACCTCCGACTCCAACGGAACTCTCTACGCCTAGCGATTGGACGAGCTACACGGCCATTGCATCCCAGGGCCCTACGATTACCGCACCACCTAGCAACGATACTGTAACGTCCTCGACGCCACCTCCGACTGATGACTCGACCATAACATCAGATATTCCTCAAAGTATGTTCTGTCTTCGGTCTTCCTCATTCGGCAGCTAATATACTCATAGGCTGTTCTTGCTCTGTCACCTCGACGTCCACTATTTACGCAAACACTTCAATCTCTCCCGCAATAAACAGTACTCTGCCGTCGAGTAGCTTTCCAACATCCTCAGCTGCTGCAATCCCCACATTTGCTCCCGACTCCGGCCGGTGCGGAGGAGCGACCAGCCTACAATGCCCAGGTGGATACTGTTGCGGACCAGAGAACTGGTGTGGAAACACAACACTCTTCTGCGGCCCAGGCTGCCATGCCGAATACGGACTTTGCAATCTGGATCAGAGCGAAGGCAAATGCGGCGGTACGAGGCCTGTTGTGCTGTGTGCAAATGGCGAGTGCTGCTCTGGAGAGGGTTTCTGCGGTCGAACTCAGGGGTACTGTGGGCTTGGGTGTGATGCCAGCTTTGGACAGTGCAGTCAGAATACTACCGAGGGGATATGCGGAGGTGACCTTTCTCTGCTTTGCCCTGAAGGGTCTTGCTGCGCTGGGAATGGAATATGTGGGAACTCGACTGAGGCGTGTGGATACGGATGCCAGCCTGATTATGGGTATTGCGCTGCGAGTCCTTCGATTGAGCCGTCGCCACCCCCAACTGCAGGTAAGAGATCTGACACGATGTATGTCTAGCTCTTGCTGACCCTGTCTACAGCCTGCGACTGCGTTGTTACGACGACGATTACGCCAGTGACCAACTCAACGACAGCCCCGAGTACAAGGCCTCTGCCTCCTATAACGAACTCTACGAGCACGCTGAACTCCACATCAACGACCGTGCCAACGACGAGCAGCTCCACATACACCCTCTCCGATCCGTCTTCTGTACCTGTGGCAAGCACCACAGAACGTCCAACGTCTTCACAGCCTCCGTCAAACGCTACCTCTTCGAGCGACTCACCGTCGATTACTGCGATCACACCACCATCTTCCTCATCTATCCTTACCCCCACGAGCACGACGACATCGACATCGAGCATTCCCGATACCACTCAAAGCCAGACGAATACGACGATGAGAACAACAACATCAATGACTTCAAGCATTCCAAGTTCCACCCAAAGTCCAGCTAATTCCACATCGTCTAATAGCACGTCGCTGCCGTCAACAATTACCTCGTCCCCGAGTCCATCGACCGATCTGATCCTGGAGCCATCGATCACTTCAACACTTTCCACTTCAACAACTACAAGTACGTCTTCGATTCCAACGCCCACGGCAAGCGACAGCTCGAGCCAGCCGCCAACGAGCGAGGACCCTTCTTCAGATATGTCTGGGACAACAGAGCCGGCCACTGCGACAGAAGCCTCAAGTGAAGTGCCGACCACATCCTCTGAGAGCTTGCTCCCAACTTCTACAGCCCCAACGTCTACTCTATCAAGCACGACTATCCTTCCCACAACAAATTCTACTACTACCGGCAGCGCCGTGGATCCAAGTACCAGCTCATCTGTCCCGGCTGTGCCATCTTCGGAGCCCAGTAGTATACCGACCCGGTCGCCGTCAGATCCTGCCTCATCAACCACTCCGCCAACAACGCGGACAGCCACCAGCGCTGTTTCTGGTTCGGAGACATCACCATCAACGGAGCCGAGCATCCCTCCGAGTCTTACATCACCTTCGTCTATACAGTCTACTCCCACAACGCAGTATTTGCCCACAACGTCTTTTTCTTCACGACCGAGAAGTCCAACTTCGGTTCCATCCTTATCAAGAACAACACCGAGTAGCGGCTCATCGACGTCAGCTACGACAGATGCTTCTGCATCGTCAATATCGTCAACAGTCTCGATTCCATCTTCGTCTTCATCCAC
Organism: Zasmidium citrigriseum; assembly: GCA_002786025.1. Lineage (NCBI taxonomy): Eukaryota > Fungi > Ascomycota > Dothideomycetes > Mycosphaerellales > Mycosphaerellaceae > Zasmidium > Zasmidium citrigriseum. Next base: position 225,898 of record NHNW01000023.1, read on the forward strand.
GAGTCCAACAGAAATAGTCAGCTCCCAGGAGCCGAGCCTACTCCCGATTCCCACTTCACAGACAATCGTATCGTCGCTTTCCCCATCAAGCTCTACTGAGTCATCATCATTTGTTCCACCAAGCACGCCGGAGACGATTAGCGGCTCTCAGACTACAGCTAGCTCTCTGCCACCTTCAATCACTTCGTTTCGACCGACAACCACTAACGCTGCGTCAAGAATATGTGGCCAATGCACAATAGGTATGTTCTCATGGCCAACAATGATGAATGGAGCTGACCTTGAGCAGTGGGCGGCAGAGTCAAAATCTTCTACACAACCATCACTAATACTTTTACCACGACACAGCTGGTCAATCAAACCACGATTACGGGTAGTCAAATTGTGCAATCTATCAGCACGACTACGTATTCTTTGGGACTATTCGACCTCAATACGATCTATGCGACAAATGACTGCGGTACGGTTGGCCGCACGTTCCCCAGTACAACGATATCCTTCGAGGGACACGATCTCTCGACCATTGCACTGGGCACGGCTCGAGAATTGGAAGTCGATTTGCAAAGGGTCTCCGATCTCATCGCCACGTGCGTTACTGCTCCTCTGCCTGGACCCGCGTTACCCACGGGCGAGGTCGCATGGGCGTTGGTAGTGCCGCCTGAGTTAAGGGGATTGGATCCGGAATTTGAGACCTGCGAACCGGCTCTGGATGGGTGCTATGATCCCGTACAGGCATACACAGAGGCCATTAGTGAAGCTCGACCAACGCTACCGGGACAGACAGTGCCACTGAACATTTCGTTCAGCACTACACGTTTGACGGAGGCGACCCTTCCGCTTCCTCCCGCCACGGCGATTATCAATGCATCGTCCGCCTTTCCGACTGTGCTCGAGGCTGTGGAATCGACTTCATCTACACAGGTCGCCGAAGAAACCAATACCAAGACGTTCGCAGGTGTTTCAATCGACAGCTTCCCTTCTTCGGTTAACATCCCAGCGGTTGTGGCATTGACCGCCTCGCAAAGCATTCTCGAAACAGTCGAACCGGTGGTGGTGCAGGCACTCACGGAAGTATTACCTACCAACAGCTCAGCGGCCACACCTTCTTTGCCGCAGCAGACGGTCAACGCCCCACCGTCACTCACATCGACGCCAAAATCTCTCTCTGAAGGCCCGATTGCCGTTTCCGGAGCCTCGATAACGGCATCTGCGTCCTTGGTCTCTGGAGACTTGACAACCACAGTCAGTCAAACCCGTAACGTCACTTTGGAGTTGCTGCCTGTCCCGACCTTTACTGCTGCTGCGGCTACTCTTCTGTTGCCGGGGCGCTGTTGGATTATGGCACTAATCGTAGTGGTCCGCACGCTTTTGGGCCCTTGAGTCTGCACAAAGGCGGATTTATGTGTCACCTGAGGTGATACTGCGACCAAAGACTTTGTTTAGTATATAAAAAGCGGCTACAATCTAGACGTTTTGAAAAGCAGTGACAGAGTGCGTAGGGAGGTGGCGAGATGATTTGTGCATGGAAAAGTGTGCTTCCGATACTGATAATTTTAATCTACCGCCAAAATGACAGCCCAAAACGCCGTCCAATGACCCATCAGCAGCTCCTGGGTGGTCAATGGAGACTGTTCAAGCCCCTGAGTCGACTATGCTTGTGTGCACCCTGTTTTCAACCTCAAAAACGAGCTGAATGGCCCTCAGTCCTTTACCAGCCAGGCGACAAAACTCAGTCCCAAAAACAGCATCAACAAAAAAATCATCCCGCACATATACAGCTCCAGTACTACCTGAGCTTCCTCCGACCTCATCGGGATATCCCACCTCCTTGCACGCTTCTCCTCTTCCCACAATCCTTCTAGAGTCGCGTAGTGTAGGACTCGAAGGACATTCTTCCTCTTGAGTGTCCTCTTTCCGTCTTTCGGCTTGATAGCAAGAATGATGTCTTTGATCTTCTTGGCGGCACGTGGTTGTTCTTGCTGTGCCAATGTCTGTGAATAAGACATGTAGCCTGAATTCATCCTCCACGAGTATGGCTCCTCGACCTCAACAGGGGTCTCGGCGTTGCGCAGGTTGATGGAAATGCTCAGTGATCCAGCATACTTCCTGTGATAGAGGCTCGTCCGACCGTCCGGCAAATTTCGAATGTGAAAACCAGCCAGTGCCTTCCAAACATCGTCTCCGACGCAGTTGATGAAGCGCTCCCAGACACGATTCTCGAGGCACATGTTGAAAGTGAGCGCTGCGTTGTACAGAACTTGGGAGATGTATTCCCGTCGGATTTGTCGGTTCAGTCGAGTGATGACAGGCGTGAAGAAGAGGAGATGGCGATGGTCTTCCAGAGCGAGATAATGGCGCTGCTTTTTGTAGTGCTCTGTGGTCATTTTGCCAGATCTCTTTCGGCGCCTGACCTGAGATTGAGAGTCGCACCATGGGCACGGTAGAGTCTCTCGATCGCCTTCGCCATAGAGGTCGTAGATGCGGTTGCGGATCTCGCCGGGGAGGCCCATGAAGACGACTGCGGAGGTGGTGGGGTCGGCATTGTTTGGCGGGTTTTCGAGGATGGGTCTGCGCGAGTGCTTCGGTTGAGGGTTGCCTTTGTTCCGCTTTCTCGACGATTTCGCCATGGCCAGCCGTGTCTTCTCGGGGACGGACTCGGATGTCGAGCAGCAGAAGTTTGGAAAGTGCGCCAGAGGTCATGTTGTGAAGCTCGATGGTTTCTGCGACCAGTACTCTGGACTAGCGTGGCGCTATGACACTCGCTTGGCGTTAAATTGACGTCATTATCACATGAATGGTTGCGTGAATACAAGTGTTTCAGGAGATTCGTATTCATTGAGCAAAGACTCGAAAGATTCCTGTACACAGGTTGGATCATCATCTTCAACCCTTAAAGAGCGGTGAAAGACCGCGTAACTGGTCTCAATCTAGATCTTCGTGCTGAGCAAGATTCCTGGTCTTGATCATCGCTTTTGTTGTCATCCACGCTTAGATGCCGCCCAGCACATCGTCGCAGCAGAAGCTATCCGCATACTCGGCTGCTGACTGTGTCAACAGCAACATGAGGGCCCTCCTGTCTGAGATGGATATCGAGCCCGTAGCTAAGAGGCATGGGCCACTCGAGAGGAAACTTGATGTCTCTTTCCACTCGCTGCGGCTCACTCCCCTCGCAAGACATTTCAGAGCAGTCGGAGTGCGATTGCTATGTCTTGACGAATGCCGTGTTCGGCAATTACGAGCGCACAATTGCGAGGCTATGACTTCTCAGCGCATTGGAAGCTTCGTTGTGGTGGATTTGCAGACCTTCCCGTAGGTGTACCCCGGACTTATGCAAAATTTGAGAGAAGCTCGTTTTACTCTGTCAGAAGTAAATTGTAGGTCATTTAAAGGGTCTGAAAGTATCGCGGCAAGTCCGACATGAGCTGCGGCAGCTGCTCCAAACGAGCAAGCACGGTGTCCGCTTTTGGCGTCAAGCACTGCGAATTGAAGCCTGATTCAGCTCTCGTTTAGAACACCCACCTGATCAGCCTCTGCAGTGCCCCTCAAGAAAAGCTTTTCGACGCAGCCATCTTCGTGGAGCAATATATACGTCCATCATGTCTGCGGCTCGCAACACTCCCACGACCTTCAATACCCGGCTGTCAGACCCCAACTGAAAGAATGAACAGCTACCCACCTCCACCACCGCTCTCAGGCCCACCACCACCCAGCGTCCCAGAGGGCTGGAAAGCAATCTGGAACCAGCAGTACAATGCCTGGTACTATGTCAACACCCGCACAGAGCAGACACAATGGGAGAAACCTGTCGAGCCGTCGTATCCTGCACCGCCTGCTGGACCGCCGCCCAGCTACGAGACGAAGCCGAATGCTGCGTCGAATGGAATGACTAAGATTGAGCGACTTGAGAAGCAGTTGGCAGAAGCGAGACTGCAAGCTGCTTCTGGGGCGAAGAGTCGAAGTGTGCCCAGTCCTCAGCCGCCGGCACCGCAGGGCGGGCAACAATACCCCGGTCAGTCCTCGCTCTATGGTCAACCATATCCAGCCGCCTCCAATACGAGTACGCCGCCCGTGTATGACCAGCAACAGCGCGCGATGTCACCACAACAGGCACCCTATAGTCAGCCACCGCTTCCTTACGGTCAGTCTGCAACTCCATACGGCCAGGCTGCACCTCCATACAGTGGGGCTTATCCGCCTACTTCTCCACCACCCGTACCCTACGGAGCACAGCCCTATCAGGCAGCACCTCCTCCTACTGTCGGGTCACCTCCTATTGCAGGTCCAGCCCCTGTTGGGGGAGCGCCCGTCGCTGGGGGACCAGAGGCCAAACGAGGTGGCCTCTTCGGTCGACTCAGCTCCAAATTCGGCGGATCACAGAGTGAAACTCCAGTTGCCGGAGGAGTCGCATCGCCTCCTCCAGCAGGTGCTCCAGCGCAAGGCAAGAAATTTGGAACCGGAGCAATGCTGGGTGCTGGAGCATTGGCGTTGGGCGGCGGAGCGCTGATGACGCATATGGTGCACTCGCATGATGAGCATTTGCGGGAGGAAGGGTGAGTCTGATATTTAATTTCGATGGGTAGAATGCCGTTGTGCTGACGGTCTCGTCTTTCGATAGGTATGAAGAAGGGCGGGAGGAGGCCGGCGAGCATCATCACCATGATCATTCGCACAGCGACTGGGGGCCAAATATCATCGTCAACGAGAATCATACGGAGAATGATTGGGAATTTGATGATGATCGTGATGATGACGATGACGATGACGATGATAGTGATAGTGATTGATTGAGTCGATTGTGAGAGTCGTGAAATCGGAAAATCCGTCGTGCGGGACGGTCTATTGCCAGGGGAAAGTCGTCTTTACTGTGTTCGACTGTCAACCGGACAAACTCTTCAACCTCTCCACCGCCATCTCAATCGCCTTCCTCGCCTTTCGCAACGCAGCCTCTCTCTCCTCTCCTTCCACACTCTCAATCGACCAAGGCGCAATATTCATTTCCAAACTCATCAGATTCGCCAGCTCCTTCCACTCCCTCGTCCTCTCGTATCCATACGGCGTGGCAACGCCCTGCTCCGCGAGGGCTTTGATGAAGCTCCTGTACATCTCCACCGGCCAGTCCGGATTCTGCGTACCCTCTTCATTCAAGATATCGTCATTCATGACATAAGCGAAGAATTGCGACCAGGTTGGGAAGAAGCCGCAGAATTCGAAGTCCAAGATACCGGTTATGACGGAGGGGTAGTATTCTGAGACGAGGATATTCCGCGGGGCGAGGTCCGCGTGGGTGAATACAAACTCGTGAGGTTGGTTTGGTTTGAGGATGGAGAGGCGGGGGAGGGTGTTGTCGATGCAGTCTTGTAGCAGGGATGAGAGTGGCGAGCGGTTCGGAGCGAAAGCTTCTTTGGCTTCGAGCTCGTCCGTCAAGCAGCGGAGGTTCATTTGCCAGTATGTTAGCATTGATCCCATCGGAGGCGCGAGTCCCTCGGCCATGCCCTGGAGACCGTATATGTAAAGAGGCGGAAGACTGGTCCTGACTGCGGGCATGTAGCGAGATTCTTGATCGGCGTGCCTGGAGAATTTGATATCGCCGGCCCAGGCAGACCATGGGATATTGCGTCTCCAGCACAGCGTGATTCGGACCAGTTGATCAACGATGGATGTCTTTTGCGCAGAGGTCAGTTTGCCGATGTCTAGAGGCTTTCCAGGAAGTCGAGTCATTAGGATCCATCCTGGAACGTCGCCCTTCTTGAGCTCATCAATATCATCGACGACAAGATCGCCATTGCCTCCACGCTTCACGGCTCTGCCAGACCCAGTGGACCAAGCAAAGACCTTTGGAACAGGAACTGTCGGGCAGAATGCCTCCTGCAAAAGCAAACAGCCAACCTCATTCTCGATCTTTTCGCCCCCAAAGAACCGCCCATTGACCTTCAAGATGTACTGCTTCGCCGGCTGGCCACAAGAAACCGCATAAATGCGATTATTGAAGGAAGTAAATTGTTCCGGTTCAAGGAAGATGCTGCCGCTCGATGCCGGAAGCGCGTGCTTGCAAATGGCCTGGATCGTGGCTTCCGGCAGTGCCACGCCATGATGCGGCTGATGCGGCGGTGTCTCGCTTCTTGCGTCTTCCATCGTGCGTTTTGGCGAGCCTGAGGCCATCCATCGTGATGATCTTGATGATGATTGGAAGGTGGAAGATGATGAAAGGTGTGGGTTTTCGTGAGTCAGAGAAACGGGCCCTGAGCCGCGCTTACCTGAGCACGGACTGTAACGCAAGGCTTTGCTGAGCTGAGGAGACAGTGATCGAGAAATCGAGAATTTTCCTCGCAAACAGTGATGGGAACAAGGTTGAATCAGCAGCTGACAGTACGTGAGACTTCTACAACAAGAAGAGATCCCCGAAAAAGAGGCATGCAAAGAGCAAAAATATCGAGAATTCCTCGGTCTCAAAAGCCCCAGAAATGATATCTCCTTTGAGTCCTTTCGAGAGTTGAATCCTGCATTATCGAGAATACTGCCTTTCACGAGGTCCCATTCAGCACAAATGGCCAAGAGTATTACGTCAAAGCTCATAAAAAGAAAGGCATGTGTAAGAACACCCCGAGATCTACTCCCGAGTCTCGGCCCGGATACAGATTCAACGGTACCGGCTGCAAACTCAAAAGAACAGCAACACTACGCAGATTTTCGCTAGCGTACCAAACATCGACACCAATCAAGTGGTCGGCATATAATCTCTTGAGTATGACTCAACGCTCATTTGTGGGTTTGTGTTCGACGTTTCCGAATGAGAGTTCGAGAAACTCACAGGCTGTGTTGAAAGTGTTTGTGTTCTATGTAGGTGAAACGGGAGGGTAGGTGATTGTTTTCGATTGCGTGGTCCAATGAAGGCGAGGATAGAGGTGAGATCTCAGGGAGTTCCTATTATAGATGCTCGTTCTCCGTGTTTGATGAATTGATCATGCTGTTGAATGGGCTGTAAGAGGGCTCAGGGATCGGGTTGGTCGTTGGGGAATGAGCGATGTGATGGTCATAAACTCGAGAATATCGTCAGCGGACTGCGGGCGACTTTCACTCGTTTCCCCTTCGCTGTGAGGACGGTACCAAAGGCACCCATCAAGCGCATCAGCACAAATTCGAGATTTTCTGGCCCTCCAGCTGGCGTGACTGCGCCCTCACAGTGCGCAATTTCTCACACAGGAGGGTATATCTATCACGCCTCCGTCCACTCCGTACGTAGAAGAATGTCACACTTCACATGCACTGCCATCCCCATTCTCAACAACATCCCCAAAACATACCATCGACCCATCGAACCCCATAGACAGTAAGCCCCTTCTCGGAGAACAGCCTCAAGATACCCGCACGCTCACACCAGTAAACAGTCCTCACCGCCGCCATCACGATGTGCAAAACAATCGAATACCGCTTCACCAAGTGCACCCACAAGCACATAAAACAAGACCTCTGCCGCGGCACCTTCACCAAGGTGGACCACAAAGGCCGCACCGTCGCTCTCTGCGCAGGAGCCCGTATCTCCAAGGGCGGCAGGCTCAAGGGCAAGACCTTCACCCTACCCCTGGCTGGCCGCTGTCCGCCATGCGAGAAGAGGGTCTTCTTGCGTGCGGAGGGTTTGAAGGCGAATAAGTTTGCTGATGAGCATGAGGGCGAGGAGGGGAGGGAGGCTGTGAGGGCTTTTTGGGCGTTGAAGGATAGATTGGATGCGGAGATGCCGAGGAGGGCGCCGAGGGTGGAGGGGGCGTTTGATAATGAGCCGAAAGGGAAGCCAAAGGTTCAAGCTTTGGCTACGGTGAGGAGGCATCCTTTGGCCACGGTGCAGACGTGTAGTGAGGAGAAGGAGGAGGGGGATGTTCTCTACGCCGGAGCGGTTTTGTGCGAGGCTATTGATGAGGAGGAGGATGAGGACGATGATCCACCGATAAAGCGCAAGAGGGTTTCGCCTACGATCAAGAAATGTTCCGCTGCGGTGGAAGATGATGAGGATGACGACCCGCCCAGGTCAGGAAAGAAGATCACGCTTGCGGCCCGGCCGAGACCAATGGCTGTGGATGACGCTTAGTACACTCGCGGTCAAACAAGAGGTCTTGTGGTGAAAGCATCCTATGAGGAGGGAAATTTCTTTGGTGAAATGTCGCCGATTCTCGATTCAAAGCTTTGAGGGTTGTGTAGGGCTGTCTGTTGGCATGGATTTGTGGCATTTCTAGGAGAGAGATTGGAGATTTGTACCTCAGTTTCCTTGTACCTCAAGACTGTGAAAGCCTTCAATATTGGCAAGTTGTCAACAAACACATCGTACTGCATCAGTTGCATTGCTCGAGGGCCCGGCTGGTCTTCTTACGTGACGGAGGATCGATCTTCGCTATGAGTACGAACTGATATCCTGTGAAATTCGGAGAATGATAATTCCATTCCAAGAATAACTGTCCACTGTTTGGGCGTCCATGTGATGATTGGTGGTCAGCAAGAAAACATAAAGGAAGTGAGGTCAAGCGGGATCAGCGGCGGCTATCGGCTCGCATCCGTGACGCGCATTAGCGCGAAGTCTATCTCCGCACCAGCCGCAGCTCAGCCACGCGTACCACGCAGAAGGCTCGACTGCTGAACGAGGCCGCAGCCAGCACATTACCTCCTACTCGACCATGTGAAATACATTCAATAATGCCGTGACCTCCTCATCACCATACGCCTCCTCCCATTCTTCCGCCGCTTCCATCCACGATGCCGTCGCGCCAGGCGTCTGTCTCCCCCGAGCGTCGCGATTCCGGCAGCGCCCCGAACTCGCCCAGCAAAGATGGCCTCGCCAAGGTCGAGCTCTCCGACTTGGACTCGAGCCCGCCGCAACACCCGATCGAGCAGGATCTCATGCAGTTGGCGAGACTGGGAGAATTACGAGCTATACAAAAATTGTTTGATAGCGGGAGATATACGGCTAGGTCTACGGACGACCAAGGCATCACTGCATTACATGTAAGAGCAAGCAGCGGGGACATGCTCTGAGACAAGGCTGACACGCTCCTAGTGGGCGGCCATCAACGGACACTACGCCCTGTGCCACTTCCTGATCCAGTCCGGCGCCGACATCAACGCAAGGGGTGGGGATGCTCATGCTACGCCAGTGCTGTGGGCCAGCAAACGATTCAATCTGCAAGTCGTATCTTTGCTCCTTTCGAATGGCGCGGATCCGCTACTACGGGATGATCAAGGCTACAACTTACTCCATTCGGCCACGTTGGACGGTAATGTCTACCAGCTCATCCTCCTTCTCCACCAGCCGGATATCCCCGTCCACGTCCCCGATGCTCAAGGACATACCTCCCTGATGTGGGCTGCATATAAGGGCTTTCCAGCATGTATAGACATTCTTCTTCGATTCGGCGCCGACGTCCATGCTGTGGATGATATGGGCTTCACTGCGTTGCATTGGGCACTGGTCAAGGGCAGCTACATGTGCATCCAGAAGCTGGTCGAGTATGGAAGCGATCGATTCGTCAGGAGTAAGCCTCCTGAGGGCGAAACCGAGGGTGATACTCCGAGCATGACCGCCGCGAAGATGAAGAGTGAACGACAATGGCGTAAGGCGCTTGTCGATTGCGGCTACGATGCGTCAGGCAATCCTCTCAACTTTCCCATCCCGATGGTCAAAGATCGAAGATGGTTCTTCAACCGATTCTTCTTTTTCTGGCCATTCGTTCTCGGCGGAATTCAACTGCATATGCTGGCATTTCTCTCGATGTGGGTTTCAATACCGGGTGTGTTGATTGTGGGCTTTGGCCTTCAACATCTCGTTCAGAAGCTTCTTAGGTGGGCTCCCAGCGACATGAACCACATGCATCGAACACCTTTCCTGGCCGGCATCTTTGCTGGCACCCTCTTTTGGGTCGGCGTGCGTTACGTGCTTCGCATACTGCCGGGTAAGCATGCTCCTCCTATGATCTGCCATTTACTGACATTACTAGCCACCTTGTACACCAACTTCTTCCTCAACATCCTATTCGCTTCATGTTACGGCCTTACCACCTACTTCTACTTCATGACGATGACCGCGGACCCCGGCTTCATCCCCAAAGGATCGAGTCGAGGCCAAACGAAGAAGACGATTGACGAGCTCGTAGAGCATAACGCGTTCAACGAGACCCATTTCTGTACAACATGTATGATACGCAAACCTTTACGAAGCAAGCATTGCAAGCGGTGTGGGAGGTGTGTTGCGAGGGAGGATCAGTGAGTCGAGACAAATCTCCTTGGGCACCTGAACCCTACTGACTTGTTACAGTCATTGCCCTTGGGTGGACAACTGCGTGGCTGTCAACAACCATAAGCACTTCCTGTTATATGTGACTTTTATGATCGTTGGACTTGGATTTCTGGTCCGACTCACTCTTGCTTGTAAGTGGTCCACTATCACTGAGAATTGTCTCGATACTGACTACGTCCAGACCTCGAAGTTCTGCCCGAGCCAACAGAGCCCACCTGTACAGTACTCAAAGGCCCATTCTGCGCCATGTTCTCCAAGGACCCACTCACCATCATCACCAACATCTGGGCGGTATTACAGCTCACATGGACCTTCATGCTCATCTTCGTCCATCTGGTTCAAGTTGGCAAGAACATGACCACTTTCGAAAGCATGCGGACAATGGACCAAGTCGGCCCTCTCATGTCAGTCATCACAACCGGAACCATGAACCTCGACAGCGCACAAGTCACCGAAGCAGGCGCCGGTCCCGACGCAGCAGGCCACGCCCACGGGCACGGCCACAAGCACAGCCACAAGAAGCAAGAAGGCTGCATGTCACGATGGGCGAAGATCCTCGGCATCGACACCTTCATCGCCATCGCATTCCAGGGCTATAGAGGCCACAAAGACAAGAAACATACACAGCACGTCAAGAAGCAAAACCCCTTCTCAAGAGGCATTTTCCGGAATTGCCAGGACTTTTGGATGGATGGACCTATCTTTGGACGAAAAGAGAGTAATAAAGCTCTCTTAGGTGGTGAGGTTGTGGATTATGCGAATATGTATGATGTGCCCCGCGGTGGAATGCAGTACCGTGGGGGGTATGAAGCTGTGGCGACGGCAGAGGAGGAGGTCTAGGTTAGCGACAGTTGATGGTTGGATTGTATAGCATCTGTATACCTGGGAGACGAAAAAGTCCACATCTCTACACAAGTGCGGATATGAATTGCACTCTTTGGCTATGGTTTCCCGGCTGAGCAACCCTTTGGTCGGCCTGCCGGAGCCGAAACTCCGCTGATGAAACAGCAGCAGCGCAGAGCGTTCCTCAGCAACAATCGTATCCGCATCCGCATCCTTGACGTCGTACATCAGCTTGGGTACCGTCGTTCAATCGACCTAGATGAGCTAGTTTATCAATAGCTTGCCCTCAGTGAAATCTCTCGAAGGATTCTCGACCTATCACAGCTCAGCAAATTAGATGTATTATAGAGAGGGTTTCGGGCGTCGGAGACTTGCATGTGCCTCCAGCCGCAAACACTAGCCAGGAAAGGCAAGTAGGGGCCTCACGGATATACCACTCGAGGCAAAGCTGACTGTTCGATGGCAGGGATGGGGATTTGATGGGGGTGGTATAAGAGAGGATAAGCCTGGCCACGCCGGTTCCCTCCAAACCCTCCATACCATCGAGATGCTCTCCATCGACGCTCTCGACAACCTCTCACTCCCAACCCTCCTCCTCCTAACAACCACCCTCCTCCTCTCCCTCCTCACCCGCACCCTCTACCGCCTCTACCTCCACCCCCTCTCACACTTCCCCGGCCCAAAACTCGCAGCCTCAACCTTCCTCTACGAAGCCTACCACGACATCCTCTCACCCCCAGGCGGCCAATTCGCAACGCACCTCACCCAGCTCCACTTGCAATACGGCCCCATAATCCGGAGCTCGCCCTCGGAGATCCATATCCAAGACTCCGCCTGGTTCGACATTTTTGTTGGCTTAGGTCCGGGACATGTGAGGGATAAATGGGAACGGGCGAATCGCGCGAATGGGAGTCCGGGGAGTTTGGCGAGTGCGACGGGGCATGAGGTGCATGCAATGCGTAGGAAGGCTCTGAATCCGTTTTTTAGCAAGAGGACGGTTAATGAGCTTGAGGGGAGTATCAGAGCCAAGACGACCACCTTGTGCCAGAAGATCGAGCAGTGCTCGAGGGAGGGGAGGGTTTTCGAACTGGGGACTGCGTTTACGGCGTTGACGTTGGATGTTATTACGGAATATTGTTATGCCAAGTGTCAGAACTGTTTGCAGGAGGAGGATTTTGCGCCGAGGTGGAAGAGGTTGATGATGCAGCTTTTTGAGAGTACGCCGGTGGCGAAGCATTTTCCGGTTGTGGCGAGGGTTCTTGCGAGTTTGCCAAGGTGGATGGTTAAGATCATAAACCCTGAATTCGTTCCTTTCTTTGAGGCGCAGGATTTGATTACGGCGCAGGCGAGGGAGATTTGGCTGGCTGAGCAGGGGAAGGAGAAGGGGAAAGCTGGAGATGAGGAGAGGCCGAAGACGATTTTTCATGGGATTCTTGAGTCGAATCTGCCAGAGCGGGAGAAGAGCATGCAGCGGATGGCGGACGAAGCCTTCGTTCTCATTGTCGCTGGGGGTGAAACGACTGCCCGCGTAGCAACTGTGATTATGGCGCATCTCTTGCAGAATCCCAAGCTATACGCCCGTTTGCGAAAAGATATCGCCAGCGTCATGGGCGGCTCCGAACTGCCGTCTTCGCGGTTACTCGAAGAGATCCCCTTCATGAAAGCCGTAATCCAAGAAGGCCTCCGCATCGCCGCACCAGTAACAAACCGCCCCATGCTCATCGCCCCAGAGGAAGACCTCAAATACAACGAATGGACCATCCCCCGGGGCACCCCAATCTCAATGTCGCTCCAATCCGTCCTCTTCGATCCAGAAATCTTCCCCAACCCCCACTCCTTCGACCCCGACCGCTGGATCCGCGCCGCGGAAGCTGGCGAGAGACTCGATAGATTTCTGGTGACGTTTTCGAAGGGCTCGAGGATGTGTATTGGGACGAATGTGGCGTATGCGGAGTTGTATATTGCCGTGGCGGCTTTGGTGGCGAGGTTTGATTTCGAGTTGGTGGGGTTCGAGATGAAGCGGGATTTGGAGGTTGTGAGGGATACTTTTGTGGGGATGCCGAGTAAGGAGTCGAGGGGGGTGAGGGTGAAGGCGAAGCCGGTGGCGAGGGGGTAGCGTTGATGTCGAGTAGAGAGAGGGCGATTGTGCTGCTTCCGAGAGTATCGAGAACGTCCTCACGTTGGTGTTTTCGAGCATTGCCTCGCACATACTGCATGGGATTCTCGTTTCTCCTTGTTCAACGTCTTCGTCTTTGAGCGGAATGCGACTGTTCAAGTGGCGAACGTGGTAAGTGACCCTGTCAAGTTGCACTGCCCTACTGTCAAAGCGGCGCAGAGAGAAAAGGCTCTGGCAAAGCAGGCTGAGCGTGCTGGCTCAATTGGCTAGACTCCATCATCTTCTGGACCCGTCGAAGGATGCGTTCCGTCTAAGAAGTCTTGTGTTGAAATCTTGCTGTTCGTTGTTCTAGTGGAAAGTGGGCATTGAACGTCGTCCAGAGTCGAGATCACTACGTTGCGGTAGTCCTCTCTGCAGAGGATCTCGCACGACCAGGTCTTCTCCGAAGGCCTCTCGACATTTCGTGGCAAGCCAGTTGGCGTCTTCAGTACGAGAGTAGGCTTTGCTCACTGCATAGGTCCGCTCCATGATACGGCGAACGGTAGCATTACCCTGCACATTCCCTGGCAATAGTCTTCGTTCCGTATCGCGTTGACGGATGAACTGCAGCGCTGCACTCGCATTCGGCGAGGAGGGATGAAAGAGTGCCAGTTTCGCCTCATTCAAATCATGCGCTTCCGGATTGAGATTGAAAAGCTTTGTGAAGGTTGCAAACTTTTCGAAGAGTGTGGAGTCGGTACGGTAGTACCAGCCGCTATTAAGAAGACCAACAAGTTCCCAGAACGCTGGCATCAAGGAAAGCGCAATCACCGGAGGAGCAGGCTTGATCTTCTGCGCACTTTCCTTCAATTTAGACAGCTCTAGAAAGCAAAGCAGCGCGCTATCTGCCTTGTTATGAGCGTTCGAGATGCAGAGAGACGCCACTAGATTCCGCAATAAGCTTCCTCTCCACGTGTGATCGGGAGTCATGTCGCAGGGCTGATCCACCTGGAGCCATTGGATTATGGCGCTCTGACGGCCTTCCTGCACCGCGAAGTAGCACAGCACGACTTGTGCATGATAATCCGAGGTCACTAAAGGTATCCATAACTTTGAATCGGTCCAGAGGTGTCTCAAGGCGAGTGATGCAATGGGTTTCTTTCGGGAAGTCAGGAAGTCAAGCCGTTTGGAACGAGGAAGGGACGTGATTTGCTTCCAGGCTGCGAGCAGACACACCCTGACGATATGGAGCGTTGCCTTTCCTTGCTTAATGTGGTCTTCCAAAGCGTCGTACGGGTCGAGCTGAGACGCTTCTAGGCTCGCTTTGAGGAGCTCAGCATTCGAAGGCAAAGGACCAAGCTTTTTCTCGGCCACTTCTTCCTGTTTCTGTCGTTTCGAAGAGAAATGCGATGGTTGCCGACCACTTGTTGAGACAACATCAAATGCATCAGGTCTTCGATCACTGGCTCCATCCTCCAGGGGTCGTCTGGACGTTCTCTTCTTGGGGCTTTGCTGGCCGGAGGGTCCCTGGTTCTTCGACGCAGCTGTGTGTAATAAACATCGAGCTGGAGGGAATCCGGATCGTAGGCTCAGACACGTCGACAGACGTGCCAAGCGCAAAAATGTGAGACCGCCAGCAGCCATGCCGCGCGACGGAAGCACGCAGGATTTCGATGTTGTTGTGAAGATCGAAGTTGAGTGAAAGCGGTTGCTGGGCGCTTAGAGTTTCGCACTAGGCACAAGACGGTATAGTTCTAGCGTAGATGCCTGAGGCAGCAATACACAACCCCTTACCTCCTGTCGCTGCTACAATTCCAACTTGCTAACTTAGCAAACAAACTTTTTACTTATTAGCTTATTATTATAGCTTATTATTAACTAATATAATATAATTAGATCTACCTAAGTACCTAAGACGTACTTATAGTATCTACTAATAGTATTAAATTTAATCTATACCTACGTCTAAAAGCCCTTCTCCTATAGCGCGCTACTAAATCGGACCCTAGCTACTACTTAACCCTAGTAATTATAAGCGAAATCGATTCCTAATCTTTTAGTATAGATTATATATAAAACGTAGGATTTCCTTTCCTCTACCTATACCTATAACTACTACTTTACTACTACTAGCCTTCTATAAGCCTAGATACGTTATTATATAACTACGTAATATTAATAGCTATTTAATAAGCTAATAAGAAAGTAGTTTTTATAGCTATAATTAACATTTCTTATTAAATCTAATACCTACCCCTTTAAGGACTAAATATAGGCTTCTAGCTATATCTTATATACTATCTTACTAGTAAAAAGGGTACTTAGAAGCCCTATAAGGGTTATAGAGTAGGTTAATAGTACTAGTACTAGAAATAGTACTACTAAGGGTATAGAAGAGTATTACTAGATACTAGAGTAAGCAGTAGATATTATAGTACTAACTACGTTAAATATAGGGGTTATTAAGGGTAGTAGAGCTACTAAAGGTAGCGGAACTACTAAGGGGGGTAGTATAAGCTATAGAAAGGTTATTAGAGTACCTAGACCTATACCTAACGAGCCTACTTAAGTAGCTAGAGTTAGTATTATTAGTAAGCGACTTACTAGCGTAGTTAATTAATTTCTAAGGGTATAGAGAGTATAGAGAGTACCTAAGGAGCCGCTAGAGTAGTAGATTAGATTACCTTACTATTACTATTATTACTATACGTACTAGTTAGTCTATTACTATAGTACTATAGCCTATAGGCTTATCCTTTCGCTTTATAGCGATATATAAGGTTATACTAGCTAGCTTTATAGCTATAATATATACTATTTAGTACTCTCTTCTATAGTTAAGCTTATAATAGCTTAGGTATTACTTCTAGTACTACTACTCGTAGATTATAATTCTTAATCTTCCGTACGTTAGCTCTAGTAGCGTTATTATTAGTAATCTTAGCTTAGACGAGTACTCTCGTATTATTAAACCTACTAGTACCCTTACGGCTCTTTAATTAATAGCTACGCTTTATAGTAGGCTCGCGTAGTAGTAATATCGTCTTATCTAGCTCGTAGCGCTAGTAAGAAGCGAAGTAGCTAAGAAGTAGGAGTAATCCTTCTTCGAGGAGCTATATTAAGGTATAGATATAAGGCTAGCTAAGTACCTACTCCTTATAGTTATTATAGATATACTCCTTATAATAGTAGTCTTTATATAAGTATTTAATAGGCTTACTATCGTTATTCTTAGTTATAGCGAGTAATACTTACGTCTTCTTAAAATCCTTAAAGGTTTCCTTAAGGGGGTAGCTATAGACGTAGTTCCTTACTAATTACTAGAAGAGGCCTTAATAGTACTAGAGCTTATAATATATTATCGCCTCGTATATTATTATACCGTTTAATACTATAGGCCTAGAAATTAAGTAGTTTCTTAAAGAGAGTAAAGATATTATTATAGCTAGTATAATTAAGCTATTCCTTAATCTTTAAGTACTAGCCTTTAACTCTTAAAGACGCCTTCTTACCGAAGTACTAGATTTTATTAGTCTAGTAGTTTATAAAGCGTTAGCGGAAGTAGTACTAGTTATAGTTAAAATAGTCGGCTATAGCTAGCTAATCTTACTTAAACTACTTTATATAGTCCTTAAACTCTTCCTTAGTTAGTAAATAAATTATAAAGTAGAAGAAGCGCTTTAGATCTTCTATAGTTTCCGACTTAATCTAACTACTATCGTTATAGCGCGTTTATCGATACTTAGGCCTAATCTAAGGCCCTCTCGTAATAATATCTTATCTAAGGTACTACTCGTAGACTATCTTACTCTTAGCCTTAGGCTATATAGCGTTAATAGCGTTAATTATCGCTTCCTTATAGTCTAAGATAATAGCGTTTAGTAGGGTAATCTCGTACTTCTTAAATACTTATCGGATAAAGTATAGTATCGTCTTATAGTTATATTAGGCGGCTCTATCTATAATACTAACTATAAAGTAGATTATTAAGTTTATACCGCTTAGTATATAGATATCGAATAACGCCCTCTCGTAGATATTCGTCTTAAAGGTAGTATCTATTATAAGTACCTCTAGCGTACGTTTATAGTACTAGAGCGCTTTAGAGTATATAGTAACGAGCTATTAGATAACGCTTTCGCTATTAGTTTCGTACGTCGACTTAAATCTAAGCTTATTAAGTATCTTTACGGTCCTTACTACTTAATTATTAACTCTATAGGTACCGAGACTACGTTAATACTTCTTATTATAAAGGTCTAATATTCGATAAGGTACCCCTTTACTCGAGAGAAACTAATTAAGGCGCGTAGCTATTATACTAACCTTCTAAAGGCTAGTAATCTACGTTACGATATTAGACGCTTAGCGAGCTCGTCGACGGACGTTTAGTAGTAAAGAAACTAGCGTTAGAGCGTAATTATAATAAAGATAGTAGCTAGTCGAGAGCGTAAGTTAATACTTAGAAGTAGCTAGCTTATATAGATTAAGAGCTACGTAGTTAAAGTTAAAAGGGTACTACTACTTCTTAGTACGTATAAATCGCTTATCTAGGTGTCTATTACGGCCGTTAGCCTTTCTACCTTTACTATAGGCTATTACGAATCGATAGGGTAGTAATCCTTTATAAGGAGCTCGATTCTTACGCCTAACGAACTTATACCTAGTATTTAACGAGTACTACTATATATACTTTATTATATCTTAAAGATAGTCGAAGGTTTACTCCTTAGGTAGCTCCTTAGGCGTTAGCTAGAGCCTAATAAGCTTAGCGTCGACTTAAAGGCTACTTTTAGAATTATCTTCGATAGTATTAATATTAACTAGATTACCGCTAGTCTAAGTAATAATAGGCTTAGGCTCTTCTTTAATAACTAGCGCGTCGATATCGATAGGCTCGCTACTTAGCTTAGTAATAAGAGGCTCGTTCGACGGCTCTAACTTAATAGGGAGAGGGGATTAGGTAAGAGTAGTATTAATAGTAGTATTACTAAGGAAGTCTTACTTATATATATACTACGACGATAGGGGGGGTAGAGTAGAGGGCGGAGAGTCTATTAGGAGTAGTAGTAGGTAATAGAAAGTAATAGGAAGGGTAGTAGAGAAAGAAGAAGGAAGGGGTAGTAGTATAGTAATAGTAAGGTATAGTACGCGTCGACGCGTATAATAGAAAGCATGTTTTTTTACTAGTAAACACACTATACGAAACATAATTAGACTTGGACCGATAGATATCCACTGGGGTCAGGTGGCGGCTGGGGTCCGATTTAGTGGCGCGCTCTCCCATATCCATGAGCCTCCTTCCCCTCGAACCTTGCCTGGGCCCGATCTGGTGTGCCGACTCCGTATGTCAACTTTATTCGGGAACAGTCGAGCCTGATTTGAAGGGCATCATCTTTGCTTCCAAGGAGTTCCTGGGAAGCGCCAGGAGGCTCCAGAATGTTGGCATGAGATCCTGGCAATGACAGGCGCGATCGAAAGCTACGTGACGAGATGCGAGTCCGAGACATGTTCGCTGTCATCAAATATGCCATTGATATTCTTCCCACGAAGTAGTCTGCACAGTCACCAGCCCTAAGACATGCGCTTTACTTGGTACAAGTGAACTCGAGTGGAAGGTCGCAGCTTTCGACAATATCTCGAGGCCATGAATGCAGTGACTTGTCCAGGCCTCCTGGCTTTGCTGGGGGTACAGAAGCTATCGAATGCCCAAACGATCGAAAGTATGCGCTATTGAGATGATGGGTCCTGGTCGGCGACGACATCGCCGTTCAAGAGCTGCACGACCGAAATCTGAATTCTTTACAATCCACCATTCTATGGCCCACAATGGAACAGAGAGTCCCCACGCTAGCGCCACTTGACACTGGCTTCGCCTTCACCAACTCTAGGAAAAGATCGATCAACTTCGAAGCGGAACTCAAGAGCCCTGACCATCGCCCGTCCGTCTACGCAAAGACACCTGTCGTTGGAAGCTCGGCATTTCCGAGAACACCTGTGACAGCTTTCCCGAAGACGCCACTGGATGACATACCAAATCCGCGACTACTGGGAAGGCGAACGACGACCAGGAGTTTCGATACTGGAGTCATTGACCAAACCGAAGCTCTTGCGTATGGCAGTGACGATGACGTCCTCACCAAGACAGGAAGCTTCCTGTACAAGATTCAGAATGCCTCTTTCATCACACGCTACAGTCTATATGTCCTGCCAGTGGCAGTGTTACTTGCAGTCCCCATAGTCATCACCGCGAATCCTCCATACGATAACAGGCGTGCAGATGGCATCCGACTTCTTGGTCTCTCCATCTGGATCGAGGTGATCTGGCTCGCCGTCTGGATCTCATGGCTTCTGGCAAAGGCCTTTCCGATCCTGTTCCAAGGCGTGTGCAGCATCATCAGTACAGGCATTCGAAAGTACTCACTGGTGCTCAAGGCGCTGGAGCTTCCAATGGCGACTCTGCTTTGGACCATTCTCTGCTTCACGAGCACGGATGTGATCTTCGTCTTTGACAAGGCGGCATACAAGCAGCATGGCCGAGGTCAATGGATTGATACACTAAGACATGTCTTCATCGCAGGCAGCATTGCAGCAGCAATATTCGTTGTAGAGAAGACGATCATCCAGCTGATATCGATCAACTACTACCGCAAACAGTATGGTATGTTGGTTGTTTACAAGCCTCAAATCAACTCTTCTGACGACTTCAGCCCGTAAGATTCGAGAGAGCAAGAAGCTCATCCGTCTCCTCGACCTCCTGTACGAGACATCTCGCCGTCTGTTCCCCGAATTTGGCAAAGACTTCGAACGCGAGGACACCGAGATTCACAGCGGCACCGCCTTAATAGATCTGCAAAACAACATGAACGGCAAAGGAGTAGGCATACGTGGCAAGATCTTGGGCAAAGCTGCCGCAGCTCGAGAGAAAGCGGCAGCCGCCTTTGGTACAGTCTCAAACGATGCGAAAGAGCTCGGCGTCACAACCAAAGCACATTCGGTGGTGTCCAAGGCACTTGAGAATGAGCCCGCTTCGAAAGCTCTGGCAAGACGGTTGTGGCTGTCCCTTTGTTCAAGTGGGAAAGACGCTGTCTATAAGCAGGACATTCTTGAGGTTCTGGGACCAGATCGCGAGGCTGAAGCGGAGGAGATCTTCAACATTCTGGATCGAGATGGCAATGGAGATGTCAGTCTTGATGAGATGACTGCTATCGTGGTCAATTGCGGGCATGAACGCAAGGATCGTGCAAGCAGCATCCAAGATATCTCTTCAGCCATTGCGGTGCTTGACAAGATCCTCAGCACCATCGTCGTCATTGGTAAGCCTCCACTCTATTCTCCCTCTACGACGACTGACATCAGTCTAGCTATCGCCTTCCTCTATGCCCTCTTCTTCAGCAAGACGTTCGCCTCTCACACGACTCAGATTTGGACGTCCGTTGCAAGTTTGGCTTTTAGCATCGGCGGTACCGTTACCGAGTTCTTCGCCTGCTGTATCTTCTTATTTGTCAAACATCCATACGATGTCGGGGATCGGGTCGACATCGAGAAGCAAGAACTCATCGTCAAGTACATTAGCTTAATGTTCTCGGTCTTCAAGCGAGTCGACAACGACAGCATTGTACAGATCCCACGTAGGTCCTCTCAGCCTCCATAGGAGTCTTGTCCCTTGTAAAGAAAAAGAAGTCGTGCTAACAAACCTTGTTAGACAATATCGCCAACACTCTGTGGATCTCTAACGTCACCCGAAGCAAAGCTATGAAGGAACGTATCAGTGTCAAAGTCTCGGTAAGGTCACCCAATGCGTCCTGCATATCTAATACTAGCTTCAGTTGGCCGTGCCGCGGGCACGGCCGCCTTGTAGCTAGTAAGCGTAAGTGCGGGATTAGTAAGACACGTAGCCTACTTAAATTAGTATACTCTATTTTCTATAATTAAATATAGCTAATACTACTTAATATAGAATACTATATTTTATATTTACTATTTAGGATTCTTTAACCTTTTAGAATAAGCTTATTTCTAAACTTAGTAAAAGATTCTAATATTTAGAGAGCTTTAGATAATTTAGAAGCTTACTTCCTAGTATAGAATACTCTAGTATATATCTACTATTTAGGTCTTTTAGCTCTTCTAGAATAAGCTTAGAGAGCTTATTCCTAAGTTTAGTAAGAGATTCTAATATTTAGAGAGCTTTAAGTAGTTTAGTAGCTTACTACTTAGTATAGTTTAATAGCTTACTATTTAGTATAGAATACTATAGTATATTTCTACTATTTAGATCTTTTAGCTCTTCTAGAATAAGCTTAGAGAGCTTATTCCTAAGTTTAGTAAGAGATTCTAACGTTTAGAGAGCTTTAAGTAGTTTAGTAGCTTACTACTTAGTATAGCTTACTATTTAGTATAGAACACTATAGTATATTTCTACTATTTAGGTCTTTTAGCTCTTCTAGAATAAGCTAAGAGAGCTTATTCCTAAGTTTAGTAAGAGATTCTAACGTTTAGAGAGCTTTAAGTAGTTTAGTAGCTTACTACTTAGTATAGTTTAATAGCTTACTATTTAGTATAAAATACTATAGTATATTTCTACTATTTTAGTCTTTTAGCTCTTCTAGAATAAGCTTAGAGAGCTTATTCCTAAGTTTAGTAAGAGATTCTAACGTTTAGAGAGCTTTAAGTAGTTTAGTAGCTTACTACTTAGTATAGTTTAATAGCTTACTATTTAGTATATAATACTATAGCGTATTTCTACTATTTAGGTTTTTTAGCTCTTCTAGAATAAGCTTAGAGAGCTTATTCCTAAATTTAGTAAGAGATTCTTATACTTAGAAAGCTTTTAATAGTTAAATAGCTTAGTATAGAATACTATAGTATATATCTACTATTATACTTTTTAAAGCTTTTTAGAATAAGCTTAGAAAGCTTAGCTCTAAACTTATTAAAAGATTCTAACATTTAGACTTTATTAAAATATAACTTAATAAATAGTATTAAGACTTTTAGTATTAGTAAGCTTATAAATTAATACTTAGCTTAGTAACTATATTTTAATTTAGTAATTAAAGTATAGCTTAATTATTAATAGTTAGTTATTAGGAATAAGCTATAAAAGTTTATTCTTATACTTAAGTATAAGATTAGACGTCTTAGTATAAAGGACTATAGAAAGCTTATTCTTATACTTAAGTATAAAATTTAGTCGCGTTCTTAGTCCTATACTTTAGACGCCTTAATATAGAAGACTATAACCTATATAAGCTAGAAACTTTACTATATACTTATTCTTACTTTATCTAAAGACGTAAGCTAAGTTTTAGACTTTTTCTATTTATTTTAACTTCTTAGAATAAGCTTAGAGAGCTTATTCCTAAGCTTAGAATAGGATTAAAAAGTATATAGAGCTTAAAATATTTAAATACCTTAGTATAAAATACTATAGCTTATATTTACTAATTAGTCTTTTAATACTTCTTAGAATAAGCTTAGAGAGCTTATCTCTAAGCTTAGAATAGGATTCTAAAGTATATAGAGCTTTTAATATTTAGATACCTTAGTATATAAAGTTACTATTTAATTTAGTAATTAAAGTATAGGCTATATAGCTTAGTATTTAGTAATTAGCCTTTAGAAATTAAAATTTTAAAGAGAGTAGTAATATTCTATTAAGAAAACTTATTTTTAAATTAAGTATAAAGCTAATAAAACTTTAATATCCTCTTATTAAATCTACTATTTAAGTTTCTTATATCTTTTATAGAGCTTACTTCTAACTTTAATATAGAATTCTAATATTTAAAACGCTTTTAATAATAGTATATTAGTTTTAAACTACTATTTAGGTCTCTTAAATCTTTTAGAATAAGTTTAAAGAGCTTATATTAAAATCTAATAATATCTATAAAGATATAGATAGCTAAATAGCTTATTATAGAGTATTATAAGCTTAACTTACTATTTAGGCTTCTATAGTTTTTATAATATATTTATAAGGCTTATTCTAAGATTTAGTATAGAAATAGAAAGTATAGAAGGTATTAGCTACTATTAAATTTTTTAAAACTTTTTAGAATAAGCTTAGAGAGCTTATTCCTAAACTTAAGTAAGAGATTCTAAAATATAGAAAGTTTTATATAGTTAAATAGCTTACTTTTTAGTATAGAATCTTATAGAATAAATCTTTTAGAATAAGCTTAGAATACTTATTCCTAAACTTAATTAGAAATTCTAAAGTTTAGAGCTCTATAAATATCCTAATAGCTTACTACTTATTATAGATAACTATAGCGTATATCTACTATTTAGGCTTTAAAACTCTTCTAGAATAAGCTTAGAGAGCTTATTCCTAATTTTAGTAAGAGATTCTAACGTTTAGAGAGTTTTAAATAGTTAAATAACTTACTTAAAGAGTTTAGAGTAAGCTTAAAAAACTTACTTTTAGCTTACTATAGATTACTATAGCTTATATCTACTATTTAGGTTTCTAAAGTCTTTTAGAATAAACTTAAAGAGCTTAGTCCTATACTTAAAGTAGAACTCTAATATTTAAAGAGCTTTAGATAGTAAAATATCTTAATATAGGTTACTATAGCTTATATCTACTATTTAGAATTTTAGAGCCTTTTAGAATACGCTTAGAAAGCTTTTTTCTATACTTAAAGTAGAAGTCTAATATTTAAAAAGCTTTAGATAGTAAAATATCTTAATATAGATTACTATAACTTAGGTTTCTAAAAATCTTTAGAATAAGCTTAGAGAGCCTATTCCTAAACTTAGGATAGATACTTAACGTTTAGAAAGCTTTAAATAGTAAAATAGCTTAATATAGATTACTATAATTTATATCTACTATTTAGATTTTTAGAATAAGCTTAAAGAGCTTATTTTTAAACTTAAGATAGGATTCTAAGATTTAAAAAGCTTTAAATAGTAATAAATCTTAGTATAGATTACTATAGCTTATACTTACTACTTAGTTTTCTAAAACGTCCTAGAATAAGCTTAGAGAGCTTATTCCTAAACTTAGAATAGGATTTTAAAGTTTATAAAGCTTTAAATATCTAAAATTCTAAATATCCTAGTATATAATACTATAGCTTATATCTACTACTTAGCTTTTTAATACTTTCTAGAATAAGCTTAGAAGGGTTATTTCTAAACTTATAATAGAATCCTAAAGTATATAGAGCTTTAAATATTTAAGTATCTCTAATTAGCTTTTTAATACTTCTTAGAATAAGCTTAAAGAGCTTATTTCTAGACTTAAGATAGAATTCTAAAGTAGATAAAGCTTTAGCTATCTAACTATCTTAGTATAGAATACTATAGCTTATATCTACTATTTAGCTTTCTTATACTTCTTAGAATAAGTTTAATAAGCTTTTTAAACTTAGTTTTTATAGAATTACTATTTAACTTTATAGTTAAAGTATAGCTTAGTAGCTAGTAGTTAGCCTTTAGAAATAAGCTTAGAAAGGTAAATATTATACTTAAGTATAAGATTTAATTATATTCTATACTTTAGATATATTAAAGCTTAGTTTAGTAATTAAAGTCTTAGTTATTTTATTGCGTTTTACGCTATAGACATTATAGTATAGAAGACTATAACTTATATAAGCTAGAATTTTTCCTATATACTTATTCTTATTTTACCTAAAGAGGTATGTTAAGTTTTAGACTTTTTCTTCTTATTTTAATTAAGTATCTTAGTATAGAATACTATAGCTTATATCTACTATTTAGTTTATTAATATTTCTTAGAATATACTTAGAGAGCTTATTCTTAGTATAGAGTACTATAGCTTATATATACTATTTAGTTTACTAATATTTCTTAGAATAAGCTTAGAAAGCTTATTCCTAAGTTTTTAAGTAGCTATTAGCTTTTTCTAAGTTCTTAGAGAGCTTATTCTTATACTTAAGTATAAGATTTTATTACGTCCTATACTTTAAATATCTTAGCTCTATTCTTAATTCTACTACCTATACCTATTCTACCTTTCTCTATAGTAAACTATATACTTTAAGAGTAGTACAACCTACCTTCTTTACTCTTATAAATAGATATATAATAAAATATAGGCCTACTATCTACTATAGTTATTTATATATCTATAATATATATAGAAATAACTAAGGTAAGTAGCTAGTACGCCTTTTTCTAGCCTTAGTTATTTTAACGCTCTTTATTATATAATATAGAGCTATAGAGTATAGGATAGAATCTTATAAAATATATCTACTATTTAGCTTTCTAAAACTTTATAGAATAAGCTTAGAGAGCTTATTCCTAAGCTTAGTAAGAGATTCTAACGTTTAGAGAGTTTTAAGTAGTTTAATAGCTTACTACTTAGTATAGAATACTATATTTAATATTTAGATTTATTTAATCTTTTAAAATAAGTATAGAACGCTTATTTCTAAACTTAATAAGGACTTCTAAAATTTAGAGCTCTATAGATATTTTAATAGCTTACTACCTACTATAGAATACTATAGCGTATATCTACTATTTAGGTTTTTTAACTCTTCTAGAATAAGCTTAGAGAGCTTATTCCTAACTTTAGTAAGAGATTCTAACGTTTAGAGAGTTTTAAATAGTAAAGTAACTTATTTAAAGAGCCTAGAATAAGTTTAGAAAGCTTACTTTTAAACTTAGTAAAGATTTCTAATATCTATAAAGCTTTCTAAATATTATAATCTTCTCTAAATATTATAAAGCTCTTTAAATAATACTTTCTAAACTTATTTCTAGAATTTTTAATACTTCTTAAAATAAGTTTAGAAAGCTTATTCCTAAGCTTAGAATAGGACTTAAAAATATATAGAGCTTTAGATATTTAAATACCTTAGTATAGAATACTATAGTTTACTACTTAGCTTTTTAATACTTCTTAGAATAAGCTTAGAAAGCTTATTCCTAAGCTTAGAATAGAATTCTAAAGTATATTGACTTTTAGATATTTAAATACTTTAGTATATACTAAAAACTACTATAGCCTATATCTACTATTTTACTTACTAATATCTCTTAGAATAAGCTTAAAGAGCTTATTCCTAAACTTAAAATAGTATTCTAAAGTATATAGCGCTTTAGATATTTAAGTATCTCTAATTAGCTTTTTAATACTTATTAGAATTCTAAATAAGTTTTAATATAAGCGTAGAGGGCTTATTCCTAAATTTAGGATAGACTTCTAAAGTATATAGAACTTTAGACGTTAAAATACTTTAGTATAGTTATTAGTTTTCTATAGCTTATATCTACTACTTAGCTTTCTAAAACTTCTTAAAATAAGCTTAAAAAGCTTAAGATAGAATTCTAAAGTATATAAAGCTTTAGCTATTTAAGTATATTAATATAGAATACTATAGCTTATACTTACTACTTAGCTTTCTTATACTTCTTAAATTAAGTTTATAAAGAGCTTATTTTAAAATTTAGTTTTTATATAGTTACTATTTAACTTTATAGGTTAAATATAGCTTAGTAGTTAGTAGTTAGTCTTTAGGAATAAGCCTAGAAAGCTAATTCTTCTACTTAAGTATAAGCTTTTATTAAGATGGTTTAAAGCTTAGTTTAGTAATTAAAGTCTTAGTATTAAATAATTATAGAAAGCTTATTCTTATACTAAAGTATTAGAATTTATTAGATTTAGCTTAATTATTAGTAGTCTATCTTTAGGAATAAGCTTAGAGAGCTTATTCTCCTACGTAAGTACGAGATTTTATCGCGTCCTATACTTTAGACGATTTAGTATAGAAGACTATAACCTATATACGCTAGAAATTTCCCTATATACTTATTCTTATTTTGCCTAAAGAGGTACGCTAAGTTTTAGACTTTTTCCCTTTATTTTAATTATTAGTAGTCCGTCTTTAGGAATAAGCTTAGAGAGCTTATTCTCCTACGTAAGTGCGAGATTTTGTCGCGTCCCACACTTCGGACGATTTAGTACGGAAGACTATAACCCGTATACGCCGGAAATTTCCCCACACGCTCGTTCTCGTTTCGCCCAAAGAGGTGCGCCAAGTTTTGGACTTTTTCCCTTTGTTTTGATATCACCTGACCACAATGCCTTTGGATCTCAGTTCGGCACCACCATGGACGACATCCTCGCTCTGCGCAAAGAAATGGAAAACTTCGTCAACTCCCCCGAAAACCGGCACGACTTCCTCCCAGACTTCGACATCGAACTCACCTCCGTCGAAGACCTCTTCGCCCTCGAACTCCGCGTCGAGCTCCGGCACAAAAGCAACTGGGCCAACGAAGCTCTCCGTCTCCACCGACGGAACAAATTCATGTGCGAGCTCCTGGCGGCTATGAAGAAGATCCCCATCGAGCGACCGGGCGGCAATTGGGGACCTTTCAACCCGACGTATACTTGTGAGATGAGCAATATGGAGACGGAGGAGATTATTAGGCTGAAGAAGGAGAGGGTCGATGCGACGAGGTTGTATCCGAACAATACGCCGATTTCTGAGCTGCTGCCGGAGGGGACGCAGGGGCAAGTTTTGAGTCCGGCGCAGGCGATGTATCCTGGCTTGAAGCAAAGAAGTCCGGGGGCTCAAGATGGGAATACTGGACGGAGACCGTCGATTTGGTCGCCTTTGTGAAGGAAAACCTGGAGTCATGTCGAGGGCATTCCAATCTACGGGCACTTTGTGATATGCGTTCATTGCGCATCTCTCGAATTTGATATCTTATGAACCTCGGTTGGCGCATCTGAGAAGCTTCATGAGGCCGCCCTGCGCCTCACCGAACTGTCAGGGGCGTCCTCCCTTATTCCTTCGAGGTGCACTTGCAACACTCATAAGTCGTCGATGCGCAACCATGAAATAATATCCAGTGGCAGTCATGTACAAGTATAACCCCAAAAGCGTATTTCAAAAGTCTTCTCATGGAGTTGGCCCCTAAAGGAGAACAGATCGACGCTGCCTCGATCACCTATTCACCCATCGACTCTTCGAAGCTTGAGTTCCGCATCCTGTATGTCGATACTCACCGGGACGACGAGGCTGGACGCCCCATTTGTCGGCTATGCAAAGCGTCAATGACTTCCGATGTCGCACAATATGAAGCTATCTCCTGGTGTTGGGGAGACGTGCGTAAGAAAGGCTATATCGTATTGTACGGTGTAACGACTGCCGTCTCCAAGAACGCAGAAGAAGTCATTCGCTGTCTCTGTGTCAATCAGAACCATCCCTGCGTGTGGCTGGATGCCGTTTGTATCAATCAGTCTCATGAAGCTGAGCGAGCTCAGCAAGTCGCCATCATGGATAGGATCTACTCACGAGCAGCTCGAGTCTTGGTTTGACTGAGCGATGTCCTCGATGCGAGACATGAGTGTTTGATCAGATCCGCACTGGATTCGATCGTTATGCTATCCCGCCAGTCTACGACACTAGGATTGGAATCATCAGAGGAAGCGCCATCCGGAGTATCAGAAACGTACGTCTACCACACGAGCTTCGAAGCTTACTCCGCTCGTCCACTCCCGGATTGTGACTGGACAGCATTAAAGGCATTCTACGCATCGCCATTCTTTTCCCGGCTCTGGGTCGTGCAAGAGGTCATGTTAAGCAAAAAGGCTATTTGTCACTATGAGAATCACTCCATATCGTGGCGAGATGTGAGCACGGCAGCACACTGGCTGACGTATTCGAAATACTGGCGGCTCCCTCAGTTCAGGGTCGGAGTACAAGCCATCAACAATGCCACATGGATCTGGCGGGCGTCGAACGAAGAATACGATCTAACCGCATTGTTGTACATGAGCATCAGATTCCACGTCTCGAGGCCGATTGACGAGGTATATGGTCTACTCGGATTGTTGAATCGAAGCTCCAAGGCATCTGGAACAGACGTCAGCAGCCAGGTACTCAAGCCAGATTACGGTGCCCTTCTGGATGACGTTTACCGGGCAGCTACCCGGGCAGCCATCGAGCAAAGGCAAAATGACCCATATCAACTTGGTATACTCATTGCAGCACAGACTTTGGTGCCTCGAGATGGATATCACCCCACTGCCAACAGAAGACCGTCATGGGTGGTCGACTTGGACTACCAATTCGATCAGTGCAGACGATCGCCGACAGGCTATCCCATCTTCAGAGAAGGGGTTATGAATGGATTTGGAGGACGCGTTCACTTTCCGTCGAAAGATGTCCTGAGTGTCCAAAGACTCATCATTGCTGGCGTAGCCGCAACGGGAAGCATTCTGAGCAGCAGTCTTTTGCAAAGTGGAGTAATCTTTGCCAACGAGCTACTCCAATGCAGAGCCTTAGCCCGAGCCGCTAGCGCCCCAGACGACGAGTTCGCCATCGCCTTCACAAGCAGCGTGAACCAAACCCGAAGCGAAGCTGTTCAAGATCCAAGATTCCTTCAAGCCTATCACGACTGTGTAACGAGTTGCGAGAAGCTCTGCAACGAAGATGACCCGCAGGACTTTTGGATGAACACCGAAACGTACGTACAAGCCACCTGGACAGGAAGTGCCAACAAGAGATTCTTCACTGCCACGCAAGGCTACATCGGCACCGGGCCTCCAAAGATCGAAGTTGGTGATTTTGTTTGTGCTCTTCTCGGGTGTCGACGTCCTCTTGTTCTTCGAAGAAAAGGGAGTGCACGGTGGAAGCTTGTTGGATCTGCTTATGTGCATGGTGTCATGGACGTATGTTATCCTTTGCGATCGACTGAAAGATCTTCGCTGACTTATCGATAGGGTGAATTCGTGAAGCAGCTTCAGGCCCAAGGCCGTTTTGAGAATGAGAGGGCGTGGTTTGACATTTGTTGAGGCTTGGAAAAGAGTCTCGACAGTGGGGTCCGCAAACGTTCGTACATCGGTCGATCTAGAAGACGTTTCTAACATTTAATGATTGTGTGACATTGCGTTTGTCGCGAAACAGACCAGCGTGTTCTGGTATGTTGAACAGGGAATACACTTTACTGGATTTCCACAGCCTGATTGCCGGTCAAAACCAAGACCGGCGCGCCCGATCGATCGGGACCGCTTAACCCACAGGTTTCTTTTTCGGCCGGTGCAATGCGAAGCCTCGCAAGTTTTATTAGCGGCCGTACGATGACCGGTAGTCTTCCACCGCTGCCCGCTCGAAGTCAGAGACCCGGCCAACGCTCTCAGGTCCGGCTTTTCGCCATCGTCCGGTCACTGTGCAACTCGCCTTTTAAGGACTGACTTTGCCATTTTAACAATTGCAGACCACCTCACAACATGTCTACTTTAGAGCAAATTGCCAAATGGACCACCATCGTTTCGGACACCGCCGACGCTCAGGGTTTGAGCGCATTTCAACCACAGGATGGGACGACTAATCCCAGTCACATTCTGCATGCAGCGAAGCTTCCCAAGTACTCACAGGTCTTGCAAGACGCTGTTTCGTATGGCGTCCAAAAGCACTCGAACCCGGAGAAGCAGCTGCAATCGGCTCTTTTGATGATTCTGGTACATTTTGGCAAGGAAATCCTCCAACACGTGCCTGGGCGTGTGTCAACCGAAGTGGATCCGATCTATTCCTTCGATACACAAAGCACCCTTTCGATGGCTCGGGAACTGGTTTCTCTCTATTCGACCCTCGGCATCGACCGGAGCCGAGTACTAATCAAGATTGCTTCCACCTGGGAAGGCCTCAAAGCTTGCGAAATACTGGAACGAGAAGGAATCCACTGCAATATGACGCTGATCTTCTCCATCGTGCAAGCCGAATTGGCTGCGGCAGTCGGAGCAACTTTGATCTCTCCATTTGTTGGTAGGACTATGGATTGGTGGCAAAAGACGGCCCCCGGCAAAGACTATACCGGGTTGAAAGATCCTGGCGTGATTTTGGTCAAGAAGATATATGAGTACTACAAATCCTCAGGCATTAAGACAGAGATCATGGCTGCTAGCCTTCGTAATATCGATGAATGCATACACCTTGCTGGCTGTGACCTGATGACTATTGGAGCACCTCTTCTGGAAGAATTAAGATCCTCGGACTATGCCGTGAGCAAGCGACATCTCTTTTACACCAATGGTAAGCATGACATCCACAATTGACGCAGCTATCGCTAACGAGCATGACAAGGCTTGCCATCTGGCGGCACGAAGGCTTCAACTTACCTTTTGAACGAATCTGATTTCAGGTTGCATCTGTTTGAGGATCAGATGGCAACGGACAAGATCAATGAAAGTCTGCGCATTTTTCTCAAGGACGGTGCAGAAGTGAAGGCAATCTTAAGGGCTGTGCTAGAGGAGCGACAAGTGTCGAGTTGATTAGCGAGTAACGCCAGAGGCTATCAAGTTGCGAAAAGATGGCTCTCATAACTCTTTGAAGTCGCTCTAGATTTTCTGACCTAAGCCCGGCGAAGAACATGCTCGCCAAGTGCGGCTCGTTCCCTATCTCCTTTCATCGGACCCGTGGGTTGAGGCTGTACTCGGTGTTTGAGTCGGCGTTTGGATCGTCGTACAGCCTTCGCAAAAGCTCAGCCTCGGGCTCGGCTTTTGAACGAAGCGCCTGAACAAGGAGCCAGCTCGTTCCTACCGCATCGGCCGACATGCCGGCCGGTCCTCTACGGGCATCGGCCGGTGTCACGACCACCCAAGTCGATCGATAGTGAGTGCCGCAACGCAGGTCCAGCCTCTGCCTCTGATGCCTCTGCCCGCAGACACGTCGCGACACATACCGGAATACATCCTCACACACACCGACAGCCCACACCGACAGCTCCCGCAGACAGCTCCGACAGACGGCATGTCGTCTCGGGCCCCGCCAACGCCGCAGCAGCCGGTGCAGCGGCCGCCCCATCATCACGGCCGCATGTTCAAAGCATGCCGGAACTGTCGGCGGCAGAAGATGAAATGTCTGGGCACATCCGAAGCCCCGTGTCCCCGGTGCGAAAAGGCTGGCGTCGAATGTGTCTTCGACCAGGTCGGGCGCCGGAAGCGCGCGTTGCCAATGCGCGACGACCAGTCCCATTGGAAGGCAAGGTACGAGGCCGCTCGCGTCGAGTCCACGCTCAACCGCATGTGCTCACCACACGCCGAATCTCCCGTAGGTGCCACGAGCTTGAGAACGAGCTTGCCCGTCTGATGCCAAACCCAACTCCGGAGGACCGGCTTGAGCACGATGGCAGCGCTTCGATAGCGAGTCACGACGAGCCCAACGTGCAAAGCGACTGGGCGCCGCGTCACCTACATGCTCCTGTAACAGCCGTGAACGCCATGTCTCCTACTTCCACGTCGACTGGCTGCGACTTGGGCCCGCCGCCGACGACATTCGAGGGCAACCAGGCCGTCACTTCGTCCGGCCATACCCCTGGCTCTACCTGGGAGCAATCAGACCTGATTTCTAGCATCTTCACCACTGATGCACTCCCACGTCTGCTCTTTGCTTGGTCAGGCTTCCGACTCGGTCTGAAGGTGGACAAGTTGCTGACCTGAATCATCAGCTACATGAACAGTGGCAATGCATTTTTACCTCTGTTCGATCCCAGTGTAGATACGTTCGATTCCCTCCGCCAGCGGTCTGTCTTCTGCTTGGTCACGGTCCTCTACATCTCGTTGAAGCAGGACTACGAGATGATACGCTCCGTGAGCGATACACCCGACCTTGCCAGCCTCCGCGCACGCTGCCTCACCGAGGCGCGACGTCTTGCGCTCGAAAGTCTTTTTGGCAATCCCGCAACACTCGCCAGCGTGAAAGCAATGATTCTACTCGCAGCACACGCAGGGAAGACGTGGTTCGCCATAGGGCACGCCTTGCAGATGGCCATGGACTTGCGCCTGGACTCCTCGGTCTCCGATTTGATCGCAGCCCCTGACTCCAGCCTGTGCAGCGACGGCTCGGGTCTGAACCTCAGCGAGCGGGCTCGCATTTGGTTGATACTAACTCATGTCGACCAGGAAGTGGCCTACGGTACTGCTCGACGACCCCGAACACCCTCTGTGCAGACCAGAGATCTGCGACGACTCATCGACCTTCGGACATGTGCCACGTTGGACCTGCGCTTCCTTTCGACCATTGACATTGTTCAAATCCGTGGTACGAGAAGAAAGCCTTCTAGGGTGCGTGATGCTAATTCGGTCTTGCAGGGACATTCCAGAAGCGAATCGAGGGATTGCAGCTTGCGGACAACACCCAGGTCATGGCCGTAATACAGGACTCCGACAAGCAATTGCAGGCTGCTTTCCAATTCTGGGATCAGTCGCTCAGCGGTATGCGTCCGGATGGCCAAGCAATTCTCCAAGCCCTTCATGCTAATCAACGTCGACTTATTTCTAGTCCGAGGTTTAGAGCCGAACTGCTTCTTGAGGTCTAGTCTGTGGATACAGCGCAATTACGCGATATTGAACATTTGGTGTTCGCTACTTCATAAGCTCGACGATGACAGGACGATCAAGGACCCGGAAGCGGTGGATATCGTCGTTGGGAAGCTCTCCAATGTCCTGCAACTTCAGATTCGCTACATCTTGCACAGCCACTCATACAGGTGGCATTTCCGCTGGGCGCCGACTTTCTCTGCAACAATGCTGACCTTTTTGGGTAAGTGAGCTCGACAGGTCCAGTTTCGAGTGTTTTCCGCTGAAAAGACATTTGCACCATGCTAATGCGCGTCTCGCAGCTGTTTTGGCCATCCAGTTATCGCACAAGTGGCCACAACTCTTCAACGTGGGTCAAATTTTGACAGATGTCATCTCAATTGTCGCGCTGTTGAAGAGTCACCCTCATGCGATGTTCGCTGTTCAGGTGGAGAAATTGTTAAAATCCGCGTCCATTCAAAACCCGACTGCTTCGACGCATGACCACGTGCAAGGATCTGACATACAGATGAACACGGATGACGCTCTGGGAAGGCAATTTCCCTTCAATCCTGCTGACAATGCAATGACGGAAGCGCTATTCGATTCTTCGCGTTTTGTCCCGTTCGACTGGTCATTCGATTCGCTTGATCTTAGTACGGCCGAGCTTTGGTGATCGATAGAATTAATCTTGCCGCCAGCATCGGCTGCCGGAATCGAAGCAGTCAGGTTCGTCTTCATTCGTAGCGTCAAGCAAAGTCAAACACGGTCAACGTTGCGGCGAGATGTTTCCGTCCGCCGCGCGCACCTCCATCCGGCCGGTGTGAGCGGCCGGGTCGGAGATACACATTTCTGGTCAGTGATCCTTTTTGCCAACCCCGGATGTATATCATCCTAGCCATAGATGTGTGGATGATCAGAATCTACGAAGGCCATTCTACCATCATGACCATTATGCAGCAACCAACCAAGACTATCGTCCTGTTTGTTGGTGCCGTAAGCTCGATCGCAGTCGCGCTTGGATCCGTAACATACTGACAAGAATTCAGGGCAACATTGCGTTCGGAAATGACAACGTTCTATGGAACCACTCGCAAAGGATCGAAGGTTGTCTCGGGGCTAGCTTGGAGGTCATCGGCATAGTCGATCCATCATCGGATCGTGTCGACCAGGTACTCAAACAGAAACGGTCTTCCTTGGCAGCACCTTGCTATGCAGGAGCTCACCACTATTCCTCCTTGAGCGAGGCGAAGGCGGGTCTTGCGCAGCGCAATCTCCTGCCGGACTTCATTCTCATAGGCTGCCCTCCGTTCTTTCGAGGCACAGAAAATCCGGGCCGTGACCTTGAATTGCAAGTTCTGGATGCGTTCGGCTCACGGTGCACCATCTTCGCAGAGAAGCCCATATCCACTTCACGGCCCGAAAAATCCGTCCCTGTTGTCAAAGCGCTGGCCAAATCTGGAAACGTCGTGTCAGTGGGCTACATGCTTCGGTATCTTAGAGTTGTGCAGCACGCAATGTCGATCATCCGTCAGGAGAGAATACGAGTTATGACAGTGGGCGCCCGATATACTTGTGCGTATTCAAAGATCCGCAAAATCGACTGGTGGGACAAATCGAAGCAATGTGGACCCATAGTTGAGCAAGCAACCCATTTCGCTGATCTGTGCCGATATTTCGGTGGCGAGGTACGATCGAATACAATCCAGGCATACGCTCTCGAGCACGACGAGGATGCCGGCTCATTGTCGAGCATGGCTGTCAATGATGAGGTGATCGCGGAAGAGGAAAGAATCCCTCGAGCGACCACTGCGATATGGTATATACAATGTGGAGCCGTGTTAGTAAAGACTTGATTGCTAATCGCGGTTGCAGGAAGTACGAGAGCGGCGCCCTTGGCACGCTGACACACGTTATTGCCCTCCATGGCATTAGATACACCAATGAGATTGTTATTACTGGCGATGGCTATCAGCTACGTTTGGTGGACTTGTACACCGTGCCAACGCTATATTTACGGTAGGTGTATGTGCAAGTATTCACTACCTTCCCGCTGACGCCGCATAGGACGCCTGACAGCGAGGTGGACAAAACATACACCTACCCTCACGATGATCCATTCTACACCGAGTTCGCCGTTCTCTTGGACAAAGTGAGTGCTAGCGGGATCAATCCTCCTGTCAACGTCGACACGGACAGCCCCGCGGAAGCGGGCTCAATCCTATCTTCCTATGAAGATGCATACAAGACTTACGAACTAACCTGGAGCATTCGAGATGCAAGCGAGAAATTTACTAGTAAGCGCCGTGCAACGGAAGGCGATATTAAAAGCAATGTATAGAAATGGGTCGACCTTTTGCTGGGTCTGCACTTTAGCAGGCTTCCGCACTCTAAACTCCAAGCCTTAGTTATGGCCTAACAAGAGCAGCAGATATGCATGCTATAAAAGACATACTGTATGGTAATGAGCTTAGTTTATTTCGCTAGTTCAATCTCGTCGTTCTACGGTAGGTCCTTGTTATTGTATCTCGGCCTGCAGCCAGGACATACTCGCCGACTCTTAAATCTAGAGATCGAGATTCCTCCACGTGGCAGTGTGATTCGCGAATTTTCGTACATCGGTCAATTTGAAATACGTCTCCAATAATCCATGATTTTTTCGCAAAGCGGGAGGAAGAAACAAACAGCTCAAAGCATCCCCTAATCCCTCAAAGTATAAGTCCAAGACTGCTTGCAGTCATACCGATCGCCTCCAGATTTGGCACCGGAGAAAGTCGCCCACGAATTATCAAGATAGCTGTTGTACAGATTGCAGTAAGTTCCAAGTGGTTTCTGGTTCTTGTGCAGGTAGTATGCGTTGAACATCTGGCACTTCTGACCGTTCTTGGCCCTTGAGTTGGCCTGGTTCTGAAGGAGAGCGTAGTCACTGCAGGCTTGTGGGTTGAAGGGACCTGGGAAGAATCGCGAGCCCATCCAGTTTTTGCCGTTGTTGATGCCCTTGCCGTGGCAGTCCTCTGGTGGGCCCCATGGGTGGTTTGGCCAGTTGGGAGTGGAGGTGGAGGTTGGCTTGGCGGTTGATGTTGTGGTTGTGGGAGCGACAGTTGGCTTGGTAGTGGTGCTTGTGGTTGTTGGAACTGGGACAGAGGAAGTGGTCGTCACGACCGGTGGGGTGCAGTCTGGTGGAGTTGTAACGTTGGTCTTGTCGTAGCCATCGGAGCCGGTAATGACTACGTTAAAGTCATGGCGCTTCTCACCGCTGTTGGTTGCCATCGAAGCGTCGATGTTGCTTCCCCAGAGTGTGCACTTGTAGACGCTCATTGACGGTGGGTTCGGGCACCAGTAGCCCCACACAGTAGGTGCGGTGGAGTCGTTGGCGGAAGGATTGAGAGATGGATCGCGCTCAATGAAGATGTTGAACGCAGTGCAGAGATCGGTGGAGTCGCAGTGAGCGGCACATCCGGCAACATCGTAGCTCTGAAGGCTGTACAGGCCGAGGTATGACTGAGCGCTGACGGAAGCATTCAGGTCCTTGAAGACCTGGCTGTATTGGGTGTTGTTCACAGATGGAACGTTCGTCGGGGCTGCTCGCGCCATGGAGTGAAATGGTTGGTAGGCCAAGAATGCCGAAGCTGTGTCAGGGGTTGGGACAGGGCCGTAGCCATCAGGCTGAGGCGCGCAGGGATCCTATCATCAAGCGTGTGAGCAAGTAGACACGAATTAAGTTGAGTAGTACTTACCAAGGGATTGATGAAACCACAGTACGTTCCCTCCTCTGGGGTCGTGGGACAAGCCTGGCCAGCTGAGGTAGTGGCAGTCAACGCCGGATTGGTGGTGTATCCAGTTGCGAGAGCAGGGTAGTAGGGAGTGTAGCCAGATGTGGTAGCAGCACGACGAGCATTACGAGCAGAGGTTGCTGTAATGCTGGCGGTAGCAACACCGCTGATGGAAACGCTGGTATAGAGAGTGGCAGTCTGAGCACCATCAGAGTCGACTGCCGATGGACCGCTTGCAACAGCCGGAGCAGCAGCAATCTGAGCAAAGTCGAGCTGTTGAGGAGCTGGAGTAGCGAGCACGATGCGTGCCAGCGCCGCACCGGCGAGGAGGTTACGGTTGTTCAGCATGATGTGGACTGTCGACCTTCAGAAACGAACGAATTGATGAGAAGAGCGCTGGAGTTGGATGTCCGAGGCCCGACTGGCGATATATATGCTCCTTGATTGCCCTTCTCGCGACATCTAGACTCCATGATTTGAGGCCATGTGGGTATACCGGGCCCGTGCTGAGCAGAGGATCACCAGATTCCATCAATAGCCGTAACAGATACGAGAGATGGAGTTTTGAGTTGGGCTTGAGTCGTCGTCCGGTCCCATCGCCATCGACGCCCCGAAGAATGCTTGTCATCTCCAGAGCAGCGGCCATCTCGTCGCCTGTCGCCGAGGCTTCGATAGTTCATCTCTCCGTGGTTCCACGGCCATTGGCAAGTCCCAGAGAGACGATGATGCGAATTTGCTACGGACCGTCACCTGGAATTGCTAGGGACCGTCACTTGATATCGGTTACTGAGGATATTGTAACGCTCTCAAATCTCGCTTTTTGATATCTATCTACATAATGTCACAAGCAAAAGCATACTGCTGGTGTAGTAGTATGCTGAACTTTTCGTTCTTAATGTCAAGTTATGTGGAAAATCAATCTCAACTCCTCGCTTGAACCGAAAAATCATAGTCTAAATCCCAGTCTCTCCCAAAATCACAGTCTCTCTCCCATTCCCTTGCCCAAAACCCTAGGTTCCTTGAGGCTAGTTGAGCACAGACAAGTCGTTCTAGTTAACGTTCTAAGTAAGAGCGGCGCGCTGAGTCTAGCGACGAGTCATCGTATTGTACGTGTTGCTATTAAAGATCTGGCGGAACATGTTATACTAGCTAGCACGGACGTGGCGAGGTGGCTTCTGTTTGGGATATTAGTCTTCGTTTCAGACGACAATGCTAGTAAAACATACTACAATGCGTCCGTTATTCTAACGCTAAGTCTAGATTCCACGGCCAATTACCTACAACTCGGTACGGACCTAATACTAGTTACAGCCACAAGGCACAAGCTCGTTAGCATCGAGACCGATAGGGATGTTGCTAGCGCCGGAGGGCATCGGGTCGTTTCTAGCCTAGTAGCTAATGTACTTTAGCACGCTGCGACCCTAGCGCTAGAGCTTGCGACTAGATAGGAAGTTAGCTTTTCGTTTAGGACGAGGTAGGAAAGGCTCATTTATACCGAAGACCATTCTCGGTGTAGGCGTTAATATTAGCGGCTAGCTTAACACTTAGACCCTAGCGGTTAGTATATACTATTACCTACTACTACTCCGTAGGCGTAAGAGTCGGCTACTAACGATCGATCTTAGCGATCCACCGCCGCTCCTACGCCGAGCGGTTTAGGCTAGCGTTCGCAAAGCCCGGCTAAGCTTAACAGCCGGAAGCTATAATATCGTTATTAATAAAGAAGTTGAAGTTAAAGTTAAAGTGGAAGTTTTCGTTATGCACGGGTCTACCTTAAAGGTAGAGGTATAAGAAGAGAAGAGGAAGAAAAGAGGAAAGGAGGCAGAGTTTTATGCTTGCGAGGGTAGCCTATACGTCGTTGTAAGTAAGAAAGTAAGAATTTAACTAGCTAATAGCCTTCGTTTAAATCGAGCATATACGAGCCTATAATAGGCATATAATAGCTTATAATACGTAGCATGTAGCCGGAATACCTATAATAGGGACCGAGTAAAGGAGGAAGTAAGGCTTCGTTTAATCCGGAGTCCTAGATAGGTAGGTAGACTTTTCGTTTAAGACGAAGAGTTTAGCTACAAAATCTCCGTAGATAGACAGCATTTTTGAAGGGTTCGCGCCCCGAGTCGGTAGTTTGCCTCGCTCTAACACGGAGAAAGCTCTCGTTTTAAACGAGAGCTTATCTTCTCTATAGCATAAATAGTA
This sequence comes from Zasmidium citrigriseum, assembly GCA_002786025.1. Taxonomy (NCBI): domain Eukaryota; kingdom Fungi; phylum Ascomycota; class Dothideomycetes; order Mycosphaerellales; family Mycosphaerellaceae; genus Zasmidium; species Zasmidium citrigriseum. The sequence continues at coordinate 265,378 of NHNW01000023.1, forward strand.
AGCTAAATAATGTATATGCGGAGCGAGTTAAGGCTCGGCTTAGATAATAAAACCGTGGATCTGCTAGTATCGGTGCCTAGGGCGGAGGCATTTAAGGATTCGGCTAAGACGAGAACCCTATATGCTACTACTATTGCATCTACGGTTGAGACGAGAAACCTAGATGCTAAGGGTGTTGTACGTAATAATAAGGAGGCTAACCTATTCGTAACTAGTATAGGGGATTCGTTTGAGACGTATACCCTATCTGCTAGTGCTAAAAGCCCTACGGTATCTATCTTATCGGTTAAGACGAGGAAAGCATCTATAATATCGACGGCAGTTGTTACTATAGATAATACTACGATAGCTAACTCTGCGTTTGAAACGAGCCTTAAAACTAGTAGTTCTGCGATAGCGGCGGCGGCGGCGGCGGCGCCTACTAGACGATAACGTTTTAAACGGTTTGCTACTACTACTACTATTGTTGCGAGCCTCGGGCAACGTGTTTAACGAGATGTTATATATTCTTCGAAAGCTAGGCGAGTTGCTCCTCTCGCTCTTTAGCCTACGTAGCTTCTCGTTATCGACGGGTTCCTCTTAGAGCTCGTTTACTACGAGCCTTCTTTACTAGCTACGCCGTCGGCTACGTACCTAGCTGTGTCGATAGCGGAGGTATAGTCTCATTATTCGTTTCAGCCGGAGCCTAGGCTAGGTCTATAGTATTCGTTTAAGACGGAGCCTACGCCTGCGCCTACGCCTAGGCCGTAGAAGGCGCGGTAATGTTACGATCTATAAGCTCTACGAAGAGTCGTTTACGACGGTTACTATAAGTTCTAGTACCTAGGCTAGTCTATCTTCGTACTACACGAGTAAGGTTGTGTTTAGCAATACCTCGTTTGTTACGACGAGTCTTAAGAACTCGCATGTCGCTAACGTCTCTCTCTTCCTCTTCTTCCTCTTCTTCGTTTAAAACGTTTATGTGCTAAAACTTGTTAAAGTCCTTCGGATCTAGCGCTTTGTTTATATCGAGGCGTGCTTCGATAAGATAGGAACATAGCCGGCTAGTCGTCCTTATGTATACACCTATATACGGGCGGAGCGCTCTTACGGTAAAGGCATCTATTTCCTCTAGTTCTATATCTTCGTTTCTAACGACTTCCTATTGCCGCTACTTCTTACGCTAACGACGAGCTACTTATGCGAGAGAGTGCTGTTCTAGAGTCTCGGTTATAGCGTGCTTAAAGATCTTTCGTAGTAAACGATAAAACTTTGCAGGTAGGCTTAGCTATGCTTCCTCTATCTGCTCCGAAAGGTATTAGGTTAGTTTAGACGTCTAGGCATTCTACTACGGAAGTAGCTTTTCGATAAGACCGAGAAGATTAGAGCGTAATATATAGAGCCAACGTTTAATAGCCCCGTGTACGCCTTTAACCCGGGATGTTACTCGGAGACCGTATTAAAGTTCTCGGTTAAGATGAAAAGCTACAAGATATAGTAAGAAGTCCTCGTAGAACTATTCTCGTTAGAGGTATTCGTATCTATCGGGCCAGATCTTCTCTAGTTCTACACATGCCTTGTTAAAGGCTTCTTCGTTTAGAGCGAAGATTACAATCTTAAATATATCTATAAAGTTAACCGTTATATCGTCGTTAATCTAGTTCCCTTCCGGATCGTCCGTATCCTTTACTTGTGGAAACTCGGAGCGGGTGTACGCTATAACGTCCTTTTGGAAATGCTATAAATAAATGCGAATAGAGGTATCTAGAAAGATAGTCTTAATCGTAGAGAGGCACGCCCGATTACGATTATAAAGCATAACCGAAGGGAAGTTAATCCGTTCCTTACGAAGAACTTCTCGTACTCGACGAAAGACCTAAAGGAATTCTACTTCGTCTTCGCTCGTAAGGACTACTAGTCTAAGTTGGATTATCTTATTAGAACCGTAAGTCGTAACAATATTATAGACAGGACGCTTATAGGCATTCGTTTTGTACGTATTGTTAACAAGAAGGGCTTGCGGGAAGCGTCGCTAGAACTCGAGACTATCCGGGTGGATGAAAAGGATCCTTTCCAAGTTTTCGTTCTTATCGAGATCCTTCTTTACCCGAAAGCCTTCCTCTACAAGACGTTTAAGTACGGCGGAAGCGATACTTTGTCCGTAAAGGATAAGCTGTCGGTAATACTGCCGAATGTTGTTAATATCCTTTATCGTTTAACACGAATTAGGGAACTTCCTTTGTAGTAAGACTAGTATTTGCTTCGGCGTAAACCCGTATCGACTTCTATAAAGAACCTCGTTAACAATTGCTTCTTCTCGTTTAAGACGACGAGTAAAAGCTCCCTATCCAGACGTCCGGAGTAGATAGTTATAGTGTCGGCTAAGACGAGTATATACAATCCGTGTTTTACCGTCCTTCGACTCTCTAATATACTACACCTTCATTAGGCATCTTAACTTATAAGACGACGTATTCCGACGACGGTCTCTAGCTTCTAGCTTCCGGCTGTTTCGAGTGTTGCCTCCTCGTCCACAACGAATAACTCTTCGCACCTTGTCACCCTGCTTTCTTATCGAATCGATAACAAGCTCGTACCCGTACTACTTTGTAAATCGGGTAACGGACTCTCTTAGCTCTTGAAACGTTTTAAACGTATCCTTAGGTAGTAGCGGAGCTTTAAAGAGTTTTTCAGGTTCGTCTAAAACATTAGAATTATTCTTAGACTCGCTAGACTCTCGTCGTTCTAGCTGGATCTCCGCTAGCTATTCTTCGTCTTAAACGATATCTTGTCCTTACGTAAGATCTGTTAAATCTTGCGCTAGCTAGCTTAGCTAGCTTCGTAGGACATCTCTAATGTCTACGTTTAAATCGAGAAGTTAAGGATCGATACAGGCTTGCTCGGTTAGCTAACTTTAAAGGACGTCGTCGGCGAGGAATTGCTCGAAGAATTCCATATCGAACTTAAACTTATCGTCCATACCGAAAAGATCTATTGGCTTATTAGTATCGAGAGTAGGAACAGACATAGTAATACGTTAATAGCGAGAAGTAGGCTTGAGAGGTGAATACGTTGAAAGCGAAGAAACAGTAAACAAAGATTGAAGATAGACACGCCTGCACGCGATTTGAAATCGCGTGCAGAACGCGATACAGTGCATATAGGACGATACAGTAGAATTCAGTTGATATAGAAGGTGACGGTCCCTAGCAATTCCAGGTGACGGTCCGTAGCAAATTCGCGATGATGAGATGACTTCTGATGGCTATACTGCTCGCGGTAAAGTAGACGGCAAGATGGAGTGTAGTGAAATTTGCAGCAGCTCGTAGCTTCGGTGTCGGTCTTCCGGCTGCCGTCCTCGTGCCGCGTTTTGGGAACGTGGCTGTTTGAAAAGGGGTTAGCAGGACTTGCTATATCCCAAATGAGTATCGCAGATCGAGTGTTATAGAGTCCGTCTCCAATAGCGGACCAGTAATTCAGCCAAAATCTAGACCCCGTCTCCATTCGGCCCGTGATCGCCAGATGAGCTTCCCGATCGGGCGCCTCCCTTGAGTCGTCACTTCTTCCTCCTCAGTTTCGAAGTCTGCAAAGTCGACTTCCAACATCGCCCATCGTTTCATGTCGATTTTGTTGAGCAAAGCTGAGCACAGGCATATCGCATGATACGAAGAGCAGGATGGCGACAGCAAGTCCGTGGAGGAGTCGACCGTGGCAGGAGCGTGGTGACGTTTCAGGAGCACTGACCAAGCACTTCTCGCTTCTCAATAGGACGACTCGACGGGTATCCAAACTTGCTCAGACGTCTAGACATGCATCTCGTCAGCAACACGCAGAGAAAGGCTGACGAAGCATTTCCACCCTCGGAGGAATATCGACTTACTGAGCGGCCGACGGATATGCATGTGACGGCAGTGGACCGAGAGACCATTTCAGCCAGTGCCTAGACAGCATCTCCCATCGTGGTAGAATGCCAAAGGAACGATGTTGCCTGACGCCGAGATCAGGCCGCTGGTCGACCAGGCTGCACAGTCATCGTCAAGCCCAGACAGCAAGAAAGAGACAAGAATCGAGAGAAACAGTAAAAGCATCGGCGTCGACTCGGCGTATCTACTCGTTACTGGATGACTTCGGGCCAGGCGGATACCTCTTCATGCAATACGCAATAAGCGCAACCACAATTATCTCGATGGCGAAGAACATCGTAGCCATCTCATACCCGATTGGAAACCTCGGCGCATCTCCAGACGGATACGCGAAGAGAATGACCCATGCGCTCATCGCATATGCAAAAGCCTCCGTCCAACCGATGGTGATGATACGATGCTCGCTGGAAAAACTGCAAGCCTCGTTCACCATTGTCATCACCAGAGCTCCGGCACCAGTTTCGCCGTACGTCATGAACCACCCTGCCATCATCGCGGCGTGATTGTGCTCTGGATATACCGAGAGGATGATCGTCCCGATCATCGACATCACACATGCGATGCAGACGACCCACCACCGCGTCTGGAAGTAATCGCTTACCCAAGCGTAGATGAGCGCCATGACGATCTGGTACGCAAAGCCGCCCGTTGGGATGTTGTTCACCTCCTGCACCGAGTACATCCCTGTGCTCTTGAGGTAGATGTTGAAGTAGTTGTATACCCTGATGCCCAGCACATGGCAGGCAAAGGCGATCGGGAACAACCACATCGGCCAATTCGAGAGCGACTCCTTGATGATGCCCCAGGTCAGCTTCGCCGGTGGTCTGCGGCCGACTTCTTCCATTCTCTGCTTTGCGATCTCTCGGTCTCGGGCATTCAACCAGTATGCTCGAGTGTTTGTCGGACTGTCGGGGACGGCAAAGAACCCATACAAGGAGACCGGGATGCCAATGATACCATCGAAGATCATCAGCCATCTCCAGGCTGCCAATCCAGCCTTGCCATTCATGCCGGAGTACAACGCCGACTGAAGATATCCAGAGAACATGGATCCGGCCGCGGATGTGGCAATGAAAATCGACGAGCGTTTGCCCAATTCTTCTGGCTTGTACCAATTCCCAAGCAGAGTGAGGATACCGGGAAAAGCGCTTGCTTCCAGCAGGCCGATAAAGAATCGCAGGACCAAGAGCGTCTCAAGATTCTTCGCTCCGCCCATCGCCATGACAAGACCACTCCAGATAAACTCCAGGGCGGGAAGCCAGATTGAAGGTCGAACCTTCAGCAAGACGAGCTGGGAGACAAGATTACCGATCACATAGCCCGCCGTGAACATGGTCTGGAGGAGATTATAGTCTTGTCCGGTCATGCCGATGTCTTCTTTCATCCCGCTGACGTATGCGTTGGTCACCTGGACGACAACATCAGCAAGTCGCGTCGTTCGAAAGCTTAGACTACTCACGTTGGTCTGGTCGAGATACTTGACGAAGTATGCAACGCAGACATACGACATGATGAACCAGTCGGCCTTGTTGACGAATTTCCGTTCCTCGGGCGACTTATCCAATGAGTCCCAGAGAAATCTTCGCAGCCTGCCTCCCTTGGCCTTCTCAGCCGGTGCCTGATTGCCGTCGTTCGTCTTGTCATCCTGGGTCGACGACGACGACGTCTGGACAACGCCGCCGGGCTTCTCGATTTCTGGGTCCGACGCCATGCTGTTGGCAATCACTGTCCTTGTTGTCATGGAACAACGTTTTAAGAGGATTTTGACCTGATATTTGAAATCAAACTTCACCTGAAGTTTTCATATGGCACCATATCAGAGCACGCAATCGTCCAAGACGATAGACTGGATCTTTGTGGATAGAGTCGACCGAGTCGTTCCCCTATCAGCGAACGGCGAACGCAGCCGTGGACAAGGATTTTCACGATAGGCCGGCCGATATCGTCGGGGGATGTTCGGGTTAGACCGACCTCATGGGATGACTTTCTTCCTTCGAAAAGCCTTTGAGCGAACAGTCATTTCGGGCAGTGGCAGACCGGCAGCTCACATCGGAGAGGTCGCAAAAAAGGGACATGATGAGCCCGTTCCTCCATGGCAATGACAGCTCCCAGCGAGATCAGGCTGAGCTATCTGGCATTCGCATCGCCATTGACCGGGGCGGAACTTTCTGCGATGTAATTGCCCAAATACCCAGTCAAGACGACATCATCTTCAAGTTGCTGTCGGTCGATCCCCAGCATTACGATGACGCACCAACAGAAGCCATCCGGCGAATTCTAGAGAAAGTCGAACAGCGGCGAGTACCCATCGGAGAGAAACTCGATGGATCCAGAATCTCGAGCTGCCGAATCGGGACGACGATAGCAACGAACGCTCTATTAGAACAGAAGGGCGAGAAGTTTGCTTTCGTCACAACGAAGGGCTTTAAAGATGTCTGTGTCGTTGGTGATCAAACGAGGCCGAAGCTGTTTGATTTGAAGGTCGTCAAGCCGAAGGCTCTTCACGATGCTGTGATTGAGATTGATGAGAGAGTCACGGTGGAGGATTTTGATCTTAATCCGTCTCCGCGGTCTGAGGATGAGCTTCTCCAGGATGCAAATGTCATCAAGACGGCCAGCGGGGAACTGATTCGAATCTTGCAGGCTCCCGATGAGGAAGTGGTCAAATCGCAATTGCTGGAGCTGAAGGAACGAGGCTATCGATCTCTCGCCATATGTTTCATGCACGCCTGGGCTTTTCCCGATCACGAACAGCTCGTGGCTCGCATAGCAAGAGAAGTCGGCTTCGAGAACGTCACGACTTCCCATGAAACGCATCCAGCCATCAAACTCCTGGACCGAGCTACCGCAGTCTGCTCTGAGGCGTATCTCTACCCAATTGTACAGAACTATGTCAAGCAATTCGAGAGGGGTTTCGACAAGCTTCCACAGAGAGTCGAGTTTATGTGCTCGAATGGAGGTCTGCGACAAGCGCGGAAATTCAATGGAAACGAGGCTCTCTTGAGTGGTCCCGCTGGCGGTGCTGTGGGCGTTGCTCAGTCTTGCTTCGATCCTGAGGACTCGGTGCCACTACTTGGATATGACATGGGTGGAACATCGACCGATGTCTGTCGATATGATGGGAAGTATGACTTTCTGCATGAGACAAAGATTGCGGAGAGGAATATTGTTGCGCCCATGCTGAACATCTCGACGGTGGCAGCGGGCGGCGGCTCGATTCTGTCGCTTCGAAACGGGCTGCTGGCAGTGGGACCAGAGAGTGCTGGAGCGTTTCCTGGACCAGCTTGCTATCGGAATGGCGGTCCATTGACTGTGACGGATGCGAATTTGTTCCTCGGCCGTCTGGTGCTCTCGTCGTTCCCGGCGATTTTTGGGAAGAATGCAGATCAGCCATTGGATGTCGAAGTCGTCGAACAAAAGTTCGCGACACTCACTGAGGATTTCAACAAGCAGACTGGTCAGAACATGAGTGCAAAAGATCTTGCTACAGGCTTCCTGGATGTTGCAAATGAGGCAATGAGCAGACCGATCCGAAACATCACAGAAGCTCGAGGATATGCCCCCGAGAAGCACAAGCTGGTCAGCTTCGGCGGTGCTGGAGGTCAACATGCTTGTGCTATTGCAGACAAGCTGGGCATTGGCACAGTGTTGATACACAAGCACTCTTCATTACTATCCGCCTACGGCATCGCCCATGCACAACTCCAGCACGAGACCTTTGCTCCGTATTCTGGAACATGGTCGAGGGACGCACTTTCAGCTATCCGAACACGCTTCAGGTCTTTACGAGAAGCAGTAAGAGAAGAACTGCTGTCGCAAGGAGCTCGAGATGAATCAATCACATACGACGAGGTTGTCAGCTTGCGATATTTCGGCACGGATACATCTCTCAGCATTTCGAAGCCGGAAGACAAAGACTACGGCAGAGCGTTTACGAAAGAGCATACTCGCGAGTTCGCGTTTACGATGGAACGCCAGATTGTCATTGATTCGTTGAAAGTCAGAGGAACTGGATCATCTGGCGTGGACGAGAAGACGATGCCGCCGACTGGTGAACTTGCTCGAGCAAAAGCGATACCGAAAAGGGCTACTTCGTCAACTACTCAGCCTACCTATATCAGTGGCTCGACTCAAGATATCCCAGTGTACAAAATCGGCGACATCGAAAAAGGCGCTGCCGTCACAGGACCAGCCATTCTAATCGACGCCACACAAACCATCATGATCGAACCACCATTCACAGCATATGTCCTGTCAAACCACGTCGTCCTGGAGAAACACAAATCGCCATCACACACGACACCTTCATCAACCACCCTCAATGCAATTCAACTCTCAGTCTTCGCCCACCGCTTCATGGCCATCGCCGAACAAATGGGCAACACCCTCCAACGAACCTCAATTTCCTCCAGTATCCGCGAACGTCTGGACTTCTCCTGCGCGATCTTCTCGCCCGAAGGAAAGTTGATCGCCAACGCACCACACATCCCAATCCACTTGGGTTCTATGCAATTCGCAATCCAAGCGCAACATCGACATTGGCACGGGAAGTTGAAGGAAGGCGATGTGTTACTCACGAATCACCCAGAGTGGGGTGGAACGCATTTGCCTGATTTGACGGTTGTGACGCCGTGCTTTGTGGATGGCGAGATTGCTTTCTATGTTGCGAGTAGGGGGCATCATACGGATATTGGTGGACGAGGCATTACGAGTATGATGCCTGAGAGCAAGCAACTCTGGGAAGAGGGTATCAGTGTCGAGAGCATGAAGATCGCGAGCGCTGGAGTGTTTCTCGAAGACGATGTACGGGCGGCTTTCAATGCGGCTGGCGATCATCCTGCTTGTGCGCCGACGAGAAGGATTCAAGATAATATTTCCGATCTCAAGGCTCAGATGTCGGCGAATCAGCGTGGGCTGACGCTCATCAAGAAGCTTTGCGATGAGGTCGGTCTACCTCTTGTTCACCAAGCCATGGAAGGCATTCAGGCAAATGCTGAGAATGCTGTTCGAGCTTTCCTGAGAGATATGAGTATCAAACATCCAGAACCACTCCGTGCGGTCGACCATTACGACGACGGAACACCAATCGAGCTCTGCATCACCATCGACAAAGCAAGCGGCTCCGCGACATTCGACTTCGAAGGCACAGGGCCCCAGATCTGGGGCAATTTCAACAGTCCCATTTCCATCACCCACTCAGCGGTCATTTATACCCTTCGCTGTCTCCTCAACCTCGACATTCCCCTTAACGAAGGATGTCTCACACCTGTAACGATCAAAGTCCCCAAGAACACCATTCTCAATCCCGGACCTGGAGTTGCGATCTGTGGTAGTACAATCGCAAGTCAAAGGATCATCGACACCATCCTGAAGGCTTTCAAAGCTTGTGCTGCGTTTCAAGGCTGCGCGAGTAGTTTCGGCTGGGGAACCGGTGGTCGTGATCCCCTCTCAGGCGAAATCACTCCTGGTTGGAACTTCGGCGAAGCTATTGGAGGAGGTTGCGGCGCGGGACCTGGCTGGAACGGTGAACATGCGACTCAAGTCCACTCGACCAACACTCGCATGACGGACCCGGAAGTCGTAGAGAAGCGAACTCAAGTCCTCGTTCGGCGATCTGTGATTCGAGAGGGCTCCGGCGGTAAGGGTAAATGGTGCGGTGGGAATGGGGTTACGAGGGAGATTGAGGCTAGGATGCCGTTGAAGTTCAGCATTTTGAGTGATCGAAGGGTGTTTGCGCCGTATGGAATGGAGGGCGGTGGGGATGGACTGCCTGGGAGGAATGTTGCGTTCAAGAGGGAGGGATGTGGAGGGAAGTTGGTGGAAGTGAATCTAGGTGGCAAGGCTGTGATTGATTTGGATGTTGGGGAATTCATTCGGATTGAGACCCCTGGTGGTGGTGGTTGGGGTGGTGTTTGAGATTGCTGAAGTTGATCGGAGTGTCCTTGATGGCACTTCGCAAGAGCCGATCTCACCAGGAGATGAGTCCGGTTCAGCGTTCTGGCATGGATATGAAGCCTGGAGATAGGCCTTTGACGACGGTTGATGAGTCGGACATTGCAAACCGAATTCCGTTCGAAGTCCAGACTCCAATGTGATGTTAATGGCCAACCTGGATGATATTGCACTAACCTCCTTTCGTATCACAGTCGAACTCGTGCGGCTTCGGACGAATGCGGGAGAGACGACAAGGCTGTCCGATGCTGTCGGCCGAGGCACAAATGCCAAGCAATGATTGGATACCCACACCGGCGACCCTTCGACGCCACAAGCCCGTAGCTGCTGTGCCTGAAACTCAACCTGACGTTGAAGGTCGCCCTTTCTTTGTTACGCGCCCAAGATTGACGTCATGGCACCTTCAGCTTTCAGCCTGTGCCACACCGGAGACAGCAGCGGCGACCAATCCCGTTTGCTGATCCTTCGTGCCTGGCGCTGCCTTCACTCGTACTCAATACGTCAAGCGAGGAAGTGAGTGAATTGCTCTCGGGGATCAGTGACATAGGAGACCCTTTCTCCCAGAAATATATAGAGCCCGAGCACGCCTGCCTGTTCACATTCAGCAGAACTCACAAGTCGAACAAAGACAACAAACAACACCACCTCACTTCTATGAGCTTCCGCAAAGCTATCAATAACACGCTCCAGAAAGCTTCACAGTATCGACAACTCTCCACAACTACCACCAAGATGTCTGGAAACACCGCCGCCTGGCTCAACGAGGCCAAGACCAGCCCCTTCGAAGTCAAGGAGGCGCCCATGTGGAAGCCCGAAGGCGCTGAGATTCTCGTGAAGAACAAGGCCGTTGCAATCAACCCCATTGACGGCGCTATCCAGAAGTTCGCTCCCTTCCCTACGACATATCCCGCCATCCTGGGTTTCGATGTCGCCGGCGAGGTGGCCGAGGCAGGTCCTGAAGCCCGCTTCAAGAAGGGCGACAAGGTCGTCGGCATGGCAGTCGGTATCGGCAAGGACAACAAGAACTCCGAGAATGCGTTCCAGAAATTCAGCATCGTCAAGTCGCACATGGCCGCCCCAATTCCGGACGGCATGCCTTTTGAGAATGCGGCTGTGATCCCACTTGGCCTGTCTACGGCTGCTTGTGGTCTGTTCCAGGAGGAGCCACATCTTGCCTTGCAGTACCCGACCGAGCCACGTCAGAAGCCCACTGGCAAGACGATTCTGGTTTGGGGTGGATCTTCGAGTGTCGGTGCCAATGGTATTCAGATGGCCGTCGCAGCGGGATACGAGGCGATTGCAACTGCTTCGAAGAAGAACCACGACTTCGTCCAGAAACTGGGTGCTAGCCAAGTCTTCGACTACAGCAGCCCAACCATCGAGGAGGACCTCATCGCCGCATTTAAGGGCAAGGAACTGGCTGGTGTGCTGGACTGCATTGGCGGCCAGGCATGTCAGACTTCTCTCAACGTCATCCAGAAGACTGCTGAGAGGGCCGCATTGCCACTACCAAGGGCGGAGCTGAGGAGGTTGAGGGCATCACCATCAAGCGCCTGTTCGGAACCACTCTCGCATATAACGGAGTCGGCAAGGCGGTGTATGAGGACTACCTTGGCAAAGCACTCGCAGCTGGCACTTTCACTCCTGCTCCTGCTCCATTCGTGGTCGGCAAGGGTCTCGAGTCTATCCAAGAGGCAGTGGACAAGGTCATGGGTGGCATGTCGGCACAGAAGGCTGTTGTCACCTTGGACTAGAAAATGACCAGAAGGAAAAGTACCCTCGGGCGAATGACTACAGGCGTTTTGATGAACGGATTCACGAAAGTAAATGACACCAGCGAGGCGAAGGAAGAAAGTGTCCCAGTAATGTATGAATAGGCAAAAGCCATGAAAACAAAGTGTTCCAATCAATCACCATCTTACATTGCATCATTCAACGCAGCTCCAACGACTGCGCTGACGAATCCATAGCATCGAAGGCGTCACATGCTGTGCGCAAACCCTCGCTCGTTTTCTGGACGCTAGACCTCTTCGCTCCCTCATCCTCACCAATAGACACCGAGAGTCCTATCGCCGCTCAGCATACCACTTAGAGACCTCTGTGAGATCCGTTGTATGCTGCTGGACAATACTCTCCATCGTTCATCGACAATTCAGGCAATCTACAGGCTTTGTTTGCCTTCGCAGCTCGGCCGAAGCGACATTCTACATTCCCATCAACAAAGCTCGTTTGGCAACCGCCTCGACACAATGACTATCGCGAGTTCGGTATACGACAACTCGCAAAATCACCAATTCCAGCACGTGTACCAAGAAGCTCGCAACTCAACATCGCCATGGCCCTCCGCACGAGCAAATCCGAACGCTCAAGTATTTCGGCCGAGCTCTCGGCCGGGCTTGCAAACATTCACTCACTCACTGCTTTCCCCATGCAGAGCGCTAGAATCCTTTCGCGAAACCGACATGACGCACTTCGCCTACGGGAACTCGCGAGATCATAGGCACCGACGTCAATGAGGTTTCGGGTTTGAGGGAAGGTCCGAGGGGTTGGTATTTGTGCGCGGGTTGATGCTGCTTGAGCTACACGACATAACCATTTACCCTGTTCGAGGTGTGCTTGAGATTTCTTCACCCTATTGCACTTGAAGACAACATCATGGAGCACGAAGAGAAGAAATTCGACGACACACCCTCTCAACCTAGCAGCGAAGTCAACGTCGAAGCACCACCGCCAGAGCAACCTGCCGAACTACCACGAAAGCAACAGCCTGCACCACCCCCACCACCAAACGGCGGCCTAACAGCCTGGCTCCAAGTCCTAGGAAGCTTCCTCCTATACTTCAACACCTGGTCCATCACCCCCCAAAACCCCAAACATCTCTCCCTAACACCCACCTAGGGGCATCCTCAACGCCTTCGGCGCCTACCAAACCTACTACGAACGCGGCACACTTTTCCACGCCTCCTCCTCCTCAATAGCCTGGATAGGTTCCATCGAAGCCTTCATGCTCCTAATAACAGGTCTCTTCGCAGGCCCGATTTACGATAGAGGATATCTCCGTTTGCTCCTTGTAGTAGGGACGTTTTTGGTGGTGTTTGGGCATATGATGTTGAGTCTTTGCGGTACGCCCCCTTCCATTCCACTCCACAAATCAAGTCTCGTGAGCTAATTTTTTTTAGGTACGTACTGGCAAGTCCTCCTCGCCCAAGGCCTGACAATCGGTCTCGGCACGGGCCTCCTCTTCATCCCCTGCGTCGCCATCAACGCCCAATACTTCAGCACCCGTCTCGGCCTAGCCGTCGGAATCGCAACCTCCGGCTCCTCGCTCGGCGGCGTGATTTACCCCATAATCCTCTACCGCCTCATAAACCAAATCGGCTTCGCCTGGGCCGTTCGCGTCGAAGGATTCCTAGCCTTGGCAATCCTCCTCATCCCAATAACCCTCCTCAAACTCCGAGTCCAACCGTCGAAAGTCCGCGCTCTGGTGGACTGGACCGCCTTCACGGATGTCCCATATCTGCTATTCATCGCCACAGGAATCGTAGCTTACATGGGCCTCTTCGTCTTCTTCTTCTACGTCTCGTACTACAGCCAAGACCAAGGCCTACTAAGTACAGAAATGTCCTTCTACCTCGTCCCTATCTTCAACGCGGCTTCTTGCTTCGGACGCAGTATCCCCAACGCTCTAGCCGACAAGACTGGACCTTTCAACCTCCTCGCACCTGGAACTTTCCTCGCGGGAGTCTTTATGCTGTGTTTCATGGCCGTTAATTCAGGAGCTGGAGTCATTGTCCTAGCGATCTTGACGGGTTTCGTTAGTGGAGTCATGATCGGGATGCCGCCGTTGTGTTTCGTGGCTATGGCGAAGGATAAAGGGACTTTGGGGACGAGGATGGGGATGGGGTTTGCGATTATTGGGTTTGGCATTTTGGCGGGTGGACCTGGTGGAGGAGCGATTTTGGGAAGCAGACAGCCGTTGGATTGGACGGGGATTTGGACGTTTGGGGGTGTGGCGGGTTGTGTCGCCGGCTTGGGGTTTTGGGCATTGAGGGTGATGTTGTATGGATGGAAGTTGAATCAGAAGGCGTGAAGTCGGTTGGGAAATGTCGTGTATCAATAAGTGTGGGTATGGATAGCGCTGACCAGATTCGATGTACCAATCCCTTCAGGACCTATACCTTCATCGAACTGGTCATGAGTCCTCAGCCTTCTCGATCCTCAAATACTCCAAAGCCTCCTCCAACGTCGTACACTTCGTAAACACATCCTTCGGCACCTCACCAAATCCCTTCTTCCTCAGAATGCCGACAATACCCATTCCAATAATCGAGTTCAAACCCAAATCCGCAAACTCCGCCTCTCTCGTCACATCCGAGACCTTGACTTCCAGCTCGTCAGCGATGATCTTGCGCAAGAGGGTCTCGTCGGCCATCTCGTCCGTCGAAGGCGGCGAGTCTGCAATCGCATCAACGGGTGTTTCCTTCGTTTGTACTTTATCGCCGTCAGGCGTGCCAATACCAGAATCGGTTGGTGATTTCGATGCGGCAGACGGGCTGAGCATGCGGTTCTTGTGAAGCAGCCAATCGCCTTCGTATTGAGTCCAGAAATTCTTGGTATCGAAGGAGTACGTAGGCAAGTCGGGTATGAGTGTGAGATGGTCTTTCTCGAATTCTTTATGGAAGCCTGGCCAATTGAGATTGATCTCGGCTTCGTACAGTTTCGTCAGACTCTTTGAGATGGACTGCCAAGGTGACTCTTGCTTGGAGAGGGACGGCGTGGAGTTTGCAGCGGAGCAGAGAGTGCCTGCTTTCGCCATTGCGATGCAAGAGCGTGCAGGACCGAGTTCGACCCAGATGGTCTCTTCCTCGAAGGAGTCTACGCCAGCTTTTGCGGCTTGGTAGAACTGGACTCGCTGTCGGGTCATAGTGGCGAGATAGTTGGACTCGAAATCCTCGCCGTCTTTGACAACGGAGCCTTTGCATGATGATGCATAGGAAATCTTCGGCTTCTCAAGAGGTATGGAAGAGGCGATTGGTTCGAATGCAGCCAGGACATCATCCATCTGTCGAGAGTGGAAGGCGAACGGTACTTCCAACATGGTCGCTTTGATTTCCCGGTGTTGTGCTCCAGCCTTCAAGGTCTCTAGCTCGTTCAGCGGGCCACTGACAACCATCAGTGTAGGCGCATTCTCACATGCGATGTCGCAGCCTGCGAGATGCGACTGCTCCAGAAGTTCATCGCAGACTTTTCTGCTGCAGGGAACAGCCAACATACCGTGATCTCCAGCAGATAGTATAGTAGCCAGAAGCTCAGCCCGTTTTCCAACAAGAAACATCGTGTTTGCCAGACTCAGAACACCGGCGGCGTGCAAAGCAGCGAACTCGCCCAGGCTATGTCCGATTACCATGTCTGGCTGAAGTCCGCATGTCTCCCAGAAACGATACAATCCAATCTCCAAGGCAATGAGGTACAGTTGATCAGTGACAACCGAGGAAATCTCCGCAGGAGACTTCGAGACTGAGGCATCGAAACAGGGCAGAATGGGTGCAAAGCCGTTCTCCTGGCAAGCAACGTCGCATTCTTCGATGGCAGAGCGGAAGACCTTGGACGAGGCGAAGAGTTCTTGGCCCATGCCTTCGTATGCGACTCCCTGCGGCATAATTCGTTAGCCAAATGTACTTTGCGAATGCGATTCTCTCCGCCACCTACCTGTCCACTGAACGCAAACACAATCTTTTTTGCGCTAGGCTTCTTCTCAACAGTCGGTGGATGACGAGCAGCCTCACAAAGCTGCTCCATCAAATCCTGGACACTTTCGGCGGCAAAAGCAACTCTCATTCGATTATGGACCCTGCGAGCTGTCGTAGTGTATGCGAGGTCTGCAAGCGAGGCATCAGGGTGCTCCTCGACCCAGCTTAGGAGGTTCTTGATGTTTCCCGACAGTGATTTCTGAGAAGCTGCAGACACGGCAACAACGTGGCAATCTCTCGGATCTGGGGTCTTTGCAACGTGTCTTCGTTTGTGGCCTTCTAGGAGGACAGATGTATTGCCACCAGAGGCACTGAAGTTGCTGACCATGATGACTCCATTTCGGTTGACATCTCGACCCCCGCCTAGCGGTTGACTTGTTTGAGGGATGAGGTCGGTAAAGCCCTCTGGCAAGTTGGGGTTGAATGGCTGGCCATTGATCAAGTGCGGTGGGACAGTTTGGTGTTGAAGCATCAGCAAGGCCTTGACGACGGAGGACATCCCGGACGCCGCCTCACTGTGACCAATGTTTGGCTTGAGGGTTCCAACGTATAACGGGCTCTGGCGGTCCTTTTGCTTGCCTCCCAGAAAGACTTCTGCGACTGATTGCGACTCCTCGGAGTCTCCAGCCGTCGTGCCTGTTCCATGCATTTCGATGTAGTCAACGTCAGATGGTGACATGCCTGCTTTGGCTAGAACGTCTCTCGAGAGCTGAGCCTGCGTAGGCGCAAATGGTCTCGTCAACGACGCAGCATACGCGGAGTGCCTCGTCCCACAGCCGCGAATGACACCGAGAATGTTGTCATTATCAGCTTCAGCAGCTTGCAGTCGTTTGAGGACAATACAAGACACCCCGTCAGCTCTGCAGTAGCCGTCTGCGTTGTCCAGGAAAGTCTTGCATCCGCCAGTCGGTGACAGAAAGCCACCTGCGCTATGGCCTGTGAAGATGTCGGGATTGGTGGCAATCAAGGAGGCGCCTACCACGGCTGTATCACAATCGCCAAGTTTGAGACTGTTGACTGCGAGTTGGATTGCCGCCGTACTTGACGAGCACGCTGTATCGCATACGTAGCTGACACCCTCCCACTTAAAGAAGTAGTTCAGTCGGCCAGGACCGAAGGAGCGGGATCCACTTGGCACGAACAGAGCGTCAATATCTTGAGAGATGTTGGCTGTCCTCCAATCGTCCGAGCTGCAGCCCACAAAAGTGCCTATTCGAGCGCCATCGGATGATGCAGTCCGGTCTTTCTGGTAGCCCGCCATCTCAAGTGCTTCATAGGCAGTCATGAGCATATTTCGATGCATTGGATCCAGCTTGGCCGCCTCTCGAGGTGAAATATTGAACAGCTCATTGTCGAAGAGTCCAGGCTGGTCGATGAATGCTCCGTATCGCGTAGAAGCTGCGTTCTTCGTTTGGCCAGTTTCATCCACATGTGTTTGAATGTCGAACCGGTCGCTTGGTATCTTGCAAATGTCAACAGCGGGCTCGGTAGTGAAAGAGGCGGTCATACTTCTCTGTGCATGGCTCTGTTCTCCATCAAGAGATTCCATAGCTCTTGCACGGAATTGGCGCCAGGGAAGCGGCCGCTCATGCCAACAACCGCAATGTCATCCAAATGACTTGCATTGTTGCTCGGTGTCCCGTCCCGTGCTGACATGGCGTCTTGTGTGCAGTCCAAAAGGGGAACCTTATAGATGACAAGGTACCGAAACGCTCACGAAATGGATGGTGTTGTACGAAAGAGGCTTGGAGGACGAATTGACTTACCTCTTTCACCGACACGGATCCCACTTCTTAAATACCATCTATCCGCCAGCCTCTTGTTCCATGATGAGGATCTGTTGCGCTCGCGTCGACAGACTAGACACAGCCATCCTGGATTCCTCAAGCCATGCGATAGCCATGGCTGACTGAGATGCCGCAATTGCTGGTCCTTGCACGTTTTCAGAACGTGGAGTGGACCGTTTGGGCTGTCCTCCACGGAAGGGTGATAAGGAGGTCCAGAAACGTATTGATCCGCAATGAGGAATCACCAGAAAGTCAAAAGTTTGTTTATCCTGTGCCGTGCGATGACTTCACTGGCGCCAAGAAGGCATTGGGTTTTGGAATCAAGCTGCCGCGGAGGAAGAGGCACCACGGGCACCTTCGGTCATGCCGATGAAGAACACCGGCTCCAAATCATCGAGTATAACATAGCCGCTTCTTCGATATCTTGTTTTCGTAGGGTTGTTGCATCGCAAACATGCAGCCTTCGTCGTCGGCTGGAATCTCGAAATCGCCCCAGGGGCCGAGTTTATTGCGTGCAGCGTTTTCATCTATGCCGTAAGCCTGCTGTCTTTCTTGTCACGATGAATTTCCAAAAAATGTGGAAGATGTGGTTGTTGTTTGGGAGAGAGAACAGTCGAAGAGGAAGTCGTAACTCCTATTTCCAGACTAGTGCCGGGAATAAGCTGCCCGAGGTCAACTCAATTGCAACCTCCCTCTAACAATGCACCACGACAACAGCTATTTTGGAGACGAGGATCACTGCTGATTGATACCGAACGCGAACTCAGACAGAATTGAAGATACAGTAGCTTGACAGAACTTCTGTTTCCATCGAAGAGATCCCAATCTTCCACCATGGCAGCGGCAGCAGGAGCAGCAAAGCAGGTCATCCGGCGGGCACAATTATATGGTAAGTTCAAATCAACAACAATTTATCCAACGAAGCAAGAAACCCCGACGAAAGGATGATCGATTTCACCTTGTCAACAAAACAAGACTCCCATCTCCTAACTAACAACCCCCCTCACAGTCCCGGGCTCCAGCATGCGCTTCCTCGAAAAATCCCGCTCAATCCCCGCAATCGACAGCATCTGCTACGACCTCGAAGACAGCGTAACGCCCTCCAAGAAACCCGAAGGCCGCTCCAACGTCCTGCAAATCCTCAACCGCTCTCGCGCGGAGGGAATCCGGGAACAAGCCGTGCGGATCAACGCCGTGGACTCCGGGTACGCATTGGACGACCTCACTTCCATCCTGAAAGGCGAGAACTTGGACTGCATCGTCGTGCCCAAGGTCGATGCGCCGAAAGATCTCCATTTCGTCACGGATGTGCTCAGGCAGATGTTGCCGGAACGCCACAGCCCCGGAAGTTCGAACCCCATCAAAATCGTCGCCTTGGTCGAATCCGCCCGCTCCGTCATGGATCTAAATGCAATCTGCAAAGCCAGTCCCTATTTATCCGGCCTAACCTTCGCAGCCGAAGACTTCGCCATGGACCTCTCCATAACCCGAACCCCCTCCCTGCAAGAATTCCTCTACGCCCGCAGCGCCATCGTCGCCGCAGCCCGGGCGCACAACCTCCCCTCAACAATCGACCTCGTCACAACCTCTTTCCGGGGCGAAGAAGGCAAAGCCACGCTTCGCGAAGAAAGCGAGAACGGGAAGCGGTTCGGGTTTAATGGGAAGCAGTGCATTCATCCGGATCAAGTGCCGCTCGTGCAAGAGGTTTTCTCGCCGGGGGAGAAAGAGGCGGAGTGGGCGGTTAGGGTGGTGCTTTGTGATCGGAAAGCTGATGAGCAGGGACGGGGGGCGTGGACGCTGGATGGGAAGATGATTGATGTGCCTGTGGTGGGGAAGGCGAAGGCTATTGTGGCGAGGGCGGAGGTTTGTGGGTTTGATGTGCAGGCGTTGATGGAGAAATTCAAAGACGAAGAGCCTCAATAAATATGTCCAGCAGGAATTGGGATATATACATATGTTACCACGTCCTTCCGTTTAGTACCCCCTCCCCCGATCCACAACATTAATCAACCTCTCCCCCTTCTCCCTTCTAACAAGATTCTCCTCCAGCACCTTAAACGTCCTCTCCGTATAACTCTGCCCCACACCACTAACATGCGGCGTAACAATAACATTCTCCATCCCCCAAAGTTCACTATCACTCGGCAGCGGCTCCGGATCCGTAACATCCAGCGCCGCACCACTCAACCTCCCATCCTTGAGAGCCTCAATCAGCGCCGGCTGATCGATAATCGGCCCCCGTGCAATATTCGTAACAAAAGCCGGTCTCTTGCCCCGATCACTCAACGCGTCAAATTCCTCCGTGCTGAGGAAATGTCGAGTTTGGTCCGTCAGCGGCACGGACACGACCAACCAATCGAGGTTCTGCTTGAGGAAATGTATCCTGCTCTCCTTATCCAACCCACTATACCACTCCCCCGGAATCGTCCCCTCAGGATCCCCCGTCCCAGGCACAATAAACCCCTTATCCCGTCTCTTCTCCTCGCTATCCTTCGGCGTCGCCGTAAAAGCCACAACCTCCATGCCCATCGCCTTGGCAACCCGTCCGACTTGTCGTCCAATACTCCCATAGCCCAGAATCCCGATCCGTCGACCGACCATGTCACGTAAGTTGTGGAAATCCGTCTTTTCGGAATCTTTCTTGCCCCATTTCCTCGCCTTCTGAAGCTCATATAGTTGTTTATACTTATGACTCGCAACCAGGCCGGTCATGATAACCCACTCTGCAATCTGCGGTCCATGGATCCCCGAGCTCGTCGTGATAGTAACATCCGTGTCTGTATACAACGGCTGCTTTTGCATCTGATTACTCCCCGCGCTCGTCAAATGCACGAGCTCGAGATCAGGGACATCGGAGGGATGTTGCGGGAATGTGAAGAGTGTGCAGAGGATGGTGGCTTTGTTCCATAGCGAGGAGGGGACTTGTTTGCGGAGCTCGTGGATGTCGCGGGTCGAGGTCGTTTCGATATAGGAGATTTCGAGGGCCGGGAAGCGTTGCTGGAGGTGGGCGATGATGGCTTTAGGTTCGGGCCAGGGGAGTGTGCAGAGGAGGTGGTCTTTTGCTGGTCCGCCGCCCATTGTGGTGAGTTGCTTGAGGGGAGGTGAGGTTGCTGTGAGTGAGAGCAGTTCAGGTGAGAGGGATTGAGGAGAGAGACAGCAAGGAAAGAATGGAGCAATCCTCACCAAGAATCACGAGCTGCAGCTACAGATGAGCTATGACGACGAGATGGAGGCCGGCACCTCTGCCCGTGTTGGGCCTTTGATAGGCGAAGGCGTGAAGAAGTCGGGGTTTATCCTCACTTCGATTACTAATGCAGCTTTGACTTTCAGACGATAGAATCAACAACAGTACAAGTTCCATTTCTGCCTGCTATTTTACAGCGAGTGCATGCCTGGTTATTCGGCAAGACTCTCACAGGACGCAATTCCGTCCGTGAGCTACAAAGCATTGCTCATCTCCAGTCGCTTTCGGAAACTCCTCCGTTCGACTTCAACCCATGCTTAACCAAGTCCAATCCCTCACTCATAGACGTTCGTACGCGGAAAACGACGTCGAGAATGGTCGATACTCCATTCGCCAGCCACTAACTCCTATACCCGAGATGTTCCTCAAGCAGTAGCTTCCTCTGGAGCAGTGTGCATGCTCACGTCGCCCACGTCAGCGCCATCCTTCTCCTCCTTCGCTTCCGTAGCAGGCGTCTCAGACGGCTTCTCAATCGCTGCCTCCGTTGGCTTCTCGGCGGGCTCGGCTGGTGTCTCCTTGGGCTCTGCTGGCTTCTCAATCGTCTCCGATGCTGCTGGCGTGGATTCTACAGGCTTCTCGTCAGTGGCAGGCTCTGGCTTGCTCTCAGCATCAGTAGTAGGGGCGGCGGCGGGCTCAGAAGCGGCGGCGGGCTCAGTAGATGCGGGTTCAGTGGTGGCGGCTTTGGCAGGCGCCTCATCGGCGGCGGCGGGAGCTTCCTCCATGCTCTTGTTCCAGACCTCAAGCATCGCAGAGGATCGCTTCTTGAATTGAAACTCGTCGTCTCTGGGTACGGTTGCGAGCTTCACGATGGCCTTGAGGACCTTGTGGATCTTGGTCGTGCGAATGATGGATGGCTCCAAGTCGTGGTAGTTCTCGAGCTGAGAGAAGAACTCCGCCATGCCAGGCATTTCAGTCTCCTGTGGCGCCTGATCACGGGAGAGGAAACCCTTCTGGAGACGGTGTCGCAGATAGAGAACGGCCTTCTCTCGCTGAGCGAGCTTCTCTTCCTCGGTCAATTGAGGCTTCGACTCGTCTTCGTCTTCGACCTTTGGTGCTGTTACAACCTTCTTCTTTGGCTTTGCAGATGATTTCTTCGCAGATGATTCACCGTTCGGCGCCTTGGGTGCGTTCAACTTCATGACTTTGGGAGTCTTCTTAGGCTGTGCGAAGTTAGTTCTCAGATCCAGTGGCGCGAAAATCTCTGCCCGACTGTGCTTACCTTGGTGTCCGCATCGCTGTCCGCAGCGCTCTTGCGCTTCTTGCTAGACTTTGGCGCGTCTGCATCCTCCATCTCCACGTCCTCGTCTGCAGCCTTGCTCTTTCGTGCCTTCTTCTTTGGCTTCGAGGCGCCCTCTTCGGCATCTTTCTCCGCTTGAGCAGCCCTCTCAGCTTCGAGGCGCTCAGCCTCAGCGGCCGCTTCTGCCTGTTGCTGTCGGAACATCTCCTCTTCTTCCTGGAACTGGTTGAGAATGTCCTTGAAGTACTGAAGATCATGGTTCTCAGACGCAATCTTATAAGCGTTCTGGAGAGCCTTGGTCATCTTCGACTTGGGAACGATCTTGCACTCTTCTGGGTCGAGAGGGGTCAGGGACGTGTTGACCATCCACTGGCTGTGAAGTCATCGTCAGTATACGTAGAAAGTGGCACTGATGCTTCGCTGCCACTTACAACTCGTTGGTAGACATGAACATGATGGGGAAGGTGCGCTCCTTGGCGTTCTTGCCTCCCTCCTTGAAGTCCTCACGCAGCGAGCCATCTGGACGAGCTGTGCTGACAGGACGCGATGCAAGGAGCGACTCGGGCAGCATAGACTCGTCGCAGATCACGGCGGGCCACGGCGGGAAGCCCTTGAGACGCGCCCAGTAGAACTCGCCCGGCTTGCAGTCGAGATGCAGCGTGGGCATCGACTTCTTCTTGTTGAGCTTCTTCGACTTGTGCTCGGGCACGCCTCCAAGGGATTTCCTCTTCTTGCCGCCGGGCGGGGTCGCGTTAGCGGCTTCCTGCAAGTATGTCAACAAATGTTTTCTTCGACCGATCTCGCGTGGAAACGACGAAAGATGCTTTGCCATCTCCACATGTCGAGTCGAGGGTAGTTTATGCCCATGTGACTTACGTCCTTAGCCTCATCAGACTTTGCAGGCTCTTCAGCAGGCTTGTCGCCCTCCGCCGCCTCCTTATCGCCGTTCGTCTGGGTCGTCTCGACTGGCTTCTCTGCCTCAGTAGGCTTCTCCTCCTTCTTCTCGTCGCTCTCGCCGTTCGTCTGGGCAGCCTCGACTGGGGTGGCCTCGATGGCCGTAGGGGGCTGGACAGCTGTCAGCAATGGCTCCTTCACTTCAGATGACGCGCCGTGGTTACTCACAGCCGGCTCAGCTGCTGGGGCAGCGGTCACAGTCGCCTCGTCAGCCATGGTGGTGTTGTCGTGGCCTGAGTCTGGTGTGGTCGGGCACGCAGGATTTGCGACGCGAATGGCGTGGCTGCTATGACGCGTGTGTAGCAGCAATCGGCACAGTAGGGCGTCGCAGTGGTGGGTATGGATGTGTGGTGAGGCGGAATGGGTGGTGGCGATGGGGCGCCGACGCGTTGGGTGGTTGTTGATGGTTGGCGTTGAGTGTGTGGAGAGAAATTGGGAAAGAAGTCGAAGGACAGTTAAAGAGGCAGGCCGGCTTTGGGTGGCTCGTGCGCACCGGTCACGTTTCGCTGTCCCGTCCAGAAGAATGATGAATGTGCGACGCGCAGCAACGCCGTCGACGCCGCAAAATTGAATGAGGAGCTTGTGAAGGCCTCTTCGATACTCCGCATATGTATTGCACGCTCGCTTCAGTGCGTTCCTCGCCTTTGTTTGCGTCGTGTCTGCCTTGGCGAGCTCGATCCATCCATGCTTTCACACACGCCTGCGAAAGCCAATCAGAGGTGGCGCTGGGTCTGCGCTTGTCCGTCCAGCCGACACTTCCGGCACCCCGTTATCGCCAGAATGCCCTCATTCTTGCGACAGGGGCCGTCTCAGGCGTCGTGAAGTCCTCGCCGTCTTCTCTGCTTCGTCCTGGGAGAATTGTGTGCGTCTTGGCGGGCCTTTCGGCTTGTTGGGGCTGTTCTGCGCCGCCCACTCACGCTGACGCAAGCTGACCAGCTGCCGAGCTATACAGACATCCCCGCTCGATGGTCGGGAGCTTGGTGCAGTGGCTCTACTCGTTCGAGTTTGTCGTAGCCGGCTTGGGAGTCGATCAGATCTTGGGTTCCTTGTGGTAATTTGGGCGTAGAGAATCTTGCCGTACCGGATGAATGTACGAAATGGGGAGATTGATCCAGAGAAAACAGGTATTGTCGTTTTCGCCGCCGTTCAATCTGGTATGCCTGTCGTGTTCCGAAATTCAAGGACTAATCGAGAAGCCTTAAACTTCAGATTTTGGAGCTTCAACGCCTTGAAACGAGGGGCCTGAGCCGCAGGAAGGTCGTCGGGCGGTGGTGACAAGATCGTTTGATTGAGCGTGAAGATGTCCCCTACAAACCAGTCAGTCGAAACGTGTCTTTCAGATGTTTCCCATTAACTTACTTGCATCGATTGACAACTTCGGACGGCCCTTTGCTGCTCTGCTCAAGCAATTGCGCCAGGATTGATGGGTGCTGGACTTGCGAAATCAAATTGACTTTTCTTTCATTGCTGCTGATGTTTTTGAAAGTGACGAACATGCAGTAGCAGCCGCGAGATATCGAGACTAAGATTGATCAGACACAGGAAACATCAGAAATATACAAACCATGTTATCATATCCCATCCGCGGTTTGGCTAGAGTTGGTCACGGTGTTCATCATCCCTTGACAGATCACGTACGCTTCCAGACACAGCATGCGTGTAGGTTTGGTCAAGAGCTGCTTACGGTCGGTAATCTTGAGTCTCTTATCCAGGTTGTGGAGATCCTTCGCGGCGTTGCTGTCCACAAGTCTCTTTTTGTGTATCGATCTGCATGGCCTCATTCAGATTCTCTCTTGCATTTCGTCTCTTACGGTGCTCGAATTCGCAGGACTTTGTCTTCATGACTGATGGACGCATGCAAATGCGACGGCTGCATCTCGCGCTGTGATATTGCGACCGTGTGATGCCGTGGGCGGTGGACGGCGTGAGAGCAGGGCCATGTCATCGAAACGATGCGAGTTCGAGAGTTTCCGGTATTCACAAATGCGCTGTGGATACTATCGTATCGTGCGGATGGCGAGCGAAGTGGTGGATGGGAGGAAAGAAAGTCGAAGCGCTGCGGAAGAGAGGTGCGCACGAGGCGAGTGGAGACCATTTCTTAGCGCCTCACGTGTACGTTTCAGCCTCAACCATTTTCCAAAAGTCGGCCATTCGGTACGCGGCCGAGATAATCCGTGGTCTGCTTGTAAAATGGGCACGATCAGAGAAGACAATAAGGTAACAGTCCTGGATGTTTGTTGTTCGAAGAAGCGGTAGATCTCGTCTCGGATGGCTACGATCGGATGTCGGAGCGCCAAGCCGGCTAAAAGGCGGGTGTCCAACGAGCCTCCCGTCCTTTCAAACTTCACCTTCGCCAGCAGCATCGAGCACATTGTATGCTTTCATGACAGTCCATAAGCGGGATTCTTCTCGATCTCCCAGACAATCCACTGGAACGAATCATCCAGCACTCATGCTCTCCTCAACCGAAAATCCAGGACCGCCAAGCGGGCAGTCCGATCAATCAAATCGACCATCAAGATTTCATTAACACACTTCACTATCTTCTCTCCTTCTCAATTTGTACCACAATCACCGCGAACATCTACAGTGCATAAGATGTCGTGCATCCACCTAAACGAACACCTGGCCCTTGTCTTTCCGCGACCTTCTAGAAGGCCGGCTTTGTATTCACATAATCGACGCTAAGGCGACGCACGCGACCGTTCCGGTCAGTGCACAGCCCCACTTTCAACAACACCTCTTCACATCGACACTTCCTTTCTCGAACAGGCAGCCAGTCAAGCCAAACACTTTGCGTTGGTCATAAGATCCGATCATATCGCATCGGCGGTACAAACAATCGCAATAAAACTCGACCATCTGCTGACTGGCTCCTTCTTTCGCCACTCCGCACAACAGCAAGGTTCCAGGAGATGTCCTACCTGGCCGACCAACTCAAAGAAAAGGGCAATAGCGCCTTTCGCTCTGGCGACTTCAATGCCGCCGAGGACTTTTATACACAGGCTATCCAGAAGTACTCCCGGAATCCCCTCATTTTCACGAATCGAGCGAATGTGCGACTGAAGTTGCAGCAATGGGAAGGGGCCGTGAATGATTGTTTGAAAAGCTTGGAGATTACAGGGAATGGGGGACAGAATCATAAGGCGTGGTACTTTCTGGGTGAGAATGCCTGACCTTATGACTTGCCCAAGCATTGGAGGAATCCAGTGAGAGATAGAGTGCTGATGATGTCGTCTAACAGCACAAGCCCAACTCGCCATGCACCATCCACACGAAGCACTATCATCCGCTCTGATGGCCTACGAACAAGTCCGGAATCCAGCCCCCGCAGCAAAGACCTCTCCCCAGGATCTGCAGACTTTCTCTGCCTTCGTCCTCAAATGCAAGAAGGCGAAGTTCTCCGCTCGAGATCGAGAACGACTGCGTCGACAAGGCGACATCCGCGCCGAACTCGAAGAAACCCTTGAAGGAACCAAACAGCGCGAACTCGACGCAATCTCCTCGCAACTCCACGCCGGCCAACTAGGCCAAGTCGAGGCCACCGAACGCATCGAAGAAATCAACAACACATTCAGCACGAAGATCGCCACCCTCCGCTCGGTCTTCGAGGCTGCCGACCCCGCAAACCATAAACCTCGAGAAATCCCGGATCACTTAATCGATATGATTACTTTCGAACCCATGGTCGATCCGGTGATTACGAAGAATGGACATTCGTACGAGAGGAGTGTGATTTATGAGCATTTGAAACGGAGTCCAACGGATCCTATGACGAGAGAGGTTTTGAAGATTGAGGATTTGAGGAGTAATTTTGGACTTAAGGCGGCTTGTGATGAGTTTTGGGAGAGTGGGGCGAGGGAGTGGGTGCATGATTGGTGAGGTTGGGAGGGATGGGGCATTGGGCGGGAGTTTAGGTAAGTTTATGGTTTGGATGGGAAGGCGAGGCGTTGAGGAGTTTCAGGCCTGGTCGGCCTATGTTGTTCATTTTCATGGCCTGACTATGTCTTCAATACTCGCCACCAACTGGAAGCGCCTGGTTGAGTCATCTCTCAATAGCACCACTCTCCAAGGCCCGGGACTGGATTGTCAAGCCTCATAGACTGACGTCGTATTTGTTGATGCTCACACGTGGTTAGGCAAATGTCGGCAGACCACACCACTGTCAGCTTTTCCCTAGCACAAGGTCATTGGAAGCAAAAACTTTATGGCAATTCATGGCATTGAGACCAGGCATTGGGCCTAAGCTATCTCATGGCAACCCTAGAGGTCATGATACGATTGCTGGTGTCCACGAGACATTCAACAATGCTGTTTACCAGCGGCATCTATCTCGATCATGATACCAAGTCACAATGGCAGGCAAGGCCGCATAAATTCTTTTGAATCTAACATGTATCTGTGAAGAGTACTTCACACAGGTCTCGCTGCTTGAAAACCAGCACTACCACGATCTACGGACGAAAACGAACCAACTCTCTCTTCAATTTCATGAACATCGAACCGGAAAGATGCCAAATCCCCAAGAACCATCGCGCCGGGAGCAGGCGTACGTCCTCTCTCCTTCGCCCCACAACCTACACTAACAATAAATCCCAGGCAAAAAATCCGCCGCCTCGTCTTCAGCATCCTCGCATGCATGAACGCCGAATACATGGCCCGGCGAGAACACGCCGCCGCCGGGACACAACAAACAGCTCAGGACTCGTCCCGCAAAGATGAACTCCTCGAGCAGCTGAACCCGCTCCTCGACCAACTCAATTCCACCCCAGCCGATATCAAAGAGTCCCTGCAACGTGTCACCCAGCAGTCGAACCTCTTCCCGGAAGAGCTCATCGAGAATGGACCTATTAGTGGGGATTTGGAGGGTGAGGATAGGGATAGGGATGGGCTTGCGAGGAAGGCGGAGTTGCAGAGGTTGTTGGGAGTTAGTATGAATGTTGTTGTGGGTTGGATGAGGACTATTAGGGATCCACCTACCGAGCCGGAGTCTCCTGTGCAGGATGGTCGGGGGCGGTGAGAGTCGAGGCTCGGTCCAGATGAGCGATTTGACTGGAGCGTTATGACTTTGGTATTTCGGGCGTTGAGGCGTTGTCTTGGGGTATCGTGCTAGTGCCTCTCTGTTTGTCATGGGAGGGTTGTATACGAGTCCATTCCATGATCCAAATGATGAGGCCATTGATCCTCTGGGACTTTGAAACTTCCTTTTAATGTGCTATTTTGATTGGCCTACGCTTCAGATGGAATGGCACCGCATGTTTGCAAAAGCATTGCCAATTATGACTTTCAGTTCACGTCAGGCTGCCACTAAACCTGATTGATCGACATTGCTGGACTAGAGAGCAAGATATGTATGGAGTGAGACTTAGGGAGGACATGTTGCACGTCACGCTTACAATGATGATGTATGTCTCTGTCGACATCCATTTTCAGCCCATAGCCGTTTATTTCATTGCTTGCGAGGACGGCAACGACAATTGCTCATAATAAGTGGTTGATGAGTACGTATGTTCGATGTACGAAGTGATTGCGCAAGCCATGCGATAAAGTCTTGCGTAGTTTGCAAATGTCCGTTTTACGTCAGGCAATGCTTGTGTGCAAGTTCGAGTTTGATACAAGTCATGCTCACCGTATTGCTCAACATATAAAGATCCATAGATTAGTGACGCTTTCCTCGATACACAACGGACTTAATACATTTTTGCACATATTATTACGAATAGTCCACTCCCGCGAAACATCAAGCACAACGAATCTGCATATTTGACTATCACACGTGTTTAATATACACGGACATTTGTGTTCTGAAGCAATGGCGCTGCTACAAGAGTTTTTAATAGGTAATGCTTGCGGCCCCCTCAAGAACACAGTCGTCATGTCACATTCGTCTACCAAGCATGCGTATGTACTTGCTAGTAGCTCATGACCATACTCAAACACGGGGCAGTCATCGCAATCATCGTATGACCACTCAATCAGATCTGGGTATAAGAGGGCCCAACCTCGACCTTTTGTTCTGTTGAGCATTCTGCAAAGAGCCTACCATATCCGTATCAAATCGCAGCCATTTTCAATCAACGAAATCTCGGAACATCTTCTCTCGACCACCGCAAGACAAGTAGGACAGATGCCGGATACACGACCTCCGTCGCCTGCAACGCGGGCGTGAGTCTCGTTTCCTATCAACTTGATGATATCAACGCTGCTAAAATATGTTTCTTAGTGCTAATCTGAGAGAGATCTTAAGAGATGCATTCAGGGTCTTGAACGCACAATCTGACGAAATTCAGCAAGGAAACGAAGAAGAAATCATGAGACTTTCCGAGCACATCAATCACCATCGCCTCCGTTTGAAGGACAGGATACTTGCAGCAGGGCTGAAAGAGCGAGACATAGCCGCCTCGCTGTCGATAATCGTGGTCCAATATCGCCGCGATCCAGAACGGCTTACGCGTAACGACGGCGCCCTCTATCTGCACCCACACCCTCTCGATGTCGAGGACCGGACCGAGCAGAAGATAAGGGAAGAAATTGAAGAGAGAAAGGCAGATCTGAAGAAATTGGGAGTGGAAACGGCAGAGCTGTACACCATGATGCGAAAGATTCGCTATCCCACTCCCCCACCTACTCCACCCGTCAACCGTCGATGAGGAGGCTCAGGATCGGTCTTGAGGGCGTGCAAGGTCTTTCTGAATGGATCCGGGAGACTTCTGGCGTTGTAGAGTTCTCCTTGAGCAGCAGCCTTCCCTTGCGGTTTGATTTTATGTACTCATTCCATATTCAAACTTGGGGTTCGCCCTCATGATTGCCTTCCAGCTCTCAGTCATAGACCCGTGTTGGAAGTGGGTGTTGCCACAAACGCTCACGAAGACAACTGTTGGACCGTTGCCTAATCGACGAGGCTGAGTTGACGTCAGGCTGCCACCAGTACTAGTGGCAACTTGCATCTCGCAGGACTAATGAGTATTAACAGGGGAGACTGACTTGCAAGCACCAATTGTGCTGAGTGTTGTTGATGGCAGATGAGTTCTCCAGTTTACAGCATTCGCTACGAGAGATGGCGTGAGTCGTCCCACTCGGCGATGTCGTTCCGTACCTCGCGGATCTTTCTCCGCCGACTCCGCTTCAAGACCGGGACAGCAGAGGCCGAACACATTGCCGCGTCTGTCAAGTGATCAATGTCCTGTTCGAAACATTAAGCACCTATCCTTCGAAGTTCTCGACCAACGACTGCACCAAACGTCTTCCCTAGAGGCTTGATTAAGAGCATTTCAAGACAACCGCTCAACATGCCAGGAATCACAACAACGCCCTCACAACCCGCCGTCCCACCAGGCATCTGGTGCCCTGTGATCTCCCTCTACAAAGATACACCTAGACAAGAAATCGACCTCGAAGCCTCCTACACCTACTTCACACACCTAATCCGCGGCGGCGTTAACGGCCTCGTCCTCCAAGGCTCCACAGCCGAAGCCGCACTCCTCTCCCCTCAAGAAAGAATTGACATCACGCGGACCGCTCGTAAAGCAGCCGTAGATCTCGGAGTTCCGGACTTTCCTTTAGCTGCCGGAATCAGTGGTCAATCGACCAATGAGACCTTGAGGTTGGTGGATGATGCGGCTGCCGCTGGGGCGGATTTTGGATTGTTGCTGCCGCCCAGTTATTGGCCGAAGGCGATTAGCAACGAGGCTTTGGTGGAGTTTTATAGGGAGGTAGCGGGCCATTCAAGGATTCCGATTATTGCGTATAATGTGAGTGCCGCTCTATGCCAACTTTTGCTCGATTGCTAACGAATCGTTCAGTTCCCAGGCGTGACATCTGGCATCGATCTGGGAGTCGACATCCTCTCGCAAATCGCCACACATCCAAACATCGTGGGCACGAAACTCACATGTGCGAATGCTGGCAAAGTCACCTGCCTAACAGCCCGCTTCTCACCATCGCAATTCAGCGTCTTCGCCGGACAGTCAGATTGGCTTCTCCCCTGCCTAATCGGAGGAGGTATTGGTTGCGTGACTGGAATCGGCAACGTCTTTCCCAAGTCGGTATCCAAGCTCTACTCCCTATGGCAAGAAGGCAGGATCGAGGAGGCAAAGAAGCTGCAAGGCCAAGTAGCCCTAGCAGAAGCTGCCTGCAAGAAAGGTCTCGCGGCGACGAAGTACGGAACGGCCTATTTTGCTGGGCCTCTTGCTGGACTTTCGAATCATGCATCTTTTCATCCGAGGAAACCGTATAAGCCGGCTTCGAAGGAGCTGCAGCAGTCGACTGTTGATACAATGCAGCATCTTGCTGAGCTGGAACGGTCTCTTCCGGATAAAATCTCTCGGCCGCCGAAGATCACTAAAGAGGTGAATGGAACGAACGGTACTCATACCACTGAGCTTCGCTCACACTTCACACTCAATACCGGAGCAAAGATCCCAGCCATTGGTTTTGGAACCTGGAAAGCAGCACCTGGAGACGCCGCAAAAGCCGTCCAAGCCGCTTTCGATGCCGGGTATCGCCACTTTGATTGTGCTCCGCTGTATTACAACGAGGCTGAGATTGGCGAAGTATTCAAGAAAGCCCCTATCCCTCGGTCAGACTTCTTCGTGACCACCAAGCTGTGGTCCTCAGACCACCAACGGGCAGAACAGGCGTTGGATAAGTCCCTCCGAGATCTGGATCTGGATTATGTGGATCTCTATTTGATGCACTGGCCGGTGACTCTAAGTTCAGATACTGGTGCCGAGTACGGCAAGGAAAATCGCAAAGTCCACGTCCAAGGTTGGGATTTCCGAGATACCTGGCGTGAGATGGAGAAGCTGTTGGATACCGGCAAAGTTCGTGCCATCGGAGTTGCCAACTTCTCCACGGTGAATCTGGCCAAGTTGCTGGAGACTGCGAAAGTCGTACCCGCGGTCAACCAGACAGAGATCCAACCACTGCTACCGCAAGACAAGCTCTTCGACTATTGCTCATCCAAGGAAATTCATCAGACCGCCTTCGGTCCACTTGGCGGAACTGAAAGTACTCTGCATGAAGATCCTGTAATTGTTGACATCGCGAAGAAGAGAGGCGTGGCTACCGGCAATGTGATGCTGAGCTGGGGTATTGCAAAAGGCTGGAGTGTTATACCGAAGAGCGTCAACCCCAAGCGAATAGCCTCGAACCTGGAGGACAACTTTCTGCCAACTGTAGACGAGATGCGGCAGATCGACGAATTGGCCAAGAAAGGTGGCAAGCGGTTCAACAGGCCGGATTGGGGTACCACGATCTTTCACGATGATGTAGATGCGGGAATAGTCTAGATCCATGTAGTCACGTATTTTTTCATTGCATGAACCCGAATTGCGAGTCCGGAAATGTGAAGTCTCCAAAGTCAGCGTATAGTAGATCATCCGGTAGTCCGTTCGCCAGATGCAGATCGAACGTCGACGGCATAGGAACGTCTCCGGCCTTTGTTGCGAAGTCTCTCGCGGCAGCATATTCTCCATTCCCGAATGGACTTTCCGTAAGAACACTTTCCATACCAAGCGCAGCGGTGCATTCGTTGAGCTTCCTCATGAGCCCTGCAGTCACTCTAGAAATAGGATGTGTCGACATGACAGGCGTTCTGGCAAAGACTGCCAATGCAGCACTGACCAGTCGAAAGTCCTCTTCGACAATGACATTCAGTTGCTCGCGGTACTTTAGACATATCTCCAGTAAGAAGTGACCAGCGAAGGAGATCATGATATGGAAGTAGGCGGGCATGCCGACGATGTGTAATCGAAATGCGTCGTTTTCGAGAATCATGGTGAAGATTGTGACAGCGGCTTCTCGAGCTGAAGTGGCAGCGGACAGGAAATGAGGCGGTATAGGGTCTGTCTTGAGCCCTCGAAAGACGTGATGGCCGAGATATAGCTTGCTGAACTGGAAGTGCATCGTGAGTCCAGCGAGAGGGAATGATCCGATGTATTGATCTGGTTCTGCTCGGGTTAGCAGAGTGAAAAGTGCTGTCCACGTGTATCGACCTACCAAACATCGGCGACCATCTTGAAAACCACTGATCGAGCTCACGAGAAAAGTGAGAAAGCTGCACGACGGAGGCCTTTCCTAGGGGCTTGCTTTGCTCGTTCCCGAACACATCCTTGATCTGACCCATGATGAAGAGCAACAATACTTGTGACATGAGCCGTGTATCTTGACTGGGCATGGAGCTTTCGCCCACAACGAAAAGCTCTCTGCTTTCGATGGCATCTTTCTCCGGTCTCAAGATGCAGTCCCGGTTGTGAAGAATGGACAAATGCTGGTCGCAAACGTAGAGAAGATACCAGAGTCGGATCCTGTCTCTAGCCTGCTGATATTGGTGGGTCGCGGACTCGGTTGTGTCTGCTAGCAGATACTCCTCGGTAAGCACGTAGAAGTATCGATGTAGCCGGTGATCTGCTGCTCTGCGTATTGCTTCAGATAGAAGAATTCTTGATGCGTCCGGTAGCCAGAATGCTCCAATGCATAACGCACGTATAAACTCGATATCTCGTTTCTCGAACAGTGACTCCGAGACCAGGCGTCGATACTCTTGGTTGCAAACCTCAAAACACTCTCGGCTTTCAGAGTCGTGGAAGGCAGCAACCGCGCACATTGAGGCCAGCAATGTAGGCGAAGTTTGCCTTACTTGCTTCAGATCTTGATACTGGCTGGCAATACCGTAGAGAAAGCGGTCCAGATGCGTCAAGTACCTGGTGACCAGCATCTCGGCGGTTTCCAGTGCAATGAGCCCTCTGCCAACCAAATCTGACTGCTCGCCTGTCTTCCTACGAGCCCTTTGCGGACTCAATATAACGCCATGGGGAGATGTTTCTTGTCGAGCGCTGTTCAGATACGCATCTATCGGTGCCTGCGCGGTCGAGGGAGATTCTGGTGGCGAAAGCTCGCACGAGATACCGTCCGGTCCTTCTTCATCGTTGGCCAATGCACCCCGTCCGCTCTCGACTGCATGGTCCTTGTTTGACAGTAACGTAGGCGGCGCCTCAAGGCCAAGGTGCTGGCAGAGCCTGTCCAACGTCGAATGGAGACTGATCACATCCTTCCCAAGCAGCCCAACTTGCTTGTGGTCGGCCATTGGGTGCCTTTGGGCGGTATGTAAGACACAATGCGTTCCTCGTCGCTGGCAGCGTAGACATGGCGGTTCCGAGTTGACAGGCATGTCGCATTTGATCTTTTGCTTCC
Source organism: Zasmidium citrigriseum (assembly GCA_002786025.1). Classification (NCBI taxonomy): domain Eukaryota; kingdom Fungi; phylum Ascomycota; class Dothideomycetes; order Mycosphaerellales; family Mycosphaerellaceae; genus Zasmidium; species Zasmidium citrigriseum. The sequence continues at coordinate 299,397 of NHNW01000023.1, forward strand.
GACATTCTGTACAGGCTGCGGAGAGTCGCTTGGGTTCGGGTCGGTCGTCGTCCAGCCCTGGTACTTCGGTTCTCTTGCGTTTCGTAGACGCTGACATGTTCGCTATCTCGATGCATTCGTCTAGGACATGTATGGGCTGAGACTTGATGTTGATAGAAGGTGAAGTAGTGAAGTGAAAAGGTGCAAGTGCAGTGTCAAAGGCCGCCGGTCTCCACCTCGCCTAGCCCGAGGATCGGCAGATTTTAGTCCGTCACATGGCCTCGCGCGGAAAAAGATCAGGAGAGACTGAGTGCTGCGAACATCTAATCTATTTCTATGTACTGTTGCAATCTTTTCAAAGTCGTGCCCGTGGCTGCCATTTTATCCATGGATGAGTCTCTGAACTCCGTATCAGCGGTTCAAGCATTGCCGTGTTGACCATCCCTGGATGTGCGTCGTCGATGTCTGTAATACCGCTCAACTTCATCGACGTCTCGAGCTCATCTTTCAATATCTGAATCATGTGCTCGACACCCTCTTGTCCATAGCCTAGGGCGTATAGCCACGGCCGACCGATGCCGACCGAGGTAGCTCCCAGCGCAGTGGCTTTCAAGATGTCGGTACCTCGAGTGAAGCCACCATCTACATATACTTCCAAGCGATCAAAGACTTCAGGGCATGACTTATGTAGCTCCAACAGGGTGATTATAGCCGGCTGTGTCGTGTCGAGCGATCGTCCTCCGTGATTGCTGAGCATGATGCCGTCAACGCCGTACTCCACGGCTTTGCGAGCATCGCCAGCGGTCTGTACGCCCTTCAAGACCAAAGGTAACTCAGAGACTCTCTTCACCCACGCCAGATCTTTCCAGGTCAGCGTCGTGTCGATGTACTTCGCCATCACTCGTCCGAGACCTCCACCTTTCCGATCGTTCGTTGCAGCCGCGCCGCTGATTGCTGCTGCCACTTTTTCTGCCGCAATGCGTTCATCGGCTTCTCGCTTGCCGGACACAGGTGCATCTACTGTGACGAAGACGCCTTTGATACCAAGTTCTTTGGCATGTCGCAGGAGCTCTTCGGTCTTCGATCGATCTGAGTTGACGTAGAGTTGTAGGAAGAATGGCTGGTTGGGTCGACCAGCAGCTACGATGTCTGCGAGTGGATACGAGGCGTTGCTTGATATCTGGGCAGTGTTAGAACTCGATTTCTCAACCTCGTGTCAAGGCACTTACCACCATAGCAATGCCTTCCTGTCCACATGCTCTTGCAACCGCAAGCTCGCCTTCCGGATGCGCCAACTTAGCCATAGCCGCAGGACTGAAGAAAAAAGGGGCACTGGACTCGCACCCAAGTATCCGCCGCCTCATTTTGGCCTCTTTCACATTCCGTAGTACCCGTGGTCGAAGAAGTAGTTTCCGGTTGCACGTCAGATTTGCTTGATGTGATACGAGATCGGTCGCTGCAGATGAGTAGAAGGCGTAAGCTTTGGCGGTATATGTCTGCCTCGCCACATCCTCGAAATCATGCACAGATATGAGGCTGTAGAGGTCCGGTTTTGAGGGCTTCGTGAGGACAGTATTGGCTTGCTCGATTGACTGCTCCTCCTGTTGAGGGAGGGTATCTGGATCGATGGAGCCCATGATCTGTTCCGCTGAAAGTGCTTTGACGATGCCAGGTGAGTGTACTTCTTCGAATGCCGATGTAGCATCGCGGCCGGCATACTTATATATCACTGGTTCTGATCAGCACAAGAGTCTTGACCGTGGTCTGATTTTCGTTGTTGCCACCGACCAGCAGCTCCACCAGGGTGTTCAAACGCCGACATGTCGTAGACTTGGCCGTGGACAACGATCCATACATCCCCAGCCTTATTGTGCTGACCCACTTCTTGGTAAGATATCGTCTTGTTCATTTTTCGGCCAAAACGATGGATTTCGAGCTAAAGGTGCACGCAAAGATGCCTGTGGAAGCTCTGCAAGCATTGCGGCCGCCTTGAGTCTCATTCTTGCGACAACAGACCTTCGCATTGCTTTCGCCATGGCACGGCAATCTCGCCGATGGTGGTGAGGTGGGACCGGAGGCTGACGTTGCTCGGAGAAGTGCCTCCGTACAACCTCGGAGGGGGCCACCGAGTTCATCGGCAAATGATCTCCAGGACAGGGCTGGTACAGTACCTCTCACGTGTCAACGCAAGATATGGATGACATAGCTAGCATCGTCATGCTGGACAGAGAGAGGCATTGGGATGCCATTGAGACCGAATAGAAACGAATTGAAATGGAGAAAGGAGACAACAACGCGGTCGTGTCGAAGCAAGAGCTTCTTTCGTCACTGCCCCGTGCGCCAGCCTCGAGACGAGTCACTCCACAACAACTTTCACAACAACCCGTCGTCGTCGTCCTCGACGATGATCCCACAGGAACGCAAACATGTCACGATATCAATGTGTTGACTGTCTGGGACCAGGCCGTCCTGATCGAGGAGTTCGAATCAGGCTGCATTGGATTCTTCATCCTCACCAATTCACGCGCATTACCTCCCGTTGAGGCCCGCGAACTCATTCGAACGATATGCTCAGCGGTCAAGACTGCAGCCGCGAAGGCTGGGAAAGAGTTCGAGACTGTGTTGCGGGGAGACTCGACGCTGCGTGGGCACTTCCCTGATGAGCCCGAGGCTGCTGAAGAGGTGCTGGGAGAGGCAGATATCTGGATACTGGCTCCGTTCTTCGAGCAAGGCGGGAGGTTGACCATCAATGATGTGCATTATGTTGCGGATCCCAGTGGACAATTGATACCAGCTGCGCAGACGCCATTCGCAAGAGATGCTACGTTTGGCTACACAAAGTCGAACCTGCGTGAATACGTACAGGAGAAATCGAAAGGTAGCATAGGTCCGGATCGTATTCAATCGGTGTCTCTTGAAGACATTCGGCAAGGTGGGCCGGACAAAGTTGCTGAGAAGCTGATCTCATTCGCGCGGCGCTCTGTGGTTGTTGTAAATGCTGTCGTGACAGCCGACATGGAGGTCTTCGTCCATGGGCTTCTTGAAGCTCAGTCCAAGGGCAGAAAGTTCCTCTATCGCACCGGAGCGGCATTCGTATCGACAAGGCTCGGGATTGAACAGATTCCGCCCCTGGGACCAAAGGATTTTAGTATGGATCTCTCGCCTTCCGCTCCTGGTGGCTTGGTCATTGCTGGCTCTTACGTGCCAAAAACCACGGCTCAGCTGGAGTCGCTCGTCGCAGGTCGAGGTGGCAAGCTGAAGAAGATCGAGATCGATGTGAGCGCTTTGCTAGAGTCACCACATTCCGCCCATCAAACGATGCTTGACGCGGCCAACGATGCTGGCGTTCATATCACCAACGGCGAAGACGTCCTGCTTATGACCAGTCGCAAGCTGATCACCGGAAGCGACGAGCTAAGCAGCCTGAAGATCGGAAGCGTTGTAGCAGAGGCTCTCGTCTCTTTCCTCCGTTTCCTGATAGCACGACCTCGATACATCATTGCAAAGGGAGGCATCACAAGTTCCGATGCTGCAACCAAGGGACTCCTGTTCAAGCGGGCTAAAATCTGCGGTCAAGCAGCGGCGGGTGTGCCTCTGTGGCGATGCTCTGAGAACTCCTGCAAGTATCCGGACATAACCTATGTCGTCTTTCCGGGCAATGTTGGCGACAACGATACACTTCTTGATTTGGTCGCCGGCTGGGCCAAGCCAGAGTCATCTACCGAGGCGGTACGCCCTCCCATGCAATATCAGAGACTGGGAAACAGCGGTCTTAAGGTCTCACGGCTCATCTTGGGATGCATGACATTTGGAAACCCGGAATGGGAGGGAAGTCCTTGGGTTCTTCCAGAAGCCGAAGCATTACCTCTGCTCAAGAAGGCCTACGACATGGGCATCAATACTTGGGAGACCGCCAACACGTATTCGAACGGGCAGTCGGAGAAAATCATTGGCAAAGCATTGACGACGTACAAGATACCGCGTAGCAAGGTTGTGATCATGACCAAGCTTTATTACCCTGTGCTCGAAGATCAACCAAACAGCAGACCGCATCCAGCTACCAACGATGGGCCATTGGTAAATCAAATGGGACTGAGTCGAAGACATATATTTGAAGCGGTGGCAGGCTCCCTGCGCCGTCTCGGTACATCTTACATAGATGTTCTACAGTTGCACCGACTCGACCTCGACACGAGCTCTGAAGAGGTCATGCGGGCCTTGGATGACCTCGTCAAAATGGGCAGAGTGCACTACATCGGTGCCTCCAGCATGTACTGCTGGCAGTTTGCCAGATTACAATACACGGCCATGATGAACGGCTGGACTCAATTTACGAGCATGTCTGGACTGTACAATTTGCTCTATCGCGAAGAAGAGCGAGAGATGATTCCCTTCTGTAATGCGGAAGGTGTTGGTCTCATCCCGTGGTCACCTATCGCCAGAGGACTTCTAACGAGACCGTGGTCTGAGCAGAGCGATCGAAGCAAGCAAGATGCGAAGACGAAGAAATGGTTCCAAGGGGATCAGAATCCACGTATTGTTCAGCGGGTCGAGAGACTGGCCAAAGTGAAGGGTTGCTCGATGTCCGATATTGCTCTTTCATGGCTGCTTCACAAGGGTGCTTGTCCGATTGTTGGCCTGAACAGCATTGAACGTATCGAGGCTGCGTCTCGAGCACTAGCAGTGAGTCTTACTGAAGAAGAGATCGCAGATTTGGAGGGGTTGTACAGGCCACTGGAAGTTCAAGCCATGTAGAAAAGCACGACTTGCCATCAAAAGTTCAAACGACTTCCCACATCTCTCCGAGTTCGACTCTACGAATGATCTTTAGCATGATGCCCGCTGCAGAGACTAGCGGCACGGATTCTCCGACTCCGCGGACAGGCCTACTGTAGCAGCCGCTGTCAGCGCCCCGGAAGGCCGTCTCCGAGGTGCTAGATTGCGGCATTGGACTGTTCCATCACGTGGCCAAGGCTTTATGATATTGGAACATACCCCTTGAAGACACCCGGTCTGGAAGACAGAACGAGGAACGAGCAATCATCGGCACGGAGCTTCGACATCAGACAATCTCCAATTCAATAGAGCCTTCAAGACCAAGATGGGAGGCACAACCATGTCGCCATCCAACATTCTTATTACCGGTGCTGGAGGATTCATCGGTCAGGCTTTGGCAGCCAGCCTTGCACAGGACCCTACGGTTGGCAGCATAGCCTTGACCGACATCACCAAACCGACGGTCCCATCGACTTCGAACGGCACGGCTTGTCGTATCACGGCCTTTGCTGCAGACTTGACATCGCCTTCCACATGTGCAGACGTCCTGGCCACTGACTTCACTCACATCTACCTCCTGCATGGCATCATGTCCGGCGCAGCAGAGGCAAATCTGGATCTGGGTCTCAAAGTCAACATCGACTCGATGAGATACATCACAGATATCCTACGACAGCAACAACGACCAGTGCCGGTACGGGTAATTTTTCCCTCCAGCCTCGCAGTCTTCGGCCCCGCAAAGGAGAACGACGTAGTGACCGAAGGCACAATGCCAATGCCACAATCATCCTATGGAACCGAGAAAGCCATCGTCGAAATGCTGCTAAACGACTTCTCTCGACGAGGTCTCATCGATGCCAGGATTCTACGTTTGCCAACGATCATCGTTCGACCGGGCAAACCGACTGGAGCGGCGTCTTCGTTCTGCTCTGGTATTATTCGGGAGCCACTCAACGGAGAAGTCGCTATTCTGCCTGTCAGGCGGAACTTAAAGCTTTGGGTCTGTTCTGCACGAACGGTGATCAGGAATCTGGTGGCTGCGAAGGACATCCCAGAGGCTGAATTTTCTGATCGAAGCCGTGTTGTCAATCTACCCGGGCAGACTGTCACTGTGGAAGAGATGTTGAAAGGGCTTGAACGAGTTGGAGGTCGGAAAGCTCTTGATTTGGTGCAAGAACAGTATAATGACAAAGTGGCCAACATTGTGGCGTCGTGGCCTGCGGTGTTCGACACTGCTCGAGCGGAGGAGCTTGGCTTTCAGCCTGCTATTGATTTGGAGCAGACGTTTAGGGATTACGTTGAAGACTACATGCAGTAGTCTCATACGAATACGTTCAAATACGATTGCGTCTCCGCGCTCTCTTCAGTCCCTGAATGCTCGCTCTCAACACCTTCCAAGGAGAATACATGAACCACAAGGGATTCGCAAGGGAAAGGCAATGGGTAAAGCAATGAATGCTCAGTTTTCGTTTCAACTGTTAGCCCTACATCTGCTCCAACACCTTCGGATCAAACTCTACGAACTTGATCCCCTGCCTCCAAAACGTAAACGCAATACGCACGATTCCGTCACCACCAATCCGTATACTTGGATACGACAACTCGCGATTCAGCTTCTGCTCGCTGTTATTCGTCATACAATACCCGTCACCCTCCTCAAGAACCGTATGCCGCCACGACTTTCCATCGTCGTCACTCCACGCCACACATAGCGGTGCTCTCGGTGCACCCCAGAATGCCTCCTTGCCGGCATGCTTACTAGCCTGGTTCTCGCGAACGTCTCCAGCCTCTGCGATGTCGTCGTAGAGTCCTTCTCGGCGACCTGCTGCGTCGGCTCGGGAGGAGTGGTTGTACACTGCAAGTACTCGACCAGAAGATAAGACGTCGAAGCAGATTCCGGCGTTTGGGTTTGGGAGACTTGTTGGTTTGGGCTCGGACCAGTCGATTCCGTTTGGAGAAGTCGATGAGTAGATGTTGTCTGCCCATCGACTGCGGTACAGAGCCAGATAACCCTCGTTCTTGAGCTTTTGGATCTGCATGTGGACGGCGCCGAAGCTGTTGGCTATGGCTTTTTCGGTCCAGGTCTTGCCTTGATCGTGCGAGATACGGATGGCTGAAATGTCGTCATTGCCGACCCATCGCATTCCTGGTTCAGAGCGACATTTGAAGGTCGGAATGACCCAGGCTCCATTCTCAAGCATGACGACCGGCTGTCTGATGAAAGTCCCTGGCTCGGGGAAGAGGACCTCTGGTGTGTTCCAAGTCAATCCACGGTCGGTCGAGATTTGTCGTTTAACCACGGCAGAGTCCTGATCGCCTAGGTGCTGAGACGTGTACATTAGCCACAGCTCTCCGTTTGGCGTCTGGAGGAGGACCGGGTTCTGTTCACTTCTCGATATGTCGAATGTTGCTCGAGTAGCTTTTGACCAGGAATTCGACCGGGCTTGTCGTCTCGCGAGGTAGATGCTGATATCTGGCTTGCCTTCTTGCGTTCCGCCGAACCAGGCACAGAGCATATCGCCATTGTCCAGTATCAACAGATTCGACGCATGGCATTGCGGTGTCGCCGCTGGGATGAAGCATTCTGAATGTTGAAACGGCTTGTCCGTCTTGGTCAAGACATTATTGTTGAAGTCTGGCGTCGGCTCACCGTAGCTTTCCATGGTGAATCGATGGTACAACCTTCTGACGATGCTCAAGCGCACAGGAAGTGCATCAGTCTTTTTTGGGAACAGGTGAAGTCACACCATGGCACCATCTGCCGAACATGTGCCACCCCGGATCCTTATCCGGCGGAAGCTGTTCTCCGACTTTCACTCGGAGCAAGTGCCACCGAGACATTTTGCTCCTCCCTCGCAGCCTGACTCCGCATTCCCCAGACCCCAGACCCCACGCCACGAGGTGGATGAACGTCGGTCTGTGCGGGCGGTCAACCGGTATATCTCCTCTTGCTTCCGCTAGGAAAGTCAAGCTGAGCTTGTCCTTCACTCCACATCTCGTCGTTCTTGGCTTCTTGAATACCGATCTTCACGAATATGGCAGGCGGCACCAGCATCTGGGTCAGCAAGGATGCGAAGACTGATCCGCGAGAGATCTTCAATGGACGACTGCTGTTTCTTCTGATAACGGTCGCTTGGGCGGGATGCTTCTACGGTTTCGACTCTGGAAATATTGGCGGCATCTTGACACTGCCTTCATTCGAGAATGCATTTGGTCTTACCGGACTGTCGCAGGTCGACCTCGACAAGCGTAGTGTATGTGAAGCCGAAGTCTCAAGCTTATGCCACAGTACTGATGAATCCAGGGTACCATTGCGGCCATGCTCGCTGCAGGCGTGAGTTGATGATCACTTCCGTCGTTTCAACCACTGACAAGACGTCCAGGGCTCCGCCGGTGCACTCTGCGCAGCACCAACCTCAGACTACCTCGGCCGCAAGTGGTCCGTCTTCCTGTGGGGCCTCATCTTCCTCGTTGGCGCGGCGATGCAGATGGTCGCCAACTACGACGTCCTCCTCGCCGGCCGCTTTCTTGGTGGAATGGGCGTAGGCGCATCATCCATGCTCTCGCCTCAATTTCTTGCAGAGAACTCACCGAAATCTGTTCGTGGCTCGATGACCGCTACCTACAACCTCATGATCATCCTCAGCCTTGCCTTGGCATTCTGGACCAACTATGGAGTCAGCCTTTGGAAGGGCCATGAGCATGACAATAAGCAATGGAGGACGTCGATGGGGATTCAGCTTATACCCGGCGCCTTGATGTGTTTGATGATACCATTCGTGCCTGAGACGCCAAGATACCTCATCAACCAGGGAAAGTCGGAACAAGGATTGAAGAACTTGACGAAGCTCCGGAAGCTACCCGCGGACCATCCATATATCCAAACCGAGTACTCTGAGATCGAGGCTCAGATGAAGTTTGAGCAAGAGGTAAGGCAACATACCTCACTAGTGCTAGGGCTTTGCTAACTTTCACAGGCTCGTCAAGGCCACAGCTACTTCGTCATCATGAAAGACATCTTCACCAACAGGAGCAACTTCCAACGCTTCTTTCTGGCCGTTATGCTCTTCCTATTCCACAAGTTCACTGGAACTGACAGCCTCAATTACTATGCCCCGAGCATCTTTGAATTGATTGGGGTCAAGGGTGGTAGCACTACACTTTTGACAACCGTGAGTACTATCGAAGATTTGGCATTTCCAACTCTGACCATGTACAGGGCGTCTACGGCATCGTCAAACTCGTCACAACAATCTTCTACGTCGCCTATCTCGTCGACCGAGTCGGACGGCGTCTGCCACTCCTCGTTGGTGCAACCATCCAAGCCACAGCAATGCTGTATCTCGCACTCTACATCCGCTTCGCCCCTGGCGGCAACTCAAGCACCGACACCGTTGGCGGTACTCCAGCAGGTGGCATCGTCGGGATCGTAATGATCTACTTGTATGCTTTCGGTTGGTCGTTCGGTCACTCCGTCGCTTGCTACGTCGTTGCAGCAGAGATTTTCCCGACTAGAATCAGATCTTTCTGCATGTCGTTTTGTTTCTTTGTTAATTGGATTGTGGATTATGGGATTACGAAGGCTACGCCTGTTATGTTGACTGAGATGGTGAGTAATACCCGTGATCATTGATGTCGGAGGAGGCTAACGAATGAATAGGGCTGGGGCACATTCCTACTCTACGCAATGCTCACATATGCTGGAGTCGTCTTCATCTTCTTCTGTCTCCCAGAGATGAAGGGCCGCTCGATCGAGAGCATGGACGATCTGTTCCAGCGCCCGCTGTGGACTATGTGGAAGCATGCGTACCCAACCGAAGACGAGAAGGTCAGGCGTGATGTACAAGAGAACATCAAGCTGGAACGGGGTGAGTCCATCGCCGAGAAGGAGAGCTCGACGGTACATGTAGAGAAGGTTTGAAGGAGTCGACTTCCAATGAGAATGACGAAATGACTGGACTTTTGATTGCTTTTTCATTCTCAATTCCACTGTTGCCATGTCGTCGCTGATCGCTGGTCAATCTCTGTAAAATCTCGCCCAGAAAAGAATAATAGTGAAAAGAAAAGTGCTATTCCATTGCTCGATCGGCCGGATAATATGAGCACCAAAATCAGAGTCGAAGTAGAAGTCCTGGAAAGTCATCAAAGGAAGTGCTGAAGGTCTCGATCCTCTGACTTTTCCACATCCCAGTGCTCATTAATTCGTTCCTCCCATTCCCCGGAATCGCCGCCATCGCACAGCAAGCTGAGTCTCGTGCTGCGTCGTCAGCTTAGCGTATTCGGTTATATGATACGTCTCATACTTACCGTAACTTTAAATTCAGGGCTTGTATCTGGAACAAGTGAATGGGGATCCAAAGCCTAACATTTGCAGTGGCATTTGTGGCTGTGTCGGCGTATCCAATACGTCTTCATTGTCAGCACAGGCTTAGGGAAACGGCGTTCCATGGGTTCCGTTCGCGTGCAGCCGCAGTCGAGGTTTATTACAACGACAATGATGCGGATAGGGATCCGCTAGTCTGTGCATGGATCATGGAAGTACGAATAGTAAGCATGTGAGTGCGCGCAAATGTCGAGTGTATAAGATGTTCTGCTGGAAGCACTCTTCAAACCCCATCGAGCACCATTTCTTCTCTCACTTAAATTATCTGAAGCATCAGCACTTCAATATGTTCTTCCCAAAGTTCCAGCTTTTCCTCGTCTCTTGCCTCTCTATGGCTCACGCCTTCCCAAACCCGGTGACAGAATTGAGAGGCGTGGGCAAGGAACCCAAGGGTCACGAGTTTCGCCACCCCAGAACGACCGACAGTATGCTTCAGCTACGCTCGTGTAGCGCTTATTTCTGACCTTGTTCCTCAGGTCGAGCTCCATGCCCAGGACTAAACGCGATGGCGAATCACAACTACCTCCCTCGTAGCGGACGTAATATAAGCTATCCCGAACTCAGAGACGCCGCCCGAGACGCGTACGGCTACGTACCAGACACATATGAGATTTTTCACAGCCTCGCGACCCAGACCTTTGCCATCTCCACGACGAAAGATCCCTCTGTGACCTTCAACCTGGAAGACCTAAAGTCCCACAGAACCATCGAGCAGGACGGATCGCTGTCTCGCAATGATTGCGGCGTCAACGGCGATGACTTGCATTTCGACCCAACGATCTGGGATCCTGTTGCGAAGAATCTTGGGTTAACGTTACCGGTAGATGCGCAGCATGGATACATCTCGAACAAAACCGCAGCCGATGCGTACGTTGCACGTCAAATCGCTGCGAAGAAGGCGAACCCAAAATTTGTCGATGACTGCTTCCAAAGAAATGGCACCCAGGGCACGACGAGTCTGTATCTCGCTACGCTGTGGGACTTTGGCGCGAAGGCGGTGCCAAAGAAATGGATCGAACCTTTCTTTGGTAAGTGTTCAATACCGTTACAGTGTCGAAGACTGCTGACATGGGCACAGTCGAGCAGCGGATTCCATACAAGGAAGGCTACACTCCTCAGCAGCCCAAGGATACGAACTACATTCATGATTTTGTTGTCTCGATCAACGATCTGGTCAACCAAAATGGAGGTCTCGAGTATTTCGACGCTGATACATGTTCCTTTGACTTTGATCAATCAAACAGGGGCAAGGGGCATATCCATGCAACTAATGATACGAAAGCCATTACAGGAGAATGTAGCTGGTCTAGATGCGCGCAATGCTGACTTGGTATAATAAAGTTATCAACCTCGTTTCGTTGTCTTCCCAAAACGTCGGAGCACTACTGAGTACAATGACAAGCAATTCGTCTTCCTTGGCCTCATGTTGTTGCGAATCGCTGGTGGATTGTCCTAACCTTTTGAAAAAGAAAAGAGTAATGTAAGGAAATGGTCGGGCTGGTCTTTTGTGAAGATCCGGAGTTATGTCGTGTGAGGCCATTCAGTGCTGGTATGCTTGAAGAATGTGGTCACCGTCGCGCCAAAGCCAGCCACGCTGATCGAGCCTTACTTGTCGCTCTCCCAAAGCTTAGTATTGCCAGTCAACGATAGAATCAGTGATTGGTTCTTGATTCCAGCAATCTCGCAGGCTTGGTTTACCTCACGAATGTGCTTCTCCTTCTCCGCTCTCTTCTGTTGGTCTGGATGACAATACTCAGAAAACTCTGAAGTCAGGCCTTGCGTTTCTGAATACTTGAGCTCCAGAAACGATGGAAAGCAGCATGCGCAGGAGATTCTGATCCAGGAGATGTGCTTGACATTGTCGCGCGCAATGTTCTGGGCCCAGTTACTGAATGATTGTACTGCTTTCTCGATCTTGCCCGGTGTGTTGTGCATCTTTTCGAAGATGAAGTACATGCATGCGGTGGCGTACCAGATCGAGGATGCCTCTTTGCGGATCTGAGATGACGCGTGCAGTAGTGGAGGCCAGTGATCGACCTTTTTGACCTTGGTGGCATCGTCTTTGAAGAACACATTGAAGTTCTGGTCCTCATCACGAAGAACATCGTCGTAGATCCTGTTGCGAATCTCTGAAGGCAGGTCCAGAAATTTGAAAGGCGTCGCAACATCGATCACTTGGATGCGCCAGTCCTCGATCTCCGGAACGTAGCGGGACGATTCACAGCTAGCTGCAACGAGAGACCAATCTGGAGATCGACTCCAGACTGATTGGCACATCTGACCACGGATCAATGTGAAAGCGTTGGCTATGTCCGTCGATGAGAGCTCGTAGCAGTCGCCGTAGAGAAAGTCACAGTATCCGTGGTACCGTAGTATAGCGTCCATACGATCTAGCCATTGGTCGAAGTCGCTGCCTTCGTACAGTAGACCAAGCCGTGTGATGTCCCCTGGTCTGGGAAGGGCGTTTGCAGGAAACATCGCTCACTGCGAACAAGTGATAATGCGGCGTCTGCTCCTCTTTCTGTCACTCGTCGGCGGAAGCCGTTGAAACGGAAGTCTTGATGAGTCCTGTGTTGAAGGTCGCGCCGTCGGCCGTGTCAAAGTCGACTGGCGATAAGAATATTCTGGTCGGAATCTTGTGGTTGGCTTTGCAGTGAGTTGCGGATAGTGCTTGCTAGGTTCTTGATGGAGAGATATGTTGTTGTGTCGGATTCTGAAAATAAGTTGGTGGTGTGAGATCTGAGTCGAGAGAACGCACGGTTGTTGCTTGTCGTCAAGTTTTGCAGGTGACAAACGAGAAAGAAGATGGCACTGTCGCATGTGAGGATCCTGGTAACATGTGATAGCACATGCCTCCCCCTTGACCCTTCAATAGTTGGTTGGCAGTGCTTATGTGCTCTGGGAGTGATGGACCAAGTCTCATTGGCTAATCTTTCATCTCATCGACATCGTCCCACAGCGTCGAAGCACTGGTGAGTGCAATGACGATGGACTGATTCTTGACTCCAGCAAGTTCGCAAGCCTTGTCGATGCCCTGAACGTATAGCTTCTTCTTCGTCCGTAACGTTTCCGAGGTGAATTCGAAGATGTCGAAAGCAAGTGTCAGACCGGTGTCCTTTGAGAAGGTAAGAACCAGGTCGGTTCCCTGAGGTTGCTCGATGGAGATCCGGTGGAGATACTTGACGTTCTCTTTCGCCACGTCACGTACCCACCTGCCGAACTCTTCGATGATTGGCGGCAGGCCTGTGCGAAGGCTACGAACAGATGGGTAGAAGAAGTGGAAGCTGGCTTGACAGTAGAAGATTGGAAGCGACTCTCGACGGAGCTGGGAAGACGTCCGTACTAGGGCAGGGTATCGCTCGCGCATCTTCGGTCCAGTACACTTGCAGTGGTCAAGATGAATGGTTGGGTACATGCAGCCTCCGGGCATCGCACGCTCTGCGGGAGCGAGACAGTCTTCATAAACCAGGTTGCGGATCTCCGCTGGTAAATCAATGAATCGGAAAGGTCTAGCCAGCGCTTGCAGGAGATTCATTGTCCTCCAGAGATCCGTAATCTGCGGCTCATCGGTGACTCTTGGGATGCGTCGCAGAAGCGAAGCGCTGACTCGTGCTCTGATTTGAATGCTCGCTTCAAATACCTGAGTTGAGCTCCAACGGATGTTGGGATCTTTGCGCAGAGGCTTCCAGAGATCTTCGCGGAGCATGTACTCGCTCAGCCCGTGATGGCGGAGCAACGTATCGATCCGGGATCTCCATTGAGCGTAGTCGCTTCCTTCATACAAAAGACCGAGTGACTCCATGTCGGAAGAGTCCGCCATGGTTTGCGTGATAGAAACAGTTGTGACGGTGGCGGACTTCTTGTAGCCTGCGAGCTGGTATGATCGGTCGCTGGAAGCCCATTCGTGATTGTCGCCGTGCGTCTTGATACCCTGACGTCTAGCCACTGGATAGGGCTGATGACCACGCGATTTCGAGTACGCAAATTGGAGGGCGTGTCGATGTGACGTTGAGCCGGTGTTGTCAGTGCGCTGAAGTTCTGTCGGTTGCCACCTGCCTCTGAATTCGAAAAGACTGAGCGCCACTGACTGATCAACGACCTTAGTGTCACATGCTGCTCATCTATACTTACCTACGGCTCATGTCACTGCGGCTTGTACGGACTCACATGTGAGCTCATCTGAAGAATCTCCAGAAGGACCGCCTCTACCGTCCCCTCCTCTTCGCAAAATACGCCGCCGCAGCCTTCTCCATAACCTTCTTAACCTCCGCAGCCGGCAACTTCTCCTTCCGATCATACGAATAAAGCCCATTCTGCTCCTGCTCAATATCCGTAAATTGCGTCCACACAATCCCACAGACATGCCCCTCCTTCACAGTCCCCAGAATCAGACCCTCCACCCTCTTCAACAAATCCTGCGCATCGCTTGCGGTGGTATAGCCCCAATTCCCTTTCCTAGAGTCGTCGTTGGATTTGGCGATGTTGACGCCGCCGAACTCGGTACACATGACGGGTGCGCCGCGCTGATGCCGGGAGCCTTCGTCTTCGATGTCGGCGTGGTTGTAGATAGGTCCGAGGAACATGGGGCGGCCGCGGCCGAGGATTTCCTTGAGGGATTTGCAGCGATCTGTCATGCCGTTTTGATCCGCGTATTCGTGGAATGTGGTCAGGTCGGTGATGACGTGCTCCCAGCCGCAGTTGTCGTTGATCGGGCGGGTCATGTCGTATGCTTTGGTCGTCCAGTATAATGATCGGACGTGGTCTCGTTGGCGTTTGCTATTGCCGAGATCGCCGTATCCCCAGCTCTCATTGATGGGTGTCCAGGTGATGACTGATGGGTGATTGATGTCTCGTTTCACCATCTCCATCCATTCTTGATCGAAGCGTTTCATCATCTCGACGCTGAAGTGGAATGGGCTCGCCATTTCGCCCCAGACTAGAAAGCCCAGTCGGTCTGCCCAGTACATGAAGACGGGATCTTCCACCTTCTGATGCTTTCGACAGCCATTAATGCCCATGGCTTTGGACAATTCGATGTCTCTCTTCAGAGCAGCTGGCGATGGCGGTGTCATGAGCGTCTCTGGCCAGTAGCCTTGATCAAGGAAGAGGGCCTGGAAGTACGGCTTCCCGTTGAGTCTGAAGGAGCCATCTCCGGTTGTCCAGTTCAGCGATCGCATACCAGTTGTGGTCTTGACCTCGTCAAGAAGCCGGTTGCCGGGACCCAGCAATCGAATCGTGACATCGTATAGGAATGGAAACTCGGGTGACCAGAGAGCCACGCCATCCTTCCAGCATCGATCATCATGCAACGGCGCCGCACCAATGAACTCGGGTGGTAACATCTGAATGTGCTGTTGCGACAGACGAGTGTTCACCTCGAACAGTCTGACAAAGTCTTCATCTCGCGGCAAGTCTTTCCGTCCAGTGTCCACCACAACACCGCCCAAGCTCGTCTGTACCTCGATTGCAAGTGGCTGTCCGACCCGCCTTCCAACCGTGCAGACTCTCGCATCAAGAATGCCACGTTCGATCTCATTCGATCTGAGAATTGTACCATAGCTGCCATCCACAAGTCTCGCCGGCGGCACACTCTCCAGCCAGACACTCTGCCAAATGCCGCTCGAAGGAGTGTACCAGATACTCTCGGGCTGCGGTCCCCAGTACTGCTTTCCTCTCGGCTGGGCGAGATCAAACGCCGAATCAAACACTCGGATGGTCAACCGGTACGGGCTGAAAGAGCTGAGTTGAATCGCCTCGGTGAGATCTAGGTCGAATGGTACATGGCCGCCTCGATGCTCGCCAACATATTGGCCATCCAGCCAGACTTTGGCATGATAATCGACGGCGCCGAACCGAAGAAGCAAGCGGTAGTTCTCAGACTTCTCTTCCGAGTTGCGGAGGTCTTCGATGCGGCGTTCATACCAGAGGACTTGGTGTACACCTCGCTCATTGATTCCAGAGGCAGGTGCTTGGAAGACAAATGGGACCTGAATCGTCCTCTTGCCATTGGGCTTTCCATCTCCAGAAGGTGCATGAGACGGAATGCCATTCTGATGCCACCCGGCAATCAGCCCGCCATCGTCGTCATCGAACAAGAAGTCCCAAGGCCCATTGAGACTTTCCCAGTGCAATGCAGTTCTCTGAAAATCTGGTCGCGGGTAGTCGGTTGATGGAGAAGCCATTGTGTTGGCTGGGCGGGAGTGATGCGGGATTGCGGGTTGTTGAGCGGGGAAGTTTCGATGAGAGGAGGAATGATGATGGCCGTCGAGAGATTCTTTGGCGGACTTGACGAATTTGGTCAGTCGCTTGGACATGTCAGGAGGAGTGAAAAGACGTTGAATGTGTGGGTCGTGATTGCATGATCTGTCCTTGTCGGTGTAACGTCAAGGGCGACGTCAGAAGTGCCTGAGGCAGCATAGTCCGGTGGCCGGAAGGTGTATTGAGCCTTGAGCCTTGTCGACTTACCCTCGCCAGTAACGATACGTAAAGACAAGAGTAGTGAATGCATAAGACTGATTATGATCATCGGTAAGATGAGCCATCGCTTTTTTATTCACTCATCCGAACTACGATTCGGCGTTCTGCGTTCGTCGCCTGACCTTCACCTTCGTGGACGGCGGCATAGTCAGATCGCCAAAAGTCTTGAACTCCGGTCGCTCATTCAATGACTCAAACTCATAGTTGATCAACACATGACCCAACATGAGCTTCATCATCTGAACAGCAAAGAACCGCCCCGGACAGGCATGCCTATCAACACCCGTCAGTCTCCTGTAATTTGCACAAGGTAGTGAGTAGATGTGAACTTACTTCCCTAGTGAGAATGAGAGAAAACTTTCACTGATCTGTGAAGCTCCCTTCTGCTTCTCACCATTGCCATTCGCCTCATCGTAGAAGCGCAGAGGCACAAATTCGTCACCTCTCTCGTACCATTCCGAGTCCCGCATGATACAGCTGGTACTCGCCGTAGAGACATGGCAGCCCTGAGGGAGAAACAATCCATCTGGGGTAGTCACGCCGCCTGGCTTCACGACCTCTTTCGGTATACCTTTCGCGGTCATGGTATCCAAGCGCATGGTCTCACGGATTGTGGAATCCATTTTCAGCATGTCCCGTGTGGCGTACGGATCTGTCGAGATCCGGGTCATGGCTTCTCTGGCTTCTTGTATCAATTCTGCTTGGACCTGCTGCCCGGATGGATACGAGATCAGATCGAAGAGGACGGTGCCTGACGTGTTCTGCGTGGTGTGCTGGGCAAACATGTTGTACAGGATGGTTCGTCCGAGGATGTTGTTCGGGTCTTTGGCATGAGGATCAGACTCTCGCTCCGCGCTTTCGATGATGCACTGCATGAGGTCGACTTTTGTTCCTTTGATGTCTGAGCTCCTCAGTTTTTGGGTGCGCCGTTGGATTTCTGGTATCAGGATTCGTCCAAGCCGCCATCTTAAAAACAGCATGAGCGGTGTCATGAGCCGGCCCACAAACGGCTTCAGCCACTTCGGACACAGGAGTCCAAATCCCAGAGAGCAGTACCCAAAGCCCCATCCCCAGGCATGCAATCTGTCATGGTAAGATTTCGATTCAGCAAGTTCTCCCACAACGGCTTTGCTGACTGCATCTCCAGCAATCTTCTCCATCGCTCGGGCTGGTTCCACTTCCTTCCAGTCATGGCTGTCGAACTCTCTCTCGCAGCTTTTGGTGATCTCTGCCAGCAGCACAGGGGTGAAGCGGCCGATGTTTCTCGTAAGATCGCGAGTGATGATGCTGAAATCATGACAGGCGGCCGAGTCCGGTCCATGAACGAAATACGAGACAGGAATCAAATCGTCATGGACTGACTCCGAGCTAAGGATGCTCTCTGGCTGGGACGTGATCCAGCGGGTTTGGGAGGGAGGAAGGACGACTATTGGCCAGAAGAGCTGTGGTAGGACGAACGGCTTGCCGTGTCTGCTGTACTAATAGCCATGTCAGCAAGGGAAATCACGTACACTCATTGACATACCTGTTGGTATCCCTGTTCGATCACAGTCCGATTGACAGAGAGCTCTCGTAATGTAGCCCGTAGCTTCGGTAGGAGGCGATCTTTCCTCAGGCCAGCCCAGGGCAGATGTCGAGGAACGGGGGAGAAGTAGACGCGGCATATTTGAAGAGTCAAGACCCAGCAAAAGAGAGAAAGAAAGACGAGGGCGATGGCTACAAGAACGTAGCACAGTACGCGTAGCCAGTGATGATTCAGAAGGGGCATGCTGGGAAGATCGGAATATTGGGACAGATGCGAGACAGAAAGGACAAGAGACTTATACTTATGTTGCTGTATCGAAGACTTTCAGGTGGCGAGCCGCGCAATGGAGCGAATACGAAAGACGATGCCTGGGATGTTGATGGTGATGGCGCCGCGGAGGATTCGTTGTCCAAGAATCCAAGCCGGAGTTCAGCTCGACAAGGAAGCCATTTCGTCGGCGTTCGCATGACTAAGCATCGGCATACCTGCCTCGACCGAAAGCTCTCCAACTTCACCTCAATTTTCGCGGCTCGACCATCTTCAACAAATTCCACACAAAATGTTCGCCGTCAAAGGGTGGAACGTCGACGCGAGTTCTCTGAAGCCTCAGACCGAGACCTTCAAGTCAAAGTCTGCGCAAGCCGAGAACAGCGAGAAGAAGCGAGGAAAGAAGCGAAAGCGCGGAGACGGAGCTGCGCCGAAGAATGAGGATGTTGGGAAGCTGTGGGAGCAGCATGTCGAGGGAAAAGAGCCGGTGAAGCCGAGGAAGCAGGAAAAGAAGGAGCGAAAGCGGCCGAAGCTGGAGCAGGATGGAACGGGGCAAGATGCCGGGAAGACGGTCGTGAAGGAAAAAGAATCGCAGGTAAAAGTTTCGCAGGACGACGTCGAAAAGAAGAAAGAAGACAAGAAGCAGAGAAAGAAGGAGAGAAGAGAAAAGAGGAAAGAAGAGCAACAAGAAGGCGGCAAAGATGAGGCAGAAGAGAAGTCGGCCAAGCCAGCCAAGGGCAAAGACACCCCAAAGGCAGTACCTGCACCAATACCACAAGTACCGGCTGGTGCCAAACTCACGCCCATGCAGGCGGCGATGCGACAAAAGCTTATATCAGCTCGCTTCCGACATCTGAATCAGACTCTGTATACCGAGCCCTCTGCAAAAGCCCTTGATCTATTCGACCAGAACCCAGAAATGTTCGAAGACTACCACTCCGGCTTCCGCCAACAAGTCGCAGTCTGGCCCGAGAACCCCGTCGACAACTTCATTGCCACGATCCAAGCAAGAGGTAAAGTCCGACTGCAATCGCAGAAGAAGGCCTTCAAAGACAAGAAGCGGCCCGAGTCCCAGGCAGAACCCGACAGAACCGTGCTTGCTGCCCTTCCTCGCACCCACGGAACCTGCACAATCGCCGACCTCGGCTGCGGCGACGCCCGCCTCGCGCACACCCTCAAATCATCGAACAACCTCCAAAACCTCCAACTCAAAATCCTCTCCTACGACCTCCACTCCCCCTCACCGCTCGTAACGAAAGCCGACATCTCCGCCCTACCAACCCCAGACGGCAGCGTGGATGTCGCCATCTTCTGTCTCGCGCTCATGGGCACCAACTGGATCTCCTTCATCGAAGAAGCCTATCGCATCCTGCACTGGAAAGGCGAGCTCTGGGTCAGCGAGATCAAGTCTCGATTCGGACGGGTGGGGAAGTCGGCAGGTAAGCCGGTCGAGCATAGCGTGGGAGGAAAGAGGAAGCAGGCTGCGATCAAAAAGGCGCAGGATGCGAAGAAGAGGGATGCGGATGAGGTGAATGAGCAGGAGACGCTTGCGGTGGAAGTGGACGGCGTGGAGACGCAGAACGAAGAGACGGATGTGTCGGGATTTGTGGATGTGCTGAGAAGGAGAGGCTTTCTCCTGAAGGATGGGGAGAAGAGCATTGATTTGAGTAATAAGATGTTTGTTAAGATGGAGTTTGTGAAGGCGGCGCAACCGGTGAAGGGGAGGAACGCTGAGAAAGAGGAAGCGAGGAAGCCGGTGGAGAGGTTCAAGAAGCCAAAGGCCAAGTTTTTGGACGACAAGAATGGCGACGATGTCCCGACCGATGACGAGGGCAAGGTGCTGAAGCCTTGTCTGTACAAGATTAGATAACCGTCGAAGGATCGAACAAGCTCTGGAGAGGGCCTTTCTGTTTCCAAACTCTGGACGGCTCGATATCCAACCCGATATCTTGTTGCAATTCACTCGCTCGCGTACCCAAAGCATACATTCGTGCATGACCCATTCCATAGCGCCAAGCACCAACATCCTCTGCACAGGTCTCAGTGGTGGCTTGATTTGCCGCTCACCTGCTGGAACTTGTCCAAGCCACGCGCGGCTGGACGTGATAGCGACCGGCCTTGACGTCCTCCATTTCCGACTTCTGCAGAATCTTCTTGACGCAGTTCTGCGCCACCCATTCACAGTCCCGCTTGCTTTTGTCCTGCAACACCTCATGTCCGTGGCTGAGCTGGATGTGCTTTTGGAGCCCCATGACTCCGCGAATAGCGGCTTGGTTTCCGAGGGCGTTGCCGTCGCAGAAGCAGCAAGCTAGCTCGACGACTTGGCCATTGACAGACACTATCATGCCGTAGCGTACTTCGGACGAGTACTGTGGGTATTTGACCTGTTGCGGAGCCAAGAATCCTGACGTGCTTGAGAGAGGATTTGGGGGGTGGCGATGGAATGGCGTTGGGCCCTGGTTGTGTCGCTTGCGGTTCGGCACATAGGCGTCTTCATCATCCTCATCCTCGTCGGATGTCTCCTCCCGACGGCGCGATTGACGACTACGCTTCTTGTGTGTTGGGTGGGATGGGAGTGATCCGCCGGTGTCGGTGACTCGCTCATTTCCACGACCCACCGTGATACTGTCCAACGGACTGTTCGCCGCACGTGCATCGCGCATAGCACTTTGCCTCAGCGGAACCTATTAAAACTGTCAGTCAATTTTGTCGCCGCTTCACTTGCCACTTTTCATACCTGCGATGGCGGCGCCGCCGATCTGACCTGCGTAGCTCCACGACCTCCGTCACCCTCCAAAGTGCGCTGACGGGCGCTTTCTACCGGCGAGGCATTCCTCTGAACATCGTCGTTCATTAAACCCTGGACGAGTCGTCAGTCTGACATGTCCTAAGATGAGTATTGAAGCGACGACTCACCGACTGCTCTTCCTTGTCCTGTTCGGCCATCTCATCCAGGATCTGCTTTCCAATCTCTTGTTGCTGTCGCAAGAGCTCTTGTTGCTGGCGCAGCAACTCAATGCGCTCGGCGCGCTGCTGCTTGCGCGCGGCGGCAGCGTCCATTGCGCTCGTCTGCCTGGTGCAATCGATTGATGTTGTTTGCAAGAAAGATGAAGTCGGGAAGTTGCGTTTGTTCGCACTTGCCGCTAGCCGCTAGTGCCGCAGGTCGTCACGTGGGTCAACGGGGAAGTCGCCCTTTCAGGAAGGAACTCTCAAGTGATTGCTACCGATTCTTTGCGAAGAGGCATTGGCCTGCTGAATTCTGCATTGAGAGCTGACAAAGTTCACGGCCGGCTGGAATGACACGAACGAGCACAAGAACATTCCGAAGGCGTTGAAACGATACCGGGAGAGACGCAGCTTACAAGATACTTCTGGTGCCCTGTGCTACAAGGAGATATACCCGGCTGCAGTTTGATGTTCCTCTGCAGACCTACTGTCCAGAAAGGACCGGACAGATGCGCCATCCGATGATCAGTGTGCCCCGAAGACTAGGTCGCCTTAGTGGCATACTCGACGACATACTTGCCATCCTTGACAGCTTCCTTGTCCGCATCGCTCAGATACTTGTAAACGCACTTGTCCGCCACCCACTCATCCGTTACCTCGCCCGTCACTTCGCCTTTATGGCTCTCCTCAACGTGCCTCCGCATGCCGAAGACGCCTGAGATCGGCTTCATGGAGTGCCGTGAGTGATTGCAGCCGCAGTAGTAGCATGCCAGCTCGGCCGGGCGACCATCGATCACCACGATCATGGGGAGGCGTCCATCCGTACAGTAGAACGGATACTGCTGGACCGTCTTGGCTCCCCATCCCCTGGCCTGTTTGTTTCGATCTGCTGTCGCCGTATTTCGCCTCTTGCGGGTGCCGCTTGGACTCCAATCCTCGTCGCCGCCTGCCAGCGGTGAAGATGCGACGTTTGGGGAGACTCGATGTCCGCGCTTCTTAGATCCTTGCGAGGTCGGGACAGACATGGCAGATGGAGACTTTGCCGCATTACCGGGAGTACTCGGTGCAGCAGGGGCTGAGTGCGAAACTTTCTGCGCCGTCTCTCGTGCAGGTTTAGTTGACATTGGGATCTGGGAGTGTGGTCAGTGTTGTGGTCGTCGACGGCGTAGCACTCGCAAAACTTACCTGGCGCTGCTGAGAACCTGGCGGGGAGGATTGCAGCTGGCCTTGTCGCTTGCGTGGAGTGAGTGTGATCGTGTCGCCATCTGGGAGCTGGCTCTGAACTTGGTTGGCGGTCGCTGGAGAAGGATTGCCAGCCTCAATGGATGCCAATGAAGCCTGTAAGCACGGTCAGCGATCACGACTTGTCAACTTGTCATCTTGACATCGGACTCACCTCAGCGGCGGCGGCAGCTTGCTCTTCCTCCTTCTGTATCGCAACCATCTCTCGATGCTCTGCTAACTGTGCTTCAAGCGAGGCCCGCTGATATGGATCTTGACTTGTTTCCAGCTGCTCGTGAATACTGCTGATTTTCTCAAGCGTCCGGTATCGCTCGCGGCGCCAATATTGGGCGGTCTTAGGGGCCATGGCGACCAGGTGGCCACACTGCGGTGTGCTTGATGTAGCTTGAAAACATCAGCCTGCTGTAGCTGGGTAAACAAAACTGCGCGGCTTGGCACGCCAACCGGTTCAACTTCGGAAACATGTGAAAGTGTCAGTCAGAAGACAACACATCTGCTTTCACCTGCATTTGACACGAATGCCGCTTATCATCGCGTAGCACGACATGATCCAAGGTCATATCTCTCTAGTTATGGATATTCGATGCACGTCAATGTCTGATAGAAGGAATTGAGACCCTCATAGGTCGCTACAGGTACGAACAGGCATGCGGCCATACTCTTCCACAATCTTCTGCAGAAACCCTATCTACAGATAGAACAAACGTCCTATCAATCCATCTGACGACTACGAGTGGCTTTGACTACTGCTCCGGCAGCACAATCTCCTGTGCTGACAACGACGCAGTTCGTCGCCGCCGGCCACTAATCGCCTCTCCAGCCATCGCATGGTCGCACGCTGTGAAGTGAATCTCAATTTCTACCCATCCTCCTCTTCACCTTTGACGACCTCCGTGCGTTCGGTCTTCGTGCGTTCGCAGCTGCTGTCCACGTCAAAGGAACCGCAAAGGCGCCACTCAGTCTTATAGGTACCAGCCAACACAGCCTGGATCTCCTCCCGAGATAACACCTTGCGGCGACACCACTTCATCGCCCATGCGTGGTCCCGCTTGCCTTGATCCTCTGCATGGACTTCCTTGTGACAGGATGCGATATGCTTCAGCAGCCCAGCTACACCCTTGACGGGGACCCACTTCCTCTTGTTCTGATGGAGGCAGCAATTACCCCGGCAGAAGCAGCATTCAATCTCGACGACGTCTGCCCCGCGACGGACGATCATGCCGTATTTCTCGTTGGTCGAAAGTGGATAATAGCCGGACACTGGACTGGTATTTTGCGATACGGGAACTTGAGCGATGTCGAATGGAAGTGCTGCCGCCGAATGGCCCTGCGGCAAAGCGGCGGGGCCCTGAAGCAGACGTTCGTTGAGCGGCTGGATCACCTAATGATCGACGTCAGCTGTTGTCAATGTCAATCCGTGAGTAGAGAATTTACCTGCTGATAGGAAGCACTCTTCGAAGCGGGCTCGTACTTCGGCGTGTACGGTGAGACAGCCGATGTGCGACGTGGAAGCATCTAAATGGGGTTATCAGTCATACGGCGATGAGGGAGTAGATGTATTGCGATTTTACCTGGTCGTAGAGTGAGGATGTAGAACTGGGAGCAGGAGGGGTGGCAAACGACGGGTTGGAGGTCGAAAAGATGAAGTTTTCGTATGGGTGAAATGGTGCCTTTCTCAGATGTTAGATCGCGTCGTGTAAGAACTCAGAAACTGAAGATGTACAGTAGATTGCAAGGCGCGCACACTGCGAGTGGATGCAGAGCGGGTGTCGATAATCTCTCCATACGCAGCAGCACCATCACGGAGAGCCGGCGTTTGTACCTGGTGGATGAAGGTCAGCTCGCTCATACAAAAGAAGTAGCCACCGTGAAAGAACATACCTGAGTTCGTGCAGGGCCTTCTTCAAGAATCTCAAGAAGTGCAACGAGATTCTCTCGCTGTTTAATGAGGAATTGGCGCTCGTTGAGATCTTGAGTCCCCCTCCATTGTTGGTCAATGCTGGCGATCTGCAGGCGCGCCTGGAGTCGCTGCTGACGCAAAGCTTCTGCACCGCTGTCCGCCATAATGGCCTGTCGTCGTTGTTGGCGGGAGTGAAGCAGCTTCAATGTTGTGAAGTGGCGAAGCTTGCTGTTGTGCAAACAAAATCCAGGGAAGGAAGCTGCGCGGCTTGGCACGGGCCAACATCGGGAGCATGTGAAAGCTCATGCCCGTTGTACAGCTTCAATGCATGCCTACTCCTCAACATAGAATTCAAGCCCACCAAAGAAAGATTTCGACGTCGGAGGCTGCTCCACTGGCCCTTCGTCCGCCATCGCAGTCCCATTGACGACGTTCTGCCAGCGCTGATGTGGCAGCCCAAGAAGGGGCCGTATCTTCGGCCACAGCAGCTCCAACTTCGACTTGTGCCAATTGTCCAGCCATGGCCATTTCTTCAGATGCCGACTCAGATCGCCATGATTCTTGATCTGGACACACTTCGCCGCACTTGCCAAGATCCGCACACTGATGGCCTGGCATGGGTGTCCGAACTCCATGGCGATCCCAGCGAAAGTGAACGTTATCCACATGATGCATGCTGGATTCAGCAGATCGGCTAGCCCTCCTAGAACAGAGTCCGGCGTCGCGTCTGATGATGGCAGACTGGTAAGCTCCTCCAGCAACGCCTGCGCCCGATGCACAACGATGATATACGTTTCTGGCCGCTGCGGAGTCCAGAAGCGATGAAGTATCCATGTCTGCAGCTGAATGCAAAGCAAGATGAGCTCTTTCAATCGGTCATCCCACCCCGGTCGTTGAGCCGTCCAGATGTCGTCTTGCATCGTGCGGAGGGAGTACTCGAGGTCGTACAGTGTGCCAAAGGGCACTTGGCCTGAATGGTGCAGGACATCCCATGCCAAGCTCATTTCATGGAGTGAGGAGAACATGTGGAAACACACGTTGGTGAATGCCTGGTCGAGAGGCTTTCGTGGGCCATGCTTGGTGTTGGAAAGGGCCAGCTTGCGTGCTCGTGCGCCTTGTTGGGCCATGGATATTGGTGGCTCGCGAAAGGCGGATGGTATGTAGTACGGCAATGTGGGTCGCTGACCGCGGAGTAAGGCAAGTCGAAGGTCGATCCAAGCAATGTATACCCATTCGTATGGAGACCAGTATTCGGCCGGTGACAGCACAGGCAGTGCCTTGAGATGGGTCTCAGCAGCCTCGAAGTCGCCATCCTTCATGTCGGAGTAGGCCAGTAGAGCAATCGAGACAAGAGTATTTCCGTCGTGATGTGAGCCATGGCGAGGATGTTGCATGCGTCCAGATATGAGACGGAGTATCTGAGTCTTGGAGCTCAGGAATGACCTGTGTGCGGCAGAGGTGTTCTGGTATCTCGCAAAGACGATGATCCCACGAAAAAGAAGCTCATGACTTTGGGCAACGTTCCAGAGCAAGTCGACCCAGCGATGGACAGAAGCGGAATAGCGGTTCGATGAGGTGGCGATAAGCTGCTGATGGTATGTGTGCAGGTCTTCGTGGTCCACCAAGGGCATCTGCCGAGCGAGGTATGTGAGAGGGGAATCTTCAAACCCTCCGAGAGGATTGTAACAGATCGGAGGAGTTCCCGCGCCTGGTAATCTTGTGGCGTCCATCAGCATGCTACAGCTCCAATCATCTTCGCTTGGGACCTGGACGGGCCACTCCCTTCCCGCTCTCACGCTTAGGTCGTGCACCTCTCTCTGCTGCTGCTGTTGCTTCTTCTTCGCTTCGTAGGCTTTGGGGTGCGACTTTTTGAGTCGCAGTGGATACACAATAGGGGTCATTGGAGCCATGAAGATGCTCGGGCAGTCTTCCAGATGGGGTGTGTGGTCAATCGGAACGGTATGCATCTCCATCTCCACAAGTATTCTCCGAAACACCAAGACCTGATGCAAATGGACGCCTGTCTTGTAATATTGAGTGTGGACGAGGACTCATGTGTCTGTGACAGCATGTCGAGCATGTCTATTCTTGAAGTGGAGTCGAGCGGCTGAAGGAGGGCGGGTCGGGCCTGCGTTTGGATCTAGCCTTGTCGAGGAAACCGCAGAGGGCCAAGCCACGAGCTGAAGGATCAATTGAGGCGGCCTCAACTTAAACCTTAATCACCATTATTAATTGAAGCACTAAAGTAATATGTATAGGGCGCTGCGGGAACAGAAACGACACTAACCATGTAGAGCAATACTTGTTCGGTTCACGAGGTGCCGAGCCACAAACGTTGTGACTACTGGCAAGGCTGTGAGTCTTGGAAAAAGACGGGTTTGAATCTAACAGTCACTTTTCAGCTGCCTCGACGATCAGTATGAGAAATCTCCGAGCATATAAACATCGTCCTGTCATGTCAAGGCCGAAGCACTCGCTCTTCATCGATCCCAGCAGCCCGAACATATCAAGCATTTAAGCACTTCAAGCACTTCAAGCACTCCAAGCACTTCAAGCACTCCAGGCACTTCAAGCACTTTCTCCAAGCACAACCTTTCCATCAACATGCATTCCAACATGCTCAACGCCGCCGTCCTCCTGGCACTCTGCACCAGCTCAATGGGCTACAACATCTTCGATGACATCTACGGCGATCACCCAGACTGCGATGGTACGGACACAATCTTTGCCTCTCATTGAGAGATGCTAACAATGACCAGGTGTTTCCATCCAAGGCTACTGCTGCCCCGGCTCCGTCCTCTCAGACGGCGAATTCTCAAACAACAACAATAACGATCCATCCGGCCTCACCTGCTGCGTCGGCGACCCCTCCAAGTCCTTCAACAACGGCCCGGAGTCCTGCAGCGCCGGAACACCAACACCTTTGACCGCTGTCTCCTCAGGAGGCAGTGCGGCTGCGACGGCCTCGATGACGGATGGAATGAGCAGTGCAAGCGCATCTATGGCAATGACTTCTGCGGCTTCTACAAGCACTGTGGATATGATGGATAGCATGACAACGATGACGAGCGGTGCGACCATGAGCAGCACGACGGAGGATGCGGATGTGGCTGAAGCGGCTTCTACGAGTGAGAGCTCGTCGTCGTCAACCTCGAGTGGTGGAGCTGTTCGAGCCGTTGTTACTGGCGGTCCTTGCTTGGCCGGTGCTGTTGTTGGTGCTTTGGCTTTGCTTTGAGGGTTGGATGTACTACAAGGATGATCTTGTTTTGCATACCTTGGTAGGTTGAAATTGGAAGCATTCTTGTCTATTCAAAGCCTGTCTAGTTTCAAATCAAGCATTTGACGCGCCCTTTCCAACTTCATTGAGTACCCATCTCACTGCATCTGTTACAGCTTGAGGTTGAACCATATGGATGGAATGCCCCGAGTTAGGCACATGCACGAACTTTGAATTCGTCGACAGGCCCAGCATCTTTCGTTGCATCGTCTCTTCCATCTCATTCGCTTGCGAGATGAACTTCTCCATGGCCTGACGCTGTTCAGCCGTCCCGTTGCCCAAAGCACAGCCCGCTTCATAGATCTTTTGCAAGTCCAGTGCATAGTTCGCATGCAGCACGACCAATGGTCGGTCTCCAAGCAATGGTGGTTGTAGATCATTCTGTTTCTTCGCCGCCAGCGTTCGCCCGCTCAGGTGATACGATTCGATTTCCCGATCACCAGCTTGCTCGTGCCTCGGATCAGCCTCTACCGTGAGAAGCTCGTTCCACTCCTCGGATGAGAGCTTATGAGTTTTGCCGATGGTGACTTCCAGCGTGTTCAATCCTCGCTGCATCGCTCGCACAGCCGGGTTGGGAAAGGTCAATGGCGTCTCTTCCGTATTCGCATCGACGAACACAACTCCAGCGACATTGCCCCCTCGACGATGGATGAACTCCCGAGTGATGATGCCTCCGTACGAATGGCACACCAAGACGTACGGTGGTTCAATCTTGGCCTTCTGAAGAAGATGGTCTAAATCGGAAGCAATGTTCTCGGCGGTGGGTTCTTGCGGCGAGATGCCACTGTTGCCGAAGCCGGATCTTTCGTAGGCGTGCGTCCTTGCGAACTTGCATACTTGTCGTATCACAACTGGCCATTCTTTGATGCTGCTGCAGATTCCGGGTATGACTATGATGGCGGGCTGTCCTTTCGTCCGGGGCTGGCCGAAGCAGGAGAGGGAAAGGCTGTGAGTACCAAGAGAGATCTCTTCCGTTCGCGGTGGGCAGGCGTTCCAATCCAGGTTCTCAATGGCCATCGTGAAGATATAATCGCCCCTGGTCGTTCACCTCACAAGCGCCTCAGATGTCAGGCGTTGGCGTTGAGGAAGAAAAAAGAGCGTGGACGGAATCCAAGGAGTGGTCTGGTTCGTCAATGGGAAGAACACTACATGTTAACCTGGCTCCATTATTAAGCACATGTAGAATACAAAGACCCTCCAAACTTACGTCACGCGAACCATCAAGTATCGATCCAGGACAGCGTGAAGTATCGACCGCACTAGTTCTCACCGGCCGTCCCGAATGAGCATCCGAGGGCTCTCATTCATTGATGCAAGTTCTTGTACTGTGCGTCCCTGACAACATAGAATTAGGTAGCCTGAAAGCCTGGTTTCCAAGATCCTAGGACTAAATGCTTACCTCCCACCAGCCGATAGTACCATTCATGGTGCCGACGTAAGACTGCCCTCGGCTTTTGCTCTGCTTAAGAAACCCGCACGAAACGCATGGCCTGAATGTACAAGACAGCATATCTTTCTTCGTAGATTGACGAGCCCAACTGTGGGAAGCCGGACTCAGTCGTGAAGCCATCCATGAAACTTCCTTCGGTTCTTGCGCAAAGTACGTAGTGAAGTGCAAGGCCTACACCAAGCTGCACATTTGTGATATCCTGAGCTGCCAACTAGGAGGCAGCCTTGCTCTTGCGAGAAACAGTCCTAACGTCCAGTCTATCAATGACATATTGTCCGCTCTTGACCCCCTCAATGTCCTCACTCGACAGCCACTTGTACACACAATTTCTCATGATCCAGTCAAAGTTCCTCTGGCCGCCGTCGCCATGCGTCTCGTCATCGTGGTCCTGCAAAATATGAGCCCAAAATCCTTGGGCTCCTCGCACTGGGATAGACTGTTTTTGCCCAAGAGGATGAAAGTGATTTCCGCCGCAGAAGCAGCACCGGAGCTCCACAGTACGATCGCCGTGGTGAACGACGGTAGAGTATTGCGGATTGGCGGACGCAGGGTGAAATTGTTCACTTCTCGCCTTCGACGTGCCGACGTTGGCGGGGAGAGTGGACGACTCGCACCCTTGTCTCATGTGTTCTGGTGCGGGTGGGGTTGTTGCGATGTCGTGATCGATGACTGGTTCGTCGCGGGATGGCTCATTCCGTGGATGATTCATAGTCGTCGTTCGATAGACCCGCCGGGACCATACAGGACGTTGGAAAGTGCCGGTGTTATCAGCTGTGCCATCTGTTCGTAGCGTCCGCATCTGCGAGGCGGTCAGTCAACGGTCTTGTGATGTAGCTGTCTGACTTGCCCTGCGTGATGAACCCTCCAGATGCACCGGTCGCTCTTCGATGGCATTCGTGTCTGCAGGGAGCTCGACAGGATGTACCATGGACTGGTCTTGCGCCACGGCTCCAACATCATTCGAGAGCGAGCTGGAGGTTGGCGCTGACTTTCGGTCTGTCAGTTTTTGCAATGTCCTCAGCATCTCTTCGGGGCATACCATTGAGTGACCGGCTGCACTATCTCTCAGTATCGCGTTGATCTCTTGCTGAAGTGCTCTCTTCTCTAAGAGCAGCTGACGGCGGACCACATCGTCGTTCGGCATGCTGAGGAGCTCCTGGATAGTGTCGAGTTCATCGCGGAGGCTCTGCAGTCGCCGCTCCAAATGCGGATCCATCCTGCCCAGGATGCCGAATGTGGAGTGTCAGATGTAGCGGTGCAGAATAGAAACTGAGCTTTTCCGGCACAAATTCGTGTGGCTTGGCAACGGCAGCACGCTAAGACTTAGAGGACTGAGCTCTGATCTCGGCGACATGTGAAAGCTGAAGGGTAAGTGAATCAGTCAGTTCATGTGTCGCTCGCGACCCTAACGTCTTAACAACCCAATATCTCCTGTGCGTATCATGAAGTGTTAAGCAAGACACAGTACTCAATCTGACATTCTTGGTACAGTCCTCCTGTTTCCAGCTCGTTCTGTGCTCTCTGAACCAGTCAATTTTCTTCATTCAACTGCATCTCATTCTCAATGAAAACTCTTCCCAGACCAAACATTGATCTGCCAGGAACAACTGGCCAGTCAGACCCCTGCGTCGAAAGCATGTGAAAGCCCAATGTAAAGGAAACAGCTTATGTTTTCGCTGACCGTACAAATCGGCATGCCAGTCCCGTGAGAGTATCAGCCTACCAACATTCAGCGGCCACCATCAGAGTATCTGCCATACCATTCGACATCGTCTCTCTTCTTAAGCGCCTGCTCTACGACTGTCCACGACGAAAGCCTTGCACATAGTGCGCTGAGGCTCGTAGATACCAGCAATGACAGCACCCCACTCACTGGACGTCAATACTTTACGGACACAGTTTTTCGCAACCCACTGCTTGTCCCTTTTGTAGTGCTCCACTGGATCGACCTCCGTATGACTTGAGTGAATGTGTTTCTGTACGCCTGAGACGCCGGCGAGGGCCCACTCAGGACCATTGGACTTCTTGGACTTCAGGTAATGAGAGCCTTTGCAGAAGGTACATTGAAGCTCAACGACTTGGTATCCGATCCGCACAATGTGTGCGTATTTTTCGTCTTCGGAAATTCTTGGATATTCAGGATCGATGTAAGGTAGCAGTGCGTCCGATGTCTGACGGCCGATGGCATGTCGGTGTCGCTTCTTGGAGCCAGACTTTCTACGAGAGTGCTGACTCTTTTTGCCGCTGAGGTTGCCGGTATCGGGGGTGGACCGAGAGTCAAGAGTGCGCTTGCGTACTCTGGGCGTTCTTGCGACTTTGATTTCGTCGTCCTGAGCAAGGTCTGTGATCGAGAGGCGCGGAGTCATGGTAGAATTACCGTGCGAGGCATTTGCAACACCCTGGTACCCCACTATGGTCAGCTCGCCTTGTAACTCGGTGGAAAAAAGAACTTACACTTGATGACGGATCACTGAACTGAAGGCTAGCTTGTTGTTGCATCCCGCTGAAGTCTGGCCTACGCATGCCACCATTTGTCATTGACGAAGCGATCTTATCGTTCCTCTTTCTAGTTTGACTCGCTCCCTGTGTATGGCTTAGCGTACCACAACCGATACAGTGGTCATATAACATACTTGCTTGGGAGGTGAGCTTGTGTCGTCCGTGCCAGACGAGAAAACGTTCGGCCGTCGGACTCGATCGATCTGAGGCAAAATTCAGTCATTGAAGCACCGATTATCGTTTGACAGTAACATACAAGAGGGGCATCTTCAACATCGGAGTCGTCATCAATCTCGATCACTTCATGGTGAGTTGCTGGAGCAATGATTTCCTCCATCTCTTGCTTGATGGGAGTCTGCAAGCGTCCGTCAGCGTGAGATGGCCATGAGAGGTCGGGGACGTACCGAAGTCTGCCGCTGACACTCACGCAGAATCTCTCTCTTCACACCTGGAGCTGCCGTACGAGCAGCACGAGTGGTGGCACGACCTGTGAAGCCAATCCCGGAGAGTTCCACGCTGGATAAGGGGGTATCTAGAGGCCGCTGCGACTCTTGGCGAGTCCGTGATGACACTTGTTATTCTTCATCCAGAATCCTCAAAAGTTGCCGATCAATGTCTTGCTGCTCACGTAGAAGTTTCTTGCGCTCCTGCAGTCGATGTTGGTGGTCCTCGGCTTCTGTACCGCCCATGGTGCTGGCCTATGGATGGCAGCTCTTGATCGTAGAGTAGATGAACTGATTGAAGAATGAATCGTTTGATGCAAAACACCGAAGGTCAAAACTAGAAGTTGGAGCGTCGTTTGTATGTTTGTCTTTGGTGTTAATCTGCACCGAGCCGCGCTAGTCGGGCCGCTTTCGGTAGCGTGCATGTGACAGAATGGGCCTCACACAACGACGTTCTTGAGATCTCCACCCGTCACAAACCCTTCCACAATCTCTCTGACTTGTCTCGCTCTCGTATCCTGTGTCGACTGAGCATACCATGCTAGATGCGGCGAGACCGTAAGATTTGGCAAACTTTCTGCAAGTAAGGGGCTGGTCGTTTTATCTGCAGGCTCGATGGCAAAGACGTCGGTTGCCGCTCCGGCTATAAGCTGCCGTTTGAGCGCATGAGCAAGTGCATGCTCGTTGACAATGGAGCCACGTGCCACGTTGATGAGAATCGCATTCATTTGCATCATCGAGAATTCCGGGTCAGAGATCATGTCGATGGTTGATGGAAGGCGAGGTACGGCGATGACGAGAACGGTGCTCTGAGCGAGTACTTCGTCAAATGGCGTGCGGACTACTTTGTCGACCGCTTGGACGTGCTTCGAGGAATGGCCGGATGAGACATTGGCAATCTGCCCATTCCTATCGCTGCCGTCTTTTCGCGAGGCAATCAGGACCCGCATGCCCAGTGCTCGAGCAAGGCTCGCAACCTTCTGGCCTGCAAAAACGGTGCATGTCAGCGCATGGAACATATATGAATCGCCTTGAGGGATCAATGCGGTCCTCTCTTTGAAAGGATAAGTGAATGGGGCGAAAAGTTCTGAGCACCTACCAATTGATCCATATCCCAAGATCCCCATCGTCTCACCCTCACAAGTCAGCGGCAGACCGCCATACATATCCTTCAGCGTTCCCTTCTCCTCCCACTCCGTTGTCTTTGTCGTCAAATGATGCAACTCCACTATCTTTCTCCTGGCAGCAAAATATAGGCCGATTGCGTGCTCGCTAACCGCTGTCGCCGAGCCACCGGGAATGTTGCAGACTCTTATGCCTCGAGTCCTGCAAGCTGACAGGTCGATGCAGTCAACACCAGCAGCCATCACAGCAATCAGTTGAAGTCGTGGTGTGCACTCCCGCTGTAGAGTCTCGGCATTGAGAGGAGCCAAGTTTGTGATGACGATCGTAGCATTATGAACCCTTGATGGAACTTCTGGTGGCAAAGTGTTGGCATACTCGGTGTATTCGTGGGCTTCGGGAAGCGAGAAGGGTGGAATCTTGACGTAGCAGCCATCGAGAGCAACGATGTGGTGGGTCATGTCGTGTGCTGGCGAGCGACGGCGAAGAGCTAGTATTCTAGAGCAAGTTTGATCCAGAGAAATGAGGATTCAAGAGCAAATGTCGAATCGATGAACGATTGGCTTTTATTTATGTCTGATTTTCTGGACGTGGAAAGCACGTGAGAACATATCTGCGGCATTTTAGATGCAGAATTGGTGTCTCACTGGTCATTGTCCTACTCAATAGTGACGCAGAAGACGACTTTGCGGAGGAATCGTCAAATCTTCAAATCTGGTACATGCCATGAGAAGATATCGTTCTAAACTTTGCCCGTGCAATAGCTTGTAGCAACTTCAGACCTTTGTCTTCACACTATATCCCGTCTTCGCAATGCGAGCCATGACAAGAGTCAGAAGTCCCAGCGTCATTGACGATCCGGCAAACATCTGTGCGTACAAGTAATCTCCGTCCTTCTTTTCTATCAATGCCCCGGCCAACGGAGAGCCTGTAAGTGTGACAAGGCTCAAAAGACTCAGAACCATTCCCATCCTCGTCCCCATCTTGGTCATGTCGGTGGTGAGACTACTCAGGGAAGCCAGAAACAATGACTGAATCCCAGCCGCAAAGAAGCCGTAAATGACAGCGAATGGGTAGATCCCATCCAGACTGTCTACTGCGGCCCAGCAGTAAAGAAGTATTGCGGAAGCAAACACAAATGGTATGAACATGTTCAAAGGACCCAGATATCGATCCGCAACAAACCCAGGAACGATTCGTCCGGCAAAGCCCAGTCCGTTCATGATCGCGAGAAGATTGATAGACGTGCTCTGTGAAGCACCCAGTATGTCTCTTGAGAACGTTCCAATGTAGTAGAAGGCGAAGTACAGACCCCAGAAAGTGAGCAGCACAGAGACTGCGAAGAGCAGGTAGGGGGCCTCATGAAAAGCAGCCCACTCAACAAGCGGGCCAGTTCGGCGGGGTGGTTGGCGAGAGTTGAAGAAAGGCACGGTGAGGAACATGGTCGACAGCATGACAACGCCGATCACACGCATCGTCCAGCCGAATCCAATCCTAGGTAGGAGACGTTCTGCGACCAAGGGAATGATCACACCTCCAGTGGCCGATCCTGAAGCTGCAGCTCCAATCGCTAAAGCTCGATTCTTGGAGTAAATCCTTCCCAGTAGCGCAAACGAGGGGCAAAAGACGAGGCCATTGCCCAGACCGTTGCATAAGCCCTGAGCAAGCAGGATCTGCCAGTACTCATTTGAAATGGAGGCCAAGAAGACGCTCAAGACCTGCAAGAAAGATCCTGCCACGAAGACAGCCTTGAAGTATCCTGCATCGGTAGCGCGGCCGCTGACAGCTCCAATCAGAAAGAGTAGGGATATCTGGATGCTACCAACCCAGGAGATGTCTGAAGGTGGTCGCTGAAGGATTCGTGTGTAATATTCTTGAAAGACGCCGAAGCTGTTGATGTAGCCCCAAGTGTTGAAGATCGCCAGATGGCCAAGTAGCACTGGTGTCCATGCATGGAAGCCGATGTGTTGTTGAGCTGCGGTCAGCTTCGGGATTTCTGGTTGTTCGCGAGGGGTGGGCGAGGGGCACGAGGATTGATCTTCGAGCGCCATTGGCGAGACTTTCGCTTGAGATTCTTCCTCATCGCTTTGCTTCTCAGTCGCCATGGCCAAGTCAAGATTAAGCAGAGAAACGCTCATGGATGCGAAGGACAGTAAGTGCGAGCTGTCAAGAACTTTAAGCTGTACTGTGCTCTGACAAAGGGGACTTGGTGGATATTGATCGACGAGCTTGGCCGACAATTGGAATGCAGTAGCTCCTTCCCATGGAGTTAGCTTCTCTTCCTTTCCTCGTGCATTTCGAGGGATGAATTACGCGACGCTAGTCCTAGCGATTATTGCTTTCCCATCGTATTCACGAACCACCTATTCTGTCAGGGCCGAGGAATTATCAGGAAAGAATTGAACTTATCTCTCGGAGACGTTAGACGTCGTGTTCCTGAGTGCCACTAACCACCACATATCGCGACCTTGTCTTGTGCAACAAGGCTATCATACATTAGAGTTCAAGCTAGCATGCATTTCCATGCAATCAGCTTACACATGTAGCACCCAAGCAGTAACAGCCTTACTAGCGCATACATTTCACTCTTGGCCTCTGATCATGGACCGAGCACCGAAGCAGATGGTTTTCAGCCCTTGTCCAACCATTGCGGGCTGGCCGCGAATGTCAACAGAAATCTGCAAAGAGAGTGTTGATCGTGCTGTTCGTGAAGTGGTAGGATGCTCTAGTGGGTGGCCTTACCTCCCCGTCCAGGTTCTCCGCAATGCAGTAAAACATCGGCTAGTCGAGTGTATAAGCACTTGTAACGTTTGTGGTGGTCAGCAGAACTGAAAGGTCGTACATAGAATGTAGGCGATTTCGGCCCCGAGCACCATGATTGCAATCCTGGACAGTGAATGATTGGCATCTACTCTGATAGCGCACTCGCATTCCTTAATCTAAGTCCGACTTGAGCTTGAGCCCTTAGCCGATTATCCAGATGTTTCCGGACCATCCCACCTCAACTTCTTCACTTTCGGCTCCACCAGGTTTGACACGAGCGTTCTGTCCTATGAATCAACCATTAGTTCTCTGAACCACTATTGTGGGCCGTGTTGCGGTCGTCATGCTTTCACCGTCACTTCATTGATTGTATGTCAGCACTTCATGAATCTCTCCATATAACGTCTCGTCCCGGACTCCACAACGAGACTTGAGCATCCAGATAACGGACCTCTTTATCTCGCTCGTTCCAGATTGCCACAATGGCTGCTGTGGCTTCTAATACCGCGATCCCGGCTCCTGGATCGGAGAGGTTCGAGAATCGTGGACAGTACAAGGAGATCTTCACATACAGCCGGGGGTACGACAAGGCGCTTGAAGAAGAGGGCGATGGGAAAGCATCTGTGAGTGACAATACTACATTGCCTCCGCATGACAATGGGACTGAGTCTTTATCATCCAGTATCCAAAGTATCTACCTACCTGGGATGCCACCCAGAAGTTTCCTCCACTCGAGCCCTTCAAGCACGTAGAGCATGGACTTGATGCTGATGGAACTTTCCCGGATCTGCTTCCTCCGTCTGCCGAAGTGGACGACCTGACTCCGACGATCGGCACGGTCATTCGAGGGGTGCAGCTGAGCAAACTGACCGCGGCAGGAAGAGATCAGCTTGCACTCCTGACAGCCCAGCGAAAGGTTCTTGCGTTCCGAGATCAGGATCTACCTGACCTACCCATCGATGATGCTGTGGAGTTCGGCCGCTACTTTGGGAGACTCCACATCATGCCTGTGAGCGGATGCCCGGAAGGCTATCCAGAGGTACATGTGGTTCACCGTTCAGCAAATGATACCAGCGTGCAGGAGCTGCTTGCCAGTCGGACTTCAAGCGTTGTCTGGCACAACGATGTCACATATGAGGAGCAACCACCTGGTACCACCATGATGTTCATCCTCGATGGGCCCAAGACGGGCGGAGACACCTTGTTCGCAGACATGACGGAAGCCTATGCTCGACTCAGTCCTCTCATGCAGGAGCGTCTGCACGGGCTGAAAGCTCTTCATTCCGGCCTTGAGCAAGTGGCATCCAGTAAAGCCCAAGGCGGTATTGCCAGGAGGGAAGCTTCGACCGCAGAACATCCGTTGGTCAGAACTCACCCAGCCACAGGCCAAAAGGCTCTCTTCGTCAATCCGCAATGTAAGTCACAATCATTGTCGGAGGGTACTGGTTGGTGACTCGACACAGACGTCAGATACATCGTTGGCATGAAGAAGGAGGAAAGCGATGCCATCTTGAAGTTCCTCTACGACCACGTCGCACTGGGGTTAGACTTTCACGTCCGGGTCCGATGGGAACCCAAGACTACGGTCGTATTTGATGTGAGTGACCCAAAAGCATTATTTGGGCATTTGACTGATTTTGAGCAGAATCGAGTAGTCAACCATTCCGGCCTTCTTGATTGGCTTGATGTACGTATTGAGCTTTTGACGACAGCATACTTATACTCATCCATCGCAGGGTTCTCGACGACACTTGGCTCGACTG
Organism: Zasmidium citrigriseum; assembly: GCA_002786025.1. NCBI lineage: Eukaryota > Fungi > Ascomycota > Dothideomycetes > Mycosphaerellales > Mycosphaerellaceae > Zasmidium > Zasmidium citrigriseum. Next base: position 337,209 of record NHNW01000023.1, read on the forward strand.
ACGCCGCAGGCTGAAAGACCGTATGAAACGCCGTTCGAGCGACCACATCCGAATGGACTTACCTCTGCTTGAACAACTAGATGTAGCGAGTGATTGAACTCCAGACTATCGTAAGCTATTCTGCAATGTCATGATGAACCCTTCGTCATGTAGTTTCAACGAGTAAGCCTCTGAGAATACTTTGCCTTGGAATTGACACCAATAATTGCCCCAGAAGACTATAATTTTACGTATATCTCGATTTGATTGAATCATAATATCACAATTGCAGTCTCAGAAGGCTGTTGGCCTTTCCCTTTATTCAAAATCCGGACGTTCGCTTGGCTCTCCGCTCGTTACCACCGTGTATCTCCCCTATATGGCTTTTACGGACATCACCCCTCCAGTAGTCACAGATGGGATGCCCTAAGTCTGAAATATGAAGGAGGGAACGGTATGCATAGTGTAGCGTGGTGCAAGAACTAGCGCTGACCTCCAGCCCTGCGCACAGACCCGTCTTGATCCCAGCCTTGCGACACAAAAAGCTCAATCCCGCCAACCTCGAACCTAGATTGGTTCATAATACTGCTGATCAAGCGTTTGGCAAAGAGGGGTAGCTCTCGACCTGGTTGTCGCAGGATCAATACCCTGATACTACACATAGGAAGGATTGTGAACTCCGCGTGTTCCACCCAGCTCATGCTATCACGTCCGACCCACAATGAGGTGAACGACCTGATATGCGTGACCGCGTGGAGCTCCAAGCTCTTTGCATGGTTGAAACATCTCGATGGGTTTTTTTCCAGGCCTCCTGCATCTGCATTATCTCTTGGCGCCTATCAACATTTCATCCGTCCATGCCGTACACTTTTGACCCTCTCTCGCTTTCGCAGATATCAAGCAAGCTGAAGCCCGGAATCTACTTCTTCATTTCCCAACACTTTGGGTGTGACGAGCCTTCTAGGTTTCTCGGAGAGAGCATGACTTTCACTCCAGCTCTCCCCTCAATGTTCTGGAGACAGAACTCTCGGCCAGACATGACACAATACGAGTCAGAGAAGCTCCTTGGTCGTCAAGGCGAGGACGGAAATGGGGAGTTCGCCGACATCGAACAGCTTCGACCACGACCAAGACGCTTCACGACCTTCTTGACATGGATCTGGAGGCTGACCATCTTCTGCCTGAGTTTTTGGGCATTGGCCAACATCTCCATGAACATCTGGCGCTTCTGCCATCGCAATAGCCACACTCATGCACAGCATACAAAGGTCTCTTGCTCCTGTGGAAACTCAGTCAGCGATGCTCTATCTATGGGATGCAAATTCGATGCCTTGGCTTCAGCCTGGCTACCTCCTGCGTGCATCGACGAAGAGCTGAGCTACGAATTCGACCGCGCTGGCCCCGAGCCTGATGGATCCTGGATGTACTACACGGACTACGACAAGACCGGTACTTACACTCTGGAAGAGGTCTCTCTCCTAGCGGACACTGGCACCTACTACTACAACACCATGGCCTGGCACATGGCACATTGTACATTCAACTGGCGAAAAGCTGTGAGATCGAAGTGGACTGGCGTCACACTGGAGTATCGCAGCGATACAGAGGAGCATGTCAAGCACTGCGAGATGATGTTCAAGGACAGGGCACCGCTCGACTATGTTGGCACAGTCTCGATCGTGACTACCAACGCAGACTGGCACGAAATGCATGAGGAGATGCACCCTGACATGCACCCTGACATGCATCCTGAAATGCATCCCGATATGCATCCAAGCGATAAAATGCACCCCGATATGCATTCAAGCGATGAAATGCATCCCACCAACGACATGCATCCAGCCAACGACATGCATCCAGCCAACGACATGCACCCAACAATGCACCCATCGAGCAAAATGCACCCATCGAACGAAATGCACCCATCGAACGAAATGCATCCCGCAATGCATCCAACCCATGACATGCACGCCGACCACAACATGCACCCGGATATGCATCCGAGCGAGCAAATGCACCCTAACATGCATCCAAGCGCGGAAATGCATCCTGCGATGCACACAGACAGCCAAATACATCCCAACATGCACCCGGCGATGCACCCACAAGACAAAATGCACCCAAACATGCACCCAGATATGCATCCAGAAGGCAAGATGCACCCAGACATGCATCCCAACAGCAACATGCACCCCGAAATGCATCCAAATAACATGCATCCGGAAATGCACCCAGACATGCACCCGGCAATGCACCCAGATGGCAAAATGCACCCTGATATGCATCCGACTACCTACAAGGAGACCTTGGTCTAGACGGTACTTGGTAATCACTCCAAACCATTGGCTCGAGCTAATGAGAAGTTGACTAGACAGACCCCAACTACTTGTCAGTCAAGGGTTGTGTCCCGAAGCTTAACAAGTCAGAGAGTATGGAGTGTTCGAAAATTACTAACGAGAAAGGTCTCTGTACAAGCGAAATGTGGTGGTGGCTTGGCCGTGCAATTTATACACATTGGCATGGTATGGAGATGAAGTCGATTAAACCTGTTCAGCAGCGCTGAGAGACGGTCGAGTGCGCAAACATTTGATTTGGAGCAAACCGGGAGGGTCGATCCGTTGGGACTTGTGTCCACGCAAGCGCATACGGTGTTCACGATATCTATGCAATAGATAGGCTCATGAGAGGCATATCGTTTTAGAAGGCTCGAGAAACTCACTCTGTTCTTGAGCAGCGATGTCGAGTTGATAAACGGCCAATTTTCCATTCGTCCGGGATGACCGGAAGACTCTTCGTCTTTGCGCAACCATCGTGCAGCCCAAATCGTCATTCAATTCCAGCCTTATATTCGGGACACAATATTGAAGAGAAACCGTGATCTCGACAGTGGAGGCTGCTCGGTGCAGGCGAACTCGGTAGGATCTTCTATTCCGAGAAGCTGACGAGCAACGACGTATAAATACTTCCTCCTTGCCTGCTTGAGAGTCTTCCAGCGTTCCTTTCGCTCTCACCCATCCCCCGCAATCCCGAAATCATCCATCAGCTGGTCAAGATGGGAGACGCAAGTGTGCTAGATGACGAACTTGTACGTCCAGCCCTGTTGATCCCTGGGCCTGTGGACTTCGACAAGGCAGTTCTCAAGGCTATGAGCAGCGATGCGTAAGTCATGCTTCGTCGCAGGCTTCATGACGCTGCGAGGCAAGATTGTGAGAAGTGACCCTGACCGATCATCATAGCGAGTTCCACCTTGGCACACCCTTTGTCAACGTATTTGGTCAAGTCCTGACGATGCTTCGACGCCTGTTTCAAACTACCGACCCCGAATCACAGCCTTTTGTGATTTCTGGAAGTGGCACGCTGGGCTGGGATCTCGTAGCCGCCAACCTCGTCGAAGCTGGTGAGGATGTGCTCATACTCAACACTGGATACTTCGCAGATTGCTTCAAAGAATGTTGTGAGAACTATGGGATCAATGCCACCGAGATCAAAGCTCCGATAGGACACCGGCCCAAGCTGGGAGAAGTCGAGGCTGCGCTTCGGCTGAAACCATACAAGATCGTCCAGCTCACACATGTTGATACTTCGACCGGGGTCCGCATACCTCTTCAGCCACTGGTCCAACTCGTTCGACATGTCTCTCCTAGTACTCTTGTCGTCGTTGATGGCGTCTGCTCTGTCGGCTGTGAGGAGATTGCATTCGACGAGTGGGACTTGGACGTCGTCATGAGCGCAACTCAAAAGGCGATCGGATGTCCGGCCGGATTGTCAATTATGATGTGCTCCTCTCGCGCGATGAGGGTCTTTGAGTCTCGACGGTCGAAATCAGCTTCCTACTATGCAAGCTTCACCAAATGGCTCCCAGTAATGCGGAGATACGAGGCCAGGAAGCTCGGGTACTTTGCCACCGTTTCGACGCAGCTGATCCACGCTCTTCATGTGGCACTGACTTTGATACTTTCCCGTCCCCTTGCAGAACGCTTCGATCAACACGCCCAAGTGTCGGCCAAGGTCAAACGAGCTGTGGCAGAGATCGGCCTGGAGCAAGTGTGTCCGATTCTTGTGGATCAGTCTAATGCACTTACAGCCATGTACCTCCCTGAGGGACTTGCACCGATAGACGTACTGCCAAGGCTTCTGCAACGAGGGGTGATACTGGCGGGTGGTCTGCACAAGGATATCATGACCCGCTGTATTCGCTTTGGGCACATGGGAGTCTGCGTGACTGATCAGAATCGAAACGACATCGATCGAGGGATTGTGGCTTTGAAAGACGTGCTCGGAGAGGTTATGCGTGAAAAGGGGCTAATTGCTGCGGTAATAGGCGATAAGGCATGAGTTTTGACCTGTCTATTGATTATGAAAGAAACTTCATCACTCAGTCAGAGCTCATTGCACATTGCACATTCGTAAGGTAATGCTGAGATTGCATAGCAGTGGCGAAGCGTGATAAAAGACGGGGTTTGATTTGAAGCAGGGCTATTCTCTGAACAATTTGAGCGAGCTACTTGCGAACAGTGTCAGACCTGACTGAAAGCCCTTGCGAAAGGGAACGGATATTATTTCCAAATATCAAAGTCATATCAAGTACATATTGCTGAAGTTACTTTGCAAGACGTATGGCCTGTCAGAGTCAGCCATCGCTCGATTCTAACGTTGCCAAGCACCAATAAAGCTGCGTTATAGTGAACATGCCATTCAATGACAAACATGAGCACCACCGCAACCTCTCGATCATCGGCTTGCCTGCAGACCTGCTAAGCACCATTTGGCTCTTGAATCACGACCGCAGGATGTTGGACATCGCGATCAGAACGTATCATCCTTTGCTTGACATGATACCGGCCGGCCCTGACGTCGTCCTTCTCCGAGTCCGTCAAGATATGTCGAACGCAATTCTGTGAGACCCACTCGAAGAATGGCTTCCTTGTGAGTCTAATGCGCTCATGTTCGTCCGGATGGCTCATGTGGATGTGTTTCTGAACCCCCTGAACTCCAGACAGATGTCGATAACCACCTTTATAAGATCTGGCGTAGTTGCCGCCGCAGAACTTGCATGACAACTCCAACACAGATTCATCCACTTTTACAATAGTAGCGTATCTCGGATCAAGACTGAACAAAGGATACTTCCGGCTTGCTGGGTCGCCTCTTGGGGCTGGCCTTTGCTCGGGCCGCCAATCGTCTTCGTCCGTAGAGGAGATCGTAGGGACAGGCGAGGTGGCTCTCCTCTTGCGACTTGTACTTGGAGATGCTCTCACGACAATGTTGCCGTTCGTATCTTCCCGCCGGGTCGAAGATCCTGCGTGTGCCCTGCTGTCGAGAGTTCGAGCCTCTGGTGGAAAAGACACAGGAGTGGAGATGCCATTTCGCACACGGCGCTTGAAGACGTCAGCACGAGTTCGAATAGAGCAATGTAATGAACGCTGTTATGTATCGCCCTAAATTTCTAAAGTTCTTGAAAAGATTGATTGATCGTTGTCTTGGGACGTACCCTTTCTTCGCCAAACTCTTCCTCTCGCCTCAGTGGCTGCTGCCTGTGCGCAGGCTGCTCGAGAGATGCGACGTATGCGTCTCTTTCGTCCATCTCCTTGAGGATCTGTCGGCCGAGCTCCCGCTGCTCGCGCAAGAGCTGAATACGCTCGTCACGCTGCCGCAGGCTTGCCGCATCTTCTTGTCGGTATCTCGAATAGTCCATGGTTTGCCAATGTGCCTCTGAGAATAACTTGAATGGATCTGGGCGACTCTCGAGGGAGAATCCTCAAGTGCGGACTGAGAGTCGTGACATATATCAGGAAAATTGTCGTGCGACGCAAGCTAAAATTACTCAGCCTGCTCCAGCCAAGCTGTATCTGCTTACCAGCTGCGCATTAGGGACGACTCAGAACTCTGGTATTACTAGGACTGCCGAACACAGGGACATGCTGTCTTTTCGCCTGTGGTCATTCGGTATTGTGCGCATTGCTACACCACCGATGTAGCCATCCTGGACTATTCAGCCTGACACACGCTAATACGTCACATGCATTCGACATACAAAGCTCTATCACCGATCGACTGTATATTCTGAGCGACTCGCAGAAGTACCATACGCCTTCAATGACCATGGTTATTCCAGAAAATCCACCTGATTCTCAATCGGCTCCCTCTCGCTGATAATGCTATTGATCTTCTCATCACTCGGCCACCCAATCGCCAAGCCAACCAAGATCATTCGATCCTCTGGCAAACCAAATTCTCTTCTCAAGACCTCCGGATATCCGGTCACACTGACCTGAAGACAACTTCCCACTCCTCTCGCACTGAGCAACAGGATCAGGTTCTGTATGAAAAGCCCCACAGTCAACGCATCAAACTCCTTCAAGCAATCGTCCATCGAGATGACACCCACAACCGGAGCTCCGAAGAACGAAAAGTTCCTCTTCCGAGCCTGATCTCGTGCTTCCCGGTTCTCGTCGCCCATAACGTCGTATCCCGCTTGCCCATAGAGCTGCTGTACAAGGACGTCCCGATGATGTTTGAATTTGACGGGCAGTGGCGGCATCTGTGGCTCTGAAGTTTCTGAGGCATGCATCATGCTTGCGACGATCCGGTCTCGTGAGGCACCCGTCGCTAGGGACAGCCGCCAGTTTTGAATGTTGGAGTTGGAAGCCGCTCCTCTTTGCGCGAGGCTGAGACATTCTTTCAGCAGGTCCATCGGTACAGGTGCGCTCTTGAAGGCTCTTGTGGAGCGACGATTGCGAATGACAGAATCGATATCCTGAGCTGATGATTTTGAACCGGTCATTGCGGTGGTGTTGTGGAGGTCTTGCTGGGCGGCTGGTGCGGTCATAGGTCCCTCTGCCATTGAACAGGATCGAAAGCTCTCCTTCGTCTCTTGAAAGCCATTGAGATATCAATGGTCTGATGTGATTATCGTCGTAATAAAGCGAGGTCGAGAGCTGAGGATAGCTCGGCGGCTAGCTCTGTCATACTCGGCTATGGCTGATCAATTCGTCCGAGGATTCAGAGAGCGTAATTGCTTCTTCTCCAAAGGACATTCTCAAATTGGATTGCTAGCCCTTCTTCGCTTCAACTGTTGAGTACGACGAGGCTGACGTCGTATAGCCAAGGCTGTGTAGTAATCAGGCAAGGGTAGACAGAGCGGCGAATTCGTCCGTTTTTCGTCCGTTGCCGACAATGTGGTTTGGATTGGGAGTGAATTCGAAGAGAAACGACTATTCGTAGTTTGATAGGGCTCTGCCCTTGGTGTGATTATTGAATGCCCTTGCCCTACGCTGCCAAAAGCGTTCGGACAAGAAGGTCGAGGACCTGCTACCTCCGAATCTCAGGCGCTTGCCGAATGCGGACTAGTCCGCGCTTCTCGAAGCGAGGCGGCTTCCAGCCTCGCGCCGAGGGTCTGTATTGGAGATGGGAGGACCTGATTAGACTTAGTGCTCAATACGCACGAAAGCCATTTCGCTGCCGCTCGAAGGCTTTCATAAGAGCGATGCTCCCCAGAGAAAGAATGGAGATCGAGAACACGGTCATCATCAAAGTAAAGTACCAACATGAACGGGACAATTCTCAACAAGGACGAAGTCTCTAGCAAGACGCCTCAAGATCCAGTTGACATTGCGGCCTATCCGAACGCTCAGGAGCTAGTCGAACGCACTCGCGAGTTCCTGACTGAGATCCAGAACTTGTATGATACCCCCTAAAAGACACCGCCCCTTGCTCACGCAGAAGCAGATCCCCAAGCAAAGACCTCGAGCACTACCTCAACAATAACTACGGACCAGGCAACGCCTACTACGAAGACTTCAGTAGACTCCTCAAGCAAGGTTTCGCCGAAGGCTGGATCGCAACGCACGAACTCGACGGCCCTCAATTCCGAGCTCGCAAAGTCAGTACTCTCCAGTCTCTCCCACTCACGAACCACTAACAAACCACTGGATCATGGACCCCTCTCCCAAAAACCTCTACATGTCCCTCACGGCCGTCTACTTCGACTCGGAAGAGATCATCGCACCAAAAGACTCCCATCACAAACATCCGTACGGCGAGATCAATTGTGTGATTCCAATCGATGAGGACTTCCAGCTTGAAGGGTTGCCCGTGGGTGAGAAGTGGCAAGGAGCGGGATGGACGAGCCTTGCTTCTGGGACACATCATTTGCCTCGTGCGAGGGGTGGAAGGGGATTGGTGTACTTCTTTTTGCCGAGTGGAAGGATGGTGCTGGGAAAGGAAGTCGATCCTGATGAGCCGCAGCCGAGTCGGATCTGATGATCTGGTAAGAGAGTGATTTTAAAGAATGAACACCGAATTATGTCGATCAATGCTGCATGGTGATGTCTTTGATCCGGAGGAGAAAGCTCATAGTATATGCGGCTCCGCCCATCCGTTCATCAGTTGAGCCCTGAAGCAGATAATCAGTACAACGCTTTCCAAACTGCCGGCCCCAAGGGGCGTCTGACCCATGGTCCAAGAGATGCCCGTCTTCACTTATTCGTCTCTCACAATCCCTTCCGCGGAAGCCCGGCCAGCTCTGCAAGTCTTGCCTTCAACTCCGTCGGGACATGCTTGGGGATTTCGTTGAGAGCCTCATTCCACTCCCACACACCGTTCGAGACCGTAAAAGATATCTTGTCCAGCTGATTCTGACGAACCGACACTAAAGCTGTCATGTCGATGAACCAAAGCGCACCAGCAAACAAGCCTTCGAAACGACTTCTTCCGGCTGCGTAAGCGCGTGCGTCGACGCCGAGTAAGTCTATGGTCAGACTCTTCAAATTGGGGAGGCTACGGCAGCTGCGCATAGCATTGTCAAACGAGGGTCCGCCCAGGTATCCGACAGACACGTGCTTGATGAAGTCGGTTCGTGGTCGTTGGAGGCTGAAGGGCAAGTATCGCAAGTACGATAGCAGCGGGGAGACCTCGCTCGGAAACTCGAAATGGAAGATATTTCTGCTGTATAGCAACGGCTTCGCCTCGCTGTACGTGAGCTTGCTGACCCGCAGGATCGCCGTGCCGTGTTTCCCCAAAAGCGAGGTGTCGTGGTAGAGTGAAGTGACGAGTGGCCGCCCATGAGAGTCGTGCAGTCTGATGTCGAGCCTGTCGCGGATCAAAAGGCAACCGCAGATCATCTCACGTAGTTCGGGAGGGAGCTTCTCGAATGGGAAAGTCTTGTGAGCGACTGGAGAAGGTGGTTGAATGGCATTCATCCGGCGCTCCATGGTATCGAATATCGGCATGAATTGGAGCTTGCAGTAGTTCGGCGTCTTTTGACTGAGATCGTGGGTCGATACGAGGTCCATAAAGCCCCTTGTGCGGCTCATGTTCGTCGCTTAATGTATGTCGAGCGTATCCGACAGACTGGATGTCATGCAAGCGGTTTTTGTCGTTGGTGTGTCGGTGCCGGCAATCAAGAATACAGAGGCTTTAGTGCTCCGCCGAAGTGAGCCCAATGACGACGTCTGTCAGATTAGGTATCACATGAAGCGACACTAAACTTGAATGAAAGCTTATGGGAAGCAGTCGCGGGATTTCGTGCTTGTGACACACCAGCAGGTGTCAGCTTCAACGGCAGAGTTCCCTGCGGCCAGCGCTTCCAATCTCAGATGCTTACGCACGCCAATTGTCTCGTGATGATAGGTCAATGCTTGGGTAGCGACGTCTTTCAGTACCACCGTCTCCCAGAAAAGGCGGCTTACCGACAAGACATCACACAAGGATGCTTGGACTCTCTAATAGATCTCCATTGCGTATCAATACCTTCAATTGCCCCATTCTCGGTCACTCCTGCGAGGCAAGCCCAGCCAACTCCGTCAGTCTCGCCTTGAATCTCCCCGGGGCCTCCGCAGAAGACATCTCGTAGTATCGATCCTTTTCCCACGACTCACCCGGGCACGCGAAAGAAACTTTGTCTAGCTGTGCTTGACGGTCCGCATTAGGTGCCGATATGTCAATGAAGTCTAGTGCATCAGCAACAGCGCCGTTAGGTCCGTTCCACACCCTCTTCCCGGCCCACGCAGCGTAGACGTCGTTGGCATCGATCTCAATAATCAGAGTCTTCAAATTGGCGAGGCGGCGGAAAGCTTGCATGGCATCCACCATATGTCCCCGTGCCTCATATGAAATGCTTACATGGTGAATGTGTTCGCCGGTGCGCTTTTCACTGATGAGAAGGGATATGCGACCCGAAAGGAAGTGACCAGCAGCAGATGAGTTGTTGAATGCGAACACGTTCTTGCTGTAGAGTGTTGGGAGCGCCTCGTTGTAGATGAATCTGTTGGTTCGAAGGATCGCAGCTCCGTGTTTCCCTAGAGGGGGCGCGTGTCTTCGGGGTGGCGCACGACGTCGATCTGGATCGACGGCTGTAACAGTCGGAGGACCGCGAAAGCTGCGAAAGCAGACGCTGAATGTCCCGCAGACCAGGAGATGTTCGTAGATTGATTCGCGTAGCTCTGCTGGGAGTTCTTCAAAGCGAAAGATCCTCAAGGTCCCAGTTGAGCCCGATTCGACGGCATTGGATTTTGGGGCCATGCTGTTCTCGTTGCCGGAGTTCGAAATGCTACAGGAAGTCAGGTAGCGTGAACTAATGGGACTGAGTCGGAGCAGAGCCTCTACTTGAATGAAGAGGGGTGCGATTGCTGTGACAAAGGGAAAAAGATTATCAGCAGTTAGATCCACCTCGCAGCTCTGAGAGTCTTTCGTACGAATGTGTGCTCGTCAAAGGGTATGCTCGTGAAAGGTTGGCGGGACTGATTGCGCACCACACTTTTTGCCAACGAATGCCGATGAGGGCTTGAAACGAGTCGCTAAGGATCGTCGAGAGGCATGTGATAGCTGGGCAAATCTCGGCAGAGCTGTTTCGTTCGCCCTTATTCTTCCTCGCCATTGGCTTCATCATGGCCCTCCCGTCATAGTCCTCGCCATCATACACCACTTCGAGCTCGTCTTCATCTTCCCACGGCTCTCCAGCAGCCAGAGCTTTCGCCTTGTTGTACTGGTAGATCAACTCGTCTGCTTCCTCGAGAGACGTGCTCATGAGACACTTCTCAATCGTCTCAGTCGCAACACGCTGTTTGAGACGATTTTCCACTTGAATCTTTGAATCTTCGTCAGACATGACCACCTCGACGCACTTGAGATGACTGAGCTCATAGAACGTGTCCCAGCTATCTTCATCGCCCGCCATCAAGTTGCTGCGCTCGGCCGATACTTGGAGCTTTTTGAGCTTTGGAAAACTACGCAGAACCATGAGCAGATCTGTAACCCCGTCTATATGACAGTCGAGGTGAATGGTCTCAACGGCCATGGCTTGACGGGCCGCTAAGGTGTGATTTGCGAATTGCTCTCCTGCTCGTGCGGTAGTCACGTCGAATACAAAGAGGCTGTAGGGTAACAGAGATGCCTCATCGTAGATCCGCCGGCAAGTCAACAGAATGTCCAGATGCAACTTGGAGTCCTCGTGGAGTTTGAGCAGTCCACCTTTCGTGGGCGCACCATACTTCTTCCTCAGAGCCGCTGCCCGTTTCTTGCAAGTGCCGCATCGTTCTTCCCCTTTCTCGTAGAAGTGACGCTTCCGTGTCCAGTCCTCCGTTCCACAGCAGAAACGAGCATAGTCCTGTACTTCGAGGTCATAGGTGGCATCTCGACAGCCCATGTGGCGTGTGCCGTAGCGGTCGATCACCTTGTCCGATGGACGCGTGTAGCGATTGTATCGGAGGGACCCATCTTCGTGGAAGCAGTCGTCCATACTGACAGGAGCAGTCTTGCTCATGGCATACACCCGGTCCCAGTCATGGTTTTTGCAGATCGCATACGTCGTCTTCTCATACTCAGGTCTCTCCTTGTATTCCGGAAAGTCCCAAAGTTTATCAGTTGATTTCGTCTCGACTTCCCTCATGGCACTCCAGTAAGGCAGCCATTTCTCGGTCGACTTGCAATGTCTCGAACTGATATGAATCGTGCCGGCTCCAAAGACATACTCGTATACGCGGTTTCTGAGCTCCGCTGGTATCTTCCAGAAGTTCGATTCATCCTGAGGATGAGCATTGGCGGTATCGGCTTTGGCGTCTGGCGGCTTTTGCGCGGGATGACCTTTCAACCCGCGACGAGGATTCATTGCTAGCGTCGAGTACGTGGTGGAGAGTCTCATTATTGTTGTTGCCGTTGTGCAGTTGGCGACGCGAACACGCGACACGAGACGCGAACACGAGAACCACGCTAGTTCGATGAGTCAGCTGAGCTGGCCGGAGCTACACTTATTGCGAGACCCTACCTCCATTCAGGCGCTTCGTGTTGTGCAGCAGGATTATGGCCTTTATATAATAATTAAATAATTGATTAAAGAAGAGACTATCTATATAGACTATAAAAACTCTAATATATTCTTCTTAGTACTCTTACATAATCTTAGTATAATACTCCCCCTTAGTATATAGGTATATTAAGTAATATAGATATTTTACTACCTTAATTAATTACTATACCTTATATACTCTTAAGAGAGCTTAAGTAACTATAATAATAACTAGGTAGTTATAAATATATATAAATAGTCTATATAATACTAGTAAACTTTTACTATTATTTAGTAGGGTATAAAGGCCCCTCTTTCTTACTATTTAAACCTTCTTCTCTATACTAACCTCTATATACTAACTTCCTCTTTTTAATACTCTATACTACTTTAAACTTATTTAATAATATCTATATATACTTCCTAAGCTTTAAAAGTATTAATAAGATATATATAATATACTAAGCTATTAATTAAGCTAGTACTAACTTCTATAGAATAGCTATAGCTATCGTACCTTAATAGATAACTATTAATACTCCTACTAGTTCCTTAACTAATACTAGAGATAATAGTAGTAGTAGTAGTAGTAAGCCTCCCTATTATAATTAAGAGTAAGGTTCTAGATAAAGTAGTATATCTAAGCGTAAGAAGCTACTTAATACTATTTATAAGGCGCTACTAAAGCGTCTTATAAAGAATTACTTTATCTCTACCTTAAAATTAAGTAAAAACTTTACTAAGGAGGTACTTTAGGTATATAAGAAGATACCTAAGAAGTTTAAGAGTAAGAGATATCTAAAGAATAGCCTAAATTACTAGTAGATAGGCTTATTAAGCTTAGATAATATAGTACGTACTCCCTTAATAGTTACTAGTAGTAATATTAACTTTAGAAGTAGCGTATACTATATTCTAACTATCTTAGCTACTTCTTAGGGTAATACTATAATTAATAGCTATTATAATATACCTTCTAATCTAGATAATCGCTATAGAGAGTATTAAGAGCGTAGAAACCCTAGATTTAGTACCTATATTACTTTCCTAGGCGCTTTCTATAGAGTATATATTAAGTATACCTTTAGTAATTACTATAAGACTTACTCTTTTAGTAACTATATACTAGGTACTCGCTTAGGAGGTTAAGGAGGTTCTTTATCTTAAGCTAGTAGAAATAGAAGCGACTCGAAACATAGTATAAATAGCGCTCTACTATCTCTATAAAGTATAATCTCTAAGGATAAGGCTTCTAGAAACTAGTTACTAGCCTTAGGTAACTACTAGAGAGTAGATTAGGCTTATAACTTTCTTATCCTAAGCTCTAGAAGTCGTCGTAGTTAAGCTATAATTAACTTTAACTACTTATAGGCTTTATTATAATAGGAGGCTATTAAGAGTATAGCTACTACTATTCGTTATATAGTAGACTAGTTTAAGGATACTTTTAAGAAGGGAAGCTAGAGATACTACCTAGATAGGTATTAGCTACTAAGAAATAACTAAATTAGTAGTACTTAGGCTTAACTCTATAGTATATAAATAATTTTCTAGCTTCTTAATTTCTCTTTAGAAGGAAAAGTTAAGCTTAGGAAGGAGCTTATCTTATATTTTAATGTTTTATACTTTCTAGATACCTAGTATTAGTATACTAAAAAGCTATTTTAGCTTTTAGACTTAATTTTAATACTATAGAATAAAAAGGGTTATATATTACTACTAAAAATTAGTCTCTAGTCTCTAGTTTCTAGTTATAAAAGAGATTTAAATAAGTATAATATATATAAGTATATAGGATATATTTATAGAAGCTAGTTTATCTTTCTAGCCTTTATAAGAGTATTAGCCTCTTACTTTATAGTCTTAATATATTTAATAGTAATAAATCCTAAGTTATACTACTCTCTATAGTAATAGTTCCTTAAAGATATATACCTTAATCTTCTTAAGTCTATATAATTCTTAATAAGAGAGATAGCTAACTTATTATCTATAAAGATCTTAAATTACTTAGGGATAGACTTAATAAATAGCCTAAGTTCTATAAGTAAATTATAAAGCTAGTAAAGCTCCTTATATATCTCTATAAGAGTAAGATACTTAGCTTTAGTACTAGAGAGTATAACTTACTTTTATATTCTTAATCCCTAGATTACTAGAGTACTATATATTTTAATAAGTAATCTAGTAGTAGATCTTAAAGTATAAGGATCTCTAGCGAAGTCTATATCTAAGAATACCTTAATATTAAGGCCTTTACTCTTCTTAAAGATAATTCCCTTATCTTTAGTTCTAGAAATATATCTCTAGATATATTTAGTAGTAGTAATATACTTAGGAGATAGATTTTAAAGGAATCTAGCTAAGTAGTTAACTATATAGGAGATATTAGGCCTTATATAGTTTAAGAGGTACTATAGTTCTCTAATAATTTTATTAAATAAGGTATAGCCCTATAGAGTATATTTTCTAGAAGCGCTAGAAGGTTAAGGAAGTATAAACTAACCTCTTTCTTAGTATATAACTACTCTAAGATAGTAAGAATAAGTTAAAGCCTTTATAGAGCTATTATACTCTTTAAAAGCTTTATATTACGGGCTAAGGTAAACGCGCTAGTAACGCCTAGTTACGTAACGTAGCTCGGGCCGCCTATACTCGGCTTAGCGCCCTAAACCTATAACTAGCCGGCTTTCCTAGCTACCTCTTCTATAGATTATCGAGTATTTAGATATTTCGCCTACTCCTTTAGTTAGCCCCCCTATACTACTACCCCCCCCTTTAAAGGCTCTTTAGTCCTCTAAAGACGATATCTATGCCCTTAAGCTACGAGTATTATACGAGCAAACGCCTTATTATCTATATCTATAGTATTATCTCCGTCTATACTAGGTACTAATATTACGGGTATTAGTAAATCCTAGTATACTACTAGGTAGGTAACCTAGCCTATACTTACGTAGATACTATCTACGACCGTATAGTTATTATCTATATTAACGATACTCTTATAATAGGTAGGGACTAGTCTTACTTTCTAAACTCGCCTAGCTAGCTATCGGCTAGCTATAACGAGCGCTAAATTAGTAGCTACCTCGGTAGCTAGCTTAGTAGGCTAAGGAGTCGCCGAAATAGACTTATAAGCTATCTAGCTAGCTAGTAGCTAAAAGAGTACTAGTATAGGCTTTTACGGATAGTCGTAATAAAAATTAGCGACGATAGTATAGGCGGAGGTTATTATATACGAAGCGGGCTCCTAAGTAGCCTTACTATCTAGATATCCTTTCTACTATATATTAATTAAATACCTCTCCCTCTCTTCCGTAAATCTAGTACCTAGTCTACTTTATAGTATTCTTCGACTCGGTTACGATTATCTATAACTTCGATCGCTAGTAGGTATTCGCCGAGATCGACGTTAGGTAGGTATAGTTTTAGGTAGTCTAGGTAGAAGCTATTATATACGTTAATAGATACTAGATTTAGGTTAAGCTTATAGGCGCGGCCGTCGTTAATAACTTCGAGGATTATAACTAGTCTATACTATTTAATATTAAGCTTCTTCGCCGGACGGGTAGTCGACTAGTTATAGGTATTAACGTAAACCTAGTTACTAACCTTATATCGTAGGGGTACGCTACGTTACCTATTAGCGTACTCGATTTAGTCTTACTAACTAAGTTATATTTAGAGCTAAAGGAACTCTTAAACTTCTATAAGGCGTTTAGTAAAGCGGTTAGTAGTATTAGCCTTAACCTACTATAGTATAGGTAATAGTTCTCGAGGTAATATATTAACTATCGTTCGAGTATTCCGCCTAGTCTCTATAAATATAGGTGAAACCCCTATAGATTCGGCTACGTAGTTGTTACGAGATAGTTTATAGATAGGAAGCTAGTTTAGCTAGTCGCTCTAAGTATAGTTAATAAATACTCGTAGATACTATTCTATTTCCTTATTAGTATTCTCGGCTTAACTGTCGGTTTAAGGATAGAAGGCTATTAATAGTCGATAATCGATCTAAAGAAGTTAGTAGAGGCGTCGCTAGAAAGCGGATATCTATTAACTACCTCTATCTAAGACAATCTTAAGGGGTAACCTATAATAGCGATAGACCCTATCTAGGTATATATACGCGATATACTTAGCTTTGGTATTTAGTACTAGGATCGTATACGTACCCTTACCTAGGCGATCCGTAATAGTAAGGATATTCTTATAGCTATTTCTATCTATAGTATATTTTCTAGAAGGTAAAGCGACTATAAAATCTATACTAATATCGTCCTATAGCTAGAAGGGGATTAGTAGTAGCTAAAGAAGGCTAGCGGGTTATCTATTAAGTAACTTATTCGAGTAATAATTATAATAAGCCTAGATAGCTACTCGAGCGGATTAAGAGATACTAGGCTAAATAAAATTACGCTAGATTATATCTAGCGTCTTAGCCCTACTAGCGTAGCCGTATAAAGGTAAAGAGTAATATATTATAGCGATCTTCTTACGAAGCTATTCCCCGTCTATACTAGGTATAAATATACTATATAGGTTATACCTATTCTTTAGGTAGATAAGGCTACCTATTATAGCCGCGCTACGATTATCGAGCTTATACTATTAAAGGTATAGTACGGGTTATCCGCTATCGAGGAGTCGTATAGCTTCCTATATATCCTCGCTCTCTATATATACCTAGCGAAGATCCTATATTAACTCGCCGTCGTTCTAAAGTTTAAGCGCGGCCGTACTAAGGTTTAAGATACGGTCGAGGGTAAGGACTATACGCTCTTACTATATTAAGCGTAGGTCCCCTAGCGTTAGCCTATCCTATAGTCGTCGCGTAAGTAAGTCTAGTTTCGTTCCCTAGATACCTAGGCGATAGACGACTTTAAAGAAGAACTATAAAAGGAATTCGGCCTATCGTACTTAGCGCTAGTTTAACTACTTACTAGTTATAAAGTACTCGAGATTCTTATAATCTAAGTAGACTAAAATAGGCTTACCTTCGTTATTAGGTAGATTAGCGAAAGCGTTAGTATCTTCGTAATATAATATAAGCTTAGGACGCTATTCCTCGAATACCCTTATAATAGCTATAAGTTCCTTATTATAGATATTATAATTATACTCTATAGGTGTTATCTTCTTAGATAGGTAGGCGATTAGGCGAAGGATACTATTAGTTCCTCGCTATAAGAGTACTATAGCGGTAATAAAGTCGGAGGTATTAGTCTCTAGTACTATCTCTAACCCTAGCTAGAAATACGTAAGGACTATATTGCTAGTAAAAGCGGCTTTAAGTTATTCGAATATAAGTTAGTACTTAGATAACTAGTACTAGTCTTTCCTATTAGACTTAGTAAGATTAGTTAAGGGTAGCGTAATACGAGAGAACCCCTTTATAAATCGCTTATAGAAGTTTACGAAGCCGAGGAAGGAGAGAACGTCCTTTACGTTTCTCGGTAATTACTAGTTATAGATAGCCTAGACCTTCTCTAGGTCTATTCGAATACTATCTATACCGATAATAAAGCCTAGGTACTTAGTTTATTATACGTAAAACTTATACTTATCGATATTAAGTTATAGACTAGTAGCTTAGAGTCGATCTAGTACCTTCCGAACGTACTATATATACTCCTCGTACGTATCGCTAAATATTAGAAGATTATCTAGGTAGGCTAAGATAAAATTATCGAGATACTCTCTTAGGGAATCGTTAATATACGACTAGAAGGTTCCTAGCGCGTTATATAAGCCGAATAGTATAACTAGGTACTCGAACTATCCGTATTATGTCGTAAACGCTATCTTCTACTTATTACCTTAAGTAATACGTATCCTATTAAAAGCTATAATTACGTCTAGTTTAGTATACTACTTTTTACCTAAGATCTTATTTAAGGTGTCTTATACTAGAGGGATCGGATACCGACTCTTAATTATAAGCTCGTTAAGTGCTTAGTAGTCGACGTAAACGCGTAGTCTACTACCTAGTTTCCTTACAATAAGGACTAGAGCGGCGACGGCGGAGTTACTACTTTAGATATTACCCTTTTCGAGTTATTCGTCTATCTACTTCTTAATTATAGTATTCTCTACTATAGATATAGGCCGAGCCCTAACGTAAGGCGGTATCTTTCCGTCTTTTAAATAGATATAATAATCCGTAGCTAGTCTATATAGCGGTAGCTTATCTACGTCTCGCCGGGACTATATATTAACCTAGTCGTAATATTCTTTAGGTATCCGCGGAAGAGGGTCCTTATCCTTATCCTTACTATTTATAAACTTAGAGATATCGCTCTTAGCGAGTATAGCGTAGGCGTAGGCGCTATTTAGATACGCTATAGGTTAAAGTCGGGATAAGCGGTTATCGACTACTTCTATAACTACTAGTTTAACTAGTATAGCGTAAGTAAATACGGTATATATATATCGTACGGGCTTAGTAACTATAGTATAGGCTAATAACGCGTAGGCCGTAACTAGATTAGCTAGTAATTTAGCCTAAGCGTTTTCCTTTAGGTTAAGGTAGAAAGCGAATATCTTAGTACCCTTCTAACGAGTGAATATACTAAAAGCCTTAGCTTCTACCTCTATAATCTCTATCTCGTTAGCCGGCTAGCTAGTATACGATAATTATATCGATAGCCTATTAGCCTCTATAGCGTAGCGTTAGTAGTATAGTATTAGCTAGGCTCCTATAACTATAAGTACTACGACGTACTTATAGATTAAGTAGCCTTAATAGCTATAATCGGTAAAGGTAAGCTTATCGTTATACTAGTCCTTTAACGGCTAGTATTTCTAGTACTATTCCCTACCTAAGTAAATATCGTAACCTAGGTTAGTAATAAAGTATTTTAGTCGCTCGTAATATCCTCCGATTACTAGCTCTAATAAGGCTATATAGGTAATCTATTAACTAGCGTTAGTTATATCGGCTAGGCTAAGGGAAATAGGTTACTAGAGTAGTATAAGATTAAGGTTGTATTCTTACGTAAAGGGTGTATTAATAAAAGAAGTAGTACCGCTATTATCTAAGAAAATTATTATATTATAACCGTCTACCTTCCCTTTAACGACAAAATAATAGTCGATATTAGGTAGCCGAGTCTCGTATTCTATAGATATATTATAAAGATAAAGCGATAAGGCGTATACTATCTAATATAGTATACCCGAAGGACTATTACTCGTTACGCTCGAATAATAGTCTAGGCTTTTCCCTACTCGGTCGTAATAGTCGTAGTAGTCTTCTACGGCGTATACTTCTTATAGAGTACTAGTAGGTAGCTTAGATTATTTAGCTTATAGCCTATACGGCGGTAGTAGCGATACTTACCTTCGAGATCGAGTTACTTCTTTAACTCGTCTATTATACGCGGTATACCCTTAAATTCGTCTAGTCTAGAATCCTAAGGTAGTAGGGCTAGGCCTTAAATAGTCGTAGTCGTAGTAGCCGTCTTTACGTTAGTACCGGAGCTAGTAGGGCTATTATTATTACCCTTAGTACCTAGAGTCTTCTTATCTTATCGAGGATAGAGGGCTTCTATAATAGTAGTCTCTTATTAGAACCGCTAGTAGAGAGCTACGACTTTAGCCGGGGTACTATAGTCTTATATATAGAGACTAAGCTAGTACTTAACGTTAAGCTTACTAAAGAGTTTATTAGATTCTACTTTATCGGCCTACGGGCTAGTTATCTTTAGTAGATAGGCGTTAAGCTTCTAGTACTTAGGATAGAAGTCTAAGAACTTCTTAGTTAGCTCTATATAGAGTATATCTATCTTATACTAAGTATTACCGACGGCGTTATAGATACTAAAGTAGTTATCGAGGTATTCGAGATAGGTACGGGCCGTAGGGAAGTACTCGCCGCTATCGACTATCTTCTTTAATCGTAAGGCTAGGGGTACTATAGCCTAGATAGTACTATAAGCTAGTCTAGTAGTACGCGATAAGATATAGTTTAGCGTAGCTAGGACGTTCTAGAACTTAGTAACTCGTAGCTTATTACCTAAGGAGAGACTCTATTCTTCGAAAGAGAGGCCCTTCTTACTAGAGAAACGCTCTAGATCTACGATATCTCTACTAGTCTTAAATCCTACTACTAAGGGGTCGTAGGTCGCGATATTATCTTCTAATAGATTAGACGATACCTCGATAAACTCTTCCTTCTTATCCTTTATAGTCTTCTCTTTCTTTAACTTCTTCTTATAGCGGGTACGCTCTAGCTTACTATCTAAGTCTAAGCTAGAGCTAGAGGAGCTAGAGTCGTTACTAGGGTTATCTACTAAGAGGCGATAGCCTTAAGGGTTAGGGTTCTCGCGTCGCTCGAGGGAAAGGGAGAAAGCTAATTGTAGGCTAGGTAAGCGTCGCTTCTCTAGGCGGCCTCGACTAGTACTTAGTTACTTCTTTAAGTTATTAACTTACTATACTATACTATCGTAATTAGCCTAAGATAGGTTAAGGTCGCGCTTAGCCTTAAGATTATTAACCTAGTCTTAAAGTAGTCCCTATTATACCTCGGCGTCCCTATAGTACTTATACTATTTCTTCTTACTCGCTTCCGCCTTATTTAACTTCTCTTATATCTTCTTAGATTCGTTAAGAGACTTCTCGAACTTCTCCTTATTTACTTAATTTACCTTAACTAGTACGTTATAATCTACTATAGCGTCTCGATATACTTACTAAATCTTATAGAGGAGGAAGTATATACGGTTTAGATAAGATTTAACCTTATTAATAAAGGCTATAATATCGAGGTCCTTCTAGTCTTCGAGTAGTAGGCGTAGAGTAGCCGTATTACCTAACTCGTCGTCGTAGTCGATTACCGTCTCGTTTGCTTCGTAGTTTATATTAGATACTAGGAGGAGCGTTAAGTCGAGGGTATTTAAAGTAATACTAACTTTATCTTCGGAGATCTCGTCGAGGATCTCCTATTACTATACTATATATTCGGTAAATAGATCTAGTAGATTAGTACTAGGCGGCTCTACGCTAAACGTCTCTTAGGTATCTACTAGGGTAGACGGAAGAGATATAAAGAGGGAGTCGCGCGTTAGGCGACGAATATCTAGGTAATAAACTCGAGACATAATAAACTAAGAACTAAGAGCCGTATACTTAACCTTATACTAAAACTATAACTAGGAGAGTCTTCTTACGACTCGAGGATACGCTTCCTATTAGAAGTACTAAAGTAAGCTATACTATACCGGAAACTAGGAGTAATAGGTGTCGTAGAAGGCGCCTATTAGTATTTAAAGGGTCGAGTATAGTATAGGGGGGCTAACTAAAGGAGTAGGCGAAATATCTAAATACTCGATAATCTATAGAAGAGATAGCTAGGAAAGCTAGCTAGTTATAGGTTTAGGGCGCTAAGCCGGGTATAGGCGGCCCGAGCCGCGTTACGTAACTAGGCGTTACTAGCGCGTTTACCTTAGCCTATAATACTTTAGGGCTATAATCTTAATAAAGTACGCTCTATTAAGTACCCTATAGATAAAATATATAAGCCCTTTATTAGGATTCTTCCTTTAGGTAATTAAGTCTTATAAACCTAATCTAATATATCTATATCTTATAAAGACTTAATTTCTTTAACTATAGCTTTCCTCTACTACTTATATTAAGGATTACTTAGAGTAAGAGCCTCTTAGGTAGTTTTAGGATTAGAGTACCTCTTTAAAGTAACTCCTATATATACTAGGCTATTTTAATCTATATCCTTATAGTTATAGATAGTAACTTACCTTCTAGACCTTATACTTTTCCTCTTAATTTTAGGTTTAGGTATTCTCTTCCTTTTCCTAGTTACTTAAGTAGGCTTAAAGGGAGTCTAAGGTATATTAAACTACTCTATAGTCTCTTCCTAGGTATCTTAATCTTCTAGGGGTTAATTCTAAGCTTCTTAAGTCTTAGGTTAATAGTTTTAAGCTATATAGGTCTTAGTTTCTCTTAATAACTACTTAAATTCTCTATTTTATACTCTAGAAGGCTAGGCTTATAAGAAGGTAAGGTTAAAATTAAGTTTAGGCTATAAACTTTACTATAACGTTATATTATATAGTAGCTCTATAGCCTAAGGAGTTTACTCTATAATTAGAGCTTATTAAAGTACTCGTAGTATATTATAAGAGAATACTAGCTCCCTCTAGTCCTTAAATATCTCTTAAATAATAGGCCTAAGTAGAAGGTACTATTAGGAGTCCTAAGGTTCTTCTTATAGCTCTTATAAGCTCTCCTAAAAGATCTCCCCCTAAGCTATAAGAGGCTTAGGTAAGTTCTAATAGTATATAACGTAATAGCTATAGAGTTCTTACTTATTAAAAGTTATATAAGGGGATATAAAGAACTTATTAACCTAGGTTTTCTTCTTATAGTCTTAATTAGCTCTCTAGTAAATATAGTTTATTATAGAGTTCTCTTAGAAGCCTATAAACTAGGTAATAATAGCCCTAGTATTAATTTTAGCTAACTTAAGTCTCTTTTATACTAGAATATAAATAAAGGCTTTATAACTAAAGATCTTAAGCGTAGTTAAGTCTTTAAGGCTAGTATCTCTAGCCTTTAAGTTATTAAGGAATAGCTTTATTAGTATATCCTTAATCTATATATTTCCTAAGATATTAGCTAGGAGGATTACGTACTAGACTATATAATCCTAGAGCTATTATAGGAGGTTTATACTAACTAATATAGATCTTACTCTAAATAAAATAGACTTATTAGATAACTCTATAATTCTATTTTACTTAGGTATATATAGGATAGATATATCCTACTTAAGACTAAGTTAAGTAGCTATTTAAGCTAACTCGCTATTAATAAACTCCCCTCTACTATTAGAGAAGAAGATTTTTAGGTACCTACGGTACTATATAATTAATTTATTTAAAAAGTACTAATTCTTTACTATAATATCCTTCTTTATCTTTATAATAAAGGTAAAGCGTATTCTAGTCTTTATATCTATTAAAATATATAGCTATTAATACCCTTAGAGAGTTAGTAGCGTAATTAGGCCTACTAAATCTATATAGATCTTATTAAGAGCTATCTTAGGCTTTAGCCTAGGCTATCTTAAGACTTTTCTTTAAGACCTTATAAGTTTATAAGTCTTATAGTAGTCTAGGAGGGAAGTATTAATATTCTCTATTCCCTAGGTAAAGTTCTTAGTAAGGTTAAGGATCTTTACCCTAATATAGCTAAGTCTTTTATACTAAAATATAGTAACCTATTTAGGGTCCCTTATAGCTAGTATAATAATCTTAGTAGTAGATATTAGAGTCTAGCTTTTAGGAGTAGGGAATTAGACTCTTTATAGTATATTAATATCTATAATTAGTATTATATTCCTAATAACTTTACTATCCTTTATAAGATCTCTAGTATACTTATCTTAAGTAATATTACCTTTACGCTTAAGTCTACCCTTTAAGATTAAGTTATAATATAAGTAGGGTAAGTAGAGCGTATTTATAAGCTTTATCTTAGTCTTATAGCCTATCTTAGTCTTTAAGTAAAGCCTAACTATATCCTTATATATATAGCTTAAAGTTCCTATAGCTTATAAGAAGTTAAATTAGCTTACTTAAGCGCTCTATAGATTTAAACTATAATTTCTTATTAAAGAAGTAATATAAGGTCCTAGAATTAAAGATAATACTATTAGAAGTAAGGCCTTTTTATCTAGTATTAGTAATAGCGGCTCTAGCTTAGCTTAAGCTTCCCTTACTATATTAGTATTCCTTAAGTAGTTCTCCTTAATTAATATCTTCTTCTCCTTACGTAGCTACGCCTTTCTTATAAGTAGATCTCCTCCTACTCTTTAACTTACCCTTTCTAGACTTAGACTTCTTTTTATTATTAGAATCTTAAGGTTTAGATATCTAGCTAGGAAGAGCCTTCTCTAGATACTTAATCTAGTATTTCTCTATAGGATATCTTTTCTTACTATACTCCTTATATTTAGAACTAGCTCTAGTAGCCTCTATAGGTCTATTAGGTATCCTTAGAATATATAAAAGCTTCTTATTTCTTAGGGTTAATATTAACTCTTCTAAGTTATAATTCTTAGGCCTATAGGCTTACCTCTATAATCTTATCTACTCTAGATATCTTATACCTCCTATAAATATATATTCTTAGTAATTTAATATTAGTCTTTATAACTATATTAGCCTTATAGTACTATTCTATAGTAATTTTATACTTTTAAAGATTCTTCTAGAAAGCTTTATAGTATACTAAAGTATTATTATTATTACCTATTCTTATCCTATAGAGAGTCTTAATCGTTTAATAGATATCTACTATATATATTACTTTAATAGTATTAAATAGTTCCTTTACTATCTTTCTTATTCTACTAAAGTCTAGCCTAATATTATTATTAAGTCTTAAGCTAATATAACTATAGGCTATAATATCTTTCCTTTACTAGGCCTTAACTCTTATCTTAAACTCTTCTTAAGTCTCTCTAGGAACTCTATTAGCTATAGGTCTTAGGTACTATAAGTATAGCTCGTATAGAAAGTATAGTATATCCTTAAAGATAACTTTAATATAGTTCTTCTCTAGTAGGATACCCTTAAGGATATTCTTCTATATTATAAATAAGCTACCCTTCTTAAGAATATATCTACTATAGCCTTTTCGCTTTAGGACTCTATATTTAGTATAGAGTAGGTATATAAGTAGAGATAGTAAGGTAGATTCTTAGATTAAGGTAGAGGGATTAAATTAATATATTTATAAACTAATCTATAAGCGCCGCGCTTATAACCTTTATATATTAATTAAATAATTAATTAAAGAAGAGACTATCTATATATCCTTCTTAGTACTCTTATATAATCTTAGTATAATACTTTTAAAGGCTAGAAATTAAGACTCTATAAAAGTATCTAGAAGAGTCGATTCTTACTTAGTAGGAGATCCCTTAATTACTTATTCCTATTTTAGCTAAGAGTCCTAGCAACTTTAAATAATCCCTATACTATATAAGTAAAAGCTACCTATAATTAGGGGTCGTTTTTTTAGAACTAATACGACGTTAACTTCGCTTATTAAAGCTAGGCTACTATAGCCCTAAAATAAGATTTAAGATAAAAGTTAATTAACTTTACTTAACTTCGGCTTACTAGCTAAATTCTAGGTGCAACGAAAATGCTACCTCCAAATTTTAGGCGCACCTCCGAAACCGAGCCGCTTACTAACCTTCGTGCCTCAGGCCAGAAAGCCGCTTTCTGCGGAGCACGGAAGCTTTACGCGCCTGAGGCACGAAGGTTAGTAAGCAAGCTTTCGGAAGCCAGCACGGGCCTGATTGGAGGTAGCGAAAATGCAGCCTTCGAGGTCCAACTTCGTCATTTCCATCTCAACTTTGTAGTTATCGCCCACCTCTAGTGTACGAAAGGTACAGAGCCCGCGTCCTTTCTAAATAAACGACCCCTTAGACTAGCAGAGCTCGCGTAATACTTTCAACACCTGAAGTCGCATCTCGAGGACCTCTTCATTGTCGTATGCAGGTTCATCCTTTGGTGGTTCTGGATCTTCGAAGAGCATAGCGGTGAATCGATTGACCGTCAGTCTCTCTTGCTCTGCTTGTTTGTCCATGTCATCAACTTTCACGCCGAAATTCTCTGCATTTGCGGATACGCCCAACATCTGCAAGGCAGTCATGATCTAGTGCAGGGGCTAAGCTTGGTTCAGCATGAGCATCACGAAGTGAAACTCAATAGTCGACTAGAATGTGTCACTGCGCTCGGTCGACAGCGAGGGGACAAGGTTGCGTGCAGGATCAAGTGATTCAAGTCTTTGTAGTAGAAGTTGAGAACAGTGTCTCCAGCGGCCAAGGTGTCGAAAGGGTTTGATTCGGGGTCGCTTTCTGCCTCACGGAACCCTTGGAAGATCCCTGTATCGACCGTCCCTCGTTCCACGAACACCACAGGTACTTGCGACTCTGGGTGAAGTGTTCTATCTAAGCCTGGCTGTATGGCCCAGCCGACGATGAATGAATACCCGGCTGTTTGAGAGCACTGCTCAGGTGGCCCATTAGGACGATTGTACGCTCGAACAACCGGCGAGAAGAGGTCACTCCTGCTGGACTCCAACAGCACGCATGCGACTAGTTCGTCACCAGCCTCGATGGCGGGCAAGACGAGGTACACCTTGTGTGTATGTCGATCCTGTGGATTCTGGTGCAGAAGCATCTTGACTAGAAGGTCAGGAGGGAGGCCTGCGAAGAACGACTGATGAGAACGCCAGTATCTTGCATAGTCCGTGAGGGTCTTGACACTCGGCATTGCCAAATCTGTGAATGAGTCCCAGAGCTCAGCGGTTGGATTCGAGGTAGAACCTCTATCGGCGGACGCTGTCCGGAACAATGGCGTCGCTTTCTCTCGTCCGTAATAGTCTCATGTCCATCGTCGATAAGTTTCCTCGGATCCCGGAGCAGCTCTGAGCGTCTTCGGACGTTCCCAATATCATACCTCCTAGCCACCGCCCAAATCTCTTCGTAATTCCCAATTGACGCAGTCCAGGCCAGAAGAGTTGTACTTGGCGACTAAGGATGAGTTCCTGTTTTATCCATATGCGCCTAAAATAAGGATGATGCTCGGGTGTACTCGGCGAATCTCTCTCTGCTTTCAGAGATCCCTTCGTGAGCTCCTGTCGAATTGCTCAACCAGCTTCTGTACTGCGGAGAGGTAAGGGCCAGGGCCAAGATAGTAGGCTGTCATGGCTGCATTCTCGTAGAATTTGCCCATCATCGCTACTTGAAAGTTCTTTTCAGCAATGTTGCTCTGATCGATGCACATAGGGTCAATCCAGAGATGGACATGCTGGCGATGATGTCGCATCTGCCATAACGCATGCCGGCACTTCATGCGGGTTCTAACGGGCTGTCCGTTGACGGCGATCGCGGGAGTTGATGATTGATCGGCCCAGGTGTATGAGATCGCTGCGTAAGGAGGGCAGGGATTGCAATCATGCACACGAAGTGTCGCCACAATTATCGAGTCGTCTTCAACTGGCAGAAGGCTGACTAGTCGGATTTGCCGAGAGACCAGCGTCAAGGACTGGTGGCTGCAGTCGAGCGGTATCATGGAGGAGCCTGAAGTGTACTGGACGCCCAAAGGAAACTGGAGACGGACGCAGCGTAGATTCAGGATTTGGCTGATATGGTCGAGTGCTGATAAGAGAAGAAGTGCGGATGCATGGAGTCGCAGTAGGATCGAAGCTGCAGGCACATTCGAATTGGTCTTCATGCACCAAGCACAAGACTAGAAGAGCTCATTCGTCTTCAACATTGCTAGCTCTGTGGACACAGTCAATTGATCCGTCCGTAACAGATCAATCGACATTGTCGGAGTTGGGGTGCATCGAGATGGCGGCCATTCTGGATGCGAAGCGTCAAGGAAGATGGATAGGACACGCGATTTATCAAAAGCAAGCCCTACGACTCTCCAGGGATGCGTTTCACCAACAACGATTGGGACATGCGGAACTTAAGCCCTCGAAGTGCCGGAAAATATGAGATCTAGAGCCCTCTAGGAGCCTTTTTATATGCTCGCACGGGTGCTGTGGCATCTTCCAGTCTTGGTTCATCAGAAAGAGTACTTGTTGATAGAGAAGTTCGCTGACGGTAGAATGAGCTCGAACTTCTGCAAATACATACTTAAGGCAAAATTCAGTTTCCAGCCGTTGGTCTCTCACAGTTGTTCCATCCCGAGCATGTATACTAAGATCCCGTAGAGCTACCATCGCCGACGGGGTTTGCGCCACCAGAATCAGTCACTGTAGGCGAAGTGTACGCACAAGCAGCAGCAGCCCCGTTAGCGGCGGCTTGTTGGTTAGGATTGGACTGTTGTACTCCTGCCGAATTCGCGGCGCAGATGGCCGCATTGGCGTTGTTGAAAGCAAGTCTGACTCCCGAACCGCATCTGCCATTGCCAAGATCTACAGGCATTTCAGTCAGAAACGATGACATTTCTCAGGGCTTTCTCCCACTTACAGTTGCCATACGATGTGCCCCTTGGGGCTGTAGCGTTGTAAGATGCGGCTAGAACGACCGCCTCGCTGTTTGGAATCTTGCTTGGTGGTCAGCTAGTGGGACGTATCTCTTCGGGGCTTTAACTTACGGAGCAGTAGCTGTTGCTTGCGATGATGCACTGTGGACCTGTGAGAGAGCCTCCAGCGGCTGAGGCCGCACCAGAACTTGACCCATCATTGTCCGAGCTGCTACCTGCGGCACCACTCGCGCCAGCATTAAATCCGGCGGAGTTGGAGGTGTAGAAGAAGAATAGGGAGTTGGGATCTTGCATGGCCTGGGCGCAGCAGTCATACCTAAAGTGAGAGATAGGAGAATTAGCATGTCTTCGTTTGACTGGGAGCACATCGATGAAGACTCTTGTCTCGGTATGCGGGAGCCATCGCAAGAACCGAATTGTGAGCAAGAGCCTCCGATCCACTCTTCGACTTACGCAGAGCTGGCCACAACAAAGCGCTGTTGGACAGGCGATGTAATGGCCGCACCAACCACGGAGGCGGAGGCAGCGGTGTCCGCACTTCCTCCTGAAGCTCCCGGGCCCGAGCCTGACCCGGCGCCGGCGCCAGTGCCACCATTAGAACTAGTGCCTGCTGATCCTGTTGGCCAATTAGCAGAAGGCAATGGTCAAAGAGGACAACTCGTCGTGGAAGAGCCCGTTCGTGCATGCATGTCTGGGCTTCGTCGACAACAAAGTAATGAACGACGTACCGGCCCCAGCGCCTGCGCCTGCGCCGCTACTGCCAGTGTTGCCACCATTGTTTGTGGAACCAGCACCCGCACCAGCACCGCTTGCACCGCTCGACGTTCCCGAGGGCACTGGAAAGGCCTGAACGACGGCGGCCGCATACGCGTATCCGTTAATTGGGTAGCTGTAGTACTTGCTGGCCATGTTCTTATAGCCGCAGGCGGAGTAGTAGTTGCCGCTGCTGCCACCACGGGCTTCTAGATCTCCGCCATCGAACTAGATCCTTCTCTTAGCACTTTAACGCATCGTAGAGGAAGACGTTGGTACCTACTGCAGCCACGGGTTCTGGGAGAGCCTCCCTCTTCCTGAAGGTTGCGCCTGGAAGTGTATTCGAAATCGCATTCCAGCCTCGTGCAGGGTACTGTTGAATTCTTAGCATGTGTACAGGTGTGGGAGCGCAATCATCATACGTACAGTCCATCCAGCCTCAGTCGGGGTGATTGCAGCAAGTACGATCAAAGTAGACGTGGTGAGCTTCATGGCAGCAGCTCTTGTCAGAGAATCTTGGTAGCCGATTGATCAAGAGCGGGTCATCCCCAGTGGCCGTCGTCCAGCATTTGTATGGCCGCTGCTCGAATCATGAGGAACTGCATCAGATCATGAAGTGTCATGCCGAGCTGAGGCCTCTCGAAGTGGAAAGTCTCCATCGATTCCAGCGTATCATCAACTGGAGCCAGCATGTGCTTCATGCGTGGCTTAAGGCCTAGATCTGTTTCCTTCCCCCGAAATAAAGCAGATGTTTGTGCAGATGTGGAAAGCCAGCCATGCTATTCGCCGTCCCCTTTCCCAATCTGGGTGAGACTTGTCCGGCTTGGCTAGATGGGGCAGGCTGAATGAGAAACTCTCGCAAGCTTGTCGAAAGCCCCGAGAAGAGGCTTGTGCGGGGTAAATAACGACACGTAAAAGATGATCTGATGTCTTAAACAGTGACGGTATGACAGTGGAAAGTCTTGTTTCTCGCACGAGGCGTGCAGAGGTGTTAGGCTGAGTAGTTAACTGAAGAGGAGGGCGTTTCCTGCCTCCGTCTTCAGGCGCTTCGGAAAAGCCGAGGCGAGGCTAAGCTTTTGCGAAGCGCCCAAGGTTCCTAAGCTCCACTAGTAATCTCCAGAAATGCGATACGTCTTGAGGATGAGCATTTGTAAGATAAAGTGGGTACTCGCGTAAAACCATGCAGGTTCAAAACAGCTATCTACGGCTGTTTTTATGCTTATTATATCGGCTAACTTTTGGCTAAGAAACATAGAAAATACTTGCTTTTTATAGTATTATCGCTTAGAAATTAAGAGAAAAGTCTACTTTTCTATAACCCGTAATACCCTATAATCGCCCTTGCTAGCGTAGGGCTAGCGCTGTCGATCTCTTATCTAATACACCCTCTTAGAGCTAGACCTTACTTTATATAAAATCCTTAAAGGTCTCCTTAATATTGTCTCTAAAACGACCTACCTTCTTTATAACCTTATCCTTAATCTTCTTAAGCTAGGCGTCGTCGAAGAGACTATTACGCCGAGTCTTCGCTAGAGTTAGCGATTTCTCGAGGTTAATCGTATTCTTCTACTCGAGCTTAGCGTTAGAAAAGTAGGCCTTCTAGTAGTATCTCTCTAAATCCGCCTCTAGTTTAATAATACTCTTATAGTTCTAGCTAAAGACGAAGTTATCGATTATATTAATTAGCGTCTTAATCTCGTTATTAGTTAGGCGCTTCTCGTTAATATTAGTAATATAGGAGAAGATACCTCTAAGAGTAATCTTATTATCCCTAGAGATATCCCTAACTAGGATCGTAGAAACCTCGCTATTAATCTTCTTATAGACGGTATTGCCCTTAGCGTCCTTACGAATTAGGTTAAATATCTTCTAGGCGGCGTAGAGGCGCTCGTTAGCGTAGAAGAGTAGCGTAATCTCTATAGAAACTATATAGATAGGTAAGTAGCTTATAGTACTACTCGCTAGTATTAAGTCGATATTAGCGACTATAAGCTTAAGCTACGCCATAATCTACTCGGTAATCTTATAGTAGGCGTTAGTAAGCGCGTTATACGGCTTCTTAGTAGAGGTTTCGTTAGTTATAGAGAAGGGGGCGTAATACTTAGTACTCTTAGACGGGGTATTCTCTAGTCTATTAGCGCGAGATCTTAAGTTTATTAGCTTCTTCTTACTAGTTTTAGTAAGTTCCTCCTTAGATCTATTACTATCCTTCTTATTAACTAGCGTTATCTACTTCTTTCTAGTAGAAGCTTACTTCTACTAGGCCTTTTAGTCTTTTCTATTCTCGATAGACGGAATCGCGTTCTCTTACTCGGTTCTAGCGCTATTAGTAGGAGTCTCTAGTAGTAGAGTCGTTATCTTAATATTATTAATAGCGATTTAGTAGCGATTAACGGTATTAATACGGTCGTTCGCGCTTATAGGGATCGCGCTCTTTTTAAAGGAAAGCGCGGGGACGCTATAGAGATTAGGTAAAGAGTAGAGGAGAGGGCGGACGAGTAGAGGTAGGGGGGCTAGTAGTAGTAAGCGTATTATTAGAAGTAGAAAGGTTTAGGAGGTTTAAAGGCTAATATAGGTAGTATAGTAGTCTATACGCTTAGCATAATCTAGATTGCGTAGGTAGATTCTAGTATATATAGGTAGCTTTTTCTATTTACTTAGGCCTTAGATCCTTCCTTACGTAACGGTTTCTCGGCCTTAACGGCTAGCTTTAGGTAATTAATTACTTTATCTACTAGCTTAATTACCCCCTAAGGTCGAGAAGACTATCTAGTTTCTAGTAATCTATTAGTCTTTCCTTACTCTAAGATTACAAAATCGCGCTTTTCCTCTATCTTTAGCTAAGAAATAAATATAACGTACTTCTAAATAGGTAGTAGTTTCGTTAATCTATTAGTAGGAATATTATAGGTTAGTTACTAAGTAACGTCTAAATCCCCTTAGTTATATTATTTATAAAGCTAATATTATTATATATTAATATACTACATTTTCGTTAAGATCTTCCTATTTAGTATAGTAATAACGCGTAGGGTTTACTAATTATTATAGTAGAGGGTCGACTTCTTCTCTAGTTAAATACTAATTCTCCTAATTAACCTTATCTACTATATTATCTCTAATCCTACGTAAGAGAGAGCGTAAAGCTCTAATTCTATACTAGATTTCGTAACTAAGGTTTACTTAGATAATTTCTAATCGATTAATCCTTCGAAGAGAAAGAAGAGAAATCTCTTACTTAATTTCTAGGTCGTAGAATTATCCGTAAAGGAGGCGTCGGAAGCACTAAAGAACTCTTAATTTGCTAATATCTTCTAGTAGGTAAGGGTAAGATACTTTATTACGTTAAGGTATCTTAGTAGATATTCTACTACTTTAATATCTACTAATCGGGGATTCTATAGCTTTCTTACTAATAGTAATGTTAAGAAGGCAATATTAGGTCTAGTCTAAACCGCTATAAAGTTAATACTTCTAACGATACTCTAGTAGTATTAGCAATCGGTTTCGTTCGCCGTAAAGTCGTCGATTTCCTCGATTTCCGCGTTATATACGGTCGGAAGGGGAACCTTTAGGCGACTTACTATAGAGATATTATATCTGTCGATTAACTTCTTAACGTAGGCCTATTAGCTTAGGTAAATCGTCTACTTTTCCGTATCTCGGAGAATCTTAATACTATAGAACTATTAGATTAGACCTATCTCTCGTACTTTATAGTACGATTTTAGTAATTCGAGATCTATTAACGCTTTAGATTTCTCGTAAGGTAGAAAGGTAAAGACGATATCGTTAATAAAGAAGAAGATTAGGAGTCTTCCTTTAATTATAATATAGTCCGTTACTTCGAAATATCCTATCTTTATAAGAGTTACTTAAAGTTCGTAATACTAAAGGTTTAGTAAGACCTTTAGTCTATAGATTACGCGTATATAGTAGAGGTATTTTCCTTTCTCGCTAAATCCCTTAGGGAATCTAAGGTAGATAGGCTAAGGAAGTTCTATATTAAGGAAAGTATTTACTACGTCAACTTGAATCGTCTTAAGTCTATAGTAATTAATAATCGATATTAGTAGTTAGAAGTTCTAAGCCGCTAAAGTCGCGGCGTATATATCGAGTTTAGTCTTCTAAAGGTTACCCCTTATACATATTCTCGCCTTAAACCTCTCGATAAAGTAGTATATATCTAGCTTATACTTCTAGACCTAGGTTATTAGTAGAGGTTTACTAGTAGCTTTAGATAGCTATACGATTTTAAACGTTTCTATATTAAGAGCCTTCTAAAACTCCTTTTCTATAGCGATTTTAAAGTCTTGTTTAAATAGGTATCGTTTAAGATTATTAAATCTCTTTAGTTCTACTAGTATATTACTAATATATCTCTTCTAAGAGTCGTTAATACTCGACTAGATTACTAAGAAAGCTATATAGTCGTTACGTCGTAGTCGCTTCGGATTAATAATATCTCTAAGGAATACTAGGTATAGTTCTTCTTCCTCGAGTAATCTCTTAGGTCCTTACTAATACTTAAAGGTATTATAGTTTAAAGGAAATAGAGTTTGCTATTAGATTAGAACTAGATCGAAGTAGACGTCTTCTCTTATAGATTATTCCTACTATCTCGATAAATCGTAGGGGATTTTATAATCTATATTGCTAATAGATAGCTATTAATACTAATAAGGAAACTAATTCTTAAACGCATTCTACCGTTATTACTAATTTAGGACCTATACTACCCCCTAATCTTCGAAGAGGGAAGCGAGTTCGTAAGAAGTAGCTAAATCGTCGAATTGCTCTACGGCTAGATCCTAAGGTATCTAAAGCTCGACAATTTCGTTAAGTTAATCCTTTATAGTATAGCTAAGATTAAGATTATTAAGTCCTTAATAGCGAGCTTCCTCGTTAAAGATTACGTCTCTAGTCTAAATTACCTTATTAGAGGAGGGAATCTAGATCCGGTAGATATTACTACCTTTAAAACTAACTAAATATCCGATATAAGTACGAGAATCGAGTTTGCTTCTACGGGGAAGATTAGTAGGTTTCGTCTTATACGTATAGGCTCTCGCCCTAACTACGTATATATTAGCGATATTAGGCTTTAGTCTAGTAGTAGCTTTATAGGGTGTCTTCTAATTTAGCGCCCTTATTAGTAATCTATTAAGGATATAGGCGGTAGTAGACACTAATTCTAGCTAGAGAAGGTTAGGAAGGTTGCCCTAGATCGCTAAAGATCTAGCTATTTTAATAATAACTCCGCTAGGTCTCTTAGCTAGATCCTAAGCTAGAGTATATAGTGCCGTAAGTTGTAGATTAACGCCGTCTTTAAGTAGTTAAGAGCGGAAGGCAATCGTATAACTAGTGTCGTTATTAGTAGCTAAAACGATTAGATCTCGTCTAAGTTTACGTATAAATCTTAGTAGCTCCTAGTAGTATTCGGTAATTATGTATCTATTGTACGTTAGAACTATCTAGATAAAGTACAGCTTAGTATTAATATCGAAGGCGTGGATTATAAACTTGTCGCTATTTATAGCGGGATTAAATTCGTATATATCGATAGCTACGTCTAAAAATAGATAAGGAAGGCGAGTCTTTTACGGAGTCCTTCTTAAAATTATCCGATATACCTTAGATTAGTAGTAGGTATTATACTTAGTTAGCTTTAGAGCTAACTTTTTATTAGTAACTTTAACTCCTTCGAGTTAATTCTTAAGTTACTTAATCCTCTTAATACTAATATAGCTAAAAAGTCGGTACTATTAGTATTCTAAGAGCTTTCTCGTAAAGAGCGGGCGCCTTAAGGATTGTACTATAAAGGCCTTTATATAGCTCTAAGCCCGTTAAAGGTTAATAGCTTCCTTAACTTTTAAAGGGTTACCTTTTAAATTAAGGGGCTATTTGTTAAGAACGTTCTAGTTAATCGCGGATTAAGCGGAGGAATTAATAACATTAAGGTATAGAAACCCGTCTTTTCTAAGGATTTTAGTAAGTCCTTTACCCTAACTATCGTACTAAATATTATCCTTTTCGTTAAGATAGAGTCTATAAGTCCTTATCTTCGTACTAGATACTAGGTTCGTATAGAAGCTAAGGATATACTATATATTCTATAGTAAAAGCTCGATAGGTTTGCTGTTACACCCTTTTAACTTTAGCTTTACTCGGCCTTAAACTAGAGGCTAAAGGTACGTATTACTAATAGTTACCTAAGAAGAGGTAAGAGACTCGGCTTTAAACTCCGCAATCTCTAGATTATTAATAATATAAACATTTAATCTAGGATTAAGTAGCTAATCGTCCGAGAAGTCTAGACTCTAGGTAGATAAAGCTTAAAGAATCGCTATAGAAGCTAATAGTTTCTTTAGAATATCGTTAATATCTCTAATCTATCGTAGGGTAGCGTTAGATCTAAGCTACTTTTCGCGATAGAACTAGTTCTAAATCGTCCTTACTATAGTGTCTTAATACTCGGTTATCTGTTTCTTATAGAACTTAGGGTAGTTACGTAGATACTTCTTATAGTAATCGTAGTATCGTTTATCTTTATCGCTTATTTCTAAGACCTTTAGGCGTTTCTTAGCGTTAACGATATTATACTAAGAGAGGTTAGAGTAGGCTTTATTACTCGGTTTACCCGTAAGATTAGTATAGCCTCGCGTAAATCCTCGAGGATTAGATAGTCTTCCGTTTCTATTCCTATTATTACTAGAAGGAATCGTAGGTTCGTCCTTATCTTTAAGGGTAGCGTTTGCCCGCTTATCCTTAAATATAGGTTCTCGCTCGAGAAATTCTACTATTAAGTTAAGAGCTATATCTAGACTCGTAGTTTTAAAAGCAATAATCCTATCTTTAATAAGATTAATCTTACTTTCTACTATATAGATAAAGTCGTAAAATAGGCTAGTTTCTAAAGGGTAGTTAATTTGCTTAATTCGATACTTATACTTACTCTATTTAGGAAGATAAGTACGATAGTCCTTAGACTTTATACCTTTTATAAGTTCTTCGTAGCGTCGAGTAAGGAAAAGTCGTTAGTTTTTGTTAGTAGGTTTAAAGACTTCTCTAATATAGTCGTACTACTAGGCATAGTCTTAAGGCTAGCGTTGTTTATAATTCGAATATACATATCTAGTACTATTTAGTCGAGATAGCCTTTAAATGCTAATTTAGTCTTATAGAACTTAGTAATATTAGCCTTCTCTTAGCGATATATATTCTATTTAGTAGAGTAATTATCGCGCTTAAGCTTATATCTCGCCTAAACTACCTTAGAATTAGTATCTATAGGGAGAGTAGGATAATCCGGAACTATAGTATTAATAGAGGGTTTAGGTATATAAGGAGTAACGTTTACTATTTACGTAGCGTTTTACTTAACTCGTAGGTTAATATAGTTATACTTAAAGTACTTCTAGATATCGTTTCTTATAGTAAGCGCTATCGTCTAGTCGTTCTAGGCGTCGTACTTGGAATAGTTAGTAAGGAAGACAAGTACGGCTTTACTAGTCCTAAGGGACGCTAAAAGGTTAGAGAGGGATATAATTAAAACGATAAGTATCTAGAAGATCTCGAAGGGTAGCTAAGTTAACGAAGGAGGCTCCGGCTTATAGTAAAGAATTAGTAGCAAACCGGGCTCATAACTGTAAGATAAAGTAGGTACTCGCGTAAAACTATATAGGTTTAAAATAGCTATCTACGGCTATTTTTATGCTTATTATATCGGCTAACTTTCGGCCGAGAAACACGGAAAACACTCGCTTTTCATAGTATCATCGCTTAGAAATTAAGAGAAAAGTCCACTTTTCTATGACCCGTAATGCCCCATAATCGCCCTTGCTAGCGCAGGGCTGGCGCTGTCGATCTCTCATCTGACAGCATTGGCGGTATCGACCTAAGCGTCGGGCGGTCGTTGTGCTGGGCGACCTTTCAAGCCACGATGATGGTTGAATGCTGGTATCGAGTACCTCATGGTCGCGGTTGTGTAGTTGTTGTAGTTGCGACGCGAGACGACGCGGGACGCGAACACGAGATCCACGCCAGATGAATGAGTAAGCCGGAGCTACGCTTAATGCGGTATCGGCGTCGAGCATCGAAGCGACTTCACCTCTTGACCATCGACACATCGCATCATCCCCATCACATCACTGCCAAGATGAGGGCAAAGGCATCAGCTCAAGGCCCTCCTCAAAGATGCATTTTGCTGGAGCTCAGAGTCCTAAGGCCGTGGGACTGCTAGTGACGGATAAACCTGAACCGGACGAAAGTCGCCACCCATTGGAGACGTCTGGAAACAGCGAGAGCAATGTCCTCAAGACGATTCCATCAGAAGCCGCGGACGTTTGGGCGATGGATCTTCCGCCGCTCGATAGATCAGCCATCCTCACCCCAACAGGTTCAGTGTCAGATTTCGAGCACTGTCTGTCAAACCATCTCCACGGCCTAACCCACCAAACGTTCGACATCTTGAATCACAAACATCAACCCCTCAACCATCTCTCTTCAGACTTCACCTCGTACACCGAGCTGCCAGATCATCCGTCTCAAGCAAACTCTTCCATTCAGAGTCACCTAGAAGCCCTCCAAGAATCCGTTGCCTCCAACCCGCAGATGTTCTGCAAAATCCTGAACTGCAGCGTCAAGCTGGCGAATAACAACAGGAGAGCGACGGTGTGGGTGACGGTCGTGCTGGGAGTCATGGGTGCGAGGGACTTGAGAAGGGAGAGCGTTAGTATCCTGGAATGGGAGAGGAGAAAAGACGGGTGGGTCTGCTATGAGGCAAGAAGTTTGAGAGGGAGTGGAGTCTTGGGTGATGTTGGGTTTTGAGAAGCAAACCTCATGCCCTTCGTGTAGAGCAGAATTACGAAGGGCGAAGGACTGGATTGCACAGGCAAAAGGAAAGAAACGGCGAAAAGCAAAAACATTCAGCACCCGGTATTCCCATATGGTCACCCACTATAGTACTAATCAGGCGGTCAAGTGCTTGTATAGGCGAGAGCGGACGGGATCGCTAATTCTCACTTGCCTGTGGCCGAATGTGCCGACCAAGCTCAAGAACAGTACATGTACCTCACAAATTCGAGCGAGAAGATGAAGGAAATGCATTAACAGGTCACGAGTGATTTGAATCTTAGAGTGGCACGCATGCAGAAGGGTACAGTTTGTCGAATGTGTTTCCTCCTGGTAGCTACAAAGGCAGCATGTAGCCTCCGTCATCGTCAATACATAGAATACTGTTGACCGAGAGAAAGCATATGTACAACACTATCCTCCGTTCGAAGCTGAGGAATCCCTGTCGATTTCTCCTCGTCGCAGCAGCATACACTTCCCAACCAAAAAATGAAAATCCAAGAACGCCATCGCTTGAAATTCCCAAGAAACTCGAACGCTCAATATGAACTTTTTGCCGCTTTTTTTCGTCGTAGTCATCCGATGAGGCCGTGAGTAGAGTCGTGTCATCAGGCGTCATCGTAGCGTTCGTTTAAACGCAATGCAATCGTAGTCGCAGGAACCCTTCTGATCGTACAATCCAGTCTTGTAGTGCGAGTTTTTCTTCATGACAACTGCACCCACCCGGTCTCAAGCGCCCTCAAATAATCCTCCTCCCACACCGCATCCCAGTTATTGTGGTCGTCCTCCTTGCCGTACACACCCGTCGTTCCGTACGGACCCTTGGTGCTGACCTGGCGTCCCTGGGGCCACTGGCCGTTGCTGCGCACCTCGGCGAGCACGAAATCGCCGTGGACGAGGTTCTTCTCCGGCTCGAAAATACAGCCCGCGAAGAAAATCTCAATGGACAGCTTATGATGCACGCGCTGACGGGCGGCGATTAGGTCCCGAGCGGCGGAGAAGATCTGGCGGAGTTTGGCGGCGCGGGTGGATGCACTGGTGGAGGGGGAACAGCCGCAGAGGTCGGTGGCGCGGACTTGGCATTCGCCTTCCCACTGGACTTCCGGGTTGGCGAAGAGGTCGGCGCACATGTAGGGGACGGAGATGGAGAGGTCGCGCATTTTTGGGAGGCTGGTTAGGAGGGTGCAGATGTGTTCGTTGTTCGGGAGGTGGCCAGGGTAGGGGTGGTAGAAGCCGTCGTCGGAGCGCGGGGAGTGCTCCAGGACTTGCAGCGTGTCGTGGGAGGCTTTGACGAGGGCTAGCATGCCGGCGACGGAGATGGTGGAGAGGTTGGTGAAGTCGAGGGCTTCGAGGTTGGTCGCGGTGCGGGCGATGAGATGGAGGTCGTCGTCGGAGACGGGCTTGTGGAGGGTGTTGCCGAAGACTTTCAGGCGCTTCAGGGCGCTGAAGTCGACTCGGGGGTCGGCCAGGGCGTTGGGGGAGGTGTCCTTGTTCAGTGCGTCGGCTTGATCCTTAGGCAGACAGACGGCCTGGAGCTCGAGTGACTGCAGTGCGATACCATGTCCTGTGTTGACGTTCAGTAGGTCGATCCAGTCCTCGGCGGTGCTGCGTCGGAGGACAGTCCATGGGACGCTGAGGAACTGCAGCTCGGAGCACTCGGACACGATAGACAAGATCATCTTGTCGGTCTCGGCGGTGTAGAATCCATTAAACCAGAGCCGCCGCACATGCTTCGTCAGATGTGGGTTTGATGCGAACACGCGGTCGGTCTCCTTGAGGGTGCCATACGGGTCGCGGTAGACAGCCTGGCCGGATGGATAGTCGATGAGTTCATACAAACTCATCTTCCGACGAGTGTGCGACAGATTAGCCCATCGCTCGCCGCCGCGCCACTTCCGCTCAAAGACATTCTCCAGGTTGTAGGACAGCGCCCACTCATGCCATCGAGAGCAGGCCTGGCGAATGGAAGAAGTGGCGTCCCAGCGCAGGGACTCGGGGGTCATAGGTCCACGGACATACTTGGACAGCTTGGCCCGCTCGAGAGGGAGTGGCGCCTGGCTGAGGCCGTAGGTGTAGGTCTCGCCTTCGTGCTCGTTGGCCTTGGTGGCGAGGAGGAGGATTTCGGAGAGGATCTCTTGTGGCAAGTCGTTGATGTGCATCCTTCGGTAGGTAGTCGAGGCTGTCTGGATATGGTAATAGCAGTAGCGTGGATAGACAGGCAGGTAGGTATTAGGAGAAGGTGACAGGTCAAAGAAAGCGCTCCGAGTGGGTGCAGATAAGAAAGAGCGCAGTCGCGGTGCAAGAAATCTCTTTGTCTTACCGGTTGGTGAATAGGTGGCGGGCGGGCACGGGCAGTCATATGAATCATATATGGAGCCATGGCCACAGATTCACCATTTCCCCAGTTTCCTACCCCAGATCCGTCGCACGCTACCGCCGTCACGCCTCCAAAGCGAGACAGAAATTTCGTGATGGCTCTGCTTCCACCACCTCGCGGACCTTGGCGCGCGTCCTGCTCGTCGCCACGCAACCAATCCAGACGACTTGTTAGTCAACAGAATGCGCTCTCCTCGCACCCCGAGCCAGGGGCGGCAACCACGTGCCACGGTGTGGTCGTGATGCAGCGCTGACCGATTAGCTAAAAGGACCAAGAATGAGGGTAATGGAAACTACTTCAAAGCGGAGATGGGAATGTCACAAGACCTGCGCACGCCAGCCAACGCCCGCCTTTGTCCGAAGCACCGCCAGCCGTACCACCGTGATGGGAATCGCATTATTCATTGACAACGCAAAATGCACTACGGCGCTGGATTCCGTCGACCGCCAGGCGAAAAGCAGTATAACAACGCGTGCGAAGAGAGGAGAAGTTTGTCGTCGTTCAGGTACCGCAGGATTGCAACTCTGCCCCTGGTTCAAAGCCGACGGCAACCGATCTTCACAAAATTTTATCGAACTTCTCCACGGGCGACACAATCACCAAGACACACTGTCACATGACGGCCCAGCCAGCATCACAAAACAGCGGTCGCGCCCCGATGGCGAAATTGCGTCGTACGAGATCTGCCCATGTGATTCGGTGTCACGATGGAGTTTTTGAGGAGTCTGAAAGCTGGGCAGACTCGCGAGAGGCATCGGATTGTGATTACGCTGCTTGCGACGGGTGAGTTGCGACTCCGATGACGGACGACGGTCGGAGTATCGCACAATTCAAGATCCTTCGAACGATGGATAAATTTTGAGAGAGATGTCATCATCGTCAGCGTCTTCACATGCTGCATGTGGGATTGTTGGTTGTTGAGAGCGGCGCAATTCCGGAGACACGTGAAGGTGAACGCGTATTTCTACTCGACGATGTCACTGGTATACACTGCAACCGCGAATCCTGTAAGACCATGTCTACGGCCTATTTTCCACCCCAACGCCATGCGTGCGCCATGACTCCGCCCCAAATGCTCGCTGAGGACATGCATCAATCATACAGCTGTCGATACAACTTAAGAAGACGCTTTGAAAACAGACTACTTCTTCGCTTTGTTCTTCTTGCCTCCCCCTTGCGCATTCGCTGGGCCGTCTCGCTCCACCAGTACTGCATCGTCGTCACTGCTGCCGTTCTTCTTAGCTGCTGCGATTGCGGCGTCGACGGCTTTGCTGGCTTCTTGCTCCTCTTCTAGCTCCTTCATGAAGCTGGATGATATGCCTGCTCGCTTCTTGTCCCACCATGCCTTTTCTGACTCGATTTGCGATTGCAGCTCGGCGATGCGCTCCTTGATCAGGCGGTTCTGGTTGATTTCGTTGGCGGATTGGAAGATAGTGTTGCCCCAGTTGGGAGAAAATGCGTTGGCCTGGAGGAAGTGTTAGTCCTTACATGCACTCGTAGCGAGCGTACAACATACCTCATTCACAACATCCTTGACCTCCTCCTCCATCTCCTTCTCTGCCCGCTGGAATCTCTGCCACAGCTCATCACCAACAGATCCTCGCTGCAACAACGTCTGCAACGCAGGCTTCGAACTCCTCAAAACCACAATCCTCTGAATATCCTCCACAGCCCTTCTCAATAACGCCGCTTTCAACACCGAATCCGGTACTTTGCTCAATTTCTTCTCTCCATCACTTGCCTCTTGCGGATCAATGTGTAGCAGGCTCAAGTAGATATCTCGTTGCCGGTGCGGAGGGAACCAGTTCTCTAGTCTCGCGGCTCGTGTGATTTTGCGCTGGCGGTAGACGTGCGAGAATGTGTAGAGCGAGCCGATCAGGATTGTGAGGTAGATTATGGGGAGAAGGAGATTCGTCCAGAAGGGCTTGGGCTCGGCGTTGAAGGGGAAGCCGTCGGAGGTGCCGTTTGTCGAGTTGGAGGAGGAGTTGAAGGTCGTGTTGTTGTCCATTGTGTGTGAATTGCGCTCACGGCGCGCTGTTCCAAGAAAAAGGTCGCAGAAAGGCTACAATGGCAGTTCGGATTGAAGTCTATGTCGATGGTGTAAGCGGCGGGCGGCAAGTGTAGTTAAAGTAGGAAAGAGCGACGTGGTGGAATTGTTGGAGTCGCAGCTGCCACATGTCCTTGAGATCGACCCTGGGCGCATCTAAGTTTAGCCGAGGGGACGGGCCGCACCTTATCTGGCGCTCGGAGTGACGTTGGAGCTTCATAGCTCACTCGCCTCATCAACCACCGCTTGCTAATCCTTCTGCCGCCTACGCACAATCACCATCTTTCCTCTATCGCCTCACCTCCGCATGGCACAGCGACACCTCCACCGATAGCCCGTCTTCTCCTACACCTCCAACAACGCCTACGCCCTCTCACCGTCCACCACATCTCCACAACCACCGAGCAAACCACACTCCATCCGCACGTGCTCGCCCATCATGATATTGCGGTTCGTCAGCCGCGAAGGCCAGTTCCGCCTGACCGTCGAGTCAACCACCGACATCGCCACCGTTCTTCCCGACATCCTCGAAAAATTGCCTAAAAACACCATCCCCTCGTCGGTCACCATCTCGCCGAAGCCCGCTGGCGCAGAATCCCGACCCATCGAATCGCTCAAGGGCATCAACTTTGGTCGTCTCGGTCTCACGTGAGTACATACAAGAGCTCGTTGTAAAGACCGCCCTAACCGCTTTTTAGTCACGGCACGCAAGTATTCCTCGACTTCAAGCAGGACGAGCCTGTAGCAAACGGCCACTCCACCGCCTCCAACAAGCTCAACGGAAAGGAAGTCACCGCCGAAGAGGAGCAGTCCAGCGTCGCCATAGGCAAGGCTCCCGAACTGCTCAAGAATCCATGGGAGAGCGTCAAGCAGCTACCTCTTGACGACCGGTTAGACAGCCAGGATGGCAAGATTGTGCGGAAGCGGGACGAGAAGATGTGCAGACACGGTCCCAAGGGCATGTGCGAGTACTGTTCGCCACTCGAGCCCTACGACAAGAGCTATCAGGAGGAGAAGAAGATCAAGCACTCTTCATACCACGCATACCTTCGCAAAGTCAACCAGGGCAAGAACAAGTACGAGTCGGGCAGTTCGTACATGCCTCCCTTGAGCG
This sequence comes from Zasmidium citrigriseum, assembly GCA_002786025.1. Classification (NCBI taxonomy): domain Eukaryota; kingdom Fungi; phylum Ascomycota; class Dothideomycetes; order Mycosphaerellales; family Mycosphaerellaceae; genus Zasmidium; species Zasmidium citrigriseum. The sequence continues at coordinate 380,655 of NHNW01000023.1, forward strand.
AACCATACTACCGAGTCAACCCGAACTGTCCTTCAGGACATCGCCCATTCCCTGCCGAGATTTGCACCAAATGCCAGCCATCTGCTATCTCATTACAACCGCAAGAGTACCGAATGGTTGACCATGTCGAGTTCGAGCAATTCGAGATAGTCGACAAGTTCCTCAACTTCTGGCGGCAAGGTGGTGCGCAACGCATCGGCTTCCTGTACGGCTACTACGATCAGTACGACGAGGTGCCTCTGGGTACCAAAGCCGTGGTGCAGGCCATCTACGAGCCGCCTCAGGTTGACGAAGTGGATGGCGTGACGCTGAGTGATTGGGAGAATGAGAAGAGCATTGACGAGTTGGCAGAAGAGACCGGTATGCAGCGAGTCGGCGTCATCTTTACGGATCTCCTTAGGCCGGACGACCCTGAGAAAGGCAACGCTGTCTGCAAGCGACACATCGACTCCTACTTCCTGGCTTCCCTCGAGATCTGCTTTGCATCGCGGTATCAAGCGAAATATCCCCGGCCGTCGAAATGGAGTGAGACTGGCAAGTTCGGCAGCAACTTCGTGACTTGCGTGGTGTCCGGTGACGAGACCGGCAACATCGCCATATCCGCATACCAGGCTACCAATGCAGCCGTCGAGATGGTTCGCGCGGAGATCATTGAGCCGTCAGCAGAGCCAAGCGTTATGCTTGTGCAAGATGAGGAAGAGGAGAACGAAGCCCTGGGTCGCAAGCGCTACATCCCCGAAGTCTTCTACCGCCGTATCAACGAGTATGGCGCCAATGTCCAGGAAAACGCCAAGCCCTCTTTCCCGGTCGAATACCTCCTAGTCACCCTCACGCACGGCTTCCCGAATCAGACCAACCCCAAGTTCATCACCAACGGATTCGCCATCGAGAACCGAGATGCCCTGGGAGAGCTTCAAGAACCACGGGATCTACAGAAGCAGCTCAAAGCAGGGGCCAATCGTGTGGCACTGGATACACCACAAGGTGTCATCGCAGTGTCCGACTTCCATCTGCTCTGCTTTGTGCAGAACCTGGGAATCTTGAGCGATGTAAGTTTCAATATCATCTTCTCCGCATGATCACCGCTAATCATACAACTTCTTTCAACAGGAAGAACTGAAGATGCTGTGCAATGTCGCCGTCTCTCACGACGCATCTCTGGGCGCCACGCTCATGCAAACACCAGGTTGGGCCACTCTCGAGACGATCCTTTCACAGATGTAGCATTACAACCACCCTGTATTACTACACCTCCTTCGCGTCGTCATGGATGGAATTTTTGTGGACGCTGGAAGTACTGACCTTTTTCTTTCTTGCATACAGGTTGGCTTTCGATGATTACGATTCTGGATGAGCTCAAGGATAGACCCGTTAAGCGCGGCAGCGTCGCCAACGACGCCATTTTGACGAAGAGATTCAAGGGCGTGAGCTTGGATGGACGATGATGAGATGATGGGGATGAGGATTGGCTATTGAGCGATGGAGCTGAGGGGTTCGCTCGGAAAAAGGCTTGGTATGGCGATTTGCTTTGTACTTATGCGGCATCGGGTCGATAGCTGCGAAAAGAAGCTGAAGAACAGCATGTGTACTATCAATCGCCTTGCCCAAGATTACGATGCTCAACAATGGCGTTCGCTTGGATGGACGCTCGGCTGGTCGAAAGACAATGGCCGTGACACTCTGAGCAAAGCTGAACAATGGCTTTGTTACCATCAAGGCAAGTGAAGCCCATTCCGACTCACAACACTACTGGCATATATCTCGGTCATGTCTTCTTTTTGGACCTGGCAGAAACTCCCTTTTACCAAAAACAGACACGCACGCATCAGTCAACAACTGCCCGACATGTCCACCACAATCAACATCGCCCTGCAACCCCTCCCCACCGACCTCCCACCACCCTACTCCTCCCTCCCCCCATCACCACCCCGCTACACCGCCCGTCCACCAACTCGACCATCCCGTCTCTCGCGCGTCCCCCGTGGCGTCCTTCTCCTCTCTGCCTTCATCTGTATCTGCGTCCTCGTCGCTCTGATGGAGAGGCTTGGGAAGTACCTGAATTTCCTCACGACTTTGCGTGGTGACATGTGGGATTTGGCGGTTTTGGGCGTTGTCGCTGCGGGTCTTGTGGCTGTGGGCTTGGTGTGCGTGATTGCGGTGATGTTGAGCTGGGCTTGTGCGGGTGAGGAGCAGCAGAGGAGGGCGGAGGAGATCGAGATGGTTTGAGAGAAGAAGCAGTATAGTAGAGGGTTGGGAAAGAATAGCATAGTCTCGGTTATGCCAGAAGTCCCTGCCTTCAAAATTAGTCTCACCTTTCTTTTCATGTGATAGGGAATTGAAGTGAATGTTTATGGGCTCTAGGTACGAGCAAGTGACTTGCCTCTACGAAGAGGGTTGCTAGCTGACCCACAACACGCCCTCGAGCTCAATAATTACTCATCTTCTCAAAAACATGTTTGATCTTTCAAGCCCGTCTTCCCAAAGATACACGCTACACAGTTAAGTTACGCAACGAAAACTTTGCAAGTCGCCCAGTAAGGTCCGTCCCAGAATCAGACGCCATCGCTAGCATTTCAAGTATGCCTTTCCGCTGGCACATCAGACCAACACCACTCTTCTCGTACATCACACGCATGTGTCTCACGATGCTTAGCACGCTCACCCTTAGAGTGCTAGTAGCCCGCCTCGACGAACACATCGCCTCGACGCTAAGCGACATGGGAGCTGAAGGTTGGGTGGGATTGGCTAGCTGGTGCACTTTCTTGATGTCGGTGGGCACTGCGGAGGTTGTGTTCCGTGTGGGCGTTGGCGGATTGTTCGAGGATGCGTGATGGGATGGCAAGGAGATGAGACGAGGCCATGAGGCTCGGAAATGAGCGGTCAAATAGGAGATTGTATGACCGTTTAGGGAGAAGAGTGGTATGTGTATGCTGTAGACCGGTCTTCCGAAGAGTAAAAGGCTCAGTCCGTTCACATGATAGTCATTTTCAGGGGTAGGTAGATGCACCCAAGTCGCCCGTCTCCACAAGAGAGTCACAAGCTAACGCAAGACACACTCTCGTTAGTCGCATAAATAGTTCCAATCTCTTGCCTTAACAGAATTTCAGTGTTCCACTTATTTTCCGAGCCACCACGCAGGTGTCAAGTCGCAAAGATCCTAACGAACAATAAGACCAGCAACATCAACCGATACAGCGCCAATCATGTGTACCTCCTCGACCATCTGGTACACCATGCGTGTCGCTCTCTTCATCGTCACCGTCTACATCCTCGAGTCGCTGGTCACTCGCCTCAACGGCCACCTCGCCTTGATGCTGGTGGATATGGGAGCTGCTGGCTGCATCGAGATCGTCAAGCTGGGCACCTGGAGCATGTTTCTGTGCAATGTGAGGGTCCTTGCATACCTTTTTGTTGGCATTTGAATAGAATATGAGAAGTTTGGAGGGGAGGAACGGGGAAGGCGGAGAAGGGGAGACTAGCCTGCTGTTCGGAGAGAAGACTTGCATGTTTTAGAACTAGGCGCTAGTCTGAGGAAGACAGAGACGCTTTTTTGCCCACATGAAAGTGGTAACGGACAGGCTTTCAGCAGAAACAAGATAGGGGCGACTCACCTGCTTTCATAAGACAGTCACAAGCTGTGCACAACTCCTCGCGAACTGTACACTTACCTTTCCTCAACATTAACCTTTTCTTCCTCCGACCCACTTTCCAAATCATCGCTCGCAACGAGGCCAACAATCCAACTATCAATTGCAGAGCCGCCCTCACTATACAACAAGACACGATCGCCAAACATGTCCGATCAAGCGTCACAGCCCACCGCAGAAATGCCTTGGCCACTAGGCCCTGCTGTGACCATCTGCATCGGAGTCTTGCTCTTCGTCTTCTTCGGATGGCTCTTCGCCTTCCTCACCATCCACCACCACCGCCAGTTCCGACGTGGACGGGCATGTTGGAGGAGATCGGCGATCTCGCGACATTTGGATGCACAGCGGGACGAGGCTGCGGAGGGGGAGTATGAGTTGTGACGACGGGTTCGTGGTCGAGGAGTAAGGAACGGCTGGGAGAAAACGGTGTGGAGGGAGGAGAGAGCGGGATGCTTGGCACAAATGCTAGCTGGGAAGGCGCGGACGCAGCGAGAGGTTGTGCTGCGGTCGTCCGAGCACTGCCTTTGCATCTCATTCTACAGACTCATCAGAGGCAGACTCCTGGCGTGTGCGTCGAGCGAGATCCAGACGGCATCGACCGAAAGTCGACTAAGCAGTGCCGACCTCAGCATTCAGCACAGGGCTTGGAAGATAAGCACGACCAGGCGAGGCTCGGGCCAAGATAGGAGTTGTAATGCTACGATCATCAACATGCCATGTCCTAAATCGCTCGTGAAGTATCACAGAAGAGATGCGTCTCATGAGCTTGTGTAATTCACAAATAGTCGTTGTTCAGGTGCTCAGCTTTCATGTGCGAGTGGCGAGTAACACCGACGCCTGACTTCTTTTCCTCCGTCCAACCAAAGCCACCGACACCAAGTCATCCTTTTATTCAAAAGCACAGCTGGCCGCATCCACCATCACTGCATTGCAAGTCAAACCCCTCGGCGACGATGTCAACACCATCCACCTCGACAATGCCTCCACCAGCCCCAGCCGCATTCTCGATCACCTGGACGCGGGTACTCCTCCTCATCATCACCGCCATCGGCCTGATCCCGCTATTCTTCAAGTGGGACGGTTGCCACTATCCGAAGAAGGCAGAGACTCAGAAGAGCATGGCAGACCCGAAGGGGCTCGACAACTTCTCGGGTCCCGTCGCCAGCTGGGCAGCTTTCGCGTCGGTCGTCTTCATGGCTGCGTGGTATTATCATCCCAGATAGGTGTGGATCGGTGACAGAGGGGACACGAGGTAAGAGGAGAACAGCGATTGTGCGATACGTTCTGACGAGATGAGTAGCAAGCACATGTTCCACTTCCAACGACCGCCGGCAGTTCCGATCGACATGGAAGCTCTCGAGGCATCAGCACAAGTGGATTGCGGCTATATCAGGATGGCCTCGAATAGGATCAATGCAGAAGTCTACAGAAAGGTACAGCAACTCAAGACAACTTCAATGGGACTTGATTCTACGAGGGTTACACTCGGGTCCGAAATCCCTGTCATTGCCCATGAGATCGCGTGAATCGCTTGTGAAGCCAAAAGCAAGTGAATACGCTGTCGTCGTCCTGTGACTCGAGAGCGTCGTCACCTGCTGCTCGAAGTATAACTATCCTTCGCATCGCCTCTCGAGACAATCAACTCAAGGCCACCGCAACCCGCTCGATTGTCGAGTTTCAGTCGCCCGAACCGCGGCAGTCTCCAAGGACGCCAGAACCTTGAATTAGCGTGCCAGACGAAGCACAGCAAGACAAGAAGCACTCCTGGCCAACTAACACCAATCCAGCATGGCATCGCAGCAACTACAGCGCAACATGCCACTGCCACCCTCCTCGAGGATCCGTCGAACCAAGATAAAGCAGAACCGTCTCGGCTACCTCGCGACCTACTTGCGCAACATCTCCCTCCTCGTCGGCGCCGTTGTGTTCGTGGACTTGGCTCTGAAACACGGCAGCCGCTCGTCGCTGTCGCAGATCGTGCTAGAGAGCAAGTTTTGGGACGCCGTCGACTTCTTCACCTACTTCCTCCTCTTTGCAATCTTGGCGGGTTTCGCTGCCTGTCTTGTTGCGCCGCTGTTGCAGCAAGTCAAGAGAGCCGGATGGGCCAAGCGTGGGAAGGTCAGAAAGGGGAGGGTATGCCAAGGAAGACGGAGTCGGTGGTGAGAAGGGCTCGATTGAGTCGACTTCAATGCAGGAAAAGGAAGTTTGAAGCAAGAAGAGCATCGTAGGTATTGTGGATCCATATCGGTGGTAGGAAATCGAGAGGAGAGACAGGGCTTTGGTTTATTACATCGATCAGCAGCCGCAAACACCTGATTTGAAGATACAGATATGTCTATTGTGCTGCATATTCGTGCTTCCGAAGTACTTTGATGGTTCCTTCGCCGGTTGCTTGAGGTAAATTCAGGCCGTCTTCCATGCTCTATGACCTGGGCGTCCTGGAACGGCCGCTTCGTCGGAACAGCTTTATCAGCGACCGCCAGCTACATCCAGCAACGATCCGGTGACATATGACGACTCTGGCGAAAGTAACCACATAATCGCCTCAGCAACTTCATCAGCCTCTCCAGCTCTTCCAAGCGGCGTCTGTTGACCTAGTCGATCAGCTCGATTTGGATCGCCGGTCGTCGCATGGATTTCTGTCCTAATAAGCCCAGGTCTCACAGCGTTGACTCGAACTCCCAAAGGCCCTAGTTCTTTCGACAAGCCGAGCGTGAGTGTATCCATCGCTCCCTTTGATCCAGCATAGTCGACGTACTCGTTTGGTGCTCCTAGCCTGGATGCGGCGGATGAGACGATGACGATGCTTGCATTCTTCTTTCCGGGTAGTCGCCTCGCTGCTTCTCGAGCACAGAGATATGCTCCCAGAATATTCGTATCGAAAATATTCCTTAGTCGTACGGTGTCCATCTTTGCCAATGGCATAGCTGGTGCAGTTATACCGGCGTTGATGACGACTCCATTAATCGGACCGTAGGCTTTTTCGAAGGCGTCGAAGACTCCGGCCACACCTGCTTCTTCTTTCACGTCGCCTTGCAGAGCAGTCGCATTGCCGCCGTATTTCTCGACTTCTTGCGCTGCTGATCGAGCCGAAGCTTCATCTCGAGCGTAATTGACCCCGACGTTCCATCCTCGTTTGCCGGCCAGACATGCTGTTGCTCGGCCGATGCCACGACTGGCTCCTGTGACCAGAACGTTCATGATGGAAGCATTCAGCCTTTGGTGATCGAGAACGACGTTCAAGGAGCATTTTGATGTTGTGTCTGGAACTTTGGAAGGAGTCATTCAGTGACGCATTGTGAAAGCGGGGTTGAACGAGGTTAAGCCTGACGCCAGTCTGAGCGGCAAGTGCGGGTCACATCAATATGGACCACAGGAAGGCTCATAACATGTGCTTATAAAATCGAAACCGATTTGGGCTTTGCATCTGACGGACTGCTCCGAAAGAATGAGAGAAGTCTCGATGCGCTCTCGCGTTGCTGCTAACTCGGCCTCAGAGATATGGACAATGGCATTGTTTGAGCTGCTGAACAAGAGCATTGACAGATGAAAGCCACGGCGACAGCGATACTCTGTGACTGTTTGCTGTGCTGTCTTTTGATGGCCTCGAGTCTTTAGGCGCAGGTGAATACCTTTGGCCTCACCTGTGATTCGCTTCATCGCATTCATCCGGCTTCCGACACTTAAGTCGCCGCCTCCTCTCTTCACTTCGCCTACAAACTTCTCCACAGAGTCCTTCGACAAATTCCAAAACAAGAACAACCAAACAAACTCGGCATCACCACCATGTCGACCACGGCATCTCACAGGATGACGCCTCCACCAAGCTACTCCTACCTCTACCCTCTCGTTAGCTACCACACTCTCCCACCACCAAGCTACAACACCATGCCACCACCAGCAACTGTCCGTCGCAACATCCGACCATCGCGCTCAGCCTATGTTCGCGCCTTCCTCGCGACCGCTCACATCCTCTTCAACTTCGGCGCCATCTTCATCTTGACCTGGAGATTCAACGCCTTCATCGACTACATCAGCGACAACGTCGAGTCCATGACCGAGGTGATGGACATGTTCGCTCTCGCCGTTTCCATGCTCGCCATCTTTGGTGGATTGCTGTTCTGGTCCATCTACAAGCGCGCGCTTGAAATTTTCGCATTTGCGAATGGCGAGGGTGAGGAGTGGGTCGTCATTGAGGATGAGGAGGCGGTGCCTGAGGGCTACACGGAGTCGATGTTCCTTAGAGAGTAGATGCCATGGAGTTGTTGGAATACTGAGAGATTCATCACATTCGGCATCGAGCAAGGATGCGAGAAAGGCGTTTTGGGTTTGGGCAGTGCCTTAAGACTATGTGAGGATTGAGCCCTCGCTCGATATCGAGGGCGGAAAGTACTCACGAAACGAAATTTGGAAACTCAACAATTCTCATCTACTTTAGTCTCACTTCTCCGTCCGATCAATGTTCGTAGTCGTGCATGTGAAAGCCCAGTAGCGCCTAGCGAGTGAATTGATGCCGTCTCATAGCTTCAGTCCTCTCACTAAGCCCAATGCAGCCCAGCTGAAACCGTCTGTCCTCCTCGAATTTCAGCTTCGCTCTTTGACAGACAAACGCATCAATTCGTCCATCATCCCATCTCCAAAAATGAAGAACGAAAACGACAACGTCGCAGTCCTCATCGACGGCGACAATGTCTCTTACAAGCACATTGCCGGTCTGATGACAGAAGTCGCCAACTACGGCACCGCCAGCGTCAAACGCATTTATGCCGACTGGACAACGCCGCAAATGAAGGGCTGGAGAGAATGCCTTCTTGAGCACAGCATCGTGCCGATCCAGCAATTTGCATACACGACCGGAAAGAATGCCAGCGATGGAGCGATGATCATCGATGCCATGGATCTGCTGTACACCGGCCGCTTCTCCAGCTTCTGCCTCGTCTCGAGCGACAGCGACTTCACCCGTCTCGCAGCCAGGATACGGGAACAAGGCATCGCTGTCTATGGCTTTGGGAACAGGAGTAATACGCATAGAGCTTTCATCGCTGCGTGCAATGAGTTCATCTATTTGGACGCACTCTCTGTGCAACTCGATGAGGCGAACGAGACGGTCGCACCATTTCCTTCGACGCCCCAGAGACCAACACAGGCTAAGCAAGCAGATATGTCGCGAATCCCCCCACCGCCAACATTCAATTCACCCGGTCAGCATTATCCAGCAACTCTACCACTGCATCCCCGACCCGCAGCTCGTCTCGAACCTGGACAGCGGCCTCTCGATCAGGCAGCCCTCGACGGCCTCAAACAAGCCATCAAAGGCAGCACCATATACGAAGACGACTACGCCAACTTGGCAGACGTTGGAGCTCGTCTGATCAAGATCTCGCCTGACTTGAACGCACGCAACTACGGATTTCCGAAGCTTCGCGATTTTGTTGAGGCATCTGGAATTGTTGATGTTAAGATGAAGACGAGGCATCCTGCTCCGCCTATTGCTTTGGTGCGCTTAAAGGAGTAGAGGTCTGCCGGCGGATACTTTGAACAATACACTGCCATATTTGGTTACGGGAGAGGCCTCCATTCTGCGCTTGGCTCAGGTTGGACAACCTTTAGTAATTCGCTATGACAAGAAAGCAGTATACAATCGAACGACCGGTTCCAAGCTTCGAATAGCTATTCACAACCCCGGTCACATTCTCCGTTAGTCACCGGACTGCCAGCACCCGAAAATGTATACCACGAAAGCATCCTCCCATATATCAACGCTCTGCATTCTGGCCACCGATCAGGTTCCCAGCTACACAGCACTTCGGCCTATCACTAAACATCCTACGACGCCAAACATGCCCTCCCTCACATTCTTCCCAGACTTCGTCGCCACACCAACCGGCCACGGCCGCATTACCACCATGCTCATCATCGCCGGGCAAGTCCTCCTGGTCTTGATCGGCCTCATCTCAGTCATGATCTTCATCGCGATGATCCTCCTCGGCATTCAGGAGCTCATACGGGATGTTGCTGGGACCGACCATCTCTTCGAAGACATGCCCGGCTATACCACGGTGGCACTCTTTCTGTTCGGATTTACGATCCCGGTGTTTCTGGCGGCTATGGTGAGGGCGAGGGCCAATATTATGGCCCGGGACAGGTCGTCAGCCCAGAGTCATCCGGGAGATGAGGAGCAGGGGAGCGAGAGGGAAGATCTGCCGCCTGCGTATTCTTCTCGGTAGATGATGAAGTGTCTATGAGCCAGGTTTCGAGCGTGCAGAAGCTATAAATCATGTTTTCAAACAATTTGCAAGCCTTTAAATACCTTACATTGATGTTTTCCATCGATATTTCTTTTGAAAATGTAAACCGGTATAGTTGGACTGCGACTCCTCTTGGATAAAATCTCACAATGCAACGTACACGCAACGAAGGACTTCTCAAAATCTCGAGATCCCAACCTTCAACGTCGAACGGTCATCCGCATCTCAACTGCCGATTCCTCATGATCCACTGCCTTACGCACATTTATATATGAGACTTTGGCGAGACCATCGCTCGGAACTCTCTTACCGAGCCCTCAGTCTTGTGATTGACAAGAAAAACTACCCGAAGAGGAAGCTGTCAGCTTGGATGATCTTCGTAGCGCGGAGCTTATATCGACCTTCTAGTTCTAGAGCAGAAGGAGGGCCGATGATGGACGTCATCGACAGCAGAATCAAAGACCGTGAGAAGTAGCCAGAGCGTTCGAAACATGTTGTTGTACTGGACTTGCAAGCTGATGTGCTCTTAGCTCGAAGCAAAGTTGCTACAAATAAGTATGAACGACTTCTTCGACAGTTTAAAAGAACAAGCAAGCTCAAGCTAGCACGAAGCTTCTTAAACTACATGTCGATCATTGCAACCACATGTACTTGCAGCCGTCTATGGAGAGCATCTACTGCATCAAGTAACACGGCCGATCGAATGGATGGCCATCCAGCAAGGTCGTGGAGCGGTTCAGGCGACCAGTTGCATACCCGGCTACCGAGAGGGTAGTGTGGCATGCGAAAACCGCACTTCCTCCACATGCGATTCCCGTTTCAGGCTCTCGACCGATGGAGCGACTATTCTATGCAGAGAGGATCCCTTCTAACGGTGCTTCTAGTGTGACTTCCAGACGGCGGTGCGTGATTTAGCCTGTGATCTTCGTTGGAGATGGCTGACGGCAGCGATGTTCAGGCTGTATAGATCAGCAATGTACTCCTCACTTTCAGACATATAAGAAGACAAGCACTCGCCTTCAGATCCTTTGACATACCTAATAACCAAACATTCCAAACGATCATACACTGCCTAATTCTTTCTCAACCGTCAACGATCATGGCTATCAACCAACTCTTGATTATCGTGGCTTGGGCCCTCTCTGCATCCGCATTGGCAGTCGAGAAGCGAGCAGCTTGCAGCAGCTACAGTACGCCCACTCCTCCAAACCACAAAAGCCATTCGTTCTCCTAACACCCACCAGCCCTCATCGACACCCGCGGCACCGGCGAAGCCCAAGGCCCCTCAGCCGGCTTCCGCACCATGAACGCCAACATCATGCGCCAAGTCTCCGGCGGCAAAGAATACGACACCGTCTATCCCGCCGGCACGAACCAAGACTCCAGCGCTGGAACCGCAGACATCGTCAACCACATCCACAGTACCCTCGCTTCGAACCCAAATGAGTGCTTCATTCTGGAGGGATACTCGCAGGGTGCTGCTGCGACTGTCGATGCCATGCCGAAATTGACTGGAGCTTCGTTCAATGCTGTTAAGGGTGTGTTCTTGATTGGTGACCCGGAGCATAAGAGTGGTTTGACTTGTAATGTTGATAATATGGGTGGGACGACGACGAGGAATGTTAATGGTCTTGAGTCGTATAAGGCTGGTATCCCGAGCAACTGGGTGTCGAAGACATTGGATGTTTGCATTTACGTACGATTGATCCTTTCTGTGACGGTGCTCAATGCTGACCCTTGATTCGCAGGGCGATGGCGTATGCGACACGACCCACGGCTATGGAATCACTTCGCAGCACTTGCAGTACCCGAATGATGCCAGCACGCAGAACATGGGGACCAAGTTCGTCGTTGGAAAGCTGCAGGGCACTTCGTAGAAGGGCTAAAAGAGCGGAGATTATGGAATATGTCTATCATCATGGGTCAGCAGTGTACGTTTCGCTGAGTTGTACGACGTTGAGCGCAACTGTCATTCCTCACGTTGGGCAGTCCCCGTCTCATCCAAACAATGTCTTTGGATTCTCAACCATCAAATGCTGCCACTCTTTTTCACTCAACCAACTTCTGAGACTTTTGAGCCAGGCTTCATCATTGATGTCCAGAAAAGGTGCTTCTTGAAGCGCTTCTTCCTTTGAACGCACTTTCATCCTCGGGGTATGGGGCCTGCAGGTGTCAGTCACGGCTATTTCCTGTATCGTCCGACTCACCAATCACTTCCCCAGACTATCCTCTTTGGATTTGCTCTGACTAGAGTGTGTACCACTTCTTCCATATCTGAATAGTGTGGAGCTTCGCTCGAGCAGCGATATGGTGCACTAAGTTTGATCCAGAAGTTGTCACGCTTCAGAAGTCTGAGAATTGCATCCATTCCTGGCTGTGTTGCCACTTCTTCTCCATCTGCGAGCGTGCTCTTGGCTTTGAGTAGAGCGCTGTGATCCACGACCACATTGACTGGCAATTTGGGGATCACAGATGCCAATACCCCCCAGTTGGCCGGATTCAGCTGCAGAAATCCCAGACTCCAGTTCCATGGAGCGATCCGTGAGCTGTAGAATTGGAGCATTTCGATCTGCTTGTCCAGGTCATGCATGGCGCCTTCTGAGTACAGGTCCAGTCGTATTCCACGCACTCCAGCTGTGTGCAGGTCGGATATTTCTGCATCACTCGTCGATCTCGAAATCACGGCAACGCCAGCGGTCTGATCTGTTCCAAGGGCTGGAAGGAAGGATTTGAGCGAAGTCGAATCATGACCGTACGAAAGTCCATGCACAAGAGTAGATTTCGAAATGCCGAGCCTCCGCTTGAAGGCTTTGTATTTCTCAACCGATGCACGAGGAGGGGTAAGATGTCGTGTTGGTGAGTAAGGGTGTATCTCGGCTTCGTCCTTATCAGTCTGGATCGTATACTGTTCATTGGTTCCTGCTTGCCGTCGAAGATGTGATGATGTGTGTCCCAAGCGCCTTCAGGCAACAGTCTTTGGGCCATGATGAGGCTGCGGGTTGAGATTGACTGCCTGAGCATCAGTAAGATTCCAGATCTATGCCGGCACTCAGAGCCGTTTGGACAGGAGTGGAATTACCAAAGCTCACTATTTCGGATCCGAAGTCTGGGAAGTCAGAGAGTGTGGATGCAATGAGGGCATTTCCTTTTGAGGCCGTGGCTGCGCCCATGTTCCGCTAGTCTTTGGGTTGCTCCGTTAGCGTCCATGTGAAAGCCCGGAGCAGCCCGTTGGTGGCGACTGGGGCGACGGGTCTGTCCTGGCGTCCAAGTCCCGCGGCTCCAATGGCATCGAAATTGGAGTCCAGACGCGCCGAATCACCTTTCAAGGACGTTTCCATGATTTTTGAGATTCAAGCACAATCATGTCGAATCTGTGGAGTTCAGTGTCGAAGGGAAGTCGTGGACGAGAGCTTCGGAGATTGGCACCTTATCTCCGGCAGAGCAGACGACACCTCGCGACTCCAGCCCAATCATCACGTCAACAGCACCATCAACATGAAAAAGTTCCATTGAGCAACTTGGAGCCTGACAGCTATTTGCCATATCCGAAGCTCCAAGAGACCCTTCAGATAGTCCGACGACGAATCAATCGACCGCTATCGGTATCCCAGAAGATCCTCTACAGCCATCTGTGGGAGCCCGAAACGCAAGATGTCGAACCGCTTAAATCATTTCTCAAGCTCCGCCCGGATCGAGCAGCATGTCACGATGCTACCGCAACAATGGCATTGCTGCAGTTCATCTCGGCCGGGCTGCCGAAGACTGCGATTCCAACCAGTATCCATAGCGATCATCTAATTGTGGCTGAGCATGGGGATCAAATCGATCTGGAAAATGCAAAGCAGCAGCATCGCGAGGTCTACGAGTTCTTGTCTTCTGCTTCAAAGCGGTATGGTATTGGGTACTGGAAAGCCGGGTCTGGGATCATTCATACGATTATCTTCGAGAATTACGCATTGTGGGTGTTCCTTCGTCTCGATCCCGAAGCCTCGCTGACTTTAGATAGTCCTGGCGGTCTGATTATTGGCACAGACTCTCATACACCTAACTCTGGCGGTATGGGCATGCTTGGAATTGGAGTCGGCGGCTCAGATGCAGTGGATGCAATGGCTGGCATGCCCTGGGATCTACAATGTCCGCAAGTAATCGGCGTGCGACTTACCGGAAGGCTGCAAGGATGGGCGAGCTCCAAAGGTAGTGCAGAGTGCCCCGTCATTACAAGCTTTCTGCTAATGATTCCCAGACATCATACTAAAGCTCGCCGGCATCCTCACTGTCTCTGGTGGCAAGGGAAAGATCATCGAGTTCTTCGGACCAGGGGTGGAAACGCTGAACGCAACAGCCATGGCAACGGTCTGCAACATGTCCGCAGAAGTAGGCTCAACGTCTTGCATCTTTCCCTTCACGGACGCCATGGCGAGATATCTGGCTGCGACTGATCGAGGCTACGTCGCGGACGCCGCACGAAACAACGGCAACCTGGTCGTTGCAGACGAAGGCAGCGAGGCTTTCTACGACGATGTCATCGAAATCAATCTCGATACCCTGGAACCACATATCAATGGACCATTCACCCCGGACCTCTCACACCCGCTCTCCCGCTTTGCTGATGACGTGAAACAAAGCTCATGGCCGCAAAATCTGTCCCAAGCAATGGTCGGAAGCTGTACCAATTCATCATACGAAGATCTGAAGAAGGTTTCAAACATGGTCAGAGAAGCAAGTGCGGCAGGCCTGGAGCCAAAGGTCCCAATGCTTGTCACTGCTGGAAGTGACAAGATTCAGGCCACCGTGACGAAAGAAGGCATCTTTGACACAATCGAGAACGCCGGAGCAACGTTGCTAAGTACCTCCTGTGGACCGTGTGTTGGGCAATGGAATCGAGCTGGAGCTGAGTTGGTAAGATTGCAATAACTTCAGAAGACCCCTGACTGACACACATACCCAGCGAGAGCCAAACTCCGTGATCAGCTCCTACAACCGCAACTTCGTCGCCCGCCACGACGGCAACCCAGCAACACACTCCTTCGTAACCTCACCCGAGCTAGTCACCGCCTTCGCCTACTCCGGATCCCTAAACTTCAACCCAGTCCGCGACAGCCTCACCACCCCATCCGGAGCCCTATTCAAATTCACCCCACCCACAGCCGACGAGCTCCCAACATCCTTCTCGCGAGGCGATACCCACTACCAAGCACCCGTACCCGACGGCTCCTCAATCGAAGTCGCAGTCTCCCCCTCCAGCGACCGTCTCCAACTCCTAACCCCCTTCCCAGCCTGGAAACAAAACAACGCAAACGACATGACAGTCCTCATAAAAGTCAAAGGAAAATGCACAACAGACCACATCTCACCCGCAGGTCCCTGGTACAACTACCGCGGACACCTCGAAAACATCTCCAATAACCTCCTCACAGCCGCTGAAAACGGCTTCATCACTTCACCCTCCCAAACTCGCGGCCATGCTATCGATCAACTAACCGGAAAAATCGACTCCGTCCCTGAAGTCGCTAAGTCATACAAAGCCTCCAAAATCAACTGGTGCATCATCGGCGACACAAACTACGGCGAAGGTTCCAGTCGCGAACACGCAGCCCTCGAACCACGATTTCTAGGTGGGATCGCGGTGATTGCGAGGAGTTTTGCAAGGATTCATGAGTCGAATTTGAAGAAGCAGGGGATGTTGGCTTTGACGTTTGCGGATGCCAAAGCGTACGATGAGATTAGGCTGGATGACAAGATCAGCGTACTGGGCGTGGAGGATATTCAGCCTGGGAAGCAGCTGGAGATGGAGGTGAAGAGGCAGGATGGATCGACTTGGACGACGATGTTGGATCATTCGTATCAGAGGGGCCAGATACCGTGGATTTTGCATGGGAGTGCTTTGAATTATATTCGGAGTCAGCGAGCATAGATATCTGTATATACACTACTTTCAAGTTTTCAGATCTCTTATAGCTGCCGGGTTTCGATTGCTTCGACATCTTGACATGCCATTGAGGCCAGATTCATGTGAACATGATTGCGGTGATGAGACGATGGATATCTCACTGGACAAGCTAATGCTACTCTTATATTCGACTATGCTATACAAAGTTGCTTGAACCTGAGCTCGTAAGACAAGCAATCAAATATACCTATCTACCTACACTTCTCGCTTCATCACCCACTCCCCTCCACCTTCACCCCGCCTTCCCTCAAAGCATGAACAACGTCGGCCCCTCCTCCCTTCCCTCGAAGTCCTGCTCAAGCTTCTTATTTGCCCTCTTTAGCGACGCTTTCATCGCCATGCACGTAGCGATGCTGAGAATCGCAAACCCCATCATAAGCAACATAGCCAAAACATACCTCGGAGCATCCCCATCCCGAAAAAAATACGGACTCCAAATGTTGCCAAGTTGCGACAGCAGATTTATGATCGCGACCGCCGCAGCCTTCTTCTCCGGCGTCTGACTCAACGTACTACTCGCCCAACTAAAAACCCCCGCATTGGCCGAGAAGCAACCGCAGATGAAGAGGAAGGATGCGAAGTATCGGGCAGCGATATTCAACGTCGCGGCGGAAATGATGAATCCGACAGCGGCAAAGGCCATAGGGACAGAGATATGCCAGCCGCGTTCGGAGAGGCGGTCGGAGGAGAAAGCGACCAGAAAGGCGACGAGGGTGGCGAGGAGGTAGGGCGGGGCCGTGAGGGCCAGCGTGACGGTTGTGGAGCCGAGATTGAGGCCTTTGACGATGGAGGGGTAGAAGTAGTTGAAGCCGTAGGCGGTGTGGTTGGCGATTAGCATCAGGACCTACATAATCTGCGTTAGTGGGTGTTTGGGATGGGTGGAAAGGAGGGGGAACGCACGAAGATCCAGGTCCTATAATCGACCACGGCAAGTTTAAGACCATACCACACAGAATGCGATTCATCAGCGATAGATACCCGGTCTCTCTGTAAGCGAATCACAGCGACATTTCGTTCTTCCGTCGTGAAGAGCCATTTCCCGCTACCGGAGGTCTTTTCAGGGAAGTCAGGGAGGATGAAGACGGCGAGAAGGCCGAAGAAGAAGCTTAGAGAGCCGTCGATTATGAAGAGCCAGCGCCAGCCGGCTAATCCCATGGAGCCGTCGAGATTGGCGAAGACGCCGGCTGCGATGAGACCGGAGAAGGCAGTTGCGAGGATCAGGCCGGAGTAGAGGATGGCGGTTCGGAAGGCGAGTTCGCGTTTGGTGTACCAGGATGAGAGGAGGAAGAAGACGCCGGGCTAGATAGAACATCAGCGAATGTCCCAACGCATGAAGAATTGAACATGTGATACTCACGAAGAACGGCGCCTCACCAATCCCAAGCAAAAACCGAATAGCAATCAACTGATCGAAGTTCCTCGCCGCCGCCGTACTCGCAGAGAGTACAGACCACACACAGACCCATAATGGCAGGTAAAGTGAAGGGCGAACGCGAGTCAGAATCATGTTGCTCGGAAGTTGCATTAGAATGTACCTATTCACTCGTCAGCATCGAAACATATCAAGCTCAGCGATGAAACGTACCCAACATTGAGGATAGACACAGCAGTATTGAACTGATCTCCTTTCATACCCAGATCTTTCTCGAAACTGTTGAGTTTTGCCTGCCTGCGTCGAGCGTCAGATCACGATCCAGGGATGTGTGTTGTGGAGGTTGCTCACGAGATGTTATTCCGATCGAGATAGTTGAACATGTACAGCACCCAGATGCAGGGCATCAATGTCATGTCCAGCTTTCGAACGAGGCTGCGGGAGTGTCGACGAAAAGTCTCATCGTCGAATGTGTCCCCGTTGGTATCGAAGGCATCCTTGGCTGCGACGAACTCCTTGAGCTCGCAAGCGTCTTGCCTTTTCTCCTCTGTCGACATGGTGCTGCGATTGATAGAACGAAGCTTATGCTTTACAAGACTTTCCAGGACGACAATAGTGTAAAGTTAGCGTCGATTCTTCTGGACGAGTGTCAAGTGCATGATAAACGCTGACCATGTAGGTCAGCTAATGCACCTGGATAGAGTCGTCGGAGCAGCCCAGACACACAGCCTGAGAGTGAACGGAGCTGTCCTCAGCTCCACCGCCGCATAAATCCTTCATAATCGTGGACCTCTGGGTGGGAATGGGCCCAGACGTCTCCGCACTCTCCATAGATGTACTCCGAGCGGGGAAATTGCCGCAGGATCCGAGCATAGTCAGAGTATGCAAGTGGTATTTGGGGTATGTTGTCAAATTTTAGAGTGTCTCCCACTGATTGCGAAATGCCTTGCTGAACAACGCTGGCGTCGCTACATCATGGCTTTAGCCATACTCTGCCTAACATAGTCCTGTACATGAGCGCCATGTGCAGGTTGAACCCTGAAAGGGACCGCAAACAGGCCCACCCAAGGTCTAGAACTGCTGCTCGTTATCCAAGTTCGGATAGTCCGAGTTGTCAAAATTGAATAAGCCGTCTTGCTGCCAGTCTACCATATCCTGGCCAAAGCCATTGGCATCGAACATATCAAGAGTGTCGGTCAGGGCCAGCTCATTTTGTAGAAACGTCTGCAGGATACCCTCAATGTTGGTTGATGGACTTTGGAAGTTGAGGCTCGCGAACAGATCGTTCTCCACCGTGGGTCCTTCTTCCACAGACAGCGTCGACGAAGTTGCTGCTTGGTCATTCTTGGCGAGTAGGGAGTCGATGGTTGAATCTGCGAGTCGTTCAAAGCTACGTCTACCTCGCTGCGCCAATGGCCACCACTCGCCAGCCAGCGTGAGTAGATTGGAGCATAGCCTGAAGTCCTTGGTTAAGGCTGACACAGCGACTTTCGACCGGATACCCGAGCTCATCCAGATAGAATAGACGAGCGTTGCACCCGCCAGGAAGACGTCGTGAGTGGTAGGCCAGCTCACCAGCATATCGTTCTGGTCGTGTAATTTTCCGTACAGCCGGATCCGTTCGGTTGCGCTATCAAAGCAATGCTGGAAAGCAGTGGATGTCGGTGATATACATGCCTGCGACGGCTGATACAGCAGGCAAATCGCGAAGTGGTAGTCGATCTCCAGTTTCGTCTGTAATCGGGCTCGAGCCAGTCTAGAGAAGCCCTCGACGGACTTGGTAGCGTCTGCTAGGTACTCGTCCAATTCCTGGTGGATTTCGACTTGAACGCTGTTCACTGTGGGCTCTGATGAGAGGTTTCGAAGCCGGTAAAATTGAAACTTGATCTTCGAGATCAACGTAGCCCATTTGAATCGGGCTATCGTGTAGGGTAGAAACTCATGATCGTGCATGACGAGGTTGTCACTAGACTCACTGGGAGGCAGCGACGGTAAGGAGAGGTCTAGCGTATCGTCTTGAAATCCAAGCGGTCTGCCTTGAGCAGTACTGATCAGTCTAGTTCGCGATTAGCTGGGTCTGATATGACGAGTCTCTTAAGCGGACCTATCCAACGTGTACGTGCAGAAGAAGACTCTTCGACGCATGTGCAAAGCGAGCGGCGAGAACCTGACGGAGCTCCTGACATCTCGATGTATGCCTAGGTCAATTGCATACGCCATTGCGAAATGCAGTGTTATCCAAGTGTTCCCGCTTTGTTGCGTCAAGAAGCTCTGAAGTATCAGGAGAATGACCACCTGGAGTGACGGCAGTGAGACATGGGACAGAGTCTCTTGGGCAAGAGCGTGGGCTTGCTTCTGCATCTCGACTGGGTCGACAGAAAAGGAGCGCCTGCGGGTGTGCAGATGTGCCGCTATGGCGAGCACGAAAAAGAGCTGAGCAGCTGCTGTCTTGATCGGTATACTGAAGACCTCTTTTCCAAGCTTGCGCGCCGTTTCGCCGTTATAGCGAAACACAGCCACGTTCGCAGACCATCCATTATGCTGTGATGCGTGAACGTCAGTCTCAGCAGCACACTGATAAAGTCCATCGACCAGATTCTCGAAGCTCGGCCGGTGAAGCACTGGGTAATCGGAATGGTAGTGCGAGAAGTAAATCTCGACCAGAGCATCGCACTGCTTTCTGGGCGGAAGGGCCTCTTTGAGTGTGGCAAAGAAGTCCTCCGCTGTGGCGGTTGGCCTGTCCTGTTCGTATTCGCTGGCGGAATTGTCCCGGCGTGAAGTATCTGGAGGATCATTTGATAGAGTGTTGTCGCGACCTTGGAGCAGAGAAGCGAAGAACGAGCCCGAAGATGATCCCAAGTAATGGACCTGAGAGGCATTGATGTCTAAAGACAAGAGACCCAGATCGAGAGCCATGCGGCGAGCTCTTTTCTTCACGGATTCTTCGTGATCAGAGGTCTCATCTCGGCCGCGCTTGCCGAGAATTGTATCTTCAGCATGGCCGTTGCTGATGGTGCTGATGTCTTGGTCCAGTTCCTCCCTATCATGTGGCATTCCGGCAACAGGTCCAGCAGCAAGATCGACATCGGGAAGTCGCTCTCTGATCATGCTCTCAAGCCACTGAAGGCGAGCACTGGACTCATTGCCGCTGCTAGACGTCGGTCAGTGGAAAGCAGTGTCTATGCACTTGATTGTCTTACGATCTCGGAACATATCTGTCATCAGACCTCGAATGTACGTCGATACATGGCACGCCAGCTTTGCTGCATTTACTACACGCCGGCAGTTGACCGTCACACTAGCCGCACTTCAGCATCTTGGGATGACGTGCATCTTTTGGACTGCGTACTTTGATGCGGCGGTCTCGGCACCTTTGGCAGGCGATCCGGACTTTCTTGGCACGCTGGTTCGCGGCGACCGGGCTTGATTGTTCTTCCATAGCCTGTTCGACGATAATGTTCAAGTGTTTAGTCTTCCTTCACCTGACTCAAGTTATTCTGCTCGAGAGATTTGAGGAGACCTCATGTTTCAGGAGATGCCGTGGTCTTTGGGCTCGATATCTGGCCCATCCGGTAGCCATGAGAAGATTTCGTGAAGATAGCAAGATCAGTCAGACTTAAGTCAGTGATTTTGATGTTCTGAAAATGAGCATGTCCAGGTGGTAGAGGTAAAGTGGAGGAGGTGAAGTTGTTGAGCTCTGGGCACTGGTCGGTCTGAACGGCAGCTGCCCGCCCGCCGTGATGACGACGGAAGGATGCTGAGGCACCAACAACTGACCACCACAGGAATGCCGCTGCTGCTCTGCACCAACATTCACCTCAACCCGCATTGTCACATGCTCCGCCAGTCGCTCGACATGCGCGCTTGACTGGTCTGCTGGTTGTCTGCCTGCACGCGTGCCTGAGGCGGATGCCTCCAGCCCAGCGACCAGCTCCGGCCACGTCTCCGTACATGTATCGGTCATGAGCGCCAGCAATGTCCGCCAAACCTCCACCCACTCCAATGCCTCCACCCTGAGACCGAGAACCAAGCGCTTAATATCGGGTCTCGACGAGGGCGACGAGACCCAGTTCGACCCCATCAATGCCACCACCACCCGCATAGCCTCGCCTGTTCCCTCCCCCTTCGATAGCCGCTCCGCCTCGCCCATCCCTTCCGCACATCCGCAGCGAACGAGTCCCAATGCGCGCCGAAATCAAGGCAATGGAGTCAATGGGTCTCCCAATAGAGCTGGCTCGGCCAGACAAAGGAAGAACGCGGCCGATTCCCCAACCTTGGCCGGAATATGGGGGAGCTCATGGAACACTCTGCAAGGCATAGCTTCTGACTTCTTGGGCAATGAGCTGTCCGGCAACGACCCCAAATCGCGTGCAAGACGGCCTCTGAGCAGGCTACGCAGCCAAAGGAACACGTCTTCCAGCGCTCCGCCAAGTCAATGGGGTCCGTCCGCACCTACATCCTACCCAAGATCCGAAGGCATTGGAGGTGGCACGAGAGAGGAACAGCTGGCTGCCTTTCGCGCGCAAAAGAAGAAGGACATGTTGACAGGAGCGGACAGCAGCTTCCCGGACGCGCTTGGCAAGTTCAAGCGGCGCCTCTCGGATGATCGCAATGCTATGTCTGCACCTCCAGGCGAGAACGAAGATCGCGAAGCGCTTGTATACATTCACCCTGTGAAGAAAGACGAGACTTTGGCAGGAATCACGATCCGATACAACATTTCTGCCAATGCATTGAGGAAGGCGAACAGAATGTGGCCGAACGATACCATTCAATCAAGGAAAACGCTCATTTTACCTGTTGATGCTTGTGGGGTGAAGGGCAGGCGCGTGGACGGGCCAGATGGAGGCGTGGACTTGATGAGCTCTGAGAGTGAGGCTCTTGCCTCTCTGCAAGCAGAAGAGGTTCCCACGCCGACTGCTGCAAACCCCTTACCAAACGGGTCCACGAGTCATTCAAACAGGGATCGCACAAACTCGGCTTCTACACACACAACATCCATAACGGCGTCGAGCGTGGAATCTGAACCGCCTTGGAAACACGATTCTTGGGTCTTGCTTCCTGGAGATAGCAAACCTACAGCAATCGCAAGACTTCCAAGGAGAGCCTTGGGTTATTTCCCACCGGCGCGACGGAAAAGCAACAGCTGGTCAGATTTGGACACACCTTCGACTTCCTTGGATCTCGCTCGATCAAACACCAACGACATCAACCCTGCGACCTCACCTTTGCGACAAACTCCGCCCAGACCCTCGCGAGGACGCCGACCTAGTAACGCTACTAATGGATACTATCCCGCGTATTTGTCTGGTCCAGGCGGTGTTGGCACGATGAGTAGAAACGTTCGCCATCCCGGCCCGGCGCAAGATGGATTGAACAAAGTGTTTGCGAAGCACTTGCCAGACGTTGCACCACCGCGCAATCAGACTGCCCTGTACCAACCTGATCTGCCTCTCTACTCGAACAATCCCACCCCTGCTGGTTCCGGCGTTGTGACTCCGGCTTATCCAAACTCGACCGGACCCAATCTGAACCTCAACCTTGAGAATGTCGGGGGCGCCATTGAATCGTGGGTCAGACGACTGGCAGCCAAACCCCTGCATACCCCGCAAGACCGGCAGCAAGCCGCACGAGTGTCTGTGGGAACACCGGGGAAAGGAGCAGGCGGTATTGGGGATCTCATAGAAATGACCAACGAATTCGAAATTGGCGGGGCCGACGACGAGGACGAAGAAGATAGAGGGCGGTCGGGCTCCAACCCAAGTATCTCTGTTGACCGACCCAACAGCACCGCTACCAGCTATTTCGATGGTGCTGCAGTGCGAGGAAGAGGAACCTCTGGGATTGGGAAGAGTGGCAAGGCCGATTGATTGAATGACTAGACGCCGGTAATGCGATGGATTGAATGTTTTTGAGATACCTCCAACCAAGCTTTGGACACGAGATGGAGTTTTGAGTAGGTCCTACAAGGCAGTATTAGAGAGTATGCTGGCCGTGAGCCATTCACCAACAGCTGCAGTCTAGCGGTTAAATTTTGCCGCAATTGCCCTATTTGGGACGATGCCATAAGGTTTGGAGGATCTGTCTCGTGGTGATCGAGATACCCGAGGACACGATCAAGTCGAGATTTATTGAAGTCTTACTTCATTGAAGAAGGCCACTCAAGATTTTGTCGAGTGCTATGTGAGCGACGAAACCAATTCTATACCAAAGAACTATTCATCCCTCAAGAGAAGTACTAATGACTTGAGTGTTATAGGCCGGGAATAAGCTGGGAACAAGACTGTGGGGCATTGGAGAGATCTGGGGGCGGCGAGCTTCCCAACTTCCAACCGCACCTGTTTATACCCGGCATCGAACTGTTTCGGCTACGGCATTGCGGCAATCCACACGGAGCTCTTCCATTACGCATCCATTCTCTTTCTTTTGATCTTTCTTATAACGTCGTACAGGCAAGTCTTGTTGTTCTACCTATCTCTCGCTCCTGTTGTACGCATTGCTGCTGGCGGTGACCTTTCTCTCCCCTCTCGAGCTGTTGACGAGCTGTTTTACGAGGTGTTGATTTGGCAGTCGTACTTCTTTCATCTTTCTCGATATTCCAGCAGCAGCAATGGCCCAACCCCTAGGGCGAGCCCTGCTCGACTGCACGTCTCTCTTCCGCTCCACCACCTCCTCCTTCACCCAACGCACTACGCAAGCCTGGCGCCGTCGACGAACACCACCACCTCAAACTCTCTCCACCCAACGAAGAACCTACCTAGGCCAAACCCAACGCCGCCGAGCAACAACCTCCTCCAGCCCAACCCCCTCCTCGATAAACCACCCCATAATCGACCACCACTACGACGCCATAGTCGTAGGCGCCGGCGGCGCCGGTCTCCGCGCCGCCGTCGGCCTCGCAGAATCCGGGCTCGAAACGGCCTGCATAACCAAACTCTTCCCAACCCGCAGCCACACCGTCGCCGCCCAAGGCGGGATCAACGCCGCGCTGGGCAACATGACGGAAGACGACTGGCGCTGGCACATGTACGACACAGTCAAAGGCAGCGATTGGTTAGGGGACCAAGACGCTATACATTATATGTGTCGGGAGGCGCCGAAGGCGGTGTATGAGCTGGAGAATTATGGGATGGCGTTTTCGCGGACGGAGGATGGGAGGATTTATCAGAGGGCGCTTGGGGGCCAGAGTTTGAAGTATGGGAAGGGCGGGCAGGGGGTTCGGTGTTGTAGTGCGGCGGATCGGACGGGGCATGCGATGTTGCATACGCTTTATGGGCAGAGTGTTAAGGTCAGTCTTCAACATATCGACCGTGGGGCAGTTTGAGAGCAAGTGCTAATGTGCGTGACAGCATAACTGCAATTTCTTTATCGAGTACTTTTGTATAGATCTGCTCATGCAGGATGGCGCTTGTGTGGGTGTGTTGTGCATGTCCATGGAGGACGGCACGTTGCATAGAGTGTTTGCGAGGAATACAGTACTGGCGACGGGTGGATATGGCAGGACGTACTTTTCGTGTACTTCTGCGCATACTTCGACTGGAGATGGCAATGTAAGTTCAAAAGTTGCTTTCTGGGGGTGTGATCTTGGCGATTAACGTGTTTTCCAGGCAATGGCAGCACGAGCAGGACTCCCCAACCAGGACTTCGAATTCATCCAGTTCCACCCGACAGGAATCTACGGCGCAGGCGTCCTCATCACGGAAGGCTCTCGCGGAGAAGGAGGCTACCTCCTCAACAGCAACGGCGAACGCTTCATGGAACGATACGCCCCAACAGCAAAAGATCTCGCATCACGAGACGTAGTCTCAAGATCCATGCATCTCGAAATCCGCGAAGGTCGTGGTGTCGGTCCTGACAAAGACCACGTCTACCTTCAACTCAGCCACCTCCCGAAAGACCTCATCTACGAAAGACTCCCCGGCATCGCCGAAACAGCCAGCGTCTTCTCCGGCGTCGACGTTACAAAAGAACCCATCCCCGTCCTCCCTACAGTCCACTACTGCATGGGCGGCGTCCCGACAAACTGGAAAGGCGAAGTCCTCAACGTCGACCCCGTAACAGGCGCCGAGAAACCCGTCGAAGGCCTCTACGCGGCAGGTGAAGTCGCTTGCGTGAGCGTGCACGGCGCCAACCGCCTCGGAGCCAACTCCCTCCTGGACATCGTGGTCTTCGGCCGAGCCTGCGCGCTCGAAATCGCCGCCAACAACGAAAAAGGCCAACCGCACAAAAAGGTCCCCGAGAACATCGGCATGGACCACCTCCAAGAAATGGAAAACATTCGTCAGGCAGACGGCGACATGCTCTCGGCGCAAATCCGCACCGACATGCAAAAAGTCATGCAAGCCGACATCTCCGTCTTCCGCACCGACGAGGCGCTCAAACAGGGCGTCAAAAAGATGGAGCAAGTCCAATCGGACTTTAAGAACCGTCTCGCGGTCAAAGATAAATCCATGATCTGGAACTCGGATTTGATTGAGACGCTGGAGATGCGGAATTTGCTCACTTGTGCGGCGCAGACGGCGAAGAGTGCGCTTTTGAGGGAGGAGAGTAGGGGGAGTCATGCGCGGGAGGATTTTCCGGATAGGAATGATGGGGAGTGGATGAAGCATACGTTGAGTTGGCAGAGGGATGTGGGCGAGGAGGTGGGGATTGGGTATCGGAGGGTTGTTATGGATACGCTTGATGAGGGGGAGATGGAGAGTATTCCGCCTGTTAAGAGGACTTATTAGATCATTACAATATACGCAAGCAAAGCATCGAACTAGATATATGGCGATATACACTCCGTTCTTGCATGTGTCTGATTGCTGTTGGCGTGTAATGCGAGTCATGGAGGTCAGGAGGCCTTGTCGGTACCGAAAGGATGCTGTGAGAAGAAAAGGACGAGTGCAGCGCTTGTCGTCAGACGCATTGCGGTTCTTTCGTGATTGTTTTCAAGTGGCATGGATGGCGTCTGAGTCAAGACATGATGCTGAAGGAAGGTTATGGTGTTTTCGTCCGTGCCTCCTTGCAGGGGTTGGCGAGATTGAAAAGGAAAGGACCGGGGACTTGGTGAACTCAACTGTAACATAACCTTTCATTGTCTTCGACTTCACTTCATCCACTTCGTCAACTCTGTCTATCTCATCGTCTTCATTGCCGACCGAGACACGCTTCTTCGCGGACCCGGATCCAGATGTCAGCGGAAGAGGAGTCTTCTCTGTCCATGTCCCAAGATCTTCTCAACGCTACCGCAGTCAATAGCGAGGCCGCACGACTTGTCGGAGAGCCGAGACAGCGAACACTCGTTCGAGACAGCGCCATGGACACAAACAAGACGAAGCCTCACCAAGCCGACCGCAAAGACTCTTGGTACTTGGGAGCTGAGCTTGAATACAAGCTTATTCCGCCACCATGCAGCGACGAAGGAGTCCGAGACCATGTAACCTGAGCAAGCCATCCACGACATGATACGCCTCTAGACGACGCCTCAACCCGTACAGCAAAGCAGCTAGAAGATGCGTCTTTTCGCCGAGGTCGATGTACAGGACGGCAGCTTTCCAACTAGGAAGCTCCTTGAACGAAGGAGCATTTCCATCAAGTCATCGAGCGTCAGGAACAGTCTCCGCACCTTGGCTAGTGTGTACCTGGACGCAGGTATTCCATCGGGACCGCGTTTGATCGCTCTGCCCCTCACATGCTGGCTTGCAGGACGAGGCATCTATGCATAGCGTGCGTGGCGACCTTCTCCGCATATTCCCGGCTATCCTGGAACGCTGCAAATGGACCTGTGGCATGCATGCATCTTCCATGAGATACGTTCTCCGGTTGATGAGGATGCCACTACTGCAAAAGCAAGCGGTTGGGGATTCGGCAGAGTCCCTTCAAGCCACCAACGGCTCTGATGTCAACCACGAAACGGCGAAGATCCTCGGTCCACGTTCGACGTTTCCCGGCTCTGGGGAAACAGCTGCAACCTCTGCGACCTGCGAACCGAAAGACCAGCCGGAGCAAGGCACAAAACCAAAGAAGATGCGCATTCGCCGTCCCGAACAGGAAAGCGTGCATTGAGGTGTGTCAGCTCGTCTATCATCTCTACCAATGAGATGGAGCAAGATACCTTTCCAGCTATCAGCTGCACTCGACGCATTTGTGTTCGCAGAGCTCTCCCACTGCCTCACTGACGGCATTGGGGTGTCGATCACCGCGCTACACCACTGCTTAGCCCAAAGCCAATACCCATAGTCAAGCACACGACCTGCTTGTTTTCGACAAGATCACACGCGATCGCAGAGCCAAGGCTGCGATGACCGCTGCAATCGTGGGTCTGGCGGGTGCAGGAACGCGAGCAACGGTCTGCGAGGGACCTCATACATAATGGCCGTCGAGCCCATCTTCCTGTTTCCTCGCTGGGCAACAGGTGTTGCTTGATTGCTCCAACCCGTCAACATGCACTTCTCTTCTTTCGCCGCTGTTGCGGCTCTTGCCACACTTGCTGTCGCTGCACCCACCAATGTCCAGCGTCATGTTCTCCACCAGCGCCGTGCGCCTTCTGAGAACTGGATCAAGCGCGAGGCCGTTCATCCAGACGTCAAGCTGCCGATGAGAATCGGTCTCTTTGGCGAGAACCTTGACAAGGGACATGGTCTTCTTATGGATGTTGCCGACCCGGAGTCGAAGAACTTTGGCAATTACTACACTGCTGAGGAGATCCATGAGTTGTTCGCTCCTGCGGAGTCGAGCTACAATGCTGTCAAGTCGTGGTTGGAGAAGGCTGGTGTTCATGCCGACCGCATCTCTCAGTCTGTTAATAAGCAATGGTGAGTGAAGACCTTGCTCATTTGCAGTGAGGGCGCTGCGCTAACGTTGTTATAGGGTCCAAATGGATCTGAGCACCTGGGAAGCCGAGAAGCTCCTCCAGACCAAGTACCACTTCTTCGAGCACGCACCAACTGGCAAGACGACCATCGGCTGTGATGGATACCATGTCCACGAGGATGTCGCCGACCACATCGACTACATCACCCCCGGAACCAAGCTCCTCGCCTCCCGCAAGCCAAAGCCAGGTGAGATCGAGAAGCGATCTTTCGGCTGGGGCAAGGTTGGAACCCAACCGCCACTTCTCAAGGCTATGCCACAGTCTCTTGACAGCATCCTTGCGGCTCCGTTGTTGGCTCTTTGCGATGTTGCCATCACGCCTGACTGTATCATGGCTATGTACAACATCACCAAGGCCACTAGTGCTGTCCCTGGCAACGAGCTCGGAATCTTCGAGGACCTCGGCGACTAC
Source organism: Zasmidium citrigriseum (assembly GCA_002786025.1). Classification (NCBI taxonomy): domain Eukaryota; kingdom Fungi; phylum Ascomycota; class Dothideomycetes; order Mycosphaerellales; family Mycosphaerellaceae; genus Zasmidium; species Zasmidium citrigriseum. The sequence continues at coordinate 409,141 of NHNW01000023.1, forward strand.
TACGCTCAGGAGGATCTCAGCGAGTTCTTCTTGACCCTTCAGCCTCGCATTCCAATCACCACACACCCGAAGCTCGAAGGCATCGACGGTGCTATGGCCCCAACCAACGTCTTGAACGCCGGACCAGAGAGTGACCTCGACTTCCAGATCAGCTACCCACTCATCTGGCCCCAGAACTCCATCCTGTTCCAGACCGACGACCCAGTCTATGAGGCCAACTACACCTTCGAGGGCTTCCTCAACAACTTCCTCGACGCTATCGACGGATCTTACTGCAGCTACACCGCCTTCGGCATCACTGGCAACAGCCAGGGTCTCGACCCGCCCTACCCAGACCCAGCTCCAGGTGGCTACAAGGGCAACCTCCAGTGTGGTGTCTACAAGCCAACCAACGTCATCTCTGTCTCGTACGGTGGCCAGGAGGCTGATCTCGACGCCAACTACCAAAAGCGTCAGTGCAACGAGTACATGAAGCTCGGTATGCAGGGTGTCTCCATCCTCATCTCCTCTGGTGACTCTGGTGTTGCCGGACCAGCTGGTGACGACTCCGCCAACGGCTGTCTCATGGGCGGCAAGGTCTTCTCCCCAGACTTCCCAGCTTCCTGCCCATACGTCACTGCCGTCGGTGCTACCCTCCTGACAGGCAGTGCGAAGAAGGACGAGGAGACCGCAGTCACCCGCTTCCCATCCGGAGGAGGTTTCTCCAACATCTACTACCCAGCACCAGACTACCAGACCGCCGCCGTCGCCACCTACTTCAAGACCGCCGGTGACCAGTACCCCTACTACACCAACGGCCAGATGGACGGCAAGGGCATCTACAACCACAACGGCCGCGGCTACCCCGATGTCAGCGCTGTTGGCGACAACATCGTCATCTTCAACAAGGGCGCCCCGACTCTCATCGGTGGCACCAGTGCCTCGTCGCCTGCTTTCGCTGGTATCCTTACTAGAATCAACGATGAGCGTCTCAAGGCTGGCAAGAAGACGATTGGCTTTGTTAACCCAACGCTGTACAAGAACCCGCAGGTTCTGCATGATATTACTGTTGGCAGCAACCCGGGTTGCAACACGACTGGTTTCACTGCGAGCAAGGGATGGGACCCTGTGACTGGTTTGGGGACGCCTAATTACCCGGCTATGTTGAAGCTCTTTATGTCTTTGCCATAAACGATATGAATGAGTATGGGAGATGGCACGCTGGGTGTGCTAGGTGGATAAACGACATGACGAGATGAGATGAAATGATATGAGAGTGAGATGAATTGGATGTACATATGTACAAACATCTCGACCTTCTGTCGTTGGTATTGAACTCAAGATCTAATGGTCAGGACTTCTACAACGTTTCTTGTTCTCGCCGGCGTGCGAAAGATGGTCCAGAAATGTCTTGAACGTCATTGACAAAATAAGGTTCAGGTACGGTATAGCTCTGCAGAAGTACCAGTGACAACACTCCATCTGCTCAAGGATCAAGAAAAAAAAACATATCCAACATCATCAAACATCACTTTCCTCCCTTATCGTTAACTCCTTCTGGAAATGTGGCACCCACCCCTCCCCGACTTTCTTAAGCACTTCCTCACCTCCTTCATAACAACCCAACCTCGCCCCGGCCTAAAACCAATCCCAGGAACCCAACCCCTAACACCAGAAGCAATCCTCTGCCCAGTCCTCCTCTACTACATCGCCCTGCTCCTCCTCCCGCCCCCACCCCCATCGACCATCGCAAATCCCACAATCATCCTCCTACGAAACGGACTAGCGTTATCAGCAGCGTTCCTCTTCCTCCGCTTGCCACTAGCTTACCACGTCCCGCAGAGTATTGGACTCACGTATCAGTTGGGACTGGTGGGACTCTACGGCGGTTTGAGGGTCCTGGATGCCTTTTTCGTCAGTGTGTATCTCTGGGGCCATGTACCGCGACGAGTGCGGTATCGCCATCGATTACGACCAGAAACTCCTCGTGGGGACGTAGATGTGGCGAGTCTGAAACCGTGGAGTGATGGAGGCGATAATGGGATGTTGCGGAAACCGTCTCTCCCTCCCTCATCGACGGAGAAGACGCAGCCCGGGGAGAAGACCCGACCATCCCTCCAACGCGGAATCTCCCAATCCGACCTCCTCGAAAACATGACCTCACAGTCTTATACGGATCTCCTATCCAAGGACGATTCATATACGACCATGATCTCCAAACTCCTCGGCGGACCACACCCGATACCTGTCACGGAGACTGCGCATACGGAAGACGACTACCCGCACAACCTCCTCGACCGCATGTCCTGGGCCCTAGAACTCGAACTCTCGATGCGCGGGGTGGGGTTCACGTGGACGACGGCCGATGTACGACATACCAAAAAGACCTGGTTGCCGAGTGTGCAGAATCGGGTACATTCGATTTCCGTGCATGTGGGACCGGTGATTTTGGGGGCGTGGGCGGTGATTAAGTTCGTTTATGTGCAGAGGTTGAGGGGGTTGGAGGAGAGGGGTGTGGAGAGTCCTTTTGATGAGCTGGGGGTGGGAGAGCAGTATGCCTTGACGGCTGCGTTGGGGGCTTTCCTGATGGCGGCTTTTTCTCTGGGTCATTCGATTTTCGCGATTGTGTGTTCACCTTTGGCGCCGAGTCCTTTGGCATTTTTCCCACCCCTATACACAACCCGCGTCTGGGACATAACCTCCGCCCGGGGCTTCTGGTCCTATGGCTGGCACCGCCTCTTCGCACGTCTATTCCTCGTCTGGGGCGTCTGGCCAGGTGAATGGGTCGAACGCAAACTCCTAAAGAAAAAACCTGACGAGCCGGCAGACATTGGCAAAGTTCTAGGGGGATTTCTGAGCTCGGCGCTGGTGCATTCTTTCGCGGTCAGGGGGACGCTGGGTGGGAATTGGGGGGATGCGGCGGGCGAGGCGAAGTTTTTTGCTTGGAATGGGGTTGCGGTTGTGGTTGAGGAGGGGGTTAAGAGGGTTGTGAGGAGGTGGAGGGGGAAGGAGAGGTGTTGGTATGATGAGTGGGTTGGACGGGTTTGGTGGGTTGGGTTGTTGCTTACGACGGGGAAGAATTTTGCTAGGGGGTGGACGAAGGCGGGTTTGGTTAGGGAGATGGCTTTCATGTAGATCGTACGTTAGATTTATAGATTTCAGGCAGCGTTGCTTGCGTCTTTGGTGGTGTCCTTGACGGTGACGTCTGCGGATTTCTTCATGTCGTCGTTTTCGTCGTCGATGATTTGGCCCTCGATGCTGGTTTTGGCTGCAGTGTGTCCAGCAACAACGACTTCTCCCGCTTCCAAGCCTGCTGCGAAGGCGAGACGCTTTGGTAGCAGGTATCGAACGTCGATGAATCGAAGGACACATGTCATCGTGATGCAGAGCACCCAAATTGCGATGCAAGACTGCCAGCCATACTTGTCTATCTCATGGTCAGTGGGAGCTCTGGAAAGAATCCGCTTATACTCACAGTATGGAGCCTGGCTCGCAGGCCAGACAAGTACTTGACTCCAAGCAGAGATTGCGTAGTACGACGCAACACTGACACCAACGATCAAGCTTCGAGCTTCTGGGTCTTGAGGGATTCTGGAAACAGGGTTAGATTATATCAGACTCCGGTGATTTGAAAGTGATACTCACAAATCAGAAAGCCAAGCAAAGATCAGAGGCGCTGTGCCCAAAGCAATGTAGTTGATGAAGTAGCTGGCGTATGCTGCTGACAGGGGAACTGAGGATGGGTGACTCGTCCAAATAGACATGATGATGCATGGGATAAGACCGATGACACCTGCAGCCAAGTTAGCGAACGCCGGGCATGGACTCGTGAGGACAGCTCACCTTGAGCAACGATCAACAGCCATCGTGTCTGCAAGAAATCCGAAAGGAGCGCCCAGATCCAGACTGTCACCATTAGCACAACTCCAACAGCAAGATTCTGCATCAAACGTACCAAACACCACATTAATCGCTCCACCTCCAATAGGGATAGTATTGACTTCCTCAGTCGACCACCGCTTCGAACCATCCGGTCTCACCTGAGCCTTAAGGAACAGCCCAAAGTAAACATACCCGTACGTCGCCAACACCGTTCCTGCATACAGAATAGCAACGAAGTAGACAACCCAAGACGAAAATGTCCTCCTCGCCGACGCAAGCGTCACAGGTTTCGGTTCGGCTCTCTTGTTCTTGATGAGTCTCCCAATGGCCAGTTCCTGATCATTTCGACTGAACCAGAAAGCCCTCGGGTTGCGTTTGTTAGGGTAGTCCGGCAGCATGAAGACACCGAAAATGCCCCAGATGACAGTGATGATGGCGTTGATGACGAAGAGCCATCTCCAACCAGCCAGTCCGCTGTGTCCGTCCAAGGTCGACATGATCGCCGCCTGCATTGCTCCAGAGAGCATGTTTCCCATGGCCTGGCAAGAATGGTAGAAACCCATACGTTTGGCGAGCTCGGTGGGCGTGTACCAGTGCATGAAGAGCGTCATCATGCCCGGCCAGGCGGAGCTTTCGAAAGCGCCCAGAAACACCCGGATGATGTAGACTTGCTTCGCGCTCGTCACCATCGCCATGAGTCCCGTCATCACACCCCACAAGATCTCCAATCCAGGCAGCCAGAAAGATGGCCGGACGTAGGTCATGATGATTTGCGAGGGGATGAGCATGATGCAGTAGGCGACGTTGAAAGCCGTGGTGAAGTAGTTGAGTTGATTGCCGTTGAGGTCAAGGTCTTCTTGCATGCCGGAGACGTAGGCATTGTTGATGTTTTGCTGGTCGAGGTATTTGATTACTTGGGAGAGACAGCCGAAGGTCAGGAGGAAGATGTCTAGACGGCGGACGAGAGCGCGTTCTTCTTTTGTGCGTTCGGGAGGAGGGGCGAGGAAGGCGGGTCGGCGATTGCTGGAGAAGAGGGACTTCATGGTGCCGGTCGCTCGTCTCTCCGAATAATAATGTGAAGTGTAGAGCGGATGGCAGAAGAGGGGGGAAGAAGGCCTTTTGTTTCAAACGCCGCCCACTTACCTGATATCAACCGCCGGGAGACCACATGCAATTGTGTGTGAGATTTCGGTCGCTATCGGCGCGAAAGGTAGTACTTTGCATGTGGTTAGATGTAACCTGGGTAATAGATCGGCGGCTTGGCGAGTGACCAGGATGCCGATAGGGACGATAGGCATTGAACGGGCAACTCAAAGCGCAGGACGAGGAGTGGCGGCCGGGTGGGGCGAACTTCACCTGCAACATTCTTTGCTGTAATGCGAGTGACCTAAAGTCGTTCTTGTCGCTTGTCAAGAGTAAGTTGAGACCTGTGAGGTTATTAGAACAAATTGCAAATCGCTCACCGAAACTTTCGAGCGGTCGACGAGTTCGACAACCACAATGGCTCCTCACGCCACGACGGAAGAAGCTCCAACAAGCCTCCCAGACAGAACCCAAGGAAACCAAGAAAGGACAAGCAGCGGCCATAGATCTCTTCCCACTCCAAACTCATGTCTGTCATATTGGCACCGGACAACTCGAGCGTGGCCGTACATCAACCATAACTCATCAGAGCCGGTTCGATCATCTTCGAAATACTGCATCGTTGGTTCAGGCCTTGCAGGTTCTCTAACTGCGTGGTCACTGGTGGAAAGTGGTGTATCACCTAACGACGTGCTGATCTTGGAGGCGCGAGAAGCCGTCTCCGGTGCTTCAGGCCGCAATGCAGGACATGTCCGACCAGATGCCTTTCGCGGATTTGCAGCGTACGAAAGGATACACGGCACCGAGCAGGCGAAAAAGATCGTCGAGAGCGAGAAGGTCGTCTTCGAGGCCGTCGATGCTTTCGTAAAGAAGCACAACGTTCCGTGCGACTTCAACTCGACCACGACTTACGACGTCTGCCTGACTGAGGAGTTTGCCGCGTACGAAAAGGAGAGCCTTGAGAAGTATCGGGATGCTGGAGGAGACGTCGGGCATGTGAAGGTATGGGAGGGACAGGAAGCAAGGAAGAGGTCGCAGGTGAAGGATGCTCTTTTGGCGTACGAATGGCCGGCTGGATCAAGCCATCCAGCAAAATTGGCTCAGTGGATACTGGCAAAGTTGGTGAAAGATGGTGTTGGCCTCTGGACGCACTGCCCTGCGACTGATGTGGTGGCGAGTGGCGACGGATCGTCGAATTGGGATGTGCAAACTCCTCGGGGAACCGTGAACGCGGAGAAGGTGATCCACTGCACGAACGCATACGCATCGTACCTCCTCCCAGAGCTCGCATCATTCATCACGCCCAATCGAGCACAGGCGCACTCTTTCATACCGAGTCGTTCGCTCTCCGGATCAAACGCTTTGCAGAGTACGATGTCGCTGCGATACAGCTTGAAGCACTTCTTTTCGTTCATCCAGCGACTTGGCGACGGCACGGTTGTTTTTGGCACATCGAGAGAGAATCCAGAATGGAGTCAGGCAACGAAAGAGTCCATCGTGACTTTTGACGACACCTCGTACAACGAAGAAGTCGCCGCCTCCGCTGCGTCGTCGTTCAGAAAACTGTTCCCTGAGGACGATGTAAAGGCTTTGAGGCATGGTGAAGGTGCTGACCACTACTGGAGTGGTATCATCGCCATGACTCCAGACAGCATTCCCATGGTCGGTCCAATTGATGGCAAAGAAGGACAGTATATCTGCGCTGGCTTCAATGGCCATGGTATGGCGAGAATATGGACTTGTGCGCGTGGTCTGGTGAAAGTCATGGCTGGTGAGGACTGGTCGACAACTGGCCTTCCTGAATGCTTTCAGTTCAGCAAGGCAAGGTTAGACAGGGCGGCCAAGCAGGAGGTGAAGAGCGTGTGGTAGACCTTAGTAATAGATACACTGCCATGCTTCGCGACACTCTTCTTATGTCTTTCTCGGTGTCTTGAGGTGTTGATGAAGATGTCGATGGGAGAAAGATGCAAGGTGCACAACACCCGCAAAGCCAATGGAAGTGGAGATTGGCCGCAGCGGCGTTAATGTACGGCAGCCAGGAACAGGCATAGCGCGTGTCGATAACCGTAACCCCAGCCTCTCGACTTTTGAGCTCCTGGAGGACGAAGCTGCTGTCTCATCCACCGCGCACTCCGCCCTCACTCCCACCCATCACCGTCTCCCTTCCGCTCTGCACGGCATCGCAGTCGCGTGACTCTCTTTCGACCGTTCCTTCGTTTTCGGCGTATTCGGCGCCTCATTTTCGTCAGTTTTTGAGCTGTTCTCACTCGACCGCGCGACTCGGTCCACATCGACAGTAACCCCAATTCGACGCAATGGCAGACCCGGAGACTGAGGTCGTCATCCCCGAGGATGAGACCGCCGCCGATGAAGAGATGGCTGAGGCTGAGGGCGACAATGGCGGTGACGAGACCGCACCAGGCGGACTTGAGGATATCGAACCCGAGATTCCCGTGCGCACGACCTTTCTCGAGTATGTGCAATGCGGATGAACGTACAACCGTTCGAACAAGTACTCACAATGATTTGCGCACAGCTACCTGCGATCGCCAATCGTCGAATTGAAGGTCGGCCAAGGCGACGACATCGCAACTCTCCACGCCCACCAAGGCCTTCTGGTCGCATCGCCATACTTTGCGCGAGCATGCGAACAGTTCACCGAGAACACCCGCAACCGCCGCGTCGATCTGACCGGCGAAGACCTAGCTGCGACGGCTTCCGTGGTCGAATACCTCTACAAGGGCGACTACTTCCCAACTCTCACCGGCAACACCAACATGGAATACGATGCATCCGTCCCACAGAACGACAACGAAGGAGTCGGTCTCCTGCGACACGCGCGCGTCTACACCCTGGCCAAGAAGTTCGAAGTCCCCCAGCTTGCCGCTCTTGCGCACAGGAAGATCCACCTCACCCAGTCCACCGCCAAGGGCGAGATCGCTTACGCACGTTTCGTGTACAAGGAGACGAGCCCCGACGACGAGGATATCCGCAAGCCGGTCGCCAACTTCTGGGCTACGAGATCGCATGTCCTGCGTCACGAGGCCGAGCAGGAGTTCAAGAGGATGTGTCTCGAGTTCCCACAGTTCGGTTTCGACGTCCTCAGCTTGGTACTCGATGCGCAGGAGAAGCGCAGCCAACGGCAGGAGGGTCAGAGTGCTGGCGGTGCGGGCAGGAAGCGACAGAGGGTGAGTAAAGCCGACATTGACATGTATCAACGCTATGTCATTCGAAGCTGACGATGATTTCCAGACCATTTTGTAAGATGTCTTCGACCCAGCATCTATGGCATTGCTATCTGTATAATACCTGTGTGTATGGCGCGACGAGATCAGGCCAAGTCGCGAACGACAGCTGTAGTGTGCGATATTGCTCGAAATATAAGTTGGCATTTCCAAACACTATTCGTCCTTTTCCGAATTTCGTGCCCGAAAAGCTGGAGCTCCTGGCACAACCGCCAACTGCGACAGCATGGTGTGCGAAGTAGGAGGCAAAGCATGCTTCTGAAAAAGACCTGGATGGCCTCCAGTGGAGAGCTTCACAGCTTGACAGCAAGCTTGTACGACCCCTCCACTAAGCTTTGCCTGTGAGTCTTTTTCTGCTCACGATTATTGACGAACTTCACGACCTCAGAAACCGTTAACGCAGGACTGTCCATATCTTCCAGTTGATTGATCCGGTCAACATTAAGCAACCCTGGCCATAGAACGAGGAGAGAGCCCTTACTTTCTGGACCCCAGCCGAGCATCCCATCCACCACAAGCGTACCTCCCCGAAACCATTCAGAACCAGAGCGAAAATACCATGACCACAATAAAGACCGGCACAGCCGCCCGCCGCTTCGCCCGCGACAACGCTCTCACCTCCCCCACAACGCACCTAGCCCCGGGCTACGCCCAAGCCTCCCTCCTGATAATCCCCTCGCAATACGCCACGGACTTCCGCCTCCTCTGCCACCGGAACCCCGTCGCTTTACCTCTCCTAGCCGAAACCCCCAAAGGCGTCTTCGACAGGGTGAAATCCCGCGTCCCGTGGTTAGAAGACGATGAAGTCTTGAGTCATCAGGGCTGTGATCTCCGACGTGATGCGCCGAGGTATGGAGTTTGGAAAGACGGGGTTAAAGTGAAGGAGAATGTGGGGGATGTGGTGGAGGAGTGGAGTGGGGATCATGTGGGGTTTTTGTTGGCTTCGAGTTCGGCGGTCGAGGGGGTGTTGAGGAGAGAAGGGTTTGGTGTGAGTGAGGGCGTGAGTCCGCGGTATAAGACCACGAGACCGCTTGCGCCGAGTGGGATTTTTTATGATGCCCACCTCTCCGTCACCCTTACCACCTCCACACCCTCCGCCATCTCCCAAATCCGCAGCCTCACTTCCCCTTTAGCGCTCGCACACGGCGAGCCCTTAGATTGGGGCTGGGGAGCTTTATCCCGCCTCGGGATCCGCGATGTTGATAAGCCGGATTATGGCGATGCGCCTTTGACAAAAGAGGGCGAGCCTTTGGGGAGCAAGGCTTGGGGCGATGGGGAGGTGCCGGTTGTTTGGGGGAGTGAGGTGAGTGGGTTGGAGGCGCTGGTGGGCATGAGTCAGTGTGTTTGTGAGGGGGTTGTTATGGCGAGTGAGGTGGGTTTTGGGGTGGTTTTGGATTGTGGGGTTGGGGATTTGGGGTTGAAGTGATTGGGAAGATAAAGAGCGATGTGTCGTGCTTTCTAGCGAAGGCTGCGGAACAATAGATCACAACTCCACACTTTTGCTTTGTGATGCGTTTTCACCCCTTTTCCTTCCTTCCCGTCCGTGGTATAACCATACGACGCCATGTTGATAACCACTCAAACCATCTCCTAGTCGTTCAGGGCCTTTCCCGGCTTCAACACCTTCACCATATCCACCCACCCTCCCCCACCAAACGTCGCTTTACTCGGACCCTTATTCTCAAACCCGAACTGCTCATAGTAAGGAACGAGATGATCATGCGCGATCAGAGCAACATTGTCAGCAACAGCTTGACTTTCCATCCGCTGCAAGTAAGCCTTCATCAGGGTCTTGCCGAGTCCTCGACCTTGGTACTGCGGAAGGACGGCCAAGCTGTGAATGCACACCGTCCGACCCTCCTCCTTGTGGCCCAACTTTGGGTCGGGATTCTCCGGGGTAGGGTAGGCCATGTCGTCGTCAGTCACGACCAAGGTCGTTGTCTTCGTGGCGACGATGTGACCAAGCAAGACTGCTTTGCGTTCCGGCGCACCGCTGTACACCGGTGCAGAAGTCTCCGCGGTCGGGGTCTGGGGGTTCTCTGATGAGGTGAAGATGCCCATGCTGAGCTCGCCACAGTGCCTCAAGCGGTATTGGAACTATGATGGATTAGGACAAATATTGTAAGCAAGAGGTATGTGCAGGGGTGGGGGAGGTGAAACGACATGTCGCACAGGTGGCATGACAAAAGCGGGCTGTGAACGCTTTGATGCCCAATGCAAGGGAGTGGATCAGCGATGTGGTGCAGAAACACAACAGATGTCGTTTTGGGGGTGATGGACCGCAGCGTTGAAGGCAGTCACGTGCTGTGTTCCGGATCAGGCACAGATGTCAAGGAGTCGCGGCAGGGCGCTAGGGAAGAAGCAGACAACGCATACCGCAGGCAGTGTATCACCAACATGTCATTGCGACAAGGTGGCGTTTAAGACTTACTTTCTCTCTGGTGCATCGCTCGTTAGGAGGAAAGGTGGCCTCCTCCAAACGAGTGCAGCTTTCGACGTCGGACAGAGACAACGTTTGGCAGTAGGGGTGAAGCGCATCGCGCTTCTCGTTGGGCTGCAATTCGTCGTCGCTGGTGTTGTCGTCGTGGTCGGAGGCGTCCATGGGGGTTGAACGATTGAAATCGTCTGCTTTAGAAAGGCCTGACATGCCAGAGAGGGTGTTTTCGTTGGCCAGGGCGGACAGATCGCGCGGCATTGTGTTCGACGCTGTCTTAGAAGATGGTGTGGCGGGCGGGATGGTTATGCTGCTGCTGCGATATTGCTGTGACACCTGAGACTCGCAACGAAGGCCGGACGGATTGCGGACAGTCGAGGTGCGGTTCGATGGAATCGATGGATGATGGTGGTTTCAGGTGCGTCTGCAGGCTGCTGGCGATGCAGTAGCTGTGCCTTAGCCGCATATCACGGCCACGAGGGAAGGCGAAATGTGCCGAGTGGCACGTGTCCCGCCTTCTGCACGACCAGAGCTCCTGCCTGAGTGCAGCAGACGTCGGTCGATGCGGCAGCTGCGATGGAGGTTTGTTCTTCCTAGAGATGTCGTTGCCAAAGTGAAGATCTGGTGGCTCTATTCTTAGCGTTGACCAGGGTCGGCACAGCGATGACGATTTCGGATCGACTCAGGGCCGACGCGGGGCAGCTGCCGAGAGGCCAGGCCGAGAGTTCCTGCTGCTGCTGCAGACAGCCGGCGACGATAGATGGGCATCTGGTGAAGCGAACCAGGCGAGCGGATCGATGCAACAACTGCATGCGCAGACCGAGTCGCAGCAGCAGAATTGCAGCGACAGCACTAGACCGCCTCTTCGTCGACGACCCAGTGCCACGTGAGCCAGAAGGCTGTCTCTTCTATATCCCGCCGCCGCCACGGCTGATGAGTGACAGTGCCCGCCGGTGGAAGCTCGCCCGCCGCGTCCATCAGTCGTCACCGGTGCTGCCTCCATCTCATCATTCACTCACTTGCTCGCTAGCCTCATCACGAGCTTGCCTACTTCTACCTCTTCTCGCACGTTCCAGCAGCAAACGTCCGGATCATTTATTAGTCATGGGGCGACGGTAGCATCAAATACGCCTCCCACCTCCGTCCGCTCAGGCACACGCATACACACAGACACACACCACCGCCGACCCAACGTCGCAGTCGCATCCACCCACTTCAACTCCCGCCCGTCCAGAAGCGCGTCTCCAGCCGGGTGTCACTGTCCATCTCCGGCATTCCATCGCGCAGCCTGTCACCGAGCCGCTCCCACTTCTACATCAGGCGACTTGCATAACCAGAGCCCATAACGCAAGGAACACACAACCGCGACTGACCCTCCCAACCAGCAACATGTGAGTACCACCCATTCCCAATTTCCCCAATATGGCCCGTCCGTGAGCTGCGTCTCACCGTCAAACCATACCTGTGCCACCCACGCACCTCCCAGCGCTGACCTTTTTGTCACCCGTGCAGGCCGCGAGTCACCATATCTATCATCGCTCCCAACCATGAACTCGACCAAGAACTCCTCACCCTCGATCTCCCGCCTGGTCTGTCCGTGGGCGACCTCAAGGGCTTCGTTACCGCCGAGACCAACCTCCCCCAATCCTCCCAACAGTTCTACCTCAACAATCAAGTCATCTCCGGCGACAACAAGACATTAGAAGAGGCTGGTATCAAGGATGGCGACATGCTAGCTATGCTCATGCGTCCCCAACAACAGCAGAACAACATGGGCTCTCAACGTCGACAGCCGCAACAGCAGCAGCGTGGCCCGGGTGGCCCGCAAGAGATCGAGACGACACGTCTGAGTATTCTGAGCAATCCGGCTGCCATGGCTCAGGTACGGCAGCAGAGACCCGCCTTGGCAGAGGCCATCAACGACAGCAATCGGTTCCGCGAGGTGTGGCAGGAGATGCTGCGGGAAGATGAGGAGCGTGAGCGGGAGAGGATGGAGCAGATGCGGTTGCTGAATGAGGATCCTTTCAACATCGAGGCACAAGCGAAGATTGAAGAGATGATTCGGCAACAGTCAGTGCAGGAGAATCTGCAGTTTGCGTACGAGCACAGTCCAGAGGGTACGTCAGGATGAAACATGGCCGCCAAGAAGATGTGTTACTAACAATGTGATGTGTAGTATTCGGCAGAGTGACTATGCTCTACATCCCTGTATTGGTCAACAAGAACCCCGTCAAGGCATTCGTCGACTCCGGAGCCCAGACGACCATCATGTCACCCTCCTGCGCAGAAGCTTGCGGAATCATGCGGTTAATCGACAAGCGGTATTCCGGTGTTGCCAAGGGTGTCGGTACTGCTCAGATCCTAGGACGAGTGCACTCCGCGCCCATCAAAATCGGCAATTCGACGATGTCCTGTTCCTTCACTGTTATGGAAGGCAAGGACGTCGACCTACTTCTGGGTCTGGACATGCTCAAGCGATTCCAGGCCACCATCGACCTGAAGCGGAATAAGCTCATCTTCGGAGACGACAACGAAGTCAGCTTCTTGGGAGAGGCTGATATCCCCAAGTTTGCAGAGGAGGCTGAGCCGACCATCGCAGGTCCAAACGGAACCGAGATTGGTGCAGAGTCTGGGACTGTCAAGCCAGCAGGAGGCTCAGCGGCGGCATCTTCGTCAGGCACGAACGGCTCCTTCCAAGGTCAAGGTCAGACACTTGGAGGTGGAAAAGCACCGGCGGTAGCAAGCACTCCTGCAGCATCAGCAGGTGCACCGCCAGCATCACGACATCCGAAGGAAGCCATCGAGCAGCTGCAAGGCCTTGGGTTTAGTCGACAGCAAGCCATCGCAGCGCTCGATGCCTGCGATGGTAACGTGGAGTACGCGGCAGGTCTCCTCTTCCAAGGCTAAACCGTCTGTCTTTGCTTTGCGATTGTGATTCAACGACAGGCATCAGATACCCAAGCTTCTACTACATGCTTGCTTATCAGCAGACCCACCGTCGAGGAAAGAGACGAGTGAACTAGCTAGTCTTTTTAGCCAAGTAGACTTATCGTCAGCATCGATATGGGATGCCGCTCACGGCCCGGAGAGGTTCGAATGAGCTGAATGAATACAGAGAGCGAATAGCTCTTGTTGGAAGATCCATGTTCTGTACTACGACATGAACTGCCGCTTGAAGGATGTCGTGTGATCAAGTGTTTCTCAAATATAGGCATGATGTTTCAAGTCATGTGCAAGAATAAGCTACAACTAATCGTTGTATTTAACATGTATGCTCCTCTAACGGTGCAATCCAATATTCGCCCTCACTCAGAAGCACATCGTCTTCGATCACATGAAAGACTATATGTCTGCCTGAGGCACCAAAATTCTGCCCCACTTTCGCCGGCTTCCAAAGCCACCGCCGCCTTTCACGATCCGCATGACCCTTGACTTCACCTCATCAACCCAGCATCGAGCATCGACATACGGCTTCATTTTCTCGCTTACAGGCCATTCGACCAGAGAACACCAGGCTATGCATCTTGCCCTAGCTAACGACATGCTACCGTGAGGCATCTCATCCGCGAGACACCCCTGAAAGAACAGCCTTTCCGGAATAACACCCCAGTCGCATCCTCAAATATGGACAACGTCCCACAGCCCAGACGGCCATGGAAAAGCAAAGCCGACTTTTTCAGACCTTTCCGGACGGCCGCGGCGACTGCTGCTGCTTCCGAACCGACGTCGACAGTGGGAGAAAACATCTCGACGCTATTCTACGATCCTACGTTATACTCCCGGGACAGGGCTCTGGAGAATGAGCCTGACTTGAGCGATCTGAATCATGCACTTACGGCGCTTGTGGATGTCTTTCCGGATGTGCAGACGGAGGTTTTGAGGGAGATGCTTTTGGGCGTTGCGGAGGAGAGTCGCTTGCAGGTTGTTACGGAGTGTTTGGTGCGGGAGAAGAAGAAGTGGGTGAGGGGGCGGTGGAGGACGGTTTCTGGGACGAAGAAGTCGAAGTCGAGACCGTCGGCGCTTCTGAAGGGCGATGAATCGATATCAAGGCCGTCGGCACTTCTGGAAAACGAGGAAATGTTCCGCAGCGAAGCGTACAAGAAAGCCGTCCGCCAGGTCTTTTACCAGGAATTCAAAAGTCTGAGCCATTCGACGATCAAAGGTGTTTTGGCCGAGCAGAATTTCTCGTACACTCTCGCGCGGCCGGTCTTGCAGCAGGTGGCGAGTCGGTCGTGGAGATTCTCGATATCGAGTTTTTGGAGTAAACGCAGTCCGGCGGATGCGCATCCTTTCATTCTGTGGCAGACGTATGGGAATGTGGATGGCCAAGCTGCGACGCCGGCTGTGAAGAGGACGGGGAGTCTGGAGCTGGATCATGAGTTGTATGAGTTGTTTGTTGAGCCTATAGTCAAGAGGCAGCGACAGGATAGGATTCTGGCGGATTATGCGACGGCGTGTGAGGTCAATGAGGCGGAGGCAGAGGATGCGGAGGCGTTGTTTGATTGTGAGTGTTGTTTTGGGAGTGTGCCGTTTGAGAAGATTGCGACTTGTGATGAGGGGTGTCATTACTTGTGTTTGGACTGCATTCGACGGACGGTGAATGAGGCGCTTTATGGGCAGGGATGGGCGAGGACGGCGGATTTGCATCGAGCGACGGTGAGGTGTTTTGCGCCGACGGCTCAGGATTGTCAAGGGTCGATACCGGCCGATATGGTTCGAAGATCGCTTACCCAAGGTGCGGACAACGACGACGCCTGGCGAGACTTCCAAGCAAGAGTCACGACCGAAACGCTCCTGAAATCCGGCCTTCCTCTCCAACGCTGCCCCCTATGCAGCTACGCCGAAGTCGACGAAGCACCACCACCCAAACTCCGCTCCCCAGTCGCAATTTGGAACCACATCGCAACGAAATCCCCACCGGCCCTCCAAATCATGTTGCTCTCCCTCCTGACCCTCCTGACAATCTTCACCCTCCCGGTCCTCCTCCTCCTAACCTTGCTCTGGCTCCTCCCACCAATCCGCCACCACATCAACCGCTCCCTAACGCGAATCCACACGCACCGCCGCTCAATCCGCTTCCACTGCCTCAACCCCTCCTGCACGCACGTCTCCTGCACCCGCTGCCTCGCCCCCTGGACCAACCCGCACACCTGCTTCAGCACCTCCGCGCAATCCCTCCGCACCTTCATCGAAACCCACACCACGCTGGCCATAAAACGCACCTGCCCTAAGTGCCATCTCTCCTTCATCAAGTCCTCCGGCTGCAACAAACTCGTCTGTAATTGCGGGTACACGATGTGTTATATTTGTCGGCAGGAGATTACGAGTAAAGAGGGGTACAGTCACTTTTGTCAGCATTTTCGCCCGAATGGCGGGCGGTGTGCGGAGTGTGAGCGGTGTGATCTTTATGGGGATGAGGATTGGGAGAGTGTGGTCAGGAGGGCGGAGGAGGAGGCTGAGGCGGTTTGGAGGGAGAGTATTGAGGGGGAGGGGGTGGAGGGAGGGGAGGAGAGGAGGAGGATGATTGAGGTGCTGAAAGGGGAGAGGAGGGGGGCGTGGTGGGAGGTTTGGTTGGATTTGGTGGTGGGTGCTGTTGTTGAATGATGGGGATTGGATGCATGCGGCAGCAATATTGGCATGAAAGCACTTTGAAGCTTGGGGGGATACTCTCAAGATCGACCGATACGACATTCTATTCTCTCAAGCGCACGACTTGTCGACCTTCTCGCCTGGTGTTTGCTGGTCCGGTATTTGCGGCGGACTCTGGCTCATATCACTGATGTTCATCATGCGATCGCGCACACCAAGTAAACAACCCCATCTCACGCCCCTCCGTTCTTGCTTCGCGGTCCCTGCGACTTCTGTAGGATATTTTTTAGGAAGGAAGGGTCTTCGGAGCCGGAAGCTGGCTTCACTCCTGCCCGCCGTCGCAACACCTCCATGCGCATGCAGAAAGCTCATCTCGCAATGGACGCATTTGTCCAATGAATTCGAGAACATCCAATCAATGGCAGTATACGTTGTTTCCAAAGATCAGAGATGGGGGATTTGTTGTTGTTTACATCGGTACTCACACTAGCCCTTCTTTCGCGCGCTTAACTAACGGCATTGTCGTAGGGAAAGACCTTCGCTCTAGCAATGAAGTGGCCTTGAAGCTGGAACATCATTCAAGACACCCATCGACCCTCCAAGCTGAGTTCGCAAGATATAGCTCTTTTCAGCAGAGTGAAGGCTTCCCGAAAGCATACTGGTTCGGCTCGCACGACGACTTTAGGGCAATGGGTTTCGAGCTATTAGGACCTTCAACAGCGCTTGCAGCATTCGTCACATGACATAAATATAGCCGCCGACTCGCTGATCAGCTGTGCGTCATTGCGGGCACACTGCATGTCGACGTGGCTGTAGGCGGCCTCAGCTATGCTCAGCCACCCAGCAATGAGAAGTCGAGGAGGTATATTCGTTAAATGCGACTCCGTCTCTCTCCCTTTTTATATTCGCTAACACCATATCCACAAACGCCCACGTACGCGGGAATCAAATGTCTGGGAATACGGAGCCCCTTAGCGCTGGCTGCGAGCCAGATCCAGATATCGCGGGACCGGGTGCAAGTCTACCTTCTTAGTCTGGGACGTGCGATGGGATCTAATTGCTCACAGATCTTTATATCCTTCCTGTTTGGAGCGCTGGCGACGACGGTGTTGTCTGCAATCGCTTTCTGGGCTCCCTATCTTCCTCCTCGCCGAAATGGAGATGGGGTCACCCGAGGGTCTCGTTTGCTCCGAGCCGCCATAAGTTCCACCGAAAGCCTGGCCTTGAGTCAACTCGTACTGGCGAATGCGCTACTCGTGTCGACACTCATCATATACTGGATGGCCTTGCAATATGTGTCTTTATATTATACATGCTGGTCCGAAATCGCAGTCACGAATTCTTTAAGAAGCTCGGGTCCTCGGAAATCTGCCTAGCAGGTATACCGTTCTATGTATTCGCCAGGATCCAGCAGACTATTCTCTCAAACGTGCGTGGGAGGGTATTTATTACTGGTGAGGCCATCTTGTGTTGTTCGTGGGCTATTAAAGCGCTATTCGACTTGAAAGGCATCCAACTTGGCCCGAAATCTCCTTGTACACTGAATACACCAGAAGACAAGAAGTGGACCCTCGGGCAGATCCTCGCCGTCATCATGGTGCTGACCCCAATGCTCGAGTTTTTGGGGTCCTGCATCGGTAAGTCCAGCACAGACATTTTGTTTACTATACTGTAAGCACTTACACGCCACCAGAAAAAGAACCAACGGCGGATGGTTCCAACGATGAGCCCAATCAACGTAGAGACTAAGCACTCCGCAATATCCTGGAAGAGGCCTGGAAATACTCTAGAGGAGATGCAAGGGGCTTCGAACGCCAATGGGAGACTTGATGATTCGTACTTGATCCGTCAGAAATGCTGTCGATTAATCGAGAACAACCTTCTCGATCAAGTCTGTACTTCAAGTCTGTACTTGATTCGCTTGTAATAGAATGAGTTTACACTGCTAGTAGTCTACCCGTGAGATACGCACACCCGTACATTCTGGTTTCGCACGCGTCGCTCGACTGAATACCTGGCCTCTGCCAATACACGTCGGACACTGCATCATGATTCCTGCGTTGCGTGCACGTTTCTTGCTGTGCAGTATTCTGCCTCCGCCTTCGCATGTGCTGCACTGGGTCCAGACGCTGACCTGGCCGCCGCCGTCGCCGTTGAGTGATGTGGTTGGTGCATTCTTTGCATTCTATGGTTGTTGGGCAGGCTGACTTCGTTTGATCGATAAGGATAGTGGTGTTTCCTACCCGAAGGATGTAAGTCTCAGCGTAAACAAGAATGGTTGGCACTCTGGTCACACGTAGGATGAAGAAAGACTATCGCGGGAGTCGAGGGGAATAATACACTCACAGGCTTAACGATCAGCAAGAAAAGCTCTTTGAAGTCCGGAACATTTCGTGCTCGAAGCGACAATCTACCTCCTAAATCAGGCGGGTTCTTCGCTAAAGCTTTAATTAAGATTTGATTGGATTAGTCATCGGCTGAAGCTTTAGCGAAGCGCCTGAGGACAAGGGTCACGGATTTCGCGCTAGCAACACTATCTACACCTCTTAATCTATATATATATTAACACTACTTAATAACTATACGTCGTATCGAAAATCCGGCTTAGTCGAGACGTAGAGAAACATATAGCGATTCTAAAGAGTCTACTTTTAGGTAAGAAAACGAACAATCTAGGGAGATAAATTAGGCCTAGTAGGTTCTATAAGTAAATACTATCTATATATTCTATAAACCGTCTATAATAACGATACTCTTAGATATCCCCTATACTTTAAAATATACCTCTATAGTCGCTAGATACTACTCTATCTATTGCCGTTATCTATTAGACCGAGTAACGCCTCGTTCTTAGTCTACTACGATTCTCCTACCTACTACTTTACCTACTACTTTACTCGCCCCTCTCCTAGCTACTAACTCTAGAGTACTAAAGGTATTAATAGTATTAAAGGATACCTACTCCGCGTAAGTCTAGAGGTAGACGCTTTACTAAGACTAGCGCTCGTAAGGATATAAAAGATATCCCTATAGGCGAGTCTAAGAAGTAGCGTAATAAGAGATAGAAAGCTAAGAGGTAGAAGTAGCGTAATACGGCTATAGGCTAGGCTTAGATACTACGCCTAGCTATAACTCGTAAGATACTAGCGTAGACTATCGATAGCTTACTTAGTAGTATACTAGATAAGGAAGGCTTTAGTAACTAGTAGATATACTACGAGAAAGTCTAGTCTATTATAGATAACGACGAGTAGAGTTTCGAGGATCTAGATAATATCTAGAAAGTATATTCCGAAGTAGCTACGGTATTCGAGTCTCGCTAACTATCCCGTCCCCTTTATAGTTCTAACGCCTAATACACGACCTTAGTAAGATATAAGATACTAGCGAGTCTAACTAGTAGCGCTAGTTTATCGAGGTTAGACTATAGAAGATCCTTAAGCTACTATACCTAGATAAGGACTAGATCTAGCTATCGAAGCTTTAGGTTAACGTCGTTAATAGTCTACTCTTTAGCCTAGTAGATATCCTTATAATCGCTAAAACTAGGGCTAGTAAGACGCTCTACTTCTAAGCTACGGTAATCTTAACTAGTATAATAGTATAGCTTATTATACCTCTAAACCGACTTAGTAACTAGTAGGCTAGTAACCTAAACAAACTGCCGGAAAGCTTACGTAATCTTATTAAGGCCTACTATGTTATAGAGAAGAATAAGACTAAGAAGCTCCTTTAGGAAATTAAGGATAGCGAGTATAACCTCGTAGTTATTAGCCTAGAGTAGATATCTAGCCTAGTATTTAAGAAGATACTAAAGAACAATCCTACTGTCCGTAATCGTACGGTAGCGTTAATTATCGATAAGGTGTATTACGTCGATAAGTAGCGAGACTTTCGAAAGGAGTATACGTAGCTTAAGGGGTTCTACGACCTTCTTTATCGAGATATAGTCCTCTTTAGTTATATAGCTACCTTAACTAAAGAGAGTAAGAAGTTTATCCTCGAGAAGGCTAGCTTCTATAAGGTAGGCCTCCGAGCATTTTAGACCCGTATTATTCGTAGTAGCGTCGATTATACTAATATAACCTTTATCTATAAGACGATATTTAAGGAGTAGAGCGGCTAGAATAACTTTAGCTTCCTATACTAGCTCTTTAAGAATACCGTAGATACCGAGTAAGGCCTACTAGTCGCTATACCTTAGAAGCTTACGAAGTCGTTAATATTCCTTAACGGCCTAACGTTTATCGATAACTACGCCGAGGTAATTCGTAGCTAGCTACTTCGTTTAACTAAAGACTAGCCTAATCTACGTAAGAAGTATTACGTTAGTAGAGGCGATAGACTAGACGTTCTACGGATTATTTCTATCTATACGGCGTAGGTGTTAAAGACTAACTAGGACCGAATCTTCGAAGAGTACTAGAAGCTAGATTCGGCTATTCGAGCCGTACTAGGTACGACTACGTTTAGTACGGGGTTAAACGTCCGTAATATTAAGTTCGTTATATAGGTTAGTATAGTAATTACTAAGGCGATTAAGGATCTTATCTAGCGACTAGGCCGTAGCGGTCGTAATATCGAGGACTACTTTACTATCTAGTATATATCGTATACTATTAACGACACTGTAAAGAACGCCTAGGTAGGCGATATTTCGATAGTAACTCGCTTATAGGCTCGCCTTACGAATATCCCTAGTAAATAAGCTCTAGCTACCGAAGACGTACTTACTATCGATAACGATAAAGATAGCGATAACGAAGACAATAGTTAAGATAAGGGCGCCCGTAGTTTACGACTAGGCGATACTACCTATAGTCCTCCTATCTAAGGCGAGTATAGTTTCTAGAACTAAAAAGAGACCTAGTTCCGTAACAATATTCCTAAGATCCTCTATAACTTATAGAATAGCTAGATATACGATCTAGACGGCGCGTACCCTCGTATAGTTATTAATAACGCTCTTAGTAAGTAAGGTAATATATATCTAGAGGAGAAGCGGTAGCTAAAGCGTTACTATAACCGTTATTATCTAGAGATCGAGGTAGAGCTTAGTATAGATAAGAAGGTACTAGCTAAATCGTTAGCGCTATAGAAGAAACTACGTAAGGGTACTAAGTAAGGCTACGCTTTAGCGATACTTTAAGACTTCTACTCTAGTCTACTCGAATCCTAGTATCTAGGATTTAGCCTCTTTACTATACTAGCTAAGGGCCTTCTAGACGCCGAGTTATAGTAGGCCGTATACTCTCTATTTAAGACGAATACGCTAACTAGTACGTATACGATAGAGTAGCTTATACGTCTAGATCTACGGTTCTAAGCTTAGGTTAATAGTAATCTAAACGAGGCCTAGTAGCTTATCGATCTATTAAACGGCGAGATATATAGAGATATCGATAAGGCGTATAGATAGATTAAAGCCGCTAAAGAGGTATCTAAGCTAGCTAAAGTAGGGAAGTCCGTAAAGGCTTAAGGTAAGTAGCTAGTAAGTAACTCGTAACTAGCGTCGCTAAAGACTCTAAATAGATCTTAATCTTAATCTACGCGGAAGTCTAATATTACTATCGACAACGTCCGTAAGGCTACTAGAGAGTTAGCGGGTATTAACGCCTCGCGTCTATCGTCGTCGTTAGACACCTTACGTCGTAAGGTAATAGCTAAGAGTATAGAGTCGTAATCGTAGGCTATTACTACTAGTACTAGTAGTAACGTAGAGATAAGAGACCCGAGCCTAGTTACTAGTAAGAAGTACCCTCTTAGCGGTCTAAATACCCCTAGACGTTATAAGATAGTAGTCTCTAGTAATACTCCTCTACGACGTAGCCTTATCGATCTAGATACTACTAAGTAGATACTTATTAACGTAAGCTAGTAGACCGTGTTACTAGTAACGATACGTAGCGGTCGTATATCTAGACCCTTATAGTAAGTCCTCGAAGGCGCTAAGCGATATAGTATACTATCCCCTACTACTATACCCTCGCTAACTACTCTATCTCCTCGTCGTAGAGCTAGCGAAGCTCTAACGCTAACGCGGACTAGTCGTCGTAGTAGTAGAGGTAACTAAGGTAGTACGATAATCCTTAGCTATCGTCTTCTTAGTAGTTCTTCGATATACGGTCCTTAATAGTATCGTTTAAATAGCTAGTCGCGGGTTACTTTAGCGGCGTAGTAGATAGATTTAATAGCTTTACTCGATCGGATAGCGTAAGATATAAGGTAATCTTCGGATAGGGTACGTTCTTCTTAATAGATTCGATAGTTAACGATAGCGTTCGCGATATTGTTATTATATTCTATAAGCGTAAGTATTAGGAAGGATCGGGAAGGACTATACGTAGAATAGATTATAATAGCTAAATTTACGTATACTTCTTAGACTTTATTTCGTTATTCCTACTCCTTCCTATCTAACTTTATAAACTTTACGAAGTTAATAATAATATCTACGATTTAGCTCTACGCCGACGACGATTTAGCTCTACGCCGACGATAATTTAGCTCTACGGAGTCTACGTACAACGCGATTTAGCTCTACGCCGCTATACCTTACCGTCGAATACTCGATTTATCTATACGTACCTACCGCCGCCGACTCTACCGCCGACTTTATCTTATTCCTCGCCGAATCTATCGATATCGAAGCCCTACTTATCGCCTAAGGCTACGTATAGCCTAGAAAGATATATAAGATAAGAGTAATAGGCGGAGGTCTTATATATAGTTAGTCGGAACTAGTTAGTATAACCCCTTCTTCTCTATAGCGATTTAGTAGTACCTAAAGGAGCCTCGCGTAGATTATTAGTCTCTCGTACTATACGGTCTAGTAGTACCCGAAGGAGCCTACGCTATAGCTAAAGGCGGTATACCTAAAGGAGTAACGACGCTAACGTAAGAGGTTAACCTATCTATTACCTTCTCTATCGAAGTAACTACTAAGTTAATAAGCCTAAGTATCCGAAGATAATAGTAACGTAAGTAGGCTTCTTTAGAGTAGGTACTTCTAGCCGTTATAGGTAAGCCTAATATATAGTTAGAGGTACTATTACGTATAGCGGACGTAAATAAAATTAGTAGAGGGTATATAGCGTAAACGTATTACCGTTAAAGCTAGCTATATCTCTAGCGTTATAAGTCTACCTAGGTAGTCTTTAAGCCGTAACCCCTAAACCCTACGCCTCTTAGAAGGCTAGCTAAGCGAGCGAACGCTAGTCGAACTATTATACTACTCCTATAGAGGAGCTACCTTATAGGCGAGAGAGGTACCTCGCTAGTAATATAGCTTATACGTATATATTAGTAACTACTAGGCGGGCGAAAGACCGAATAAGGTAATAGTAACTTATCGTAGTTAGCGCGCTCTACTATAGGATAGAATCTTATCGATTCTAGTAAGGATAGAGAGAGTATATTTAGCCGTAGCTCGGCGGTAGTAAACCTAATAATAATAGTAACTTATCGTAGTTAGAGCGTCGCTACCTACTAGAATCTTATCGATTCCGAGTAGAGGACGAAGGATATATTACGCTATAGCTAGCGGCTAGTTTACCGTTATAGCGGACGAAAGAACGAAGCGGTCTAGTATTCTACCTTTCTAGACCTTTACCGAAGTAAAGCGGTCTAGTAGTCTGCCTTTCTAGGCCTTCGTAATACTTAGTTTTACGTTATAAAGGACGAGATAGGCCCGCTCGGTTCTTTAGTAACGTAGATAGTAGCTAGCCTACGGCTCGGTTTAATATTATAAGCTAGATAGAGGTACTAACCGACACCTATTAGCTATTACCGCGACCGTTAACGAGACGGGTAGTAACTAAGTTATTATCTTACGCTAGTAGGTACTAGTATAGAGGTTAATAAAAGGAAGAAGAAGGAAGAGTAAAAGTAGCGAGAAGTTATAGTCGCGGGTATATAAAGATTTATAGGTAGCAATATAACGTTAGCGTAGGTAAGGTTTTAGATAGTATAATAGTAAAGGGCGATAATAGCGATAATAGGCGGGAGCTACCGTAGCGGAATAATACCGTTACCGCTATATTAAGGTACTAGAAAGGGTGGAAGGGTAGAAGGGTAGAAGGTTAGAAGGTTAGAAGGGTAGAGTAAGGTAGCGTTAACGCTAGAAGACTAGACTAGAAGACTAGAAGATCTTATCTACTACGGTACGTACTCTTATCTATTATAACGATACCGAGTATACTTATTACTACCTCTCTTTCCGTTAAACTAAGCTCGAGCTAGAGTAGTATACCTTTAATAAGGCCTAAAGGTCGAGCCTAGCTATCGATACCGTTTATAGGCTAGAACTTCGACTCTAGTATCTATTTCCTTAATACGCGTAATAGTACTATACTTAGCTTACGCCTTAGGTTTTAATCTTGTCTAGGAGGTAATTACCTAGCTATAATATCTCGTAGGATCTTCTAGTATCCGTCTTACCGTCGTTAGTCCTTTTAGGCTAGGCTTCCTTCGTTAAGATAGTAGCGACCGTTACTCTAGAGGAGGCGTTAATATCTAAAGAGGCGGTATAAGCGACGGATAGGGAGGTAGTAGAACTAGAGCTTATCTATTATTAGAATCGCTATCGCTATCTATACCGCCTAACTCGGAGCTAACGGTCGACTACTTTCCTTATAGGGGTTATTATTCCTACTACTACTACTACCGGCGGCGCCGACGCCTTATAAATAGAATAGCGTATATAGACGGCCTAGGGTTAGTACTACTAGGGGTTAGTACTACCGTTATCGAATAGTACGAGCCGACTACTATACTAAAAGGGACATCCGCTACGAGTTCGACCGTATCTAAGCTTACTAGCTACCTAGTATATATCTTGCTTATTTAATAGGATATATAGCTGGCTAGCTATAGTAAGTACCTTTAGTAAGCTACCTAGTATACTACCTCGCTACTACTAAGTATGCCTCTTACGAAGGACTCCGTACTACACTATTACGAGATAGGATAGTAAAGAGGTAGCGAAGTAATCGAAGATAGGTTTACCGCTTAGAGCGTACGAAAGGAGGTCTAAGTAATACTATATCGAAGTCTAACTAGCTACCGATTTAGCTCTATATATACGATTTAGTTCTACGCCTAATAAGACACCCTAGCTCTATAGTAAGGGTTAATTTAGCTCTACGTACAGACTTAATTTAGCTCTATAACATATTCGATTTCGCTCTATACTTCTAACTTCGTTAAACCCTTACGCCCGTCTATATCTTATACTAGCTAGCTTAATTATCTAATCTAAGCTCGTTAATAGCCGCTACTACGTACATCGTATTATCTAGCGTAAAGAATACTTAAGCGATATTACTAAATAGTACGGCGATCTCTCGTATCTACTCGTCGGCGTTATTAAGACTATTAACCTCGTCTTCCGTACTATTAGCTTTAGTACTCTACTCTATTATACTAGCTATACCTCGAGCTAGCTTACTATTCGTAGCGTTAAGATCCTTAATCTTCTCGAATAATATCTTAACACCCTTCTAGAAGATATTTAGTATAATACTACTAATATCCTCCTTAGCTATCTTCGGCCTTATTCTCGCTAGTCCCTCCGTATAAATCTAGTTAGCGCGAGACTAGACATCGTTACCTATATCCTTATACGTGTACTTATTACTATTCTTTAAGTCTAAGCTATCCTTAAACGTCTAGCGGTACTAGCGATTAGATTCGTAGTTAAGGGCTTTAGTCTAGAAGGTCTTATCTATGTCGTAAGTCGAGTTCTTACTAACTTTAATATCGGTAGTATAGTTAAGATTAAAGAGCTCGATCTATTTATCTACCGTAACACCGCTACTACGCTTACTAGCTATATTAAGCGTCGTAGTACTAAGAACCGCCTTCTAGACCTCTAGGCTTACGATATCGTCGTCTAGGAGGTAACGAAGCTATAACATATTATAGCCGTAGTTATACTAGCTAGCTCTAAAGAAGCTTATAATTAAGTAATCGACTAGGCGGCGGAGATAACTAATATCCTATATACGAATAGCCTTACGAATCGTTATTACCTACTCGATCTTACGTAGTATACGATATATCGTAATCTAGGCTAAATTAGGCTCGCTATCGTCTTCGTCGTCGTCGTTATCGTTACGCTTGTAGCTATTCTAGGCGTCGTCGGAGAGGAGCTTAGAGTAGACCTTCTTAACTAGCTTATAATATTCCTTCTTCTTTAGACCTACGATAGCTTTAGCGGCTATCTCGCGACGACTATTACCGCCCTTAGCCGCTTTATAATCTAAGAAGCTAGCGAGCTCTATCTCTTAAAGGAATACCGCTAAAACCCTAGAGTTAAAGCTCTAGTATATAACCTATAGGAATAGGTAGAACTTAGGCTTCTTATTACTTAAGCCTATTAAGAAGGTTAGCTTCCGCCTTACGATTAGAGACGAAGAATATATACCTTTATAGCCCTAGAAGCGAATGTCCTCGAATAACGAGTACTCTAAGCGCGTACCCTTCTTATCGTTATTCTAATAGGTCCGGATTACTATAAATAGAGCGTTTATTAAGATATAGAACTAGGCCGGCGATAGAAGTAGCTAAGTACGACGCTCGTAGTCGTTACTACTCTTAATACGAATACCCTTAATAGTACGTATACGCTAGATTATTAACTAGTTACCGTAGTAGATTATAAGCTAGTCCTTAAACTTCGAAGGGACGAGGCGACGCTAGATATTACTATTACTATCTAGCTAGGTGTATCTATCGATAATAATATCCTCGAAGATATCGTTAGCTTATATCTTAAGGAAGTCCTTATAGATATCGTCTTATACTCGTATACTTCTCTCGATAGTAGCTTTATCTTCTTTAGAGATATTAAGGGAGTAGATCTCTAGTAGCTCTATATCTAGCTCCTAGATTACTACCTAAGGGAATAGATCTCGGCTATTACCCTTCTTATAGACCTTCTTAATCTTATCCGGAAAGGCGCTACGTAACGCTTAGCTAATATAATATAGCGATGTCTCTATAACTCGCTAGGTATCGTTACGAATATTCTTAACGATCTCTATCGGCTTAAGAGGTTTCTTAAGATACAATATGTCCTACTTAAGGCCCTCTACTAGAATCGATAGGTTACTAGAGATATACGAGGTCGTAATATTAACTTACTCGTTAGTATCGCCGATTATCTAGTCGTACTTATTCGCCTAGCGATAGAAGTTATCGTACGTAGTAAAGAAGCTACTATCTTTAGTAGCTAGAGCGACAGCTACTTACCGCTATATATCCGCGTTACGCTCTATAATACGCTACACTATCTTATACGAGTAAGTAATACTAAGGGC
Organism: Zasmidium citrigriseum; assembly: GCA_002786025.1. Classification (NCBI taxonomy): domain Eukaryota; kingdom Fungi; phylum Ascomycota; class Dothideomycetes; order Mycosphaerellales; family Mycosphaerellaceae; genus Zasmidium; species Zasmidium citrigriseum. Next base: position 436,674 of record NHNW01000023.1, read on the forward strand.
GTATAGTATATTAATAGTCCTACGCTTCGTACTATTAGCGACAAGATAGATACTAAGGGCCTTTTATATCTATCCTCCGCTAATCCTAGAAATAGAATAAACTACGAGGCTAGTAAGGGTAATAGCGGCCTTCTAGATCTTATTCTTTACGTCCTTAAATTTAGACTACTTTTAGGTATACTAGCTACGACTATTAGGGAGGAGGAATATAAGGAAATCCTACTATATTAGCGCCTATTTGCGAATAATAACACCTATTGTCTTTAACTTATAGGCTTTTATACTATCTATAGGCTCGTATTGGTCGAAGAACTTCTTACTAACTAGCTTCTTAAGTTAGCTACGTATCGTCTTAAAGGTAACGACACGATCTCCCTTAGTACTAGCGACGACAAAGCGAATCTCTAGAAGGCGGCGGTTATACCGCTTAGTTCCTAGCTAGCTAATATACAACTCTATAAACTTCTTTAGTCTAATACGAAACTTATTCTATATATACGATATAATAGCGTTAAGCTTCTATTCTAGCTTTATTCGCTTATAACGCTATCGAGTCTTACGATAGAGGTTATACTTATAGCGGCACTTATCGATAGTATATTTAACTAGCGTATTATAGTAGAGATAGCTATATCCGTTAACTACGTACTCCTACGTAAGGTTATCTTAAGAAGCTACTAGAGTCTTAGGGGTTACTACTACTATAGTTGTAGTTATAGGAGTAGGTAGCGGTAGTAGCGCTATCCGAGAGGATATTACTATCGCTCGAGTAGTAGTCTAAGTTACTAGGGTTCGAACTACTACCTTACCTTTCTAGCCTCTAGGTACGAACTTATTACTATCGTCGGACTCGTCTTAGTCCTTATCCTCGTCTTCGCTTAGTTCGTCCTTATCGTCGGTTTCGAACTCCTACTCCTAGCTAAGCTCTAACTAGTACTAGGCGAGTTACGCTAGCGTATTAGTAGGCGGCTCTATAGGTAGCTCCTTATCCTCGCTTACCTAGCTATTATCCTCGTCGTCTTCTACTTCGTCCTCTTCGATGTTAGAGGTATTATCCTAGTCGTTAGCTTACTCGTTGTCTTTATAGTCCTCGATAAACGGGCTTCTATATCTAGTAGTAGTAGCCTCGGGGCCTAGAAGCTTATAGTTAGAGACTAGATTGTCGCTCTAAATAGTAAAGCCTACTTAGGGATTAATTCCATAGGCAGGATCGGACTATAGTAGATTAGATCTAATAGGTAGGTTACCTCCTAAGCTAGCTATATTAATAGATAAATTGTAAGAGAACTAGTAGTCGCACGACGATTCTAAAGCGACAGTTTTAATCGCTAAAGGCTCTTCTATTAAATGCAAGTCTCAAATAGTCGTTTAGAGAAGGTTAGTTTTTTGGTGATGGAGGTAGTGTTTGCTAGCTAGGGAGCCCGCCCTTTGTCGTCAGGCCCGCTGGCGCGGAAGCGGAGCGCTAAACCCAAAACAGAAAAGTGAGCCTGAGGCAGCCAGCGGTCTTGGCCTGATGTGGAGGTAGGCGACAATCTGGTCTTGAAGCATAGCTCACAGACAGCCTGGTGTCTCGAAGCATACTCCTCTCGCCGAAGCGATGACACGTCCCAGCAGGGAATGACATTCATATGACCACGCAGGGATTTATTTCACCGGTCCCCCACGCTCCAACCAGGAAGCCGGGCGGAGCGCCTGCACAACCTTAGCGAAGCCACCTGCATGCAGCCTGGTGGGCTCGCATCGCTTGGACACTTCCGTCGTCCTCAAGCTTTCCACGCCGTCCTCAAGCTTTCCAACGCCAATTCCTTTCCAGCCTTTCCATCATGCATCCTCGAAAATTATCCTACAGGCCTCTGGACCCAGACCGCAAGGAGATCCGCGTGCTCAACGTCCACGCTCTTTCAAGATGTCCTACAAGTACTGTCAGATGTACCATCTCCCACGTTTCACTCTTGGACAACACGCCTCGATACAAAACGATATCGTATCGTTGGGGTGACCAGAGCTCGCGGACCGATATCATTGTCGACGACTGCATCTTAGACGTTGGTCTGAGCGCTGAGCGTGTCCTACGCCGCTTCCGCCTCGAAGATACAGACGTCGCTCTCTGGATCGACGCCATCTGCATCAATCAACAGAGTCTAGAAGAAAGGGCCCAGCAAGTCGCCATGATGGCGGATATCTACTCTAAGACGGCACACGGTCTCATATGGCTAGGCGAAGAGCTGGAAACGACGACTCTGGCCTATGAAGCCATCAAAGCCGTTGTTGAAGATGCGAGACGAGAGTCGGACAACTTCCGGAAGTTCCAAGATCTAGTCCACGATGAGAATGGATTCGTTCGGTTTTCTACATCGCCGTTGAGCTTCAAAGTTGAGCCTTTCGAAACGGCACTTCTGCAATTCTATTCGGCGGAATGGTTTCAACGTCTATGGATCGTACAAGAAGCCACTCTCGCTCCACAGAGCACGTGCTACTTTGGCAGCATCGAGATCCCTCTTTCCATGGTTGCAGTCTGTGGCTCCTGGCTCGGGCATAAGGGACGGTTTTTGACCCTCGATCTGATCCATTCACAAGGTCTATTGAATGCCTCCCAAATCTACGATCTCACCGACCACCCGGGCAGATTTGCTGCCGACTTGGCCGAGGGCTCTTCGAGAGAGGACCTAATTCGCTTCTACGCCGAGAACCAAACCGGGAAGCCTGACTTGCTCTGGCTACTGTCGAACCTACGAACCTTCCGCGTGTTCGATCCCAAAGATCATGTCTTCGGCCTTGTCGGGCTCTACCAAGCGACCACAATGGCTGAGAAGCTGCCGGATGACTTGATGCCGAATTACACCAAGAGCGTCGAGAGCGTCTTTCAAGACGCCACTAGGTTCGTGGTTAAGGAGACAGGACATTTGAACCTTCTTCGGCAGGTCCGCTGTCGTGCAGAACATTTCGGACACGAGGGTCTTTCGTTACCGAGTTGGGTGCCTCGTTGGCAGGAGGACTCGAGCGAAGCGCACGACCCGAACAATATGCGGATATTCGGGGCAGACTCTGGGTGCGAGGAAGTTGTCTTCGCTTCTAACAGCAGCCTGGATCCCACCGTATTATCTGTCTGTGGAACCACGGTGGGCATCGTTGATCGCGCCAGTGAAACCATCAACGACAATGTCTTTGATTCTGCAGAGTTGATGCTCGCCGCTTTCGACACCTTTAGGACGATACAGAACGCCAAGTCTGTCCATGAAAGACGACACGAAGACGAAGCTGCTCTAGCAATGACTCTATGCGCCGGCGCCGACCTCGCAGGGACCCCAGTGGAGAACGACAAAGCGTTAGCAGGTTTGCAAGCATTTTTCGACTGCATCTCTACCACAGGAGAAGCACCACCCTTCATCGAGGAACTCCTTCAAGGCGATCCAGAGGCACATTCAACTTCAACAAAGCTTGCATCTGAATACAATTACATAATGTGGTACGCATGTTGGAATCGTCGACTGTTTGTGACGCAAGAGGGTCAACTAGGACTTGGACCTTCGCTCATGAATGCTCGGGACATTGTTGTGGTTCTGTATGGATGCAGGTGGCCTGTCGTGCTTCGGCCAGTGGTAAATGGCTATAGGTTTTTAGGCTTGTCCTATCTTCACGGAGTTATGCATGGCGAAGCTGTGTCCAAGGAACATGAGGCGGAAACATTCGATGTAGTATGAAGAGAGACCAGACGAAATCTTTCAGATAGGCGCTGCCGAGATCTAATTGCGGCATTGTCACCGTCCTGTCATTCCCATTTCGATTGTCTAAATGCTTGTTCCTGTTCACAATACTTTGTGAGCGTGGGTATCAATACTTCACTTTCATTTCCATGCTACGTTTCGTGAATCGCCGATCAAGATCCACCGCTCGCCAAAGTTCAGGTCTGATCAGGACCTTGACTATCGATGCTCCGTCCCAGGTACCTCCCACCCTCTCCATCTTCCATCCAGCTCAGCCACATCGGTGTTCGCCTCCATCTCTGATGGTTTTGTCTGCCCACTAGCTTCATAAACCCCATTGCCATGGTCGAGTTGAGGCAGACTCTTGCCCTCGTCCGAGATCTCTGTTTTGTAAAAGATGTCTGATTCAGTCGATGTACTTTTCGTTTTCCTCCTGCGCCAGCTGAGCTACGTAACCAGAAGGAACCGCCAAGCTGCAAGCGTTGTGCAGTTGGAGTAGGAAGTCGGTAAAGCATGTTCCTCGCAGTGCTGTCTGTTCCAATCAAGGGACATGATACACCAAGAAGACTGGAAACGCCGGTGGGGACCTGGGCTAATGCGTCAATTGGGGTATCTATGCTTTCGTTCCTGTCATCGAATACGCCGTTGCCAATATTCGTGTCTCACTTCCCCTTGTGGGTTCTGTTTGCGGTCCGAAAGCGGCAATGCAGTCATTCTCTTCCATTACGTCGTCGTCAGTCCAGGAACAGGACCGCATCATCCTATCCCGTCTTCAACAGTTTACCATCCCCAGCCTCCTCATACCTCGGCGGCGGCGCCATCTCCTCTTCCCCACCACCCTGCGTGCCACTCGGTCCCGCCTCAATAGGCGGAGGCAGATCTTCCTCCACCGGCATCGGCACTTTCGAATCCCTCACCATAACACCCACCGGCGGCGGCAACATCGTCACAGGACACTCCTTCACAACCTTAACGCTCTTGCCGGCGATCTTGAACTGCATTGTAACTTTCAACACATACACCCTCGAGACTTTGAAGTGCTCAAAAGAGGAGATGTGGCTTCCCACGGGTCCCGTGGTGACGGTGGTGCTCCACTCCTTTCGAAATTCGATCGGTAGCGGGGTGGTGCAGTTGAGGTATTGCACGATTCTTGAGTCGTGGCATTGAGAGCTGCCGATCATACGTGAGCTTGCGTCCACTGTGATGTACGCTTTGAGATCTGCTCGGAAGGATTCCAGCGTCATGCTAGGGTCGATTTCGTTCGTGGATTGGTTGGCGTCTCGCTCGAGGCGGATGTCGAAGGTGAGCTTCTGGCCGGGGTGGATGTTCTTCTGGTCGGTGAAGGAGATTATGAGCGCGAGAATGGGGAAGTGGGAGGATGTGAAGACGGCTTTGGCTTTTTGTTTGAAACCTGTTGGGCGGGCGTGGGTGGGGAGGAGGTTCTCCGTTTGCAGGGTCGTGAGGTGGGTTTTCATGGCTCGGTTGGTTTCGATGAACGACTATTTCAGAAGGCGTGAGAAGATTGAATGCAGGAGGCAAGGGTGAGGGACTTACCAGTGGCGGCCTGGGGAGATCGTAGCGCACTTGTGGAGCGGATTCACCTAGATTCCTCCATCAGCTTGCGTCCCTATCTCCTTGGAATCCTTCCAATCCACCCCACCAAGCAACCTCATCCCTACTTTAAACACCCCATCGAACGAAAGAGATAACTCACCTTGCGGCAAATTCATCTTAATATCAATCCCCGGCATCTCCATCTTCACACCCAACTGGTAGAAAACGCTCACATCCACAATATCCGGATAATCCGAGAAATGCGCTGCAAAGGTGGGCGGAAGCCTCGAAATGCCATTATTCCCACTCTCTGGAAATCTCGCTTCGAAGGGAAATGTGTAGTCCCGGTTCACCTGCGCCTGAAAAGGGCCATCGTAGACGTGAAATGGTTGTGCGAAGAGCGTTTCGCCGTGGTAGGTTGAGTGATCTCTGTCTCGGCGGACGCGGATGTAAATTTGGCCTACGAGGATGACGTTGATTCGGAGTGGGCCGAAAAGGTCCGCTGTAGGAGGATCTTTCCCAAAAAGTCTCGTAGCAGGATTGTACCGCAATACCACACGGCCAGTTATAGTATCCGAGGGACCATAGTAAGGACGCAAGGTAGAGCCATTGTCGATGAGGATGCTGGCCGCGAGTTTTCCGAGTTTGCTCATCTTGGGTTGCGATCAAAATTGCGAACGATCCCTAGCTATCTCGGAGGACCGAGCAAGTTGCGGGCCTTTCGAGGGGCTCAGAACCTTGTAACCTGGCGGAGATAGCCTGTCAACTTCGCGAAGTCGTGTCTTGCTTTGGCCTTGGGTCTGGCGAGGAAGGCTCGATGTTTTGACGGGACCAAGTCGCTGGTCTGAGCAGAAGGAGAAGCGACTGGATAGTCGGGAGAAGCTGGAAAGAGTTCTGTTGATCCTGTTCCCGTTGAAATATCTGAGGCTCAAGCAAGGTACATATTAGACGGCGGCTGAAGGAGTAGGCTGTGCAAGACCTGAGAAATCGAATTTGGGGCTTGTGTACCGCTCTTCATCAAGGACTAGCATCACGAGATCGGTACGATCGTAATCAAAAAGCATCTGGCTTGATGAAATGGCAAATAACATTCTCGCTCTCCCGCGGAGCTGAGATGTACCCGTGATGTCCTGTGACACCTATGAGCAAGAGGTGAGGTCGGCCTCGGTAGAGTTTGCCGATGGTCGGGCTTGGCGATTCTTTGTGCCTGAGGCACTCAGACCGGCGACGATGGACTAGAAAGTAGGTCTTTTGGGACTGAAATCTGCTTGAAATAGTTGATCTGAGTGAGCTACTCATAAGACTCAATTCGTCGTAGATGCCCGTTTGAAGCTCCAATGTCGATATCCATTCATCCAGACTCAATCCCCAAGCCCATTCCCACATCAAGTCACAAGATTCTCCCGACTCTCATTCGCCCTCGCCTCCCTAGCCCTCTCAATATGCTCCATAGTCGGACCCTCCTCCCTCCACCCCTTCCCCTGCCCACTCTCAAGTTCATGCACCCTCACACCCGCCTCCCTCTTACTCCCCCCAACACTACCACCAACTCCCTTCTCCCCAATCCGATTCCACCCTCCACTGACATCACTCAATTCCGTCGCCTCACTCTCCGCCGCACTACTCCCGCCAAACAGCCTCGGGAAATACGTCTTCACAAACCCCGCCATCACCGGAACACAACTGGCGATGATCCCAACAGCGGCTTCGAGGTTGGAGTATAGAGCTGCTTGGGAGTTTTCGTAGGAGACGTCTTTGGTTACTGAGGTGGCGTAGATGCCTGAGAGGCGGACGATAGAGACGATGCAGATGATGCCACCGAGCCCGAAGACGCCCATGAGGATGTAGCGTTGGCGGCGGGGGAAGTGGAGGGATTTTACGACGGGGAGGGGGAGGAGGGTTACAAGTATGTCGGTTAGCATTGTGAAGGCGGAGTTGAAGAGCCTGGAACATTTGTCAGTGGAGTGTGGAGAGGGAGGTGGTTGGTGAGGGACGTACCATAGTGGTAGTCGATTCAGACACTTTCCTGGCCCATCCAGTTGCCAGAAGCGCGAGACGGGCTGGCAGAGGAAGATGGAGATGAAGGTGCTAAAGATGGTGAAGGCAATTATGATGGTGGCGAGGATGCAGGAGGCGATGCGGAACCATGGGATGTGGCCGAAGATTCGCATGCATTGGATGACCTATAAGCATGTCAGTCGTGCCGACTCCAGGCACTTGGTCCTGATACTCTGCTTACGATCGACAGCTTCGCAAGCCCAAGTCCAATATAATAATTCCAGACCGAGATCCAGAGCCAAAGACACGGCATCTCTATGTCATTCTTGCTCAGCTTGTCGATGTGTCGTCCAAGGCCATAGTACACTGCTCAAACATCAGCTCAGTATCGGTCTTCTTCTATCTTCACATACCCTCGAAGAATACGCAAACCGTAAAGATGAGCGTGAAGAATAGCGACAGCGTGACCAGCAAATCATCCCACCCAGGCTGCTTCACGATTCCCAGTCGCGTCCACAGTCGCAAGACAACAGCAATGATGGCAAAAGCACTCGACGTAAAGATGACAGCCAGAGTCGCAGCCGGCGAGGCGTGGCCGCTGATCTTCATCGTGGCGACGGATAGCGTCGAAGGAGGATGAAACACATACGAAAGCGACAGCGTGAAAAGGACTACCACTCCGCCGAAGCCCTATTTGAACTCACGCCCCTCGCAACATAAGGGGTTCATATGCACGGCGGTATGATGACCAACTTCGCGGTTCTACCAATGTGGAGCCCAAAGTCACAGCTCGGCAGGGGCAAAGCAACCAACAAGCTCGGAGGGCCATAGCTGCGATCAAGGGGCATCCTGTTCAGAATTGTGAGCTGGAACGATAGGTCCAATGAGAAGGTGCGCGCAAGGCTGGGCAAATCTTCGAGAAAGCATGCCCTGCGAGAAATAACATGCTGTGGTGTGATGCACAGGCACTCTGGTTGTTGGAACAACAAGGCATCCATGGTTCCGAGACCCACGCTCTTGACTTTTGGGGGAATTGCAGAAGTCGACTGACCACAGAAATGTATACAAACCGACCGATGAAGAGTATCATTGGTTTCGACCTGCCGGTTGTCAGTGAGGGCATACAAGATCGAACGAGGAACCTGAGTTTCTGAAGATGATGAAAGCTGTGATGACTCTGAACTCGGCAACTGGCCTCCTGTTTCGTCGTGGGTATCTCGTTTCACACCTTGGCCCGCTCAAATGAACGCCGAAGGCAATAGCAAAGGCGTGCGCGTAGTACTGCATAGTAGGATCGATCTTCGCCGGACTAGGTGAAGTGGATCTTGTAGCGGAAACTGATGCTGAACGCCGGATCGCTCACTGCGACCTCCTCGCCGTCCTCCAGCAAGTCTCGCAGCTTCTTGTTCAAGTTGCCCTCGGTCTGCTGCCGAAGACCTTCTGGTGACGAGTAGAAGAGCGACTTCTCGCCAGTCCGCAGGTTGGGCTTCTTGAGTTGAGCTTCTGGTCGCTCGGCGAAGCTGCCGACAAGCTCCTGAAGCGTCTGGTCGCCAGGTACGCTGAGGTCTTTGGGCAGATTGCCACAGACTGGGCAGTCGTCCTTCTTCTTGTGACCGAATGTGTACGTGTAGATGCCGTTGTCGCCGGTGTAGAGCATGTAGTTGTTTGGAGCCGGGAAGTCCTCGTCCGCTGTGACATGTCAGTACATTCTCAAGATTGGATCGAGATCTTGACATACTTGGATCGTATTCTTCTGGATCGACTCCATCCGGGACGGCGCTAGGGTTCGCAAGGAAAGGCGCAGTGTTGGATGCGATCTTGAACGCTTCATTGCAGCATGAGGCGGCGATGATGGCGTTGGTAGAAGCAATGGCTGGAATGATGTTCTTCACAACGCCTTGTGTCATGCTGTACGTGACTCCCTGGATGCCGAATTCCTTGGCACGCTTGAGAGCAGTCTGGTAGAGCCATGTGATATGCTCAGGGTCGTCAGTATCGAGTTGGATGTCCTTTCTCTCCTCCTACCATATGTTAGCCATTGGAAACATTAAGAAAGCATACGACCACACTCACCTCCCACTTGATGATATGTGCCCACTCTATACAGTGCTGAGGCTGGCGAGGAATAGTTGCAAGTGTGCAAAGCGGAACGGCGGCGCGAGGGGCGTGCATGTCCAGCTGACACTCAATGCACGAAGTCATGGAGGGCAATATGACACGCGACTGACCCTTGAAGCCTTCGGTACCTCCATCGATCAGGGGCTTCAGGGAGTCTGGGTTCTCGCCGTCCACCATGTCGACCAGCATGGCGTTGATCCACCGTCTGGCTTCGATGGAATCAAGACCACAGATGACGATGTTGAATTGCATGTAATAGTCCTCATCCATATCTTGTATCTTGCAAACGTGGGCGTTGATCGTGCAGCTTGGCACTCTCTTCATGACAAAGTTGGCGGCTACGGTTGCCTTGGGTTGGCCAACGTCGGACTGGCGGAAGAGGAATTGGCGGTTGAGGTTCGATACGTCGATGGTGTCCATGTCGATCACATCGATGCTCTTGAAGCCGGAGAGCGCGAGGTTCTTGAGAATTTCGCAACCCAAGCCACCGGCACCAATGACCAGCACCTTGAAGCTGTCGAGCTGTTCGATGACTTGTTCGGGGTTGAAAACGTCGGGGTCGGTGAAAGGGCCGGGGCGGGTGAGGACGTAGTCGAGGTGGCGCCATCGCGCTCTGCTGTCGCCGTTGGCCGCCATAGCGATGTGGTGGAGGAGGTAAAGAAGGATGAAGTTGAAGAGCAGACGATGTTTGACGTTGCTGAGCTGTCGTGGGTCCTTATCGATAAACAGCTGAGTAAGCTTCGCATCGCGAAAACACGAGATTACGCGAATCATGGAGCCCATTTGGCTCGACCTCCCTTCCACTCGCTCACTTTCTCGCTCTATCAACATATCATGTGCCCGGATCGAGGAAATGGCGGACTTCATGACGGCTGTGAAGACCGTTCACAGGACCAGCGACCAGCCTCCTGAACCAGTCCTTACGCCGGTCGCCGTACGGCTACAACCTGACCTGCCAGCCAAGGTCGAGAAAGCCGAAAAGAAGAATGTCACATCTGTAACATCACCAGAAGAGGCACTTCATTACTTGCGCTCTGAACCCGATGCCGATGGCCTCGTCAAAGTGCTGCATCAAATCAGTGTCCGCCATGGACTCTCCGAAGACTTCGATATTCGAGCCCCGGGGCCACGACAAGCGCAAATCATCAATACACTTGTCACAAGCATTTCACCAGCTTTCTGGCCGGTCTTCGACAGATCCGATCGAGCTGTGCTAGTATCATGTCTGCAAAGTGCAGCTGGAATCAGCGCCATTGTGGCAAGATTGAAGTTCCTGTGCGACAAGTTCAGTCAGTCCAAGCCTTCAGATGCAGACCATGCGGAGCTGGAGATCAATCTCGCTATCTTGAATCATGTTTTGAAAGGGGCTGGTACTGCTTTCCATGTCTGGGCCGCATTGGTGGATGCGGTGAGCCAAGATGTAAAACGCCAAATGGCATGGAAAGACTTCATTGCCCTCATCGCGTCCGGGAAGCTCACTGCAACTGTTGCACGGACGGAAGACACTCTCAAGGCAAATGGTAGGAGCATCAACTCGTCGTCACCATTGGCTTCGGGAGTGGACACCTCAACATGGTTGGGTCGAAACGTGGCTACCTTTGTGCAGCAGTCAGTCAAATCTGACGAAAGTAGCACGGACCTGAACCGAGCATCTGCTCAATTGCTTTCCAAGGCTTTCGGTTTGGGATATCCTATACCACTTGTCAAGGCGCTTCTCACGACGATTATTCCAAGCAAGCCAAGTGGAAGTTCCTCGCTTCACGGTCTCGACTCTCTATCACGAGAGCTTCCTTCGTTCACCAAACAAGCATTTCTTGAATCTACTCTGAGATGGCTGTCGGGACTGACTGAGTCAGGGCCAGCTGATCAAGATACTGAAAGCGAGACAGCGTACCAGACCAAAGCCTCGGCCGCGTTGATTGAAGCTCTGACAAAATCGGATTCTTTCATGCAGCAGCACCTCGTCCAATTCTTGAATGATCCCGCAGCATCGATTCTCTCGCATCCGGCTCGACGAGCGTCAATAGCGGTGCTCGCGCGGGTTGCACCTACTGAGCTGGAGACACTACTCGAGAAGCTCATGGCTACCTTTGGCGAGAAAGCCTTCATCGATCATGCACCGATCGTTCAGCAAGAAGGCGTCGCACAAACGTTACTTCTGACGGCAGGATGCATTCATCGAACGACGTCAATGGCTCTGCTGATGATGGCGAGATCTTCCGGCCACATGCAGAGCGTGAGCAGTCGACTCCACAGCTCAAACCAACGAGCTAGATGGCTTGGAATGATAGTTGGAACGGCTATCTCGAGCTTGATCGACAAAGTCGAGTCTCAGATGAGCTTTGGAATGGATGAAATGGCGACGGACGAAGCGATGTGGTACAAGCAGCTGGTGAGGGTCAATGATGAGATTGGCACCGTCTCGGACCTAGAAGATCTTCTGCGAAAGCAGAATGCTGTCGCCAAGGTCTCACGCAAGACTACGACGACGCCAAAATCTCGAAAGCTGCCTATCATTAACGGGAAACAAACATTCGGACCTCCTAGGCCACCTGAACCAGTTCAGACCGAAGTCATTGGCGACAAAGTCACTGAGATTGAAGACGACGAGGAAGAAGAGGACGACGATCTCAAGCCGTACGCAAAGCCCGACAGCGATCCAGAAGATAGCGATGAGGATGCCACCCTTGTCAATCGTAACAAAGCAAGACCTCCAGTCTACATAAGAGACTTGATGAGAATGCTCAAGGATACCGAGAACCATGATCGATTTCAAATGGCCATCAAAAATGCGCCTGCTCTCATCCGAAGAAAGGCTGGCTTCGGAGGTGAAGTCAGAGACCATGCTGAGGAACTGGCACTGATGTTCTGCGATCTACGAGATCCATTCGACATGGAAGGATTCGACGAAATGAAGCTCCAAGCACTGATAGCTGTCCTCCTGACCGATGTCAAAACCATGACCCCTTGGCTCAGCAAGCAAGCCTTCGCCGGCGAATACTCCCTCTCACAACGCTGCATCATGCTCAGCGCCCTAGGTCTCGGTGGACGAGAACTAGCCGGCTACAAAGAAGACGACCTGAACCCAACTCTCCCTTCCAGCACAACCTCCTTCCCAAGCAAACGCCTCCCAGGCCGCTTACACGCCATCTACAGCCCCTCAAACCCCTCCACCAAACGTCTCGAATCCGCCAGCAAAAACATCGAACACCAACTCATCAAACCCCTCGCCCTCTCCGCCGCAGATAAAACAACCTCCCACCTCGACGCCGTCAAAGTCCGTACTTTCTCCAGCCGAATGGAAGTCGAGCGCACGAAACGTAAACCCGCTGCGAATGAACTCGCGAAGGTCTTTGGCGAGGCGTTCTTCTTCCCACTCCTGAGTCGCTATCAACAAGACCTCGCCGTCTACGGCCCAGGAAGTGTCTTCGTCTCAGCACCAATCGTTCAAGTCACATTCCTCAAAACTCTCGCATTACTCTTCCACGCTTCTGGACCCGCAACACCCAACATCCCCGAAATCACGACAGCATTCTGGGACCTCCTCCTCTCCCTCCGAGTCCAGGCCATATCGGATATCAGCGTCTTGGAAGCTGTTCTCTTCTCTCTCCTCACACTGCTTGAGGTCAACACGGATTCCAAGCAGAGACTTGCGCAGGAGACGCCGAAGCAGTTGATGGAGACGCAGCAGTGGGTTGAGCTTGTGTTTGAGAAGACGGGAGGTGGGAATTTGGTGAGCGAGGGGAGTGATGAGGAGTCGAGGGTTAGGACGTTGGCGGCGGGGGTGTTGGTGAAGACGAGGGAGGTTGTGGAGACTTATCAGAAGTTGTTGGTTGGGAATACGTATGGCTAAGCTCAAAGGTGTCACCGCTTGAGGCTCGTTGCGAAGTCCCTGGCAAAGTGTATGCAAAAGCTGATACTGTTCTCTGACTTGACTTGAAAGTGTTACTGCAGACTGGACTGTGTCATTCTATATCACCTGAGATCAAGTCATCTAGTACCTGCTATTCCGGCTGCCCGACTACAATGGCCAAGATTGCACTTCATGATGCAAAGGACTTCAAGACGCAGAGTAGAGAGAGAATGGCGTTGGCGCATAGCAAATCTACGACATTACATCTAAGCTACTGTCGCTAAAGCATGTATTCTACCAATCCATCTCACAGTATACAAAGTACATGATCGTTGCAACAGCAACGTCAGAAAAGGCCGTCAATCGTTTAAATGAACACCGAGATCCAGCTCATCAACGACACGACTTTGAGTGTTTGACATCTCTTGGTCGACAAAGATCCACCTCTTGACATTGCTCTGCTCCCACCCTACCCCGCCAAGCAATCTCTCTTTCGTCCTTTTCTTCCCGCTGCCCTCAGCACTCTCCACACTCAAACACTATCACTCCGCTGCGTCGTCTCCGTCCTCGTCGCCATAGCCATATCCGGCATCACCCTGATCGGCTCAAGGGCATCCTTCACAGGATGGAAAGCACCATTAGCACTATCCTGACCCGGGTTCGCATCTTCGTAATGGAAGAACTTGACGAAGTGGTAATAGCCCGCGGCGACGAGAGCGCCCAGGAAAGGGCCCACCCAGTAGATCCAGTGGTAGCCTTGAAACGAGGCGGCTGCGACGCAGGGGCCGAAGGAGCGGGCGGGGTTGAGGCTGCCGCCGGTGTAGTATCTAGGGATGAGTGTTAGGATGGTGTGTTGAGAGAGGGGTGGGGGTTGGTGGGGGGCTTACACTCCGGCTATCTCTGCCACAAAGAGGGCCATGCCGATGCCGATTGGGGCGATGAATGTTTGTTTGGATTTCTCGGCGGCGAGCATGAGGACGGTGAAGGTGAGTTCGGCCGTGAGGAACTGGAAGGAGCGAGTCATGTTAGCAGGGTAAGGGAAGAAGGGAGTTCAGCACGCACCATCTCAATGAACAGCCCCTGAGCAACACTGACACCATCCGCCAGCGTTGTCTGAACACCAACGATATCGCCAGGCACAATGCAGCTCGCAACAGCGGCAGCACAGATACCACTCGCAAGCTGCACAGGCAAAAAGATCGTTCCCCTGACCCAGTCCAAATTGCCAGTAAGCACCAAGCCCACAGTGACCGCCGGGTTGAACAGACCACCGCTGATGCGGTACAAAGTCCAAGCTGTGACGAGCAGAGGTAGACCGTAGCTCAACGAGATGAAGATGACTGTCTGGCTGCTGGCAGTGCCGTTGGGCCCGGACTCGGCTGCTTGGTTGGCCGCCATGGTGTGGCCAAGGAAGGCGAAGAGGAGGAAGAGAAATGTTCCGACGAACTCTCCTGAGGCGGCGACCATGTGTTTTCGGAGGGTTGAACGTGTATCGGGGTGTTCGGGCGTGACGATCCCGGCGAAGGGGAGATGGAATTTGGGTCCGCCGGCCATTTTGGACTGGTGTACGTTTGCCGACAAAGTAATGTGAAGTGTAAACGAGGTGTGGAGGAATTGTTGCTTGAGCTGTCCAAACTTGAGGGTGATACTGAGCTCTTTTCAATGCGAATGCCATCGTAGCCCGGTCATGACGAAGGCCACAACAAGCTGATCACTTTCCATGCACGCATATCAGCCTGAAGAGTGATGCTGCTGCCGTGGACCTCTTGACATCACTTCGACGCACCTCGAAACATCTCGACTTGTCGTACACACTGTCGTTAGGCGCTGGAGGTTGGATGGTGGGGGGGAGCTCATGTTAGCGATATATGCGTATGCTCTGTGCTGAATGGGAACATATCAGACGGACAGCGCCGACGATGATGAGATTGGTCGGTTGGCTTGAAGCGCTCGAGCGTGGCGCTGAGCACGCAACACTACGGCTGCCGTGAAACAGCCATCGACTGGATATCACCCGACAATGTGATGATACGAAGGCAAGAGAACTGTTTGTAGAGCGATTCCCGCATATGGTGCAGCAAGCAGGGAGTGAGGTCGAATGCCCAAGGTAGCACGACGCCGGGATCAATTAATCAATCGAGGAGATCGGAGTGAACGTCCTGGTCGGTGGAACTGGCCTTTCGCTTCGTGCCTAAATGATCCCGGAGCTGTTCTCCATCTCGTGTCACAACCAACACGCTGCTCCTCCGGGCATATCATGTGAAGCCTTGCAATATAACGTCAATGGCGTTGAGCTGCTTCATGGCAGCTCGCATGTGCCGTGCAGGTGCCGGGGAGGCCGTTAGCGGAACTCGGACTCCTTCGGTCGAGGACGCCAGACAGGTGTGAAGTGTCGTTGTGCAACTGATACAGCTATATCAGCTTCATACCGCTGTCCTGGTCCAGAGGTGAGTGAAGGTGGAGGTGGAGTAGAGTGTGGAGGTTAGAGAAAGGAGGCAAGAAGGTTGTCGGGATCGGGCGGGAAGGAGCGGATCGAAGCCTCTGCCAAGACTTGGGACAAAAAGCACTTCAGCTGGAAAGATCGAACGATCAACATCGACATCAACATCGAAGTCCGAGTCTGCCATCTCTCAAATCAAATTGGCCCTTTCCACCCCATTATCAGTATCATAAGGCCATCGATAGTCTTGTAGCACGTGCATTCACGGAGCCTGCGTAGTCCTTTGAGAAAACCCGGTATCAATCGATTTGCTCGCCTTCAGTTGGGCGCCAAATCCCAACACGGTGCTTTTAATCCATGCGGCTGATCAACATCTACTCCCTGGAGCTTCGTTCGTTTCGCAAAGCCGATCTTCCGACTTACGTGACCGTAAGAAGCAAAAGTCGGTAAATTTGCTTCCAGTACTGATCCCAGCAAGCTGTCACATCGATGGACAGAAGATGAAATCAGCTATGAAGAATATGCCGGTCCTACTAAGCATCAGAAAGCAGGCTACCAGAAGATCAAGCAGTTCTGCGAATTCATGCGGCTGAAAATTGAACAGGACCGCGAGGACTCCAGACAGCGTCCTTCGGAGCCGCAATGGGTCTGGATCGATACCTGCTGCATAGACAAGAGGTCCAGCTCCGAGCTCTCCGAAGCGATCAATTCCATGGCCCAGTGGTACGCGGACTCCAGCTACTGCGTGACCTATCTGTCCGATTTGGATGATACTGGCAACATGTCTGATTGTGTTTGGTTTACGAGGGGGTGGACTCTTCAAGAGCTTGTCGTGCCAGAGGAAATCATCTTTTGCGATCAGAACTGGAAAGTAGTTGGTAAGAAGACCGACCCCGATATGAGCGAACGAATCGCTGCCATCACGGGGATTCCACAGCGATGCCTTTTGGACAGATTGGTCATGCTGCAACAGTCCGTGGCTTGCAAGATGAGCTGGGCGGCCAAAAGAAAATGTGAGCGCGAAGAGGACATCGTAAGTTGAGAATCGGAACTTGTGCACCTATACTGAATGTTCAAGGCATACTGTCTGCTCGGGCTGTTCGGCATTCAAATGCCTCTCCTGTACGGCGAAGGCGAACGAGCGTTCCAACGACTTCAAGAAGAGATAGCCCGCCAATCTGACGACGAATCCGTTTTCGTCTGGAACATACCCGTGGAGCGCAAAGAACATTACTTCAAGGCGGAAGTTATGAGCTTTTTTGGAACCCTCCATATCCTCGATCGCCACAGTTTCGTCGGCTTTGGATCAGTGTTCGCTCCAGATCCAACATTTTTCGAACGATGTGGGAATATCGAGAGACAGACGATATCTCCGAGACGACCGTATACACTTTCGAACAAGGGACTAGAATTCGAAGGGCCATTTCTCAAGCTGTCATCAGGATGGATTCAACCAACGTATATTCTTGAGCTGAATTGCGTGGACAAGAAGGCCATTGACCTCAGAAAAGAATCCAACGTTAACGAGTACCAGAGCGAGTTCGACACGCGCTCATGCCTGGTGGCGTTCGAGCAGACAGCAGAGGATCCAAATTTACTCCGTCGTGTGGCGCCAGCCTTCAGCGACTACGCATTGTGGTGGATGCTTGGAAATTATGAAAAGATGGGATACATCATGGAGACTGTGCAGCGAAAGCGAGTCATCATCGAAGTGGACCATGCCTGGATTTCAGGACTTGCAACGAAACCTGCTGAAGATTCAAAATTGAGCAGTATGACCGTTGCCAAATTCATGGAGTCTGATCAGTACACAGCTGGGCGACCCATCTATCGAAAGGTTGGATTCAGTCGGAAGGAGATTGACGATTACATGTCGTCGGCTATGGAGCATTTGAAGACGTCGAAACCGGAGTCAAGTACAGAACAACCGTCGAACTCGACGAGTGATCAACATCGTTCGTAGGATCAAGATATCATTGCATGAGCATGCTGGGGCTGTTTAGAAGTAGCTTGCAGTGTTTCATTGAGCATTGCAACGTTCTACCTATCTCCAACGCTATTCATTGACAAAAACTCAAATCACCATTTTCCCTCCCTAGTCTATCATATCCCAACCTCTCTGTTTTGTAATTAAACGTATGTCCCAAAATGACCGGCGTGGCAAGTTCTCACCCCGCACATCCTCATACCATCAAAAAGGTGGCCAGGAAGGGCAAAAAATGATTGCTTCCACACGGATTTGAACCGTGGACCTCGGCATCCCAGATTCAGGCCACGGTTGGAATCCGTGGTATCCTGCATACTAGTGCCGCGCTCTACCAACTGAGCTATAGAAGCGTTGGCCTCGAGCTGTGCTAAGCAGACTCGAGATGTTGGAAGCTAGCCGGATTGGCTGCTTGTTGGAGAACGGCAAATCTTGCTGTCAATATGAAGCTGACGTCAAACGCTCGCTAGGCGACGGGACATCTACGGGCGGCAGTCTTAAACTGCAATCGCAGGCAACAATTGCTAGGTCCTCGGGCATGTCCTGAATATGATAACATTGTTTTTGGTGAACGAAACCGTTGACAATGGGCCGACATTGTGACCAATCCCAGCGAAACAAGAACACCAATACGACACAGCTAGGTTGCATCGGACAAAACGATTGAACTGACGACCAGTCGACCATGGTATCGATTTGCAAAGGTACATGAAAATTTCCAAAGGACGATATCTTAGGTTCCTTTGTCTACAATCAACCCTACGTTACACAGTATCCCAACTGAACTCCGCCAGCATGGCATTGTGATCCGTCAAGATGCTTCCATCGGGCTGCAAGAACATATCCGTGACATAGTCGAAAGAAGTGGCATTCAACTTGACGGTATCTCCGCTTCGATACAGGATCTGAATCAACCTGTCAGCTTAAAGCGACGAAGTCGGGAGAGATACCAGCGACTGACCTTGTCGTAAACCTCGCAAGTATTATTCGTCGTTGGATCTGGACATTTTGGACGATTGGTTGGGATGACACCTCCTTTGGAACTGTCAGCAGACATCAAACTAAAAGAACAACTCGTCCACCCAACATATTGGACGAAGACATTGACAAAATTCTGCAAGACAAGGCACAAGAAAAACGTGCATTGGGACAAAGACAAAAGATCCAAAGAACAACACCACGAATCGAACCATCAACTCACCGAAAACCCTCTCCCCCCAAACATCGTCCAACCCAGCCTCCGTCTCAAACACCCCAGCATCATCCGTCTCCCTAGAATAAAGACTATTCGTATCCCCCGCAACAACAACCGCCCTCCCCTCACTCCTCTCCCTCACAACCTCAACAACCTGCCTCAAGTTCTCCCTCCTAGCCTCCTGATCCCCCTCCTGCTGCCCAGCATCCGCATGCAAATTCACCATATCCACCTCAACCCCCTCCGCAACCTGCATCCTCATAAACGTGAATCCCTTCGGCGTAAGACAATCCCCATCAGCAATAAAACACTTGTCCCAAGTGATACGGTCGAACTCCGTCCAAGGGTAGTTCGAGAGGGTGTTCAGGCCGCTGCCGAAAGGAACATCGCCGGAGGTCTTGGTGCGGTGGGAGTGGTTGTCGGCAGAGTAGATGCGGGAGTGGTAGTGGAAGTCTTCTTGGATTTGAATCACATCGTAGCCGTATTGTGCAAATTTCTGGCCCATCATAGTGGCGGCGTCGGACTTGGAGCCTGGGACGCCGTTGGAGTTGATGATGGAGGGGAGACCGGCGACGTTGAGGGTGAGGAGGGAGAAGGTGCCTGTGGCGGCGAGAGTGGTAGGCAAGAACACGGCAAGGAAGGAGAGATACATTTTGGATATCAGAACAGCTCGCAGACTTCAGTACTGAATCAACCTGCATATTAAAATCGAAGAGGAGGTACAAACCATTTGACGATGTGCCGTCCGGACGAAGTCATCCTCTAAAGGTAGGTGACATACGCCAGACACCTCGTTGCTCGTACCTGCATCCTCGTCTATTATTTCGATCTCATTCGCTATTTGGCAAGCTTCACAGTCGATCACATCCTCCAAAGGCAACTTCTACAATAGCGAAAGAGCTGGCGCGAACGATCGGCATCACGACCCTTCTTGGCGAACTGTGCAACGTGGGAGACTGAATGGCGGGCAGGTCGGCAGCGGAAAGCCTCTGACGAAGGACAAGATGTGAGACTCTGAGACTTTGGTAGGATTTCTTTGACCACAGTCATCATTCTTTTCGTTCTTTCTGATCTCATTCATACACGAACGACCATCCTCATCTCATCCCATCCTCGCTCTCCCAGAACCTATTCGCGAGGAAGCCTCTCCCAAAAAGACGCATCTTTCAGACCACCCTCCAACGCCGCGCTAATCAAGCAGCCCAAGTAGTAACTCAGAAAAGAATGAATAATAATATACAATGAACAATCACGCTCTCGCCTCACTGACTGGGACTGGGCTTGCTGACCGACAACTTGAGGGTGAGCTTCTTCTTCGGCGGTCCCATGGGATTGGGACCGGCGTCTCCGTTCGCACTGCCTCCTCCCGTGTTTCCACCACCGGCGCTGGCTGGCGGCGACATGCTGAGCGATGTAAGCCCTGAACCAGTCAATCCTGTCAGCGATAATGGCGGAGGCGGCGAGTTGGCGAGGAAGCCGTTCTGCGTCGTAGGTGTCTGCTCAGTCGAAGGGCTTGCAGCGAAGGTCGAACCGTCAGTTGCGGGTGGGCCGAATGACCTAAATCCGCCCACGTTCAAGTTCAGCGGCTGGGGCTGACTTTGAGGTGTCGGTGGTTGTGGTGAGGCAGAAGTCAGCGGCCGCGAAGGCTCCTGTGAGTTCTTCCGGCTCTGTGAAGGGGTCGAAACTGGACCGCGGCCGAGATGTCGTGGGCCAGACATTATCTCCTGCGCTTTCCTAGAAGCTTTCATGCCCAGGTCAAGGACCACCATGCGACTCTGCTTAGGAACCTTCGTGATCTTCGGGCTGATGTCGACGCTCGCCTTTCGCTTGTTACCACCAAGAGACAGCTTGAAGCCAGACTTCTCGATGGTCGGCGTGGGTGCTGATTGCACGACGGGTGTGGGAATAGCAGGCGGCGGCATGAACGCATGACTGTTCTGCTGCGCTTTCGCCTCCTGCTGCTTCGCATGCTGCTCTTTCGCCTGCTCGATTCGAAGACGCAGAGCTGCGGCTTCTGCTTCCTTGGCCAGGTAGGCTGCACTATCGTCCGCCAGTGGCCCGGTATACTTCAACTCGTAGCTCTGCAATGCCAGATAATCTTCAAGCTGCAAACCCTTGCTTGGCCGGGTTCTGTATGCGCCGTGCTGATAGAAACGCATCTTCCCCTTGCCCTCGTGCACACATCTGTACGGCCGAGGAAGCTTCAACATGATGGTGTGCGAGGTCACAGGCTCGTAGATCAGAGCAGCCACCTCGCAGAAGGCCGAAATCTCGTCGAGTGAGATGTCAGGCGATGTGGCGGCATACCACAGCGTTTTCTTGAATGTCTCGTCATTGGACAGCGCCGTCTTAAGCGCAGCCAGGGCGCCTTCTGGTGTGTTCCTCTTAGTCACTTCGATGGCCTTTTTGATCTCCGTGTTCTCTTCTTGCTCCAGTACGAGACCATCGGTCGGTGGCGGAGGAGGTTGCTTGGCTTCTTCCTCTGCTTCGTCACCAAACGCGATGTGACCCAGAGCTTCCCCGAAGTGACTGAGTAGCCTCTCGCGGAAGTAAGGCGAATGATCGTGAACGATTGAGTATACCAAATGCTTCATCATGGGCATCCGCTTGGTCAGGCCGATCTCGTTTAGACATCTGAAAGCTTCCAGACGCACATTGTCCGCTGTGCTGGGTCTCGTGTACTGCAGCAGCTCCTTGGCCTTGTCCTTGACGATCCCGGCTTTCGTGAGCTTTTGCAAGCACTCGATCGCGGTCGTCGAGTAGATGTTTTGGTACGTTAGCACCCACTCGTCAATCCTCCTGTACCTCTCGATTTCATTGACGGCCATCTGCTCGAACTCTGCATCGGGATTGTATGGCTCCTCCGGACCTTCCTCTTCCATAGGCTCTTCGTCCCCAAAGTTGAACTCATAAGTCGGCGCGGCAGTTGGCTGGACGATTCGGTGGGAAACCACCAACGAATCCGCCAAGCAACGCATCAGAGTCGCCACATAGTGACAATCCGAGAAGGCGTTGTCGGAATTGTCATTAAACTTCAGCTGGTCGACAAAGAACTGCCGCACAGCTTTGGGCACTTTGCCATCGTCGTCCCGCAAACGAGACATGGCCTCGGGAATGGCGCATTGCATGATGAAGGTCACCCGAGATTCGAAATCGTTCGGTCGAGGCATGACGCCATCTTCTTCGCAGAACATCTCGGCGAATGCCTTCATCAGCTGGTGCTGTCCAATCTCCAGCAGGTTCTCCTTCCCGGTGTCTCGCCCAAGCTTGGCCAGGCCCTCTGCCGCCATCACTCGAATGCCGTGGAAGTATCGCTCGTCGACCAATGTCCGCACCAGAATGGTGAGCGACATCTTGTGCGGATTCGAGCCGAGTAGGTATCGCATGGATTCGTACTGTGCAACAATGTCCCTATCTTGCTGCAGCTGGGAGATGTACATGTACAACGGCATTTTGAGATGGATCTTCCCTATCCATTCAAAATCTGCGTCCATGCGAATCCATTCGTAACTTTCCAGGCCCATTGTATCTTCGTCTTCTTTAGTCCACTCGGCAAGCTTCCAGTCTTTGATCTCAGCCTCGGAGTCGAGGGTGTCGCCTAAGCTGTACACCAGGGTATCTTCACCGCCTTCGCCAGTGTTGGCGCCCTCGGCTAAAGCACGTTCTTTCTGTCGTTTGGACCGTTTGAGACGCTTGTACTTGGTGTTGTATGGGATTTCCAGCCTCGTTATGGGCTCCTTGATTTCAACAATATGCTCGTAAGGAGTACCGTCCGCCTCGTGGATACGAATGGTCATTGGACCAGTAAAGACGGGAAGCGGTTCAGGCGCCCAGACCTCCTGCACATGCTCTTTCACTTCCTTCATGAAATTGCTTGGTTCGAAAGGTGGCTTCGTCCTGCGCTCAAGTTGGCGCTGTGTGAGTGTCATCACCACCACGAGCTTCTTCTTATTGAAGGACTGCGAACACTCAAAGATGGGACAGCCGGCTCCAAAGACCCATTGCCGGAAGAACGACTCCAGCTTGTTGTGACCAAGCTTCTCGCAGGTCCGTTGGAAGTCTTGAGTTGAGAGTTCGCCGTTGCTCAAAGAACCCGTCCGCGCATTCAGTAAGACCTTGTTGACAATTCGCATCACTCCCGTAGATCCGCTCGATTTGACGAGTCGTCGATCCAGAATTCCCAACACCAGAGCAGACTTGAGGTGGATGAACTCGCGGATTGTAGGATCGATGTGCAAGAGGTTGCCTTGCTGGGCGATTGACGGTCGATCGACGTCAAGTTCGAACACCCTCTCGGATGCTTGCTTTTGTTCCCACCGATATTGGTTGTTGCCCGACAGATGCTTCATATAGACGTCTGTGAGGTAGCCAGCAATACCGGCGATCACCCAGTAGTCGGTGGGATCCTTGGGGATGATGTTGACGCCGCTCCATTGATCGGCCACTGCCCGTACCAGGATGCGAGTATGTCTGTGCAGTGGTTCAATGATCTCGGCGGGGAAGAGAAGGCGCGTGCTGCAGATCGAAAGCCCAGCAGCAGCTGTCGTATCGTAGACAAGGTCGTCCACAAAGAGCATCTGATAGCTGGGGAACGGGAATCGGCCACAGTTCACTGTGATGTGATCGATGGCGCGACAAACGGGGAAGCAAGTGTTGTGCACTTCGTCCGCCCTGCCAGGCAAGCAGAATCCCTCCACTTTGACCGCACTCCCGGCAAGTTTCGTTTCGTCGTCGGTCTCACGAGAGACTGTCAAGTCTACCGTCTCAAAGGGCCCGACCGCAAAGCCAACGTGCCGAGCCGTGACTGCATCATTCAAACTGAAGGTGACCGTATGTTTCGTATCATCCTCGGCGTCCACAACATCGTCCACGGCATCGCCAACGCAAAGTGCTGTCAGCTCAAGAGCCGCATCCTCATCGCTCAGATCGATTAGGTACCCGTTCCGGGGCTGATCCTTGTCTCCATTCGCTGCTGACTTCGAATCGATGCCGTTGACCATCTCAACATCACCGTCCTGCTGCGGTTCGGCATGACCATTCGGCTGCGACTCGATGGCTTTCGGCGTCCTGAAGGCGTCTCCCAGCGTGCGCGGCAGCCGTATCGCAATCTCCCATGCGCAGCGCGAGTTCGCATCATCGACACAAGGAAAGATGCTCGAGGTGTTGCCCGGCCATGGCTCGAGTTTGGTGTAAAGATATGGGTATCTCTTGTCATACCTTTCGCAGCCAATCCAGTGTATTCCATCGCGAAAGTTGTCCACCTCAAACTCGATGGTTATCTTGATGGGCGCAAATTGCGGGATCTGCTGCTGCAACTTCTCCACCACCGGCGTCTCTGCCACGGCCATCGCATCCGTCTCCTGCTTTTGTATACTCGGCGTCCCATTATACAGCGGTAAAGAGGTGGAAGGATCGACCTGGAGTTCCTGAATCTTTAGCTTCGGCGGGAGGGTGATGGTGAGCTGCGGCTCGGGCGAGGGTCGCAGCGAGGGCGCGATCTTGGACTTGAGCATATCATGCTGGTGGACGGTTGACTTCGCGGACATGTGCGCCCGCCGGTAGGGATCATCGTATTCCCACTTCGCGGTGATGCCACCCGCCTGAACGAGAGTTGGCCTGCATTGTCGGCAGTGCAGGCGGATCTGCTTGAGCTCTTTGACGAGCGGCTGGACGGTGATCTCAGTGCTGCCTTTGATGGCGCGGGCGGGGAAGTCGATGTCGAGGTCAACGCGCTGCTTCAGCGCCTGCGCCTCCATCCTGCCAGCATCGCGTAGGAATACGTGTCGGGTGGTATGCGTCGTCGGCGGTGTCGAGGGTTGTGTGGCGGGCGTCTTCAGATGCGGTGGTCGTGAGTTGTAGAGTCGAGGTGCTCAAGAGCGCGACCCCGAAAGCTTCGGCCCGCTTGCCGAAGCTTGGACCAAGTCGCCGCAACTCACTCGTGACGGGCATCTGACAGTCACTCGTCTTCAATCAACAACTTCATCGACGACATCACCAAGGAAAGCCGGCGTGGGCGCATGTGTCTGAGCTTGAGTTTTGCACAGTTCTATGCCAGAAAATTGCAGCGATCGCTTCAGCCGGCAACGATTTCACGCCATCGCCCCTTCCTTCACTGCATGCCCTTCCTCGTCAACCTGAGGCCAGAACTCCGCCTCCACCCAGACTACTTGCCTGAATGCCGCCTCACATTCCTTCCACACCCACCCATCCTCCTCAACACCCCATTCAATCGCCACTAATAAAGCAAGTCAGCTCACATGGAAAACTGTGGCGATCGCCAGAAATCTTACTCACTCTTATTGACAAGCCCTCCCAGCCTCCTAACAAAGGCCTCAAACTCCGGCGAGCTCCAATTCGGCACAAACACCCTCTGCATTACATCCCTATCCTTCGCTCTGATGCTTTGATCCATCCTCGACCAAGCATGTCTCCATGCTCGCAGATAGCACTCCTCGGTCGCCCACAGTACTGTCAATCCCACAATCAGAGGCCTGCCCTGTGCCATGCTGCCAGCGAAGAGATCCTGATAGCATCTCGTGGCTCGCGCGGGGACTGTCGCTTCCGGACAGCAGATCTCCTCCAGGAAACCTTCAGCGGCGGCAGCTTCTTCGAACATTTTGACTTCGTTGCGGATGTTGTTGAGGCAGTCGATGAGAGCGTCTGCGATGCGCCATTCGATCGTTGTTTCTCGGTCCGGGCCTGTTGGGATTGAGACTTGGGAGAGCAGAGTCCCAATGAAGTTGGTGTATGAAAGGGCGTACAGCCGATCTTGAGCTAGCCATTGCTTCAGTTTGTGAGGTTCGAGAGACGCTGTTGCGGCGGCAGATAGGAATGGGTGCGTCGTGGCCTTCTGAAGTGCTGGCTCGTCGAGCTTGACCAGGTGTGCTGTGAGTGAGGGCATTGTGATCCCGATCTTGATACGTTGTCTTGTAGGTACCCGAGTTAGTGTGAAAGTTCGATTTAAAGGTGTGGTCGACTTTCGGGAATGAATGAGGTTATATACAATACAGCATAGCGATGCTCTGGAGTCAGCTGGCCTTGCATGGACCCGTGAACGGAAAAGAATGCAACATGTGAATGACCAAGATCAAGCGAGTGAGAACTTGGACGAAGAGATGACGTTGGTCCTGAGGCCGGGAGTCGATATCACTTCCATTATTGCGCCGATAATGTGCTGTTATGTTGGATACGGTCGCGACTCCGCAAATTCTTTCTCTTCCATCGTCCATCGTCCATCACTGCGAGACTCATCACACCAAAACGAATGGCGGCATCAAGCATTTCGCATTTGAAGCCAGAGCACCAGTTTGGGGACGACCAATTGTCAATCACTGCACCGAGCAGCGTTGTCTTCCCAGAAGTTACCAATGGCACGAACGTTTCATTCCACTCAAGCATGAACGTCTCGAAGGCAACAGGAATCTAACAAGATCTTGGAAAGGTAGAGTCAAGGTATGTTGCTGCAGCAATTTGATTTCCGAATTTCTTTTATGAAAGACCACGATTCAAACTCCCTCAAACTCCTCTCAATGCTCTATGCCATCTCCCTCACCTACCATACACCTCGCTAAACCCACGATCCCATCCCACACACCCCCTTCACTACTGAATCGTCTTCTCGTTCCCATAATACGTCGCCGCCTCACCGGTGCGAGGGACATCGTTCGTCTGAGGAACATTATTCGCCTCAATCGATCTCGGAACATTGTTGCCGTCATTGCAATGATATCCGCATTGACCGTTGCACCACGTCTGGTGGAGATATCCATTGCCATCCCGGGTCTGTTGTTGCTGCTGGGGATAGTACATTGGTGGTGCGGCCTGAGGTGGTTGGGTCTGTTGCTTTTGGTGGTCGAAGGCTTTGATGCCTTGGTGGCCGAGGTAGCCGATTGTGCCCCATTTGATGCCGGATTTGATGAGGCCCATGGCGACTGTGGTTGAGGTTGGTAAGGTTGTTGTTGGTTGTGTGGGAAGAAGTTCTTGGTTGTGGTGAGTTGACTTGTTCGATTGCTTGATTGATGCTGAATACTCCAGTCCATCAACGAGAACTCCACGAATACTTATACCTTTCCACTCCGCGGATCAACCCCACCTACTCAAGGACTCAGCCATGAAACATCAACACCGCCCTCCTCCATCATAGAGCATCTGGTCCCCTCAGCGCGACTGTTTCTGAAAGAACTCGAATCCTTCGCCTTCTGATACGTCACCTCTGGGCTATGGCTCGGGCTCGGAAAATTCGGTTTCGTTGCGCTGGCTGCGAACCAATCACAATACCAAAAAACATGGCGATCACTTCTGCAACAAGAAGTCGCTTTCGCTCGAGGATTCCATGGCTGAGCTTGGCTGAGCTTGTTGCCAGCAGCTTTTTTCTTCATCTGAGGTTCGTCATCGCCCTATAGCGTTCTATCATTGGAAGGATTGATGGGCCATCGTTTAGAGAAGTCCCTTATGACTGGATAGTGAAGTTGACTTTGGCGGTTGCTGCGACAGGTGCAGCCTATTTGGTGGCGTCGCTCGTCCGAATGGATCAATTGACGAAGCAGGGCAGACTGTGACGCTAGGCCAAAGAAGATATTGCTGGTAAGTCTGTTATACACTGCCTGGCGCAACAAGGCCTGGCTGTTGCCTCAAACGCCTTCTCATGTGGCTTTGTGGAAGCTACTTGCGATCACCAACTGCTGATATCATTCGGTAGCTGGCACTAGATGCCCTTCGTTGAGAGGCGGCGAGCCCAATCGAAATTGCAGTTGAGGCACAAGACGCAGCTCGCACGTTTGTTCAAACGACCATGCTGTTCGAGCACATATGCCTTGTCGTCAGACGTACAAGTGTTGTTTTGCCAAGGCGTCGACATGCTGGTATACCTACTGTTTGTCTCTTTTTCTTGTTCCATACGAATTTTAAACCTTGTTGGCTGTGTTTCTGACACTTCCAGCTCCTTCTTCCAACTTCCGGGGACGTAGATGTGTGAGTGTTCTCTACCGGAGGCTCTCTTCGCATTTGCAAGACTGACGGGCATTCCAGGAGATTCGCGAAACATGATGCAAATTCGGCATTTGCTTCTACATTCACTTCACTGCCAAGCCACATGTGCGGATGACTAGGAATCGTCTCGCGTGCTTCGCGCTTGCCACGCTTTTCGTCACTGCCATTTCCTAATTTCCAAACTTCATGCGAACCTCACTTCTCGTGTTCATTGGGGCATCACTTCTGCAGATTGCCGCGACCATGGCGGTGATGGATGGGCAAGGCTACATCAACCCAGGCGACGACCCCTCGTCTCCGAAAGCACCATACGACGAATACGACGAAGACGTAATTGTCGCCCTAATCACCAAGATCTACGAAACGCTGCTCAGACTCGGTCCCATGGACGACTCGGCCGTGGCGTGGGCACCACCTGAAGGTCATCAGCTCGACTTCACTAGCCTTCCCGCTCGCGCCGTCGTCGATCCCCGCGTCGTATCGCTCATGAAGCGATTGCCCATCAGTACGAAAGACAGTAACGGAATCGCTCCAGGCCTGGTTGCGGTAGACTTCCTACAGCCTCTCGGCATCTTTCGCAGTCGAGCTTTCAACTTGCGCAACTACGACGATAACCTCCAGGTCGACTCGGCCATCTATGCCCCTCCGACCGCCCTCATGCTCTTCCAGGGATACTACGAGGACCATCCGATGTTGATCCTGGATATCTCTGGCAGTAAGTTCCAGTAAGATAGAGCTGGTTCTGACATTTGTGTTTATCAATGCGAAATAGACACGATTCGAAAGGTTGGCGACCCCGAGCAGCTGGAGGACGAGTACACCGAAACGGAGGAGGACCAAGAAAAGCTCGATGACTACCGCTATAACTACCTCAACTGGCCAGCTATGTCAGCTCCTCAGTATCTCAAGGGCATGCTTCAGCACCTTCTCCAAGCCACCTGAATACCTGAGCCCGGAGGCTTCGTCATGCCTGTAGATCCAAAAGGTCGAGGCGCCAAGGTACGTTCTGATGGTCTCACAAATCTCACATCTTACTGATTCATGCTAGCCTGACATGCTAGAGCTCAAGCGAAAGCTGAAGGAGGACTACGGATGGCCGCACAACTTCAGAGAAGAGGCCTGGAAAGAGGAGGTCCAGATGCGGGATGAAAGATAACGGGAGCGATATCAAGATAATCAGCAACTCGGTCTGAAGCTATTTGGGCAGTCTCTCAGTCCATCGGGGTCAGGCAGACGGCCAAGTGTGTCTTGCAGATTCACTGCAATGCCAAGAAAAGCATGTGACAGCCCGCCCTTCCGGCCCGCTCGAAGCCTCTCGAATTTGCACTCTCCCACACCTTCCCGCGACCCTCTTCGATTGCTCGTCGGACGACCTTCATTTCAAGCCATGAAGCCCCAGTCCTTGGTCGCAGCCTTGGCAGCACTTCTCTCCATCCCCTCACCAATCACTGCAAACTTCTTCAACGCCACCTCATGGTTCTGGCTCGACTCGCAAGTCCCGCTCGAACTCGGTCCCGTCGTCGCACCCGCCATGGAGATGGATCTGTGGAGCGGAGTTCGTCCGACCAATAGTCCCGCCGAGCCGATTCCTGACTACAACGAAGACCTCATCGTCTCCCTCATAACCGAAATCTACCACACCCTCCTCCGCCTCGGCCCTTTGAGCAATGACGATATCGTTTGGCCACCAGAAGGCGGCCACCAACTGAACCTCTCAATGGTCGAGGAAAAGAGCTTCGAGATCGACCCCAAAGCCCTCTCCCTGATGAGACGCCTCCCCGTCTGCCTCGACACCCGTCCTGAGATCATTCCCAACCTGGGATCGATAAACTATAACCTCCCGAACTTGTTACTCTGGAGCCGCATGCTTGACGAGAGGGATGTATTCTTGGATAAAGATGGACTTCCAATGATTCCTGCGCCGCCGACAACAGTGATGCTGTTCAGGGATAACAATGAGTTGATGCCGGTTGTGGTCCTTGACATCGCGGATAGTGAGTCTTGCAACCTAGATCGTGCGCATCGAGTCGAGGCTGACTCCTTTTCGCAGATACCATCAGACAAGTCCATTTCGCAGAGTACCTCCAAGATGCCTACACCGAAACCGAGCAAGGCCAGAATGATATGGATTACCGGTGCAATTACAAGAACTGGCCGGCGATGTCTGCGCCAGAGTACCTGCGCAGCATCATGAGGAACCTCAGGGAGGGGCTCTGGATTCCTAGTCGATCGGGGTTTCTGATGCCCTTGGATCCACGTGAACCGGAGTTGTTCGTGAGTTGAGTCCCAATGTGTGCTATATCTTGATCTTGATGCTGATTCCTTGTAGGCTGAAGTATCCGTCCTCCGGAGATTGTTGATGGAGGTCTACGGATGGCCCGAAGACTTCCAGGAAGAAGCCTGGAAGCGAGACGTGCTAGGTTCCTGGAAAGAGAGCGTGGCCGAGTGGGAGGAAATGCTTCAAGAGCTGCTGAATGGCAAGCGTCCCACAGAGTGGTGATGGACTCTTCCAGCAGGACGAGGACGAGCGGTGAAGTCTTCAGCAGTGACGATGGCGCCCCGAATTGTCATCGCTGGCCTTTGAATGTCAGAACTTGACGACTGCTCGACAATATCTCCCATTCGACCATCCCCTCTCCCCACGACCTCACAACCCATCCAACCCCCTCCGCCCCCTTATCCCCCACAACCTAACACAAACCCACTCTCCCTTCCCCTCCCCACGCCACATCTCAAACTCAAGCACACTAACATGCCTACTCCTCACCCCCCTCCCCACACCCCCCAGCTCAAACTCGACATAAACATCCGCACACCCACTTCCCCTCAAATAAGTACTCATCCCCATCACCTCAATACAATACTCCGGTGCCTTCGCAATATTGTCTTCGAGCCAGGAGAGGTATCCAGAGAGCGGGACAGATTCTGGCTCCGTGAATCCATCCGGGTCGGCGAGGAAGCCGGGTGCCATGGACGTCCATGGGGAGGAGGTGGGATGCAGGTTGCGGGTGTTGATTGCGTGGACGAAGGTCCAGACTGTTGACTCGAGGTGGGTTGCGAGTCCGCTGGGGTCGGATTTCATGGTTGGTGGTAACGACTGACAACGAACAGCGGCAACAATAGCGAGAGGTAACGGAAATGGATGCTCTCCCCCTTCTCACTCAAAGTCTTTCTGATAAATGAAAACAGCATACACGACAGAACAAATGAAGTCATCCTCAGCTCTTCAGGCCGGCCAACCTGCATCCTACGCTTGGCGGTCAAGCTAGGGCATTCTCTAGGCGACTTCATCGATTCTTTCGCTCACGAACAGTGTGTATGCAGTGACTGGCAAGACCTTTCAATACTGATCGATATGAGCATCTTAACCAAGCTAGACATCAAGTCCTGGGAGTTCGAAATTTATACATGTACATGTAAGAGAATAGGAGTGACGTCGCATTGCATTGCAGGTATCCACTGTGCTCTAGCCGTTTCGAGATGTTGCCGTATTGTGACGATATCGACAGAGATCTAGCAGAAACATGAAGTCGGACATCAAGGAGCACAGAATTGCAGTCATCGACGTTGCAACCGTCAAGGTCTTGCAAAACTACATAAGTCAGTGCTATCAGCTGGCTAGCTAACACCAAGACACTCCTCCCCTCCCCTCCTTCTCCTGACTGGTCCTTCACTCCATGTGTATACTGCCGGACTGCGCAAAACCGGCCGGCCGTCTCTCATTTCCATCCCATCCTTCGCAGCAACACGCTCATATCGTAACACAGAGGAGCTTCAAAGCCCTCAAATATACTTGTACGCTGAAGAAAGCTGGATTAGAAGAAGGTGAACGCCCATCAAAAGTAAACACCGAGTGCTTTTTCCTTGACCATTGAATGCTGCACAAGTGGTCGTTCCGAGTATGAAGTTGTCAATTCGTATGCTTTCATGAGTAGCCGGCGCCACCATTTAGGCCATTCAAGTCGCTGCCATTCGGGATGCCGAAGAACTCGAACCAGTCACCCACATTAAGCGTCGTCGGCACGATCGGTCCGCCAGCGCTGCTGGAATTACTCCACTGGTCATCCGGTGGCGGCGGCCCTTGTTGATTGTGCATGTTAAGCTGAGCCCAGGCACCAGGATCCTGATGATAAGCCATCGGATTCATGCCCTGACCATCTGGCATAGGCATTGCCGGGTTTGGCTGCATCTGTGTAGGCGTCGTCTGCATGTTGGGTGGTTGCGGCGGGAAGTGCTGTTGTTGAGGTGGTTGTGGTGGCGGTCCACGCAAAGCCGGGTCGACCATTTGCTGGTTCGGACTCTGCGTGTTGAGCGGGAAGAGGGTATTGGCTTCTGGTGGAAAGAGTTGGTCTGGTTGGTAGTTCTGCCATAGGTCTTCTGAGATTTTCGGTGAGTTTCGTGTGTGCAAGAACAAATCTGGCGGCGTGCCAGGATAGGAGAAGTTGTTGAACGGGGTCGTCGGTCGTGTGTTGGCACGTGATGTCCCCATGAATGCGTCCGTGCTCTGGCGGACGGTAGGACTGCCAGCACTGATTTGAGGGAGCTGTTGTTGCTGTCCGTTCGATCCCTGTGGCAGCTCTCGCGAAGGTGTCATGGCCGGCGACTGTGGCCGCGACCGTTCGTACGACATTTGTGGCGCCGGCGGTCCGTTCGAGTAACCAAGCTCCATGTCATCGAATTTGCGTTTGTGCGCTTCTGACGGCGCCTCCACGGACGGTGTCGCTTTGCTAACGCTGGCCTTGCTGCTGTTGTGTTTGTTCTTTCGGTGCTGCCGACCGGCCGCTTTCTGCAGCCTCTCTTCGAGCACTTTGTTTCCGAGAATGGACTCAAACAATGTGTGTACCATCTTGGCGACCAGCCAAACTTTGGACACATCCTTGAGCGCGTTCATGCAGGTGTTTAGCCGCTGCTGTGTAGCCGAGACGATCGACTGATTGGACGAGCGCATCTGGTAAACGTGCATGATCAACGCGGAGAAAAGAGAGTAGACACTGCATCCGCTGTCAGTAACGCCACGCGAGCCGCTGCCGCACCTGGTGGGTGGAAACTTACATGAATGCGGGCGTGTAACGCAGCTGGTCGTGCGATTGTAGCCCTTCGATGATGGATGTAATCATACCCGCCGCCTGATACGCAATTGATCGCGACGGGTATGCAGTCTCTTCGGGATAGCCGTTGTTTGGCCGTGAGTCGGGCGATCCTGCAGGGGGCATGTGTGCTCTGTGGAGGAGACACAGTGTGGTGCTACAACATGTAAGCTCCGGCAATCAAAAGCGTTGGGCCGCAGGTACTCACTAGTAATTGGCATGGAGCAACGCAGACCAGAAATGATGGCGTTGCGGCTCCCATCTCACCTCTGGCGGGCAATTCTGCAACCAATCCGCAAGCGCCATGTCGCTGTGCGTGAGATCAAGCGCATTGTTTCGTCGAAGTTTTGACGAGACAGAGTACTGTTGAGAAAGCACAAGGCCCATAATCTCGCACAGCTTCACGTAGTTCAGGAAGAACTGAACGTGAATTGGGTCGGCGGGGTATTCGGCTGGCCTGTCGGGCTCGTCGTCGATGAAATCGTCCTCGGAGACCATCTCCACGTCTGAATCTTCGATATTGATTGAGACGGGGCGTCCAAGGGCCACGGCCACGGATCGATCGCGGGTGAACAGGGTCCACCAAATTCGTTTCCAAAGTCGCTTGTCCGCCTTACTGAGCTGAGAGCCTTCCACACTAGAGCCAAAGTTAAGCGATGCCGTTCAAAACTTTAATCGAAGGGTGGATTGAAAACTCACCTGCGGTGCATACCTGACCCCTGTGCGACAATGACGGCTACTCTGCTCCAGTAAAAGACGTTTTTGGTGACGTCTGCAGCCAGGTCAGACCGAGCGTGCGTGACGATGTCTCCTCTTTCTCTGTTCTTACCCTCTGGACCTTCCCAGTACCATCCCATAAGGATGAGTGCCTGGACAATGGTAATACGATCATCCTCGTAGTTGGCATCGTAGAGAGCCTTGGCACGCTTGTAGAACGTCATTGCCGCAGGGGTGGTGGAGCCATTGGCGTCCATGAGCTGGGGGTTGTTGCATACTCGCGAGCCCGCAAGGAGAATCGATTGAAGGAGGAGTAGGGACGGAGGGTTCTTCGAGTCGCGATATCGCCTCATGAACTTGCTGCGGTTGATCACCGGTACAACAGGCGCGATCCAGGTAAAGTAGGCGTCGACCAATTCGTCGCAAAGCTGGCGGGGTGGTAAGAGGAAAGCCCCACGTTGGTGCAGTATGTCGATCTCGACGTTGTCAAGCTCGTTGATACGCGCACGGGCCCCTCGAACATTTTCCGGTAAGGGATAATGCACCACATCAGTCGCTCCATGGCGGTCCTGGACCAGCAGTGAAAGATTCGAGGATTCTCCAAGGTATGCGACGCGTCCAGCTTCCTTGATGGGAGCTCGCGCAAACTTGGGCTTCATGAATTGGGCGTAGGTGCCATTGGTGGCCTGCTGGGTGGCATAATACGCGTCTGAATGATCGGTCTTGGGCATCCCATCTGGCGTGTTGACTCCAATCTTCTCGGCTGGCACATCGCGAGACATGAGCATCTCTCCCCGGCGTGGGATCGCATCGCTGCTGGCAGCTGGGGAACGCGTGTCCTTGGTCGACTCGGCGCGGTCGCTGCATCAACACAATCAGCACACAGTATCACATCTCCTTCTCCCAATCCTCTCCCACCTGTCATTGTCCTTCTTCCCGGCCGTCTTCTTGCGCTTGGGCGTAGGGATCTTGCACTCGATGGAGAAAGCGACGCAGTTTGTGCAGGGCACGCCGAGACTCGCGGCATCGCATCGGACCTGGAGCTGTCTGAGCCATGTTTCGGGTGGTGTATAATGCTTATTCGTGAATTACCTTTCGTGCATGACATGTCTGCGATCCTCCGTTAGCTTCCTCTGCCTTTCACGTGCATGCTTGCGAGAACTTACTTCACATGCGCGAGAAGCGCGTTGGCTGGGCGCATTGCAGTCAGCGGCACGGCTCGTCCACTTTTCGCAATGGTAATCATCTTACCGTCTGAAGGAAGGGTGGCCGGGCAGCTGGTCCTTGGGAGCATTGGAGGACGGAGGAGCGGCGACGGGCATGGCGGCGGAGGGAGATGGCTTGGGCGGGTCAGAGCTCGCGGCAGCAAGCGGGCGCGGTTCACCCATTGTCGCGGCGATGCTGGTGGCGGAGGGCGGTGATTATTGCAGAGCCTGGGCGGGGACGGCAGCGAGCCACATCGCTCAGCTCAGCAGCAGCAGCAGTGCGCGGCGACGACGACGGGGGCGGCGGTGGTGTGTTATGGGGTGTCTTTGGTATGGACCGCAGCTGGTTGGACGGAGGAAGGTGCAGGTGACAGTAGTGGAGACGACGTCTGGACTGGGATGATGATGGATGGCCCAGCCAACAGCCACCGCACTCTATACCCAAGCTCCACCCAAGACTCGTCTGCGGGGCCGCGCTGGCTGCAATCACATCCACGCTCCTGTATACGGGGAAATAGCTGGAGAAGCAGCATAGCTACGTTCCATCGCAATAGCTAGCAATGTCTATTCCTTCCCGGCCGCGCCCGACCTGATCGCCGCTGCCTATACACACCTCCCAAACACCGAGGCTCCTTCCTCGCGCCCAAACAAGTCGTGGCTGCCCTCCACCCACCCGCTTGTCCGGCTCGCTTAGGAAGGAAACACCGCCGCGCGACTTCTGGCAAGAGCAGAACTCCAACATCGTTCTCGCACTCCAACCACCTCACCTCCCCTTTGTACAGGATAAATAGCAGCTCCAGCAACACCTCCTTCGTCACCGATCAGCGCCGCCCGCGACTTGGCTACGAAATATCCTCGTGGAACCTGGTGAGACCTGCAGGTCCAACTGCAGTCTGGCCTTTATTGTCCCTATTCCCGATCCAACCCAAGCCCTGACGACCGTTCAATCTCGAGTCGCTACACACTCTCCCAATCGAGAACTCGCCTCGCCGTCACATCAGGCATCACATTCAGCCAGACATGGATCATCTTCCTCCTGCAACGGTGTGAATACCTCTTTCTCGAGCAAACCCTCCCCATCGCGGAACCTTGTCCGAATGCCCTCTCGCTTCTCCGGTTGTCGCGGCCCGTGATCTGCCTCCCACACGCACTCCATCATCATCTGCCCCAGTTCTCTGCAGACTGGCAGGCACTACTCTCTGGGGTGCATGTGGTCCCTCGCAGACCGACAACGTCCAGTCTGCGCAACTGGTTCTCGCCGTCCGCCGCCTCCCAAGCGACCCAGCCCACTCGCCATCAAAGCGCGCCAATCGCACCCGCTAAATTCAAGCTTATGTGACCGTTGCTCCACCTACCGAGGCACGTGATGCTCATCTATTTGCAATTTTGCATGTGATTGCCAGCGTCTGGCCAGCGGTACGTCGCGACATGTCTCACTCTATAAACAGTCCCCAAGCTTTTCACCTCTTCTATAGGTGAGCGCAGAACGTCTCATCCATGGTCATAACAATGCTCCTTCCAAACACTTTCTTTACGCTTTTTACCCCGTACATGGATCTATTGGGTCCCACTCGCCACTAGCTGCGCCATGACCCAAGAGCTGTTCTGCTGATTTGGCATGATGCTAGGAGATGCTTCCGTGGAGGCGTCTGCTAACACTTCTGCGGCTAAAGGGCGATGGCAACATTCGAACTTGGCGTTTCTGACTACACCTCTCCTTGCCCTAGGGTTTAGTACAATGCAAATGCACCAATAGACGTTGGTTCCAAGCGATGAAGAGGCAAACTTACTGCAATGGGTAGCCATATGCTTGATTGAGCTAGATTCCTGGGGGTTGACTTGGCATTTGACACCTTTCTATGTCCCATCGTTTGATGGAGGCAACAGCCTGCGAACATTCTGTTGGACATCCTGTTGGTCACACGAGCAATGCAGGAGGCATGGCTAAGAAGAAGACTATCCTGGAAACGCTCTACGTTCCAAGAAGACGGACCGACTGCTGTGCCATCACTGCATCTCTCCATCCTTTCTAATCTTCCGATCATACGGAGACTTTTGCGCGCACACTGTCGCTCAAGGTGCCAGAGGAAAGGCAAACAAAATCCATTGCTACTGAGCTCACTGCATCATGCACAGAATACACATCCCCATCTCGAAAGCACTGGGGCCCGTAAGTTACGATGCTGGCCAAGGATGAAGCCAGACATCGAGTTTCAGGCTGTAGACATTCCGGGGAAAGAGAACATAGGGCCACGAACTTGAGGTTCAGTGATGGGCACATCGATCGCCCTTGTCAAAGGAGTTTTCGATTCCCAGACTGCCTTACTCGAGATAGTTGTGACACTCGCTTCCTGCGACAGTAAGCAAATTCACGCCATTTGAATGTTCTACGACTTGCGTGGTCCGGACTCGTGGTCCGGACTCGTGGACCGACTCGATTCTAGTCTACTCCGCGAGTCTGTGTGTACCTACAACTTCGCCTTGGCCTCCTCCCACACCACAAGTCCCTTAACTCTATCCTTCTCCCTCTCCCGCCCCTTCAAAACCCTCCTCAACAACTTCCCCGTCGGACTCTTCGGCACACTCCCCACAAACTCCACAACCCGAACCCTCTTATACGCCGTCTTCCTCTCCCTCACAAACCCCAGCAGCTGCCTTCCCATTTCCTCACTCACCTGCACACCCTCCTTAACAACCACAAAGCCCTTCGGCACCTCTCCTGAGTAATCGTCTGGGATGCCCAAGACTGCGCAGTCTTCGACGGAAGGGTGGGATAAGAGGCAGTCTTCGAGTTCAGCGGGCGCGACTTGTTGGCCCCGGACTTTGATCATTTCTTTGATGCGGTCGGAGATGTGCAGGAGGCCGGTGGCGTCGATGTGTCCGACGTCGCCGGTGTGGAAGAAGCCGTCCTAACAAAACACGCTCGTCAGCACAAACTCACCTCCTAGCAGGGGAAAAATTCTGCACTTACTTCGTCAAACGTCTCCCTAGTAGCAGCAGGATTATCCAAATACCCCATCGCAATCTGCGGTCCCTTCGCACAAATCTCCCCCGTTTCGCCCACTCCTAGAATTTTGTTGGGATCATCGAGATCAATGACTTTGGCCACCGTATTCGCGCACAATTTCCCTGCTGTCATGGCATACTTGTAGTCGTAATGACTTGGTGGATGCGCTGAGATACACGCCGTGCTTTCTGTTGCTCCATACCCTTGCCTGAATCCCGTGTCCGGGAACTTCTTATGCAGCAGCTGGATGATCTCTGGTGAGGTAGGCGCGGAGCCAGACGACCAGCGTTTGACTGTGCGTTGCAGGGCGGGGAGGTAGGAGTCGACGATGGAATCTCGAACGATGCGGATTATGATCGGTGGAACGAGGATTAGTTCGCGGACTTTATAGTCTATTATGGATTGCAGCATCGAGGGCATGCTGAAAGAGGGGAGCATAATCGAAGATCCGTTCATGAAAATCGGGTAGTGGATATAGCGGACCAGACCGGTGATGTGGAAAAGTGGCGTCACGGCTAGGATACTGTATCTCTCTCCTGGCTCAATGAGTTGCAGTTGTCGGAGCTGATGGCATTGGGCGATGATGTTGTGGTGCGAGAGCATGACGGCTTTGGGGAGGCCGGTTGTTCCTGAGGAGAAGTTGAGGTAGCCGCAGATCTCTTTGTTGGTTTTGTTGCGAGGGATGTTGTAGGAGGGTGTTGGTGGGTATTGTTTTCCGAGTTCGATCAGGTCTTGGAGGTTGAGGAGTCCTTCTTTGCGGCCTTCGAGGAGGAAGATGTTGGATTTTGGGATTCCCACGTTTTGGGCGGCGGCTGTTGCTACGTCGAGGGATCCGGGGAGAGTAAAGAGGAACTTTGTCTTTGCTGTTCGAAGAGCGTAGCTCATCTCGTCTGTGTTGTATGCAGGTGATGCACCATTGATTCGCCCGCCTAGTGAAACGTCAATCAAGCGATCCGAATAAAGATAAGACAATACTCACCAACTCTCACCGTTGACCACAACGCCACAGGATACCAAATTGTATTCGAAGCGAACAGAGACACCGTGTCACCGACTTGAAATCCATACTTTCGTACCAGAGCAGTACTGATGAGAGTAGCGTTTTCTTTCACTTGGGCGTAGGAGAGTCGTTCTTTCGTGATAGTATTCTCGTAATGGCCATGATCGTTGGGAGCGTAGAGGACGGGTGAATGCTCTTGGCTTTCGAATGCCCATTGCCATGTCGTTACATTCGCGGGGACTATGAAAAGTCATCGTTAGCCCAAACTATCCAATGCCATAGATCACGGTAACTTTCACTTACTGTCAAGATCCGGATGTTCAGATTTCCAAAGCATCATTTATGTCCTACTCAAGGATCGGAGTGCTCTATCCACCTCTATACCAGGAACTCCACGGGAAAGATGACCACACCAAGAATCTAGAAACCAACGCTTGATCCCCTACAGCAGGAGATTTTCATCTACAAGATATTTGAGAACAGTGCGAGTACCTTGGGCGGAGTCGCAGCATCTGCAGCCGAGGTCGGGATGAGAGAAGGGAGAAGGTCGTGCCGTGTGCCGAGCAGACCTCACCTATTGCTCACCATCTATCTCTTGTAAAGAAAAGCTATCGCAATGCACTTCTCTTGAAATACGCTTGTCAGCGCGGATGTACAGTCCTCTCTGAACGAGATCGAGCGCGAGATGCTCCTGATCTGGAGGGATTTGCGCTGGTATCCGACGAGACGAAGACGACTTGCATGTGGTCATGTCTGCGATTCGGACTCAGCATTGTGGGAAAGCGGCGATGATGGTCATTTACGGTGATGGGTGTTAAGGTGAGAAGAGAAATGAAAGCGAAGAGATGTTCGAAACTTAAGTGGTTTCATTACGAGGAAGGCCCCATCCGCACGGCGATCAGTGCGTCGCCCTCCGCCTTCCTCGACGTCGACTTGGTCGACAACATAACATACAAAGCACAATTCTAAACATCTGCAAAGTACGCTCATCCCTCATATCGTCCATCAAAAAAGCCATCGCTTTTCGCTCAGAAACTCCATCCTTCCCTCAAAAATCAATAACCCACTCATCCATCCAATCAACCGGCTTCTTCTCCTCACTCAACCGCTTAATCAAAGCCTTCATCGCCTTCCACGCCTTCCTCCCCATTCTCCTCATCTTCCCGTGCTTCTCATCTTCCTTCTTCTGCAAGACCTCTCTAGTAATGGTGTTTGAATCGACGGTCTTAAGACCCAGAGAACCCCAATACTGGGTGTCGTAAATGTCGACGTCCTCTCTGGTGACGGTGGAGTAAAGCTCGACGTCAATGTGTGCCCGGTCACTAGGGAAAGAGTTAACAGAAGGGGTGTAGTCGACCATAGTCGAACTAGACGACGACCAAGTCTCCGAGCGCGAGGGACTGTTGTTCATGGTCGTATCCTCAGCGCCAAGGAGTGGAGAAGGCA
This sequence comes from Zasmidium citrigriseum, assembly GCA_002786025.1. Lineage (NCBI taxonomy): Eukaryota > Fungi > Ascomycota > Dothideomycetes > Mycosphaerellales > Mycosphaerellaceae > Zasmidium > Zasmidium citrigriseum. The sequence continues at coordinate 476,970 of NHNW01000023.1, forward strand.
GTCCTTCGAAGAGGGAGATGTCGTCGTCCTCTTCCTCGAGTGCGGTCGGTGGTAAATCGCCGCGAGGAATCGTTTCGCCTGATGTGCGTGCGTCCCAGGCCTGTTCGTAGTTGGTGAAGAAGTCGTATTGTGCGGGCATCTCCGAGACAGCGAGGTCGAGAGTTGGGGGTCGGGCGGCTTGTCTGATGCCGTGGACAGGAGGAGAGGCTGTGAGATCGCTCTGGGTGGGAATGTATGTGTTGTGTGATTTGTTTGCTGGTGTGAGGCAGTTTGAAAGGTGTGATTTTGGAGGTGAAAGGGAGACGGGCAGGGCGGTGGTTTATATGTGAAAAGGGCGCAAATAGAAGGTATATCGAGAATTGTGCCTGAGTGCATTTTGTGTGCGTGGAGGGAGTGCGCTTGGTACGGTTATGTGGAAAGCATGGATGGCTCCACCTGTATACCGGGCTCCTGGGAAGTCAATTGGTATATGGACGTGTAGATCTCGTCTATTCTGTACAGTGTCAGCTACATAGTAATTCTTATAATTTACAGAGGCTTTACTGGTGAGCGTAAGCTATAAGCTTTTGCGTATGGGCCAAGCACGAACACGGCGGTCATGCTGTCGAAAATCCCGCCAATGTAGACTTCCATGTTATTAAGCTGTGAGCCGAATACCATAGCCCCTTTGGTCATCAGCAGAAGGGTACAGCCTCTTCCGGTATATCCACTTTTCTGCCCTCCGCTACCAGCCCTGCTTTCTCATCTTCTGCACCATAGACACAATGCCCTTGAAGTTGGCCTTGAAATTCTTCCTCCATCGCTCGCTCTTCAGCCTCTTCCGCCTCAGTCCCGGCCGCTCATGAAATCTCTGCTTCATAGAATCCCTCTTCACAGCATTCCTCCCACAAAGCGCCTCCAATGACCTGAATGCTCTTCCGACGTCCATGCCTCGTTGCACGTTGACATTTACTGTCCTCCCCACTGTCGGTCCCAGGCGCATAGGCGGACTCTCTTCTGCCCGCGGAGCGAAATCGCTGACTCGGTTAGCGCCACCAGAAATCATGTAACTGGTATCCTCTGCGCTCCCTGAATATTGGGTTCTGGATTTTGATGACCCCCCTTTGGTAGGCATGAGGTTGTTGAGGATGTCGTCCACGGAATTGTTTGCCTTTCCACGCGCTTGCTCGAGCTCATTGGCCATGTTGAACGACGAGCGATTTCTCGCCTGTGCGCCGGGGGAACTAAAGCGCGATGTTCGCGATGCGGGAGCTGCGGGCGTGCCCTTGTCGAATTCGAGGGGGCCGTCGAGCATGGAGGTGATGGCGTCCCGGGATGGAGTCTGCGAGGGCGGCGTCGTAGATGGAAAGCTGCTCGATGGCGAAGGAGTATCATATTCGTCGGTTTCTCGTTGTTGTCGACGGCATTGGGTGGTGGTGAATGATCGGGATGGGAGGCATTGGCTTCGTTGCGGCCTGCAATGTCGTGCTATGGGTGCAATTGTCGGAGAGGAGCGGTATGCCGTTGGGGCTAGAAATGAGAGCAGCGGCTGCGATGAGCGGAGCAGCGCCTCGCCGCAGCGTAACGATTCCATGGCCGATGGATTGATGTGAGTGAACTGGTGAAGTCGATGGTCTTTGCGGAGATGGAAAGCACTCCCGAGAGACGGTCACGTGTCGCTTGAACCTTGAACTTGCGACCTTCAACTTTCAAACTTGACACACGACAACCACCAACATCAACACAACATGGCGTGGCCAGGACAACCCAACTTCGCGCCGCCTCCGGGCATCAACTTCAATGCGCCCGTCATCCGTCTCGGCGGCGGAGGCGGAGGACGAGGCGGTGGAAATAGTGGTGGAGAGGGCAGAGGTCCTCGCATGGGCCTGGGTGCCGGCGATCCCCAGTCGCGGAACCTCGATCGCCAGCGTCAGGAGGTGCGGGAGAGTATGATGGCCCTGCAGCCTCCTACGCGCGAAGAGGTGGCACGTACCATCTTTATTGGTGGTCTTGGAGAGGGCACGCCGGGCGACGACGTCTTGCAGGACTTGTTGGCGTGCGCTGGCAAGTTGCGGAGATGGACAAGAGCAAAGGATGCGGACGACAAGAAGTGCAAGTTCGGCTTCGCAGAGTACGAGGATGTGGAAAGTCTGGAGGCAGCTGCGGAGATTTTCAAGGACGTTCAGGTCCCACTCTTCAACGCTGATGGCTCGGTGCAGAAAGATGAGGATGGCGAGGTCAAGAAGGCTCCACTGCTGATGGTGGTGGATCAGCAGAGCAGAGAGTACATCGATCAGTGGAAGGGTCGCAAGAAGGAGGATGACAATGCACGCCAGTTCCGGATCCAGAGCTGCCAGGACGAGCTGCAACAGAGCATCACCACGCTGATCAACCATGGAGCGCATTCAGCGAACGGCGTGAACACCCAGAATGGAGAGCTGGACGGAGACATTCGCATGGGAGAGGATGGAGAAGACGGCGCTCAGGTGGTCAACATTCCACTCACTCTCGAGGACGAACTCGCCGATATCCCAGCTGAAATGCGTGCGACTGTGGCCGAAGAGATCAAGGCTTTCCGCGATCGCTCCAACCGCCGCGACATCGAACGTCTACGCCGCGAGGAAGAGGTCGAACAAGAAGAACGCCGTCGCACAGGAGCAGCTCCCCGCGTGAGCCGGCTCGCGTCCCCTCCCCCATCTACCAGTGCAGCGAACGGTATCCCAGTTGGTCCACGCGGACAGCAAGGCGTTCAAGGAGCTCCATCAGGACCTAAGGGTTTCAGAGGCGCTCAGATTCCTAGTGACTACGTCAACGGAGTGGCCTTTGTTCCTGGTGCAGGACCGAACGGACAGGGTGTCACTGTATCTTTGAATCGGGAGGACGAGGATGCTGAGGAGTCAGACGAGGAGCTCGAGCGGAAGAGACAAGAGAAGAAGAATGCAGATCTCGACAGGCAGTTTCACGAGCATGTCCGACGCTGGCAGAACCGTGAGCGTACCCGTGGCGCGGCACAAGAGCGTGAGAAGAAGCGTGAGGAAGAGGATAAGCGTCTACGAGAGAAGGCCAAGCAGGACATGTTGGTACGGCTTGCAGAGTGGAACGACGATGAGGAGGCAGATAAGGGCAGACATCTCTACTATCGTGATCGTTCGACTTGGCTCCGCCAGCGTGAGCGCGACAGGGATCTCGAGCGTCGTGAAGACGATCTGGACCGGAAGGCAGAAGAGCGCGAGAAGGCTGAAGAGAGACGACGCGAGAATGAGGCACTTGGCAAGGCCGCTGACCAGGCCGCCGACTTCTTGGGATCAATGCAAGCTCCTGAATCCAGGGAGGCTCCTGGTCCTGCGCCATTCAAGATCAGCTTGGGTGGTGCTTCGACCAAGACCAAGCAGACGCAAGCAGCCGCACCGCCGAGACGTACCATGGCCGACGTGCTGGAAGACGAAGAAGATGCTGCGGCTGCGGGCAATAGGCGCCCTGAGTTGAAGCCTCTGCAAGACACTTCGACGCTTCCTACTTCAGGTCAGGATCTCACCGAGGAGGAGAAGTCGTCTGCTCGTCAACAGCTCGCCTCAGAAATCCCCACTGACACGGATGCCCTGTTCTCTCATCCCATCAAATGGGAAAGCTTGTCTTCCAGTCTGCTTGACGTTCAGATCCGACCATTTGTGGAGAGGAAGGTGGTCGAGTACCTCGGAGTGCAGGAGGATCTTATCGTGGATGCTGTGCTCGATGGTATCAAGGCTCGCAAAGAGGCCAAGAGTCTGGTCGAGGAGCTGGAGGGACCGCTCGAGCAGGAGTCAGAGGTGCTTGTCAAGAAAGTGTGGCGTCTGTTGGTGTTCTGGGGCGAGTGCGAGTCTCGTGGATTGTCTCAGTAGTACGGCGATGTCACGGATGTGCTATGGATGGTCAGAGAGGAATAGGATAGGCAATGCTTCTGCGACTGGGCTTTGACGTTCCTCAATCAATCCATAGACATCGATAATCTGAATGATGGTCACCTGCTCTCTCATTGAACACTTCGATCACACCATATCAATTCTTACTCTCGCTGACCAAGCCATTGCTGTTGCTCATCAAACAGAACAAATTCTTCGTCGAAAGGTGTCGATGTCCGTGAAGACGCCGCCCGACAAAAGCCGCACCTTGACAGTCCGGAGATGAATCGGCATCTGCTGTCACGTGTTCGACGTCATTCCCACGTGGCTGTGAGTGAATGAATTCAATGATATGGAAGAATTGCTGGAGAGTGAGGATTGGTGACAGCAGAGTAATCAAATGCCTAAGACGCTCAGTCAATGCTTACACATGAGAGGGAAATGGGTGAGAGAGTGCTGCAGAGGCCGAGACGTCGCCTTCACGCAGCGGCGAGAACTACCCCGCGAAGTGGGGCTGGATGAGCTCACCGCCGACCACGACAACCACGCCAGACGGAGGCCAACATTTTCCAGAACTTCAGAGAGCTTCCGTCACACTCCGCCAACAACAACAATCCACCCTCAACCATCACTGACACTTCTCACACTTGAAGTACGCTCCCTCCGTCCAAATCGCTCACCACACATCCCATTGACACCCACCTCCAGCCCCTTTTGATTGCAGAAACAACAACACCACCGCCACAATGCCAGGATTCGCCCAGGCCAACGAGCTGCCGGCATGGAAGTCGTTGATGGAGCATCACGACAAGCTGGGCCGCGGCATGGTGCTCAAGGCCGAGTTCGAGAAGGATCCCCAGCGCTTCGCAAAGTACAGCCGCACCTTCAAGAACGAGGCCGACAACGCAGAAATCCTCTTCGACTTCAGCAAGAACTTCCTCACTGAGGAGACCCTTCCTCTGCTCGTCAAGCTGGCAAAGGAGGCCAAGCTTGAGGAACTTCGCGATGACATGTTCAAGGGCGAGAAAATCAACTTCACCGAGAAGCGCGCCGTCTACCACGTCGCCCTCCGGAACGTCAAGAACGAGCCCATGCAGGTCGATGGCAAGAGCGTGGTTGAGGAGGTCAATGGCGTTTTGGAGCACATGAAGGAGTTCTCTGAGCAGGTCCGCAGCGGATCATGGAAGGGGTTCACTGGCAAGCCTATTGACACCATCATCAACATTGGTATTGGTGGCTCAGATCTCGGCCCTGTCATGGTTACTGAGGCTCTCAAGCCATACGGCAAGGAGGGCATGAAGCTGCACTTTGTCAGCAACATCGATGGCACTCACATGGCTGAGGCTCTCAAGGCCAGCAACCCGGAGACCACGCTCTTCCTCATTGCATCCAAGACTTTCACCACTGCCGAGACGGTCACCAACGCTACCTCTGCGAAGAAGTGGTTCCTGCAATCAGCCAAGGAGAGCGACATTGCGAAGCACTTCGTCGCTCTTTCCACGAACGAGAAGGAGGTCGCGAAGTTTGGCATCGACACCAAGAACATGTTCGGTTTCAACGACTGGGTTGGTGGCCGTTACTCTGTCTGGTCAGCCATTGGTCTGTCCGTGTGCTTGTACATTGGCTACGACAACTTCCACCAATTCCTTGCTGGTGCCAACGCCATGGACCACCACTTCAGGACCGCACCTCTCGAGGAGAACATCCCAGTCATTGGTGGTCTGCTGAGTGTGTGGTACTCCGACTTCTTTGGCGCTCAAACACACCTTGTGGCTCCGTAAGTATTCAAAGATACGGTGAGGTGATTCACACTGACTTTTTCCAGATTCGACCAGTACATGCACCGCTTCCCAGCCTACCTTCAGCAACTCTCCATGGAGTCGAACGGCAAGGCCATCACCCGCAGCGGCGACTACGTCAAGTACACGACCGGTGCCATCCTCTTCGGCGAGCCAGCCACCAACGCCCAGCACTCCTTCTTCCAACTGCTCCACCAGGGCACCAAGCTCATCCCAACCGACTTCATCCTCGCCGCGCAGTCGCACAACCCAATCGAGAACAACAAGCACCAGATCATGCTTGCATCCAACTACTTCGCCCAAGCCGAAGCCCTCATGATCGGCAAGACCCCCGACACCGTCAAGGCCGAAGGCGCCGCCGACGAGCTCGTCCCACACAAGGTCTTCCTGGGCAACCGCCCAACGACCAGCATCCTCGCCCAGAAGATCACCCCCGGCGCGCTCGGTGCCCTCATCGCATACTACGAGCACGTCACCTTCACCGAGGGCGCCATCTGGAACATCAACAGCTTCGACCAGTGGGGTGTCGAACTCGGCAAGGCCCTGGCCAAGAGCATTCAGTCCGAGCTCGACTCTCCTGGCGAGAGCACCAAGCACGACAGCAGCACGAGTGGGCTCATCAATGCTTTCAAGAAGATGGGTAATGTGCAGTGAATGCAGGGTATACCAGCGGCGAGGCTTTGATGAGAGGTGAAGAGCTACCTTCACGATTACGAGGAATGAATGAAGCAAGCATGCATTTTGTAAACGTTTTTGAAAGAAAAAGTCTCAGAATTCAGAAAATGCTACTGAGGTATATAGGTGAATGACAGGGTGTCATTTGACTTTTGAGTCTTTAAGGGGAAAACCCGAGGGAAGAATGGGAAGTATCAATCTCATGTTTGCTTTTGTTCTCCGTTTTTTTTTTGGACAGAGTTACTATGCCACTGACCGCTGAAGTAGGCCGTCATCGCAGTCGTATGGCTTTGGAGACTTGCTAGAAGAATCTTGTTCTCTCCACGAGAGCATGCGACTCCAGGCCATTAGAGAGCTTGTCACACTGTTCACTTTTCGCGAGAAAGCTGGAGATTGCTAGACCGGCAGTGCAACGAAGACTCCAAGTCTCAACTCTCTTCGGCCTTGAGCCAGAGCTCGTCCTCGCGACTCAACTTGCAGAGCATGGCAGTGGCTCTCAAGATGGCCTGGCCTTTCCAGCCCTTCGTCTTGCGCTCTTCTTCGATCGCCGCCACCCTCTCCTCCACCAAGTCCTTGCTCTCGGCTGTGATGTTCTTGGGAAGCTCGATCTGGAGGCCGGTAGATGGGTCGAAACGCAGCTTGAGATGGATATGGCGGGGCGGGACTGAGTGCTATGGGCGAAACCAATGGCAGCAAGGTTCCACTGGATAAAGACAGCTAGGCTTGCGTTCGGTGGTAGTGGTGCTTGTCTGCGCTCTTGGCGACATGGGAGGTGGATTTCGACTTTGCGGAGGCAAGTGGCGGGCGAGCAGTGGAGGGCGTTTTCGACCCAGAGGTGAGCGACGTCTTGGGCGGAGCGGGTCGAGTCTGAGCTGGTTTGACCGGCGTTCGCGGAGATCGGGACAGTGGTCAGGCTGAGAGATGGGCGGGAGACTAGGGGCTCAGAGTCGAAGCAGAAGGTGTTGTTGCTGAAGAATATGGGGAGAACTTCTTCGCGGAGTTGGTGGTTTGCTTGAGCTAGAGCTGGGATGGTATGGCGGTGGGTGGATGGTTCGGCGGCTCGAGTGAAGGCGTGCTGGACTTCGTCGGACACGACGGCGTGGAGGTAGACTTTTTCGCGGAGTTCGCCCGGGAGGTCCAGGAGACGGAATGGTTTGCAGAGGCTCTTCAGCGCCGCGTAGAGCTCGCCGGCGCATGTGATGTCGGTTATTGAGATCCGGGCGAGGAGACTTGGACGGACCCAGACGCAGATGGTCTTGATGTCGTCCTTCTTACTGGGGAAGTAGAACCTGCGGCCGGTCGGGCTGACCAAGATCGCTGGGTAGGCTTGCGTTGGTCGGCCTTTGGTGACGAGAATGGCGCTGATGTGGGTGCACCAGGCGGAGAAGTTGCCTTCGTAGAGTTGGTCGGCGGGTGGTGGGGTCTGAAAGTCTTGATATGGGGTTGTCTGCAGCGTTGGCGGGTGTGGTTGAAGGGAAGACATCTTCGTGGTCGGAGTCCACTTAGCAGGTTCGGCGTTAACGAAGTCGTGAAGGTGGTTGATTGTCTCGCGGATGTCGGACATGGTTGGTGATGTCTTTGGTGTAGGTTGTGTGTGTTGGAGAAGAGTTTGAGTTCGGAAGAGAAGATCAAGTTTGGAAGGCACGATCAGGATTCGGCGCTATACTGCATTGGGTCGACGACGCATGTGATAGAGAGTGTATAGCTTGGAGCAACCTTCCCGAGAATAGGGTATTGGTCTAAGGAATCGAAATGTTGACTGCTGTAAGTGCAGAACTGTAACGATGAAGGGAGAGCTATCTGCACTGCTAGGAAAAGCATATATATGCCTACTACCATATTTGCCTTACGGCTTGCTATGGTCTTCGTTGTGAAAGGGGAGAGAGCGCGAGAAGCACCTCGAGTAGCAAGAACATTCGATTGTATTTCTTCTGAGCTCATTATAGAGTGTTCGAGTCAACTGTCTAGTGATCCCCTGAGCAAGACCGCATCATGCCCTACTTTTTGCACACCTCCGACACCATCCTTCATTCCGAAGCCGATAGAACTTGCTGCCATTCGCGTCGGCACATACACAGCCTCCATATGTACCGCAGTACGGGATTCGCAGCAGTATTCCGAAGCCGCCCTCTGTGTGCATGACCTGACACTCTAGCCCCCAAACTCGCTAACTCAGTCTTGACCCGTCTTGTCTTCGGTTTCCAAACCGAGCCAGGTCGCCGAGCCACCCACGTGCACACCATCAAGAGACTTGAAAGCCGCCAGAATCGACTCTCCTTCCAGGTTCTGCGTCTTGCGTAGCAATTCTGCCTGCTCTGCATGATCCTGGAGCAATTGCTTACACCATGGCTTCAATGCATGATCCACCTCGATCTGGAGACCAGAACTCTTGCTGAATGTGATGAAAAGCTGGATAAGTTCGAATGGTCGGAAATTTGTAGTTGCATTGGAGGCCCTGCCATTAGCCAAGGCCTTCACAGTCAAGCGGCGGAGGAATTTTATCGAGGAGCCGAGGACACGGTCACTCCAGGTTTGTAGGTAGGGGGTGAAGTCGGACTGGGCGGGAAGGTGATCGTAGAAAGCCTCGATGACGAAGTTCGAGCGAGCGAAGAATACTGCAAGGACCTCCTTTCGTAGCTGCTGGGTGCTCTGCGCGAGTGCTGGGATCTTGTGCTTGCCGTCTTTTCTCCAATCGTAGATGCGCTGCTCTTCACCATTGCCGACAACCTCCTCGTACACCCTGTTACGGAGCTCAGCAGGAAGGTCGAACAGGCGGAAGGGTTGGCACAGCTTCTCCAACTGCGCATACATCTCGCCGACGCTTAGCTCGGTGTCGAGTGGGAGGCGCTCATAGAGTGCCGGGCTGATGGAGTTGAAGATGGAGTGGAAGTCGCCGATGGTGCTCTTGTGGTAGATGACCTTGCCGCTGTCCTCAATGTGCGATATGGCTGGATAGGCTTGGGTGGGTCGACTGTTCGAGATGTAGAACTCGCTGATTTCCTTCTTCCATTTCTCGAAGTTGCCTTCGTAGAGTGGTTCGCAGAAGAGCAGCGGCGAGCGCCTGATGAACATGGTGGGCGGATGGAGATGCAGAAAAGGCATCTTGTGGAGTTGGGCTGCGAGAGACGCAGTGCGGGTCGGAGTAGTTGTTTCGTGTTTGAACCGTTGGCGTGGGTCGCAGGGTTGTTGGCAGTGCGGCGGCGCTCCGTGCGATGAGCGATGTCGTTCGAGGCAGGTGTGCGGTGTATTAGAAGTCCGACGGTTCGAATGTGTTGTGTGTCGGAGAGGAAGTGAAGCTCCGCGCTGGTGAAGCTTTTGAGACGAGGAAGCGACGGGGATTCATAGTTTGGCACTAGTGGCGGCTAAACATCGGCAGAACATGTGAATTTTCATAGTCCTTTGCTTTTCGAGGAGAGAGAATCGCTAAGCTCCTATCTCAACGCCGAGGAACATCTAGTTGTAACGTGGATATGCGCGGCGAGGCCTTGACCCGAAGCACATCATCTACGACTTCTCATACTCTATACCCCTCGCCTTCGCTTCATAGTCCGTCAACAAAAGCTGCACAGCATTCCTTTCGAAAGCATCAATGGCGGACAAATTCAATTTTCAGCATCAAAGCATCAAGTCCAGACCTGCTTCCGTCACTCTGTCCTGCAGCTGAGGGTCAAAGTCGACACCAGCAGAGTTGCCTGACTTGCACTTCGGATCTAATCGCCCCCCGTTTGTCCTCCGCTGTAGTTGACGCTACGTTTCCTTAGCGACGATCCTCAAGCTCCAGCATCGTATAGTCAAAGAAGTGATGCTCGCCGACAAGGGCCATCAAAAGTGATTCTCCCTGAGCCCCGTCTCGTGCCCGCCAGGCCTCAATTCGAGCGACATGCTCCTCGATCTCCTTCCTGGAGCACTCTTTCAATCCCCAATCTTCATCATAAACAATACGATAGCCCTTTCTCTTGTCGAAGCGCAGCTCGAAAGGGACACTCGGGAAATCAAAACCCTGCACAACTGACATTCGCAGGCTTATCTTCCTCAGATGCTTGACAGAGCGGCCTACGAAGTTGTACGCCCAATCCTTCACAATATCTTTCATTACCGAATGGTATCCGTAGCCCAGGTAAGCTTCGCCAATGTTCATGTTGATGTCGAGTTTGAAATCGGTCGTCGCAAAGTAGATGGGGAGGATTTCGTTTCGCAGCTGCTGCGACGTACGGGCGAGAGCGGGCATGCGGCGGCTACATTTCATCTTCCATGACTCGCTGAAGAAGGGTGTGATTGCGTTGTCTTCTAGAACCTCTTCGTAGATTCTCACACGCAGCTCGGCGGGCAGCTATCAATCAATTAGCACTCTGCTGAAATGCCATGGAGTAGTCAATAATCTCCGCTGCTTACATCCGTGAGGCGGAATGGCCGACAGTACCGCTCGAGTTGGGCGTAGAAAGCACCGCAGAGCATGTTGAAGTCGACTGGCAAACGAGCGAGAAGGCTTGGGCTGATTTGGTTGCGCATGGCGACGATCTCCTGGAATCCGCTGGTGCGATATGCAGTGACCATCTGTCCGGTGTGTGAGACGGCTCTTTTGTAAATGATGGAGGGGTATGCGTGCTCTGGTTGGCCTTTCGTGATGAAGATGGCGCTCATTCTGTCCTTCCATTCGTCGAAGTTGCCCTCGTAGAGGAGGCCGCTGGCCGTGAGGTGACCATTTGCCGTCGGCATTGCGGTGGCGTATAGGCGAATTAGCGTAGTTAGAAGTTGGGTTGTTGGCGGAGCGGAGTTGGTGTTGTTTGCGGCGCCCGCACGGAAGAGAAGAGCTGAGCTGGTCCAAGTCCCGACGCTAAGCCTCATCAGCTCCGGCAAAACATGTGAAAGAGGAGTCCAGTGAATGTAACTGAAAGAAATGTGCAAACGGGGAGAGATTGAATTTCGATGCAAAAAGCCTTCATTTCAATAGACCAGTCTTCTAGAACGCAGATGTCAAGTCATGACGACCGATTCTGCGGTCTGCGGTTGCCCGACAGCTCCTCTGCGCCTTCCAGATTTTGCAGCGTCCTTTAGTTGCCCACTTGTTGGTCTTCGAGCCACAGCGTCTTGTACCACCACACACCCGCATCCTGTCTACACGCCATGATGATAGACTCGCCTTTGAGATCTCCAGGCTTCCGTTTCTCCTCCATCTTCGTCATGTACTTCTCGATGGTCGATTTCGTTGCCGCATTCACGTCGTCTGGCAGCTTGACTTGCAGTCCATCCTTCTCCGAGAAACTCAACTCAACGTCTCTCTCGACTGCATGCCAAACTTTGTGGGATCCTGGACCAGCGGAATACTTTGATTGAAGAAACGGTATTCGTAACGTCAGTTTGCGAAGATGTTTAGTCGAGAAGCGAAGGATTTGGTTAGACCAAGTGCTGATGGCGCTGTTCATCTTTAGGCAGAATCCATCGTACGAGTAGCTCCTTCCGCCTTCTTCCAGCCTCAACAAGAAGTTCGACCGAGCGAAATACAGCGGCAAGACCTCTTCCCGAAGCTGGTGGCTCGCTTGCATGATTGCGCAAATTTGGTGCGAAGGCCGTACGGTCCATGTCGCAGGGCCTGTAATGCGTTCGATCTTGCAGCTCTCAAAGACTTCCTCCAAAATGTTCAAGCGTAGCTCTGGGGGCAAATCGAGTAAGCGAAATGCTCGACAGAATTTCTTCAACTCCGAGTACAGCTCGCCGATTGAAAGCTGGAAGAAGCGTTGTGGTAGACGCTTCAGTAGTGCAGGACTGATTTGACCCTTGACATACTGGCTGTCGTTGTCGTCGCTGATGTGGTAGTATGTCTTTCCCGGCGATCTGGAATACGTTGCGGCAGGATATGCCAATGCTCCCTTACCCCCGACCACGAAAGTCGCACTGATCCTCTTCTGCCAGTCGTCAAAGTTGCCTTCGTAAAGAAGACCACTGGTGGTCAATGAGCCTTCTGTGAAGGACATACCGGCAGAAGGCATTATGGATGATCGCTTTACGGTTGATGGCTTTATGACTGCTCGACGTGTTGGGCGTGTAAAAGGTGATGAGCTGCCGGTTCTGGAGGAACGCATTGCGGAATGTTGAAGTTCATGGCAATCATGAGCTTTATTCTTGCCAACGGTTGTAGGCAAGCAATTGCTGTATGATGGACGAATCAGACAGAAACATCTACATGCATTGATGCGGATGTGGCTTCTGTTTCGCTCACGATTAGACCTGTGGCTCTTTGTCCTGCAGAGTTTTTCGCCTTTGGCATGGAACGTTCAGGGAGCATACGTCTCTTTAATCCTCTAGTTGTCTTTGCAACAACCGAGAGGAGATGTCACAAACACAACGATAGCCTTCTTTACTTTCTTCTGAAACAGGCATGGCAATCCGCGGACAACCCAGCCCGTTTTGCAACCAATGCGAGGCAGAGCGAGGAATGTTTCCAGAATAACAGCCTTAGACGCATTGAGCCATAGGTATCCCTGTCTGAAATCGCCGGGATCTTGGAAGGTAGAAATCGATCACCACGTGGCTGCCCCTGACTACGAAAACACAACGTTTCCTTCTCGATGAACTCTTGGTATCCTTTCAACCCGCAATAATAGTCGCTAGGCGCCGAATAATGCAGGAAAACATTCAATCCTGACATTGATTCCCTATGCACACGGAATTTGACTTCCGTCACCCGAGCATCACCCCTGAACCCCGGAATCGCCACCACGTCGGCCAAGAAGCGCTCAATTGCACCGGGGAACGCTAACAACAGACCTATAGCTGAATACTCGCCTTTCGCATTTATGACAGCCTTCCTGCCAAGTAGCGCTGGTTTCAACCTGAGAGCCTTTACGAACTCGCCGAGACAGGGAGTCAGTGGCTATGTTCCGAGGGCCCATGGTTCATAAGTCGCAGACGACGGCCACTTTGGCCTTGCAACTTTGGAAATTGAAGTTCGAAAGAAAGTCGCCATGTTGATTTCTGCTTTTGTTGCGTCTTTGGCCTTGTGCCTGAGTCAGGCTGTCGCCCTGCCAGCTGGGGTCGACGTGAGAGTGCCCAACCCTATATTCGACACGTAAGACTGACAGCTGAACAGCCCCCCTCTCTTCCTTTGAAGCGAGCAATAGTCGAGCACAATGGCCGCAAAGTGGACTGTGGCAAAATCGGCTTCCTAGCCGTGATCCCACCATCCGAACTCGAACTCAAATGTCGCGCAGCCCAAGGCATCCCTTCATTCCCCGGCTGGGGCAAACACGAGGCCATCTCCAAGCGAGCTGTCGTCGAACACAACGGCCGTCAAATCGACTGCGACAGCATCGCTTTCCTACATGTCATGCCGCCCTCGGAACTGGAGCTCAAGTGTCGCGCAGCACAGGGACGCCCGAGCGGACAAGACTGGCCCATCACTCTCCATGGAGAATCCGAGAGACTGGCCAAGCGGGTTGACGTCGACTACAATGGTATGACGGTCGACTGCAATGGGATTTCCTGGGCGGACAACCCAGGCTCTGAGCTGGAGCAGTTATGTCGTGCCGCCGGCGCTACAATCCCCAAGCGCGAGGCAGTCGTTAAGCGTGCCCCGATCGAGCATAATGGAGTAGTCTACGAGTGCAGCAACCTTCCCGATCTATCCCACCTGCCCATGCAGGACCGGATGAACATCTTCGCCAAGTGTCGTGAGTCAGGCAGGAAACGAGATGTGGCCAAGCGGACTCTTGTCGAGCAAGGCGGAGTAACCTACGACTGCAGCAACCTCCCCGATCTGTCTCATCTCTCCATAGGAGTCCGCATGAACATCGCCTTCGCGTGCGAGGGGAGGGCAAAGAAGCGTGACGTTGAGAAGCGTGCCCCGATCGAGCACAACGGAGTGACATACGAATGCAGCAACCTCCCAGATCTATCTCACCTGCCAATGCAAGACCGGATGAACATCTTCGCCAAATGCCGCGAATCCGGTCGGAAGCGAGATGTTGAGAAGCGTGTGGTGATCGAGCACCAGGGCCTGAAGATCGACTGCAACAACATCCAGTCCGTAACGCTCATGCCGCCGGCAGACATCGTGCGCAAGTGTGCAGAGGCAAAGGCTCAGGAAGTGCCGAGTGGACAGAACTTCCCCATTCGTCTGCACGGGAACAGCAAACGTGAGGCGGTGCCGGTCGAATCTGTTGTCGTCGGCAAGCGAGCGGTGATCGAATACGAAGGCCAGACGATCGACTGCGAAAGCACCCTCTTCCCAGCAATCTACCCACCAACCGAGCCAGAGATGCTCTGTCGCCAAGCCGAAGAACAGGAAAAGCACTTCGGCGTTGCTGAGAAGCGCGAAATCAAGATGCCCAAGGTCGAGAATCCATCTGGAAGCATTCCCGACTGCAAAGACATCCCGAACCTCAACCTCAAATGGGCAAACACGCCCTGCCGTGTCGAGAAACGCGAGAACGGAAAGCGGGACGTGATACAATTCGAAGGACAGACGATCGATTGTGATGAAATTGCCTTCCTGGCCGTCATGCCTCCTTCGCCATTGGAGCTCGCGTGTCGTGCGGCGGAGGGCCGGGATGATCGTTTTGATGCTCTTATCGCTGTGCATGAGAGGGATATCGAGGAGCGTGAGGCGTTTGAGTGGCCTGTAGCATCGACCGACTGCAGCGATGTCGGGCATTTGGCTATGATGCCTCCTAACCTACGATGCCGTCCAATCTCCGCCGGGAAGTGATCCGGATCCATATGCTCGGCATTTACAACCTACTTGGTGGTTGTTTATGGCGGACGAGACCGATGCACTTGAGACCATGTCAATTAGTTGCGGCAACTTAGACGTAGTATGCGCATTGCCAAAGTGTTCCAGCGGAAGAGCTTTTCACAGGATTCAATTCGGTGTCAATTCGACAATTCCTCTGCTAAGCTCCTGATGACATGACCATGGGCTAATGTAGAATTACAAACGGATTTCGATTACCAGGTGGTGCTCATACATCTTCAAACAAAGCGTAAGGCTCGCAAACTGCAATTCCAGTCCTTGCGGGAATGGTGATGCTGATCGGGAAGCCACCATAGTCAGGATCCTCGCTTGGCATCACAGCACATCTTCCACTCCGAGTCTCATCACCATTCAGCGTCCGCAAGGTCTGCAACTCGCCAGTTGTCTTGCTCGCGACCTCCTTCTCCTCGAACTTCAAGAGTCCGTTGAAATAAGCTCTCTCATCCAACGATTTGAAACTGACTTGGAAACCCCAACCGAGCAAAAGGAACTCGTTGTCCTTCAAATGAATTATAGCACCAGATCCTGGTGAGGGCTTGCCGAAGACGAAGGATCGTTCGACGGTCAGATGCCATCCGGCCATGTCTACCTGGCGCGGCGCCGAAGGATCTGAACCATCGTCGTTGAGCTCGTCGAAGAAGAATCCGAAGCTTGCATTGGTCTCCGTCTGCGCTTTTAGAACGTATGGGGCAACCGAGGCAAGGAGAGCATAGTGCTTCCGGAAGACATTCTCTTCCACTGTGAGAGTATCGATACCGAAAGGTGCAGCTCCCAGAGCTTGGTGTGTGCAGAAGGCTGGCCAGATCCTACGAGCACCGTAGTCATCACGACGCTGCTCCGGGATGAACAGCGGCTGGCCCCGATGTCGATACTTCTTGCAAGAGTTCTCATAGTCGTTGAGATAGATGTCGGGGGCTATGAAGTCCAAGGCAGGGGCGAAAGTTTGCCAGATATCTAGGACGTTATCGATTGCTCCTCCTGAGGGGTAGTCTCCTGGTAGATTGCCGCCCGCTGCATCAATCTTTGCTGGAAGAGATTTGTCTCGGTCGTCGGAACCATAATTCTGCCACACGTTAGTGTACATCGGCAGTGGGTACACTTCTTTTCCGGCCGCGGCGACGGTGTTGACATAGGCAGCATAGTGATACGCCATGAATAGCTCATCGATATGGACTCTGCTTCCGGGAATGTCTGCCCAAGTCATGCCTTGCTTGAAGCCTCGCTCACGCCATGGCGAGAGGTTCTTCTTCAACGGAGCATTGAGCCTGTTCCAGTCCTTGTCCAAAGCATCTAGCAAGTCGTCGGGAATCGGCTGATTGAATCGTTGCTCAGCCAACTGGCTTCGATCACGAGAGTCGCCGAGAAGGCCAACCTCGTTCTCGACTTGGACCATGATGACTGTCGAATGCTCTTCATCGATGCGTTTGATGTGTTGCATCAAAGTCTTGAACGCATGTGCATCTGCTTTCTGAGCATTCTCTCCAAAGATGGATAGCACATCCACCGTCTGCGCATCCCGAGTAGGCGATCTGATCTTCGCCCTTGGAAAGCGTTTTGGGTTTCGCTTTACCCACGGAGGAGTATATGTGGAAAGCCCTTGTGTCGAATGTCAGTGTTCAGGATTTCTCTCATCTTCGACTTATGATGCTCTCACCATTCTTGAAGCTGCCAAACCAAAGCAACACCATGTGCATGCCAAAGATTCGAGCATCCTGTATCAATCTCTCCAACTCATCGGCTTGAAATACGCCCTCCTCTGGTTCGAACTGCTCCCAGGTGATACATCCAAGCACGGTGTTGAGATTCGCTGCCTTCAGCTTCGGCCAAATTTCTTTCATGAATGCTGACGAGGTGAAAGATGAGTTCTGAAGCTCGCCCGCAAGCATGAGGAACGGCTCATCGTTGACGATGAGTTGCTTCGAGAGTTCTGTTGAGCGGAGATGGGGGATCTGAGGCGCCATGGTGGGAGAGATCGAGGTGGGAGATGTTCCAGAGTGCGAAGAAGTTGGAATACAAGTCGCAGCTCGAAGCCATTGGAGGAAGAAAACAACGTGGAAGGTTGCATCGTACCACCTAGCGTGATGGCTAGCGTGACATTCACCTGCAAAGTGCGGAGACCAATGAGAAGACGCCAAAGCCGTTGCGGGTCTTCAGCTCGAGCGGCCTTGCGATCAGGCTATTCGACGCCACGGATACATGGCATTTTGGACTACCACGAGACCACACGTGCTGCGGAGGTGGCGCCAGTCTGTCGAACAGAGGCTGAATCGTTCTGACCTGGACAGAGAAAGCATAAGTATACACTGCATCGCCAGGAAGACACGATCACTTCCCTCTGCGCCCCTCCTACACCTTGTCATTCCGTCAAAGCCCCTCATCTCCTAAAATGGAGGACTCCAAGGACTCCAAGAACTCCCACGGCGAGCACAAAGGCCAGCATGGCCGGGTTGAGATGAACCAAGGCTTCTATGTCCCTCCTGTGACATGGTACAAGGACCCGGGACTTCGAAAGCTGTACTTCATGATGCCCATCCTGTTCTTGGGAGCCACAACGAACGGATACGACGGCAGTCTGCTCAACGGACTGCAGACCATGGACCCATGGCAAAAGTGTCAGCCAACAATGGTGGATATTGTGTTCTGGCCTTGCTGACAGGAATGACAGACTTCGATAACCCCAGCGGTGCGACGCTGGGACTATACAGCGCCATCCTGCAGGTTGGGGCGTTCTCAGCAATCTTCTTCTGTACGTCAATGAAAGCGACGGGCCTATAGAGTTCGCTGACTGGATTACAGCCTCCTATCTTGCTGACATCCTGGGCCGCAGAGCAGGCGTCTCTGTTGGTGTGGTTGTGCTAATCATCGGTGTCATCTTGCAAGGTTGGTGCTGTGGTCGTCGAATCACCAAAACGAAGCTAAGTCGAACGCAGTCGTGCCATCCGTCGATTCTGGAATGTTCATCGGTGGTCGCTTCCTAGTCGGCATGGGGTGAGCTCCAATCCAACGGGTATTTACGAAGATCGCAGACTGACCAGCACGATCAGATCGAATCTCTCGCAAGGCTCCGCGCCCCTGCTCATTCTCGAGCTTGCCCATCCTGCCCATCGAGGCAAGCTCACGACCATGTACAACACGCTTTGGTATGCCGGCTCGATCGTAGCGGCGTGGACGGTGTTTGGGACAACGAAGTACACGACCAACACTGCATGGCGCATACCTGTTGCTGTCCAGGCTTTGATGCCGGTCATCCAGCTTTGTGGTGAGTGCAAGTCAGGATCATCTCTTGTGTCGAGGGTAATGTTGACTGTTGAACAGGAATCTGGTTTCTCGCAGAAAGCCCTCGCTGGCTCATCTCTAAGGATCGTGATACTGAAGCGTTGAACATCCTGGCCAAGGTGGGTCGTTCCCAACCAGATCATTTTCGAGCCCTTTCTGACGATTTCCTAGTATCACGCGAACGGAAATGCCTCCAACTCCTTCGTTCAATCCGAGTTCCACGAGATCAGCGAGACCATCCGGCTCGAGAAGCAATTCTCCACGCAAGGCTGGAAAGTCATGGTCCAAGGCCGTGGCAACAAGAAGCGACTGATGCTCATCGGACTCGTGGCTTTCTTCTCCCAGTGCTCTGGAAATGGACTCGTCTCCTATTACCTTCACGACATCCTCGAAAGCGTTGGCATGACAGATTCATACGACCAAGCAGTCTTCAACGGTGGCCTTCAAATCTGGAGCTTCCTGGTTGCCATCGGGTTCTCAGCTATGCTGGTCGATCGCTTCGGACGGAAAAAGCTCTTTCTCATCGCCGGGATCGGAATGCTTGTCACTTTCACCATCTGGACTGCTTGCTCAGCTGTTTACGCCGAGACTGGGAACGAAGGAGCCGGCAAGGCCGTGCTGGCCATGATCTTCTTGTTCTACGGCGTTGCTGGATTTGCCTGGCCCGGTCTAACAGTGGCATACTGTGTTGAGATCCTTCCATTCAACATCCGAGCCAAGGGACTGGCTCTGAACATGGCGTTTGTGTCGTGTGCATCGGTAAGGCGAAGTTCATTCTGTGATTGAATCAGACTAACATTGTCCAGATTCTCAATCAATATGTCAACCCAATTGGGCTGGAGAAGATTGGATGGAAGTTCTACTTCGTCTACATCGTCATCCTGGTGATTGAAGTTCTCTGCATTTGGTTCATCTTCGTCGAGACCAAGGGCTTGACCCTGGAAGAAGTGGCACATCTGCTTGATGGCCCAGAGACGCCGGTTCTTGAGGAGATGTCGAAGCCTGGCGAGGATACGATGAAGGAGGCTGTCGTTCTCGAGCACATTGATCGAGTTTCGTCATCGGAGAAGTAGAGCCGTTCCTGACAGATCAAGGTGGTCAGAAAGTCATAGAGCCCATAGTCAGAACGCTCGCACGGGTCAGGACCTAGACCATGTACATAGCCCCCGAAGCTCATGTTGTTCTCAGAATCGATTCTCGTCAAACGTGGTGGCCACAGTCTCGATCCAATGTTAGTTGGAGAGCTCAGTGAGACGTTGCTGTCCTCGCTTCGCGTTGCAGTGACTCCAAGCGACATGTATGTGGCGTGTAGCGCTGCGCATGATCATTGTAAGTCTCGTATCCGTGCTCCACGTCGAAGAATCGGGGAACTCAGACCAGTCCTGCTTGCCGGAAGGCAGTTGCAATGGCGGCGGAGATACACCCAATCAGCTGATGCCAAAGCCGTGTCGATCAATAGCGCTAGCGCCTGCGTAAGGTCATTGCCACGCACCACTTTTCACTATCTCAAAGCTCGCGTGATGCAGTTGCATTCCCTCGGTCGTGCTCCAATTGGTGGTAAAACGTTCTGCGTTTCCCCATGGGCCGAATGTCTGGGGTCGAGCTGCGGAGAAGCCATACTGCCTCGTTTTGGTGGCATAGAGTGTCGACGGTACTGGGATATAAAGATCCTCATTGACCGGTACGTCGCCTTGCTCATCAGACATCCAATCCAGGTTTCTCCTCTTTCATCATGAGTCTTCGTTCAACCCTTCTGGCGGCTGCCAGCTTCCTCCCCGTCATCTCAGCCACGCCAACTCCCCTCGAAGCAAGAGCTCCAGCACCATACAGCAACTTCAACGACAACACCGTCTTCGTCCCGGGATCGAATTACACCAGCTGGCGCACCATTTACGCTCGAACGCTGCAGCTGGCCGACAAGTCCCTCATCATCACCTGGGAAGACTACGACCCAGTCCCGGGGCCACAACAGTACTTCCCCATCTACAAGTCCACCGACGGCGGCGCGACATGGTCGAACTTCACCCGCGTGTACGACCAAGTCAACGGCTGGGGTCTCCGCTATCAGCCATACTTCTACACCCTTGAGCAGAAGTTCGGTGGTTATCCCGCTGGTACGATTCTCCTCTCGGGTGTCTCGACTCCTTCGGATCTCAGCCAGGCGTACATCGAGCTTTACGCCAGTACCGACAACGCCAAGACGTTCAAATTCGTCAGCCATATTGCGTATGGAGCCGGTCCGGAGACTGTTACAAATGGCAATAAGGCCGTCTGGGAACCGTTCTTCTACATGTACAATGGCCAGTTGATTTGTTATTACTCTGACCAGACTGATCCGGCTCATGCACAGAAGCTTGTGACGGTGACGACCAAGGATCTCAAGACGTGGTCCAGTCCAGTGAATGCGGTTGCCCAACCGAACTATGGTGACCGTCCAGGCATGGCTACTGTGGCCTTCATCAAGTCGACTGGCAAGTACATCATGACTTTTGAGTACTGCGGTGGTCCGTCTGCAGGTGGATGTCCAGCCTACTACAAAGTCGCCAGCTCTCCACTGGGCTTTGGAAGTGTCGACCCTCAGCCGATCATCTCCAACGATTCGAACAAATTGATCCCCAATGGCTCGCCGTATGTTGTCTGGACACCCAAGCCCGGGGCCACCGACGGATCTGGTGTGATCATCATGAACGGCAATTCCCGGGAGGAAGTGTTCGTAAATGACGACTCTGCTGGCGTCAATGGATGGAAAGCGGTGGATGTTGGCCAGTGGTCTGCGTACTCGAGGAGTTTGCGCATCATCAATGACAATGGCAAGTCGAAGTTGTTGCTGGCGAATGGTGGAAACATGGGCTGCAATCCATGCACGAACAACTTTGTGGCAGTCGGAGTTGTCGATATCCCAACATGAGAGTGGATCTCGCTTGCGTGTCAGAGCTATCTATATGAAGCGCGGTAGTGGCAGGATCGGGTGCTGTGTCTTTGCAAAGATGGTTGTCTTGGCGGTAGCCCGTGCGTTGGAAGAGGGTCGTTCACCCGGCTCCCATAGAATATGCAGAGCCTGATCTAAACCACAACTCCCAACATCGTCTTGATCTCCAGCACTTTCAGCCTGTCTTCAGTACAGCTCCACTTGATCTCAGCCGCACACCGTCTCCTCAACCCGGGCGGTGCATTCAAAAGCTCATATTCAGCAAAGCTCCTCAAATCTCCACCGACTCTGTTCGTCCATATGTTCGCAACGTCCAGAGAATATGCGGGAAAGTCTACTGAAACGCTTTCCAGGTGATATAGGTGAGTCTCGAGATCCATCGGCGCAGAGTGCTCCACCGTTCCATTCAGTCCAGCGTAGCTATAATTTGGGTCGAAGGATTCCTGCCAGAACGTGTGTGTCGGATTCAGATGGCGACTGTTGATTTTGTCGAAGAAGCTGTAGAGAATGTCTGAGCAGTGGCGCCGCACAGCGTGTTCATCTTTGAGGTTGACAGTTGGGGTAGGCGGCATGGCCACACCGGGCAGGTTGGTCGTTGTAGAACGATAGGTGAGGGCGCCCGGCCTGTGTAGGAGGTTCCTCAGTCGAGATGAATCTCGAGCATTGTTGTATCTTGTGGATGTACCAGAAGCGTCGTTGGTTTTGTCGAGAACAGGACAAGGTTTAGAAAGACCCACATCTGCTCCTTCATGTGCATGTACTGGCTCGCTACTGCTTGGTCATCATTAGGTGCTCAGTTCAGCTCAGGTCCAGTTCATGGCATTGTCGAAAAGCGGTGCGTCGAGACCGAACAAAGGGTCGAATGGCATGTACCAGTCTTCGACATTCGGCATGGTATCGTTCGGGATCAATTCAGTCTGAATCTGGCCTACGTCCCCAGCACGAAACATTTGGCTTGATTCTTCCAGGGGTACAGAGAAGTCGAACGTTCTCAATATGGCTTCCATGTCGATGTCAGTCAGGCTGATCTGAGGCGGTGCTGACGAGTCCGTCCACAGAGCAGATTCGTTTGTCGTTGATATGGCCTGATCCTCGTCTAGGAGCGGCTCGAAAAGATCTAGCTGGCAGCCTTCGACTGGGTCTGTTCGAGATCTGACGGTCTGGAAAGTCTTTCCAACGTCAACATTGAAGCGTTTCATGAGGTTGAGCAGAATAGCCATCGACTGTCGTGGAGCATGACATCGCGCTTGTTGTTCTGACAGGATCTCCAGACAGAGTTTCAGTGATTGATGAGAACTCGATCCGGGTGGACGTTGTGTTGCAAGCCGTACATGGATCGTAGCGCTCACGTAGATGGCGTACGACAGGAGATAGGGACTACTCTTGGTGCAATAATGCTGTATGTAGAGCCGTAGTATCGTATCGATTTCGGTGGCTGCTGTCACACACGCTGAGAAGGCTGAAGCTGTGTTTTCGTTCGAAGTGGTTTGCAGGTGGCCCTCTGAGACGAACGGCCGGTGCAGGAGAATTTGCAATGTGTGGTACATAGACCTGCTCTCGTCAGTCAATGCAGTACATCTGTAAGACTCGCCTACCTTAGAGACAACGTGTGAGGAAGCACATCAAATGCACTTGGATCCTCGGTACTCAGTCGTAAATGCTCCGGCAGAGATTCCTTCCACATGTCCAAGTCCCGAGTCAAGGATGCGGCCGACAGCACCAAGGCGTTCGCTTGCATCGTCGACGACTTCTCTGAGTACAAGGTCGAAAGGATACATTCGGCAATCACACTCAACTTGCACATTTGTTCGAACATCGAGACGCCGCGTGAGGGTATGCCGGTCTCCTTGCGCACAGCTGTGAAGGTGAATGTGTCGAAGGGCTCGAGCTCGTCATACGCATCTATGAAGGTGACAGAGACGTTGCAGTCGGCGTCTTTGAGCCGGCATGGTCGTCCTTGGTATATCGCCTGGATCTTATCGGTGACTGCATCATCCAAATCAGCAAACGCATCGAAGTCAACACAAGGTATACATTACTGTATGCTGCCCAGAAAACTCTGCGTCCGATCTCTCGGCTCTCAGTAGAGCCGCTTCGATAGAAGCTGGAACTCGTCGTGTGTATTCCCAAATCAACAAGTATATTGATGGCGATTCCCAGGTAGTGCCAAGAAAGACTCCTCTCATCACACCAAGAGAAAAGAGCATCAGACATGAGCAGAAGCGCCTGAGCAGTTGTGACTGAGCTCTTACAGAGCGCTCGTGTGTTTGCGTCGTATAGCATTCCTTCGACCTTCCGTCGGAATATCATACCTCCTTCACAGGCATCTGGACTTTCCGAGGAAGACAAAATTGCCGGACAGTGTCTGGAGGCAGTGAAGAGCATGGCATTGAGGAGAAGTGGGCTGAAGTACGGGCCTCGACAGGCTATGTCTCGCGTGAAGGCTGGCCGATAGACGACAGTGCCCGTGTATAGCTGACGATTCCAGAATGCGGCAAGGAGCTCTTTGCCCAGGTTGGGATCGGTGCCATCGAAATCGAGTCTGCCGGCTTGGAAATCGATCGCTTCTCGTTGTCCTGGACCAAGAGTCAGTACTCCGCATGCGAGGTTCTACCAATGGCCCTACGCTGAATAGCTGTTCTGGCAAGCAGCTGTTCTTTCTCGGGACTAGTCGAGGAGTCCGCCGTATGAGATTGATTCACTAAGGCTCGCTGGTCGTACATAGCGCTTGACGGGCCATGAAATTGAGACTGATTTTCCATAGTCGACGAAGTTACACCAGAAGTCTCTCGCGCAGCAGGTTCTCCCGCGTTGCTATCAGGCGTTGGCGGAGTCTGCAAGAGTGCAAGTGACTGCCTCAGTTCGGCATTCTGTTGCGTCAACCTGTCGATTGCTGAGTTTGTTGGCCTCGTCTTGATGATTCGCTCCGAGTATACGCATTCTCGTCCGTACTGTATGCATTTGTTACAACTCTTCTCGCCGTCGCAGCCAAGCTTCCGCCGTCTGCAGAAGTAGCAGGCGGCGGCGACTTTCTGTTTGCGGCGTCGAGAGTGCGATTCTGCAGGAGCCATTGGGCCTGATGAAATGTCTAATACCTTTCAGTGAGTCAGTCAATATCGGCGGTCGTGATAATAAGATGCTCGGGATTGAGATCGTGGGTGGAGGGCGGAAGGAAGAGGAGAAGGAGCTGAGGCGGAACGACACCTTCCGCGATTTGTCAGCGGTTGATGCGAATGCGTTGAACAGAAGAAAGGATTGCCATCGACGAAATCGTCATTTTCAATCCTATGGAGATGATCAGCAATTTGAAGACAATAGGAATGACTTGTTATCGGCGCGCTCGCTCCACCTGTATCGAGTCTCTGGGTTTGGCTGGACTGCCCTTAAAGAGGACCGGAGCAGTGCGATAGAGTCCATTGGTATCTTAGAAAGTTAAGTACAAATGCATATCTGTTGGTCGATGTGATAGTTAGCTATGAGGCCACGAGGGTGTGATCAACGCAAGGAAGAATACTCACTGCAAACCTCTCTCTTCCCAGGTGGACAAGCCGCCGCGGAGAGCAACCTCCCCTTCATCGCCCAACGTCTTGAGAAACACATCCAGATCAAAAGAGACTCCCGCAGAGAACCTCACTCCCCACCCAAATCCTTCCCCAGAACAATCATCTCCAACCCCTCCCTCAACACCTCCCTCCCCGTCTCCCCATAAAAGAACTCCCTCTTCCTCCCCGTAACCTCATACCCCTGCCTCTCATACCACGCCTTTAACTCACTTCTCGTACTCACAAAATCAAACTCGAGCCTCCGCACTCCCCACTCCTCGGACACATACCTCTCTGCCTCCTTGAGCATAGCCTTCCCAAGACCTTTTCCGTGAATGGTTGGGTCGACGGCCAGGAAGCCGAGCCAGGCGGCGCCGGGGGTGATATGCTGTGGGTTTGTGCTGTCGGGGCGGCGGAGGAAGCATGTTGCCACGGCTTGAGGGTTTGGGGGAAGGGATCCGACGAGCATGATTGTGGCCGAGGATTTGCCGGTGATGAAGTCTTCGATTAGGGGTTCTGAGACTATGTCCACGCGTTTGTCTTGCGAGTCGTAGAGCCAGGTTTGACCGGTCTTTTCGCTGCGGAAGGCGGCGTTGATGAGGTGGGTTAGATGGGTTGTGTCGGAGGGTGTGGCGAGGCGGAAGGTCAGGGGTGTTGGGGCGGTCATTTTGGCTGGGTAATGGAGAGCGATTCGTTGTTCGAGTATCTTTGATCCTTTTGTAGGCGCGATCAGGCTGGAAGGTGTAGTTGTCGAACGCCCTAAGGGCGTGAAATGTTGAGCGGCTGAGATGCACTTCGTGAGGTTACATTGGCATTGGCGCTAGTGAGGTGGAGCCCGGTAGCTGTGGTATGGCCGGTAACCTCCTCGCCGTCCAAGTCCTAATTGCAATTGAACTTCCCAGTCAGTGAAGTAGCTTCACAATGGGATGTTTCGGTCGATTAGAATAGCAGATGTCGAGTAGACTGACAGTGGTTTGCCCAGTGCTGAAGCGGATGATTGCGTTCCGCTTCGCAGCTGCCGAATTGGTCAGCGTTCAAGAAACGGAATGAAGCAATCCGCTTCAGCAGTATAGATCACTCTTCACGCACCTGAACATATAAAGGTGTGAATCGTCGAGTATGAGAGTAGCAGAAACACATTCGAGCACTCACCAAGACCACTAGCCCAACTTTCCTCCTCACCATGTCGACACAATCCACCATCGATCCAGCCTTCGCCGGCTTCACCATCTTCGAAGAAACGTCCGAGATCCCGTACCTACCCTCCTTGCTCACGCACTCATCTTTAGCAGATACAAAACCATCTCCTCCCACCCGATCAAAGCCGCAATCCTAATCCTCAAAGACCTCAAACCCGGCCTTCATCCCGTCATCGTCAACATTCACGGCGGCTTCTTCGCAACAGGCCACTCTCTATTCGCTCCTTGGTTCCATCCGTGGCTGCTCAAACTCGCTCTCGATCAAGGGGCGATCATCGTCTCGGCGGATTATCGGCTCTTGCCGTCGAAGAATGGAGTTGCGGATCAGTTGGAGGATCTTGAGGATTTTTGGCTGTGGATGAAGACAGAATTACCGACGGTGCTGGAAGACAGGGCTTCGGGCCAAAAGCTGGATTTCGACCACCTCATGCTGATCGGCGGCTCCGCAGGCGGCTACTACGTCTCCCAGGTGGCTATGTCGCATCCCGATGAGATCTCCGCGTTGGTCATGGCCTATCCGTGCGTTGATTTGAAAGACAGCATTTTCAGTCAAGGACCGCCAACCGGAAAGCCTTCGGTGTTGCGATTCCCAGTGGAGGATATCCCATCTAAGGAGGAAGCTCTCGAGTGGTT
This sequence comes from Zasmidium citrigriseum, assembly GCA_002786025.1. Classification (NCBI taxonomy): domain Eukaryota; kingdom Fungi; phylum Ascomycota; class Dothideomycetes; order Mycosphaerellales; family Mycosphaerellaceae; genus Zasmidium; species Zasmidium citrigriseum. The sequence goes on from NHNW01000023.1 coordinate 503,629, forward strand.
CCAACAGAGGCGAGGGACCGTGGCAAGTAAAGGCGAATTGGAGATTACGCCGTACTGTGTGAGCTTGACGCAGCATGGTATGTTCTTTGATGAGGTGTTGGAGTTTGGAGGCGTGAAGTTGGGTAGGGAGGAGTTGCCGCTTGAGAGGTTGGAGGCTGGGGCGAAGCTGCCGAAGAATGTGTGGGTGTTGTCTTAATCCTCGGGCTAGGTGGATGCAGTGCTGACGATTTGCAGATGGATCTTCCATGGTGATGACGACTCGGTCGTCTACCATCGTCAGTCTGAGAAATTTGTCGATCTTCTTAAATCCAAGCTGCCGGAGACGAATTTGAAGTTCGACATTGCTCCCGGCGAGGATCACGCATTCGATATGGAGGCTTCGAAATGGGAACCGTTTGCAGAGCGCACAAAGGCGATTGAGTGGTTGGAGAAGGCGTGGCTGGAGAAGTAAGTCCTGGCACAGTGCGATCGGTCTTGTGTCATTCCCATAGTGTCGCCATAGCGTTATTGACGAATTCTTCTCGTGCTCCGAAGTCTTGATCTTGCCGGACTGCTCCCGTGTCACGCCCGTTGCTCGTCGTATCGCTAGGGCTTTGGGTCTCTCGGTCGTCGAGTGGTAAAGAGTGTTCGAGCAAAAAGCGCACCATCCACTTGTCAATGCGATGGGTGTTGGGATCGACGGACTGTAGGCAAGCGTTCTGAAAAGTAGACAGCCGTGAGATCTGCAAAAAAGTCAGTAATCTTTATAGTGCAAGTTTTGCGAAACGCACCGTTCGTTCCAGGCTAGGCCAGATCGTTCTCATCTCGATCAAAGCGACAAAGTTCGAATTCAGATGTGCTCGAGTTGCGTCAAGATCGTCTTGAACTCCAAAGAGGAGCATATGTAGCAATACGGATGACGAGACCACCGTCATATGCCCAACTGTCGCATAGACTGCCTCACAGCCAGGTGTTTGCCGCGACCTGCGCAGTAGATCGCTATATTCTGAAGCATGATACCTGCACCGCTCCGCAAATTTCTTCGAGGTGGCCGTCGCCGGTCGTTGAAGATCGAGATATTGAAAGTAGAGCAGTGTGGAGTAATGATGGTAGCCCAGATGCAAACCGACGAATGGTCCGCCCAGTCCTCTGGCCAGGTGTGCATTGAAGTTGCCGTTGGTCAATTGCATTGTGCCTGGCAAGCTCTCCAGCCATCGGTCAAATCTTTGAGCGATCTCCATTGCAGTCTCGTCCACTTTTGCGTCGTCCAGGCTAAAGGCATCGTCCACGAGCTGTCGATTTAGGTCTTGCACGTCGGGAAACATCTCAGCCAGTGTAATCATGTACGCCCAGAGGCCAGAAGGCGCTCGAAGTTGAGTGTCTCCCGACCGGGCATTCTGAAAAGCTTCTTCGTCGATAGGCAGCTCCACAATCTTGTTTGTGGTGTAGAGTTGACGAGGAAGGCCGAGACCCGCACTGCACCAGTAGTCGGCCATGAATAAAGTCCACCATACTCTGCTCTTCGTCTCCCGAAGGATAGCGTCGTCTTCGTCATTCGGCTCGTGGAGCTTCAAAATGTGTGCCATGCGGTTGGCAATGCCGAAGTACAAAGTCTCCGAAGACGGTGACAGCTCGGCCGCACAAATGTTGGCGATCAGGATCAGCGTCTGGACGGTCGCCAGGCACACATTCTCCAGATCAGCCTGGACAAGTCGTTTGGCTTCCAAGCTCAATGGCTTATTCAGAGAAGCCAGATCCGGATCCTTGCTCAGACTACAGCCTAGGCTGCAGATGCTGTACAGCAGGTGCTTCGGAATACTTCTGCTGCGAATATCATCCCAGAGCGTTGCCGTATGGAAAAGGCTATGAGGTCGATCGTGGATGAGGTAAAGGTAGTTTTGGACCAGATCGGTGACTGTCTTCTCCGAGAGGTTGATCTTCTTGCCGTGCGAGGAGAAGGTAATCCCAGATGGCAAGAGATGTGTTTCCGCTGACTTTGGAGCATTGATTCTATGGGCGGCACTTTGAGAGGCTAAAGAGCAGGTCTGGCTGTGTTTTCTACACTGGATGCATCCGTCTTCGGTTGCGTTCGTGCACTTGCGCTTCAAGGATCGACATCGGACGCACGCGATCGCTCGACGCATTCTCTGTCATGTTCTTGTTGCGAGAGAGAAGAAAGGGCCGATGGTCGAGATTTCACTGCAGTCCGTGAAATGTCAGTTGTTGGAGGAGAAAAGAGAGCGGGAGGGGCGAGGTCGAAGGGTCAAGACGCTAGTGCGATACGCTAGGACCGGGTCGAGACCCTCACTCTCACTCTCACTCACTCACTCACTCGTCATGGCGGCCATCTTTCAGGTTGTAGTGAATGAAGGCTGGCACATCTTGCGGTGTTTTTGCTCAAGGGCAATGGTCGATTCTCTGCGTTCTTGCGGCTGTCAAGTTTCGGCCAATCTAAACGAAAATGCTAGCGCACCTTTACAACCCTCTGCCATCCCACAACGCCATGTTTCGTACTCATTGTCCAATCATACACTCATCTGCATCTTGACAGCCGCATAAGGCCTGTAGTCCAAGACTTTGAAGTCTTCGGCTTTCCAACCGTCAATGCTGCACCCGGTTTCTTTCTCGATTTCGAGTGTGGGAAAGTCTCGGGGCTCTCTCGCGATCTGTACTTCGAGAGCTTCTTTATGGTCGAGGTAGATATGGGCATCACCCATGGTGTGCGTCAGAGTACCCGGAATTAGATCTGTCGCTCGTGCAATCATGTGTGAGAGGAGCGCGTATGAGGCGATGTTGAACGGAACGCCAAGACCCATATCGTTCGATCTCTGATATAACAGTGTGTGCAGTGTTCCACGCTTGCTGCCGTCTGGCCGAGTAGGTGAGGAAGCCGGGAAGGAGACGTAGAATTGTGCGAACATGTGGCACGGTGGAAGAGCCATCTTCTTCATGTCGGCCGGATTCCATGCCGAAAGGATGATTCTTCGGTCGTATGGGTTTGTCTTGAGCTTGTTTATGACTTCAGCCAGCTGATCGACACCCTGACCGGTATAATCGGTATGGCAGTCCTTGTACTCTGCACCAAAGTGTCGCCATTGGAAACCATATACCGGTCCCAAGTCGCCCTCTTCTCGATGTGACAGTCCTACTGAGTCCAAGTATGCTCGACTGCCGTTGCCATCCCAGATGTGCACGTTCTGATCTTGCAGCGTCTTTGCGTTGGTGTCGCCTGCCACGAACCAAAGCAACTCGGCGACTACCGCTCGGAGGAAGACTCGCTTGGTGGTGAGGAGGGGCAGGACGAGAGTCCCGTCAGGGTTTGAGAGGGTGTATTTGTGCTGCGGCGGGAAGGGTATCGAAAGTGTGCCTGTGCCAGTTCGATCAGGACGATGCTCGCCGTCTCTGAGGATGTCGCGGATGAGGTTGATGTATTGCAGCTCTTCGTGCGGCTTTGCGGGGTCTGACTTTCCATTGGGGTCTGTATGGCCGGCGACGACCGATTCGACTGCTGACGGCGCCATATCGAAGTTTGCGGTGATGTTGTGTCGAACGTGTGAGCTTCGCGTTGAAGAGGACGCGTTTTAGCATTTCGCGCATCGGCCTCGGCCCGACGGGATGACGCTCCGTCAGCAGGGATCTCAAAGCGGCGCCACACGTGGCTCCTCCGACGACGGCAAGAGCGATGGACTGCATGTGAACACTCGACTTCGTGCTACTTTCATTCACTCACTCGCCTCCTTCCTCTCCTGTACAAATCCACCGCTAAAATGGGCATCGGCGAACGCAAAATCCAGCACTGGCTGTCGGACATGCTGCTGGTCGTGGCCGCGGTAGGAGGCCCCTCACCAACATATCCACGTACGATACTCATAAATCGCAGCCCGTCCTCGCCTACTACCTCGCCCGCCAACTCCTCTCTCGCCTCGACCCCGAATCCGGTGCCAAGGCCGAAGCACAACAGAAAGCCATCCAAGCGTCGCAGCGACTACAGAGCATCTTCTCCAACCACGAGCGAGACGACGAAGACGACCATGCCTACGACTCCGACGAGGACGAGCGGTCACATTACCGCGAGCGACCACGAAAGCAGGACCTCACTCTTACACCCTACGAACAGACAATCGCCATGGAGGTGGTGAGTCCGAGAGATATACCTGTCACATTCGACGATATTGGAGGATTGGACGATATTATAGAAGAGCTGCGCGAGAGCGTGATATATCCCTTGACAATGCCACATCTGTATGCGAATCATTCCTCGCTACTCACGGCGCCCAGTGGTGTGTTGTTGTACGGACCACCTGGATGCGGCAAGACCATGCTCGCAAAGGCGTTGGCGAGAGAGTCTGGCGCCTGCTTTATCAACCTCCACATCTCCACCCTCACAGAGAAATGGTACGGTGACAGCAACAAGCTTGTCGCAGCTGTCTTCTCACTGGCCCGCAAACTTCAACCCACAATCGTGTTCATCGATGAGATTGATGCGGTGCTGGGACAGCGAAGGTCGGGCGAGCACGAGGCAAGTGGGATGGTGAAGGCAGAATTCATGACACACTGGGATGGTCTGGCATCGGCAACAGTAGATGGTGGATCTCAACGGATATGCATCCTGGGCGCCACGAATCGCATCCAAGACATCGACGAAGCCATCCTCCGACGAATGCCCAAGAAGTTCCCAGTATCCCTACCGAACGCAGCACAAAGGCGACAGATCTTCGACTTGACACTACGAGATACGAAGATCGATCGAAGGGTATTGAGGAACGGGGAGCCATCCTTCAACCTCAACACATTGGTGAGCGTGAGCGCAGGAATGAGTGGAAGCGACATCAAGGAGGCATGCAGAGACGCAGCCATGGTGCCGATCCGGGAATACATCAAAACAGCCAAAGCGTCGGGGAAGAGCATGAACAGGAGCATAAGAAGTGACGCCGTGCGAGGCCTTCAAACAGACGACTTCTTCGGGCGACATGGAGGTGTGAAGCAACTACAACGAGTGGAGCCTGAGGACGACGAACATGGCAGTGCAGGCAGTGGAAGCACCGAAGAAGTGGAGGACTTCAACGATGTCGAGGAAGTCGTCGATCCTCAACGGCGGTAGATCTTTGCGAGCGAGTGATTCTTGGGCCTGACCTCCTCTTTTGATTCCCCGTTGGTGCGCTGTAGGATTGGATAGATCGACAGCTTAATGCGATATGACAGTTCGCCTGGTCAGTACATCACCTGCTCGCATTACCTCCTAAGCGGAATTGCTCTCTTACGAGCGCTCGAGTCGGCTTCCTCGAGCCCCGCAAGCGCCTTCACGCGCGCAATGTTCGCCCAGAGTGTTCGGACACCTGGTATAAGGACGAAACGCCCAGACGCAGCGCTCCCAGAATGAGCAACTGAAACCCTCCCACGCCGAGTCCGCGGCGCAAAGCGCATGTGCGCGCCTCCTGGTCAGGATGCGGTGAAGTGCCTTGCCCTTTCCTCCGCCGGAGGTACATGCTGTAGAGCTTGCTGCTTGTGGATGGAAGAAGAGGAAGAGCTTGGATGGAAGAAAAAGTTCCCAGTTCTCTTGGAGTCTGGTTAAGGGCCTTAGGATATGATCAGCTGGACAGTGTGGCTGTCATGTGAAGGAGTCCCAAACATGATTGACTTCCACTGCAGCCTTAATAGCGCCCGCGATCAAATCGGAAAGTGACTGTGTCCTTCAAGACCTATCTGACAGCAAGATGACCATGGCATTGGACGTACGGCATCAATCAAGTGCCCTCTACCAATCTGCTGTCGTGTTGTGATTCCAAGGCCTGGCAAACATACGGCGCGCAAGCCTGCATGTCGCTTTTGTGCTATAAAAGATGCGTTCGATGGCGCGAATCTTCCACGACAAGACATCCGGCCAAAATTCATCGAAGCCAACGACGAGGGGGTGTGCGGTGAGCCAAAGCGGGAGAGGGCAGGCATGCGCTCGGAGGAAGCCCGCCGATACTTTGCCGCTTCTTTGGTCCGGTGTGAAGACTTTGCGTACTACAGCGCTGATTGTCTCTTGCAGGCACTATGTAATGTCCCAGGCCTAGCGCTGCGGCTTTGCATACATGCGTCCATGCGCTCTTTCCTCATGGCCTGGGATGTCTCCAGCGCAGCGGTCGCTAGAGCCTTATCAATGACAGCGCACACGAGGGTCCCCGCCATCCTCTTTGCAGCCGCGATCACTTTCATGCCAGCCACCGGCGCTGCGGTGCTGGCGGTAGCACTTGAGGATCGTAGGGTTGTTGAGAGAAGAAAAGGAAGAGCAGCGGACTGGGGATGTAAGTGTAGTGAGCTACGAAGGCTTGGCGTTCACATGCGCTGCGGTTGTACATCGGCTTCTGGCCTGAGTCTTACAGAGGAGCAGTACAAAAGCCAAAATTCGGCCTTAATAGCTCTTTCTCGAAGCAAAGCCATTCTCGGTGTACCAGTACGATGCCCTCATACAGAGGCAGCTCAGTACCACCGGATCAAATGAGGCGACAGCGGCGCAGAGCGCCCGCTTCGCGCTCCGAGATGTGAAGGAGAGACCGATTCCTCCCTGGAACGTACTGGATCGTTAAGACAGGACTACTTCCACAGGCTTTCGAGCGCTTGTCGAGCGCAATCGAGCGCGGCAGGTTGCGGTGGCATTGGCGGCGGCGGTGTGTGCGATTGAGACTTCGACAAAGTTCCTTGGGAGACTGTGGTCTTTCGATGATATGTTGAAGATGAAATTGGATGTTTTGTTGCTAATATAGAGTTTCTCGCACGAGAGCATGTGACAGCTGATCTGAGCGCTCAAGCGAGCGTCAAGATGACTTTCATGTGACTGCCAAGATCCGGACGCAGACGCTATCGTCCACAATCCCTAACACGTCAACGAGGGAGACTGCGATCTTCATGCACTGGCCACCGATTGATCCTCCAGTCCTGCCGTCCACCGACCCTCCAGTCTTGCCTCCGCCGCGCTTCCATATAAGCGCAGTGCGCTCCATCTGCGCTCTAAGAAGTGCACTCGAGTCTGAAACTTGACCGTGCACCACCTTGTCGTGGGGGAGCGTCACTTTGTAGCGCTTTCGAGCGCTTCGAGAGCGCCTCGTGCAGTGGCAGGCGGGCAGAGCGGCGGTGATGTACATGCGGTAGCGCTTGTGGATGGTTCGAAAGAACGGGAAGAGGACCAGATCTAAGGGAACTAAAGTACAGCCGTTGGGGGCTAGTTCACATGCGTCAAAAAGTCAATGTACGGCAAAGAGGGTCGAGCAGAGCCAGGGGCTCCGATATCCCAACAGATCGAACACTGCACAACGTTTGACGTCCTTGACACCCACGTCGCCAGTCTACCCTCGGCGTCGCCCGAGCGTCAGAAGCCCATGACGCTGTCTCCGCGGTTGGCGGCCTTTGTGAATCTTCCCATCGCCCGGGAAGCATAGATTTGTATCGCCAATGAGGCGCACGCTTTTCACCACGAGAGCCCGCGCTCGAGAAGCGCATACTGGGCTGAAGCTACGTTCAATGAGCATGTGATATTTTCAGTTCCTGAGGTGCATCGAGATGAGACTCACCCTCAAGCGCTCAATCTCCTCTCCAAATCTCCGGCATCAGTTGGCTTAACCGAACAAGAGGTCACCGTTGTCGTCCCCTGTTCGTTGTACTCCGTCTTCACTCCTCCAATGCAAGGAATCTTGCAGTTATAGAACGGCTTCGTGTTGGTGACTGTGGCAACCTTGGTACAAGTGCCGCATTCGACAGACTGAGTGCTGGTGACCACGTCGATGGTCTTGGTGCAGCCTCCACAACCGCCGTAGTCGTGGGCTGTGACTGTCGGGCAGCCTTGCGAAGCCGCTAGGGTGACGATGCCACCGAGGAGCGCGGGGAGGAGGAGGAGGAATTTCATATTTTCGAGTCGTGAGGAAGCTGTGTTGCTGATGTTGGAACGTCTAAACAGACGATGTGGGCTTTATATTCCACTTGAGCTCTGCCTCTGTAGCTGCCATCCTGAGCGCATTTTCTTTGTCCTGCGCCAAAGCTGAAAGTCTATTGCTGACCATCAGGCGACATTTCCGAATCTTGCACTTCTGCTGCCAGAACCAAGCTCCGATAGGTAAGCAACCACTTCAGCTGGGCGTATGGCGCTTGAACATAGCCAAGGAAAGACAGCCCTTGACCTATGATGATGCGACTGAGCAGCCCAGCAATCCACGCATCTGCCAGCTCAATCCGACGGACTACAACTCCCCTCAACCCTCTCACAACCCCTCGGACACGGATACCCCGGATCATACTGCCACAAAAAATACGGATCAGTCTCATTCGTCAAGACCTCCCCAATCAATCTCGACGGACTCGCAAGGTCAAACGACTTCTCGAAGATCTCCATCGACGCCACTCGAATCTGTCCCCAGCCTTTCTCAATCAGCGTCTCGATGGAGGTGCCGTAGATGTATTCTTTGAAACCTGCCCAGCGGATTGCGGAGGCGCACATGGGACAGCTTTCGGCGTTGGTGTAGAGTGAGAGGCTGCTGAAGGCGTCTTGAGCGGCGCTGGCTGTGAGGTTGTAGGGGCCGGTGGGGTCTGTGAGGATGGAGGTGCAGTTGTTTATGGCTGCGATTTCGCCTGTCATTCGCATTAGTATCTGCTCGTGGTGGCAATTGGGGAGACTTGCCATGCAATGTCGGATTTCCCGTGGCGCTGATGTTGTTGGCTCCGATGCATACGAGCTCGCCCATCCCACTGGTATCAGTGTGGTTCACAATGACCGTCCCGAAAGCACCAAATGGGCATGGGGAGACCAGATCTGAAAGCGCTTGATTCGCCCTTCGCATCCAGTATGCTCGCACGTCGAATGGGATGCCATTGATCGCCAATGAAGGATCTGGTATCGGTGCTTGGAGGAAGTCCTGATAATGACCTCGATGGGTGTGGCCTGTGGCGAATTGACTCAAGAAGAGTGCCAGCGGCCAGAGGAGTCTTGCTGCCATCTTGGTGAAAGCTCGTCGCGGAATGATCGTGGCGAAGACGATTGCGGACGCTTTCGAAGACAAATATGAATCTTGTCGACCCGGAGACCTGGTTATCGATGAACAACTTCCTGCGGCTCAGATTGCATTGTGTAATCGATGGACGGCTTGGAGGAGGAGCCGCTGGCCGTGGACCCGCCGCCGGCGCCACGATAACGATTCGGCCGTCTCCGGGGCATTGAAGTTGGATGTCGATGGCGGGGGAAAAGATGCAAAAGACTTGTCGCGGGCTTTGAGAGACAGTGATGGCCATGCGATGAAGCTGAAGGACTGGTAAGGCTGGGAAAGAGTGAAGTTGGAAGTGGTTCGGGAGTCCTCGCGACATTGATGGTCTACGGTGTACGGTAGCGACACCTCCTTACTAACGCAATAGAACGCCGTACTTCCTCCACCTCACATCTTGACCTCCTGTTTGTATCCTGCATCGCTCGTCAAGAAACATTTGCCATCACCAACATCATCGAGAGTCCTGTTCGCATCCGCTTCTGGACTCAACGCGGACTTTCATTCAGTACTTTCGCGACAGAATTCACTCTAACGGTTTCTCCTCGACTGAACGGGGTCGAAGGCCTGAAAGCTGCACTCGTTGTTGGTCCAGCACATGAGCCGCAAGATCCAGATGCCCAAGGGGATCATTTCAGACCGCTTGGACTCAACATACGCTCTACGCAAGTGATTGCCGCAGAGAGCATGCGAAAGCGTGCATGAAACTTTCACAAACGCACGGCCTGGATCTTCATTCCTCACTCTCGGTCTGAGCGGCCTGCACCAAACAAGACGAACGACAGCACGATGGATGACTCGCCGCTGTCAAAACTCAGCGCCGAGCTCCGCAACCGCATCTACGGGTTCGTTCTGTCTGAAGATGGACCAATATGTATCGAGATCTCCGACACTCTTCTCACGGGCGATCTAAGTAGACTGCAGACTGCCGAGGGACAGCAGACTAAATTCGAGAAGTATCTCAACGGATCGCATATCGTACCTATCGCCAACTTCGACGCTGGTGCAGGCTCATCGGCAATGACAACGCAGCGGCTCTTCGAGGGGTTTCTGTCACTATCGAGCGGCACAAATACGACATAACTGATGACCTTCAGCTGGACAAGCTGGAGCATACGCTGCAAGGTCTGTTCGACTTTGCGGCCAGCTACACTAACTGCGCCATTACCTGCCAGATCGAATGGACGAAAGACTGGTCCCAGGTCATGAGCGTGACTGGATACTACCCACCTGCAGTTATATTCGACATTCAAGATGGAAGACGGGCGTTTTGCCAAAGCATCGAGCAACTCCACACAAGCATTGAAGCATATAAGAGCCGATGGGGCATCATTAATGGCTTTTGAAATCTCCACGTTGGCCTGAAGACTATGCTGTCAGAGATATTGCTTAAGCTCGAATCACGCCCAATAGCATTCAAGGCAGACAACTAAGTGTGAAGCAATGAAGGATAAGTTGCTTCGGCTAAGCATTAGGAAGGTGAATCGCATGTTGAGCCGCCCGCGCGAGTGAATATCGCAAGGAGCGTGTCACTCGCCCACGACGCCCGCAGCCGTATAAAAAGTCCCGACCCACGCCGCAAACTTGAGATTCCTGATCCGTCCCACCAGACTGAAGTCGACGACCATCGCCGACACCAACATCTGATACCTGATCACGGCAACTCAGCCACCAACACCGATACCACCATGGACAACTCCCCACTCTCCAAGCTCAGCGCCGAGCTCCGCAATTACATCTGGAAGCTCGCCTTGTCGGCAGAGCAGCCGGTCGACATCACCGCCCACGAGCTCTTCTTCGACCCCGGCACCGCCGTCTTGCGCTCCGAGTCCCACCCCCTCGCCTTGACCATGACATGTCGGCAGATCCGGGAGGAGTGTACGCAGATGGCATATGCTTGCAATGCCTTCCACATCAGTTACGCCGACGTCGGCATCGACGATGAACTTCGCGACGAAGCCGCGCTTCTGCAGCGCTGGCTCAATTGCATAGGTGCCGCGAATGCTGGGGCGCTCCGCAAGGTCATCATCACCGTAGACAGGGGATTCTTCAAGGTCGACTCCGACGACCTCTCAAACAACGCCTACCCCACGATCAAAGGTCTTTTGGATCTCGCCGTCAGGTATCCAAAGTGCAGTATCATCTGCTGCTTCCGCGTCATCGGCCCACATCAGGTAGATGGTTTGCCCCATTACGAGGCGCCTGAAACCAGCTTCGACGTTCAGGACGGAGTCCCAGCTCTCCAGCGTGCCGTCCAACCGCTGTCTGACAGCTTGGGCAGCTATGCAAATCAAATCTTTGCGCAGGGGTCACGACTACCGGGTGGACGCAGCACATGGTCGGCAGGTCTATGGCTCCACTTCTCCCTACAGGAAGCCATGAAGAAGCTCTAGGCTGGTATGAAGACCCAGTAGAGCGGAGCAAGATTGTGAGAAAAGACATTGCGGGCAAAGTTCCGAACACAACTGCGACAGGACAGTAAGCATATTGATGAGACGACCATTACGAGCGATGACCGAGGTGCTAATGAGACTGACGGCAGAGTGCGGCTCCAAGCACAAAGCAACATCTTTCTTTGGCCTATGTGTCACGCTTCCTAACTGCATCACGCCGCTGTGGCTCGATTCAAAGAGAGTCCTATTCAAAAGGCAATTCTTTGGCTTTCAGGACTTTTCGAGTGGTTTCCCTCCATCTTTGTACTTTCTATTCACTGCGAACGCTGCGGTGTACTCTTACTTTGTAGCGGATTGAACCAAACAATGCTTAAAAGGTACTTATATCCTTCTTCCTTTCTATTTCCACTGCCATTCTCCTTGAAACTTTGCAAGCATTGCCAGGATTTGCAAGAAATCTTATCGATGTCTACGGCTTATACTACTTACACTACAGCATACGTCGGGTCTGCTTAGCAGGCGGCCATTCAACAATGTACCGACTTTATAGTACATACGGAGCAGAATATGTACGCAGGTCTGCTCTTGATGCGACTCCAGGCCCTACTGTCGACGAAGATCGAGTGTTGCGCCTACCGCACGGACCCGCAAGTGAATGTCGGCCCGCAGCGCATGTGACGCCGATCTCAACTGTTGCTGCCGGCTTTAACTTCCACTTCCCTCGACATCTCGTTCCGCATCGCTTGTTACCGCAAACGCCACCGGTCATGGACAACTCGCACTTCTCGAGACTCTCTGCGGAGATCAGAAACACTGTCTACGAACTCGTCCTCGCCCAAGCCAAGCCATTCATCATCACCGCCGACAAGTACGACACAAAGATCCATACTACCACAGAATGTGCTGCTACTCGACCTCTCGCCTTGACCGCTGTCTGCCGCCAGATTCACCGGGAGACAGTCGAAATGTTCTACGCCGTCAACGCATTCAAGGTCATCCGCTCCGGAACGTTCTGGTCACGTCCGCGCGACGAGGCCGACCTCATGGTACAATTCACCTCGATGATAGGAATACAAAAGGCGGCAGCACTGCGCCAAGTCACGGTCACCCTCAAGCGGAACTTCGTCATGCTCGGCATGAGCGAGATGGCGGACGAGACACGACACCAGCTCTTCACCCTCCGCCGGCTTGCCCTGAGCAACCCGGACTGCAACATATTCTGCGACTTTGACTGGGACCACTTCGAAGACGGAGCAGCGCTATCTCAGCGTATCCTGCGACCAGATCTGCAATTACAGATGCAGGCCGCCGATCAAGATCTTGCTCGTGCTATTGCACAACTCGACGACTGGATCCAAACTCATTCAGGTCACCCTCACCAGTCGATACTCTTTCGGGAGTTGTCACGCTTGCTGAACAAAGTGTGCTCCAAGGGCAGTCTCGATCAAGAGTGTTCCGAGTCAAAGTAAGCTCTCGCACAAGGCGCAACATGTCGGTTACTGATCAGGCTTTGCTTTGGCAGGTAACACATACGGCCCTGGTCTCAACTTCCGGTTCGACTTGCTTGATCTCGAAATAAGTATACAGGTAACGCCGTATGCCCAACAGAGAATATAACAGACAGTGCTAACGAGTATCAGTTCTCCAGCGACATCCTCTACGCCACAATTATTGCCTTTGTGACTGGCTCGAACCGAAGAGCAAAAGCATGCAGTTAAGGGGAGCACCAAAGTAAGCACACTGGATAGCGTAGCGTCCAAACTCATGCAGAAAGATGAGGAACAGCAGAGCGAGGTTCTTTACACAACATTCTCAAGCTTCCCTCCGATCTGCTCAAACCAACAATGCTGCCTAATTCCAGAAGACTAAAAACGATGTCCCTTGCGTCGCCAAGGTAGTACAGACCCATACTCGCGTTGAATCCACATTTGCTGCCTTATTCCTCCTTGATCTTTTCAACTTGAACTCTCTTTCTTCCACTGAACTAAGTCAACATGGACGCTTCTCCTCTCGTCAGGCTGTCCGCTGAGCTGCGGGTCCTCATATTCGAATACGCACTTTCGTTCTCAAGACGCTTTCGAATCGTATTCACCACAGCCACAGCCATTGACACTGGGAGCGGAATTCCAAACGTCCAGAACCCGACCGCCCTTCTCAAAACGTGCCGCCAGATCCACTACGAATGTAGCGGACTCATCTACCAACTCAATACATTCGTCATCGCACTCGAAGAGACCGAGCTCTTCAGGTTCCCAACTATCGCAACCTATCTTCAAAGACTCGGTCTGATCAACATCTCCCGCCTCTCCACGTTGATTGTGGAGGTCCGAGGCCGGGGAGTGTTGCCTCTCCGCGACCAATTCAGGCACATGCAATTCATCACATCAAGAAGAATAGCCGACGAGAATGATCTCCCACAATCATGCCGATTGTTCCTTCGACCAATCGTACTCACCAAAAGTCAAATGGACAGGTGGACGCAGCATGGTATCGATACGCACCTGCGAGCGACGCAGTTAGACCTTCGGCTGGACCTGCAGAGGGCTTTGAAGGCAGCTATTAAGAAATTGGAGAAGTGGCTGGACGGTCTGGATAGTGAGGAGAGACAAATGGCTGGTTATGAATGCTTTGCGGTGAGGAATCTGTACGGTAGACATCTCGAATTGGAGCGGGGGCATAACCATGATGCGAGCAATTACGGCTACAACGGGGACTTGGTCTGGGTGAGGGTCTGATGGCATAGTAGGCAGGGGACTTTAATGCTCGAATTGACAATACTCTGCAATCGAATATTCGAAACGATCACCCCTGCATCACTGAGGTAGTACAGACCCGCTCTTGTATCAAGCGAGGCTGGGAACTTCGTACTTCACATTCCTCTCCTCTCCATTCCTCTCTCTTTACTTTCTTCTAAACAAAAGATACCCTCCTAACATAGCATCTCATCATGAACTCCTCGCCTTTCGCCAGGCTCCCCACCGAAGTACGACTTCTCATCTTCGAGGATGCTCTATCTTTCCCGAATCCAATCCGCATAGAATCCGCCATCGCCACTCGAGCCCAGGATCCAAAGCACCCAACAGCCCTCCTGCAAACCTGTCGACAAATCCACTACGAATGCAAGGGACTCACCTACCAACTGAATGCATTCCTCGTCGTATTCCCAATGCTTAATCCCGACGTCTTCGACACCACAATCCTCGCAACCTTCCTCCACCAAATCGGCCCCACCAACGTCGCCAGTCTCTCCAGTCTGATCGTGGAAGCCCAAGGCCCCCGTGAAGCGAGCCGCTGCGAAACAGCGAACCCCTGCGATTTCGCGATGCGCTGCGAAATGAGCCCTGTATACCTGCGATCCATCTCGCAAACGCTGGCCAACGACATACCGACGCGCCGATTGTTCCTCCGACCGTTCCTGCTTTCGCATCGGGACTTGTACACGCAGCGGGACATGCAGACGTTCCTACAGGCGTCGCAGTTGGACCTCCGCGTGGATCTGCCGAGTTCGGTGAGGCTTGCTAGGGAGAATTTGCTGGAGACGATGCTGGAGACGAAGGTCGAGATGGTGCATCGGCACTGCTTGTATGCGATGAATCTGTACACTGGACATCTCGAGGCGCCTGCATTATACGGGATCCCATGGGAGGGTGGGGCCCATTTGATGGCAGAATTAGCAGGTGTTTCCCCCGGGGATTGATTGCGGGATGGGAAGAATGCTCTCCTGTCGTTGCCTTTTCTTCACGTCGTGGCTCACTTGGCGAATGGGGGTATCCACTTCGCATTGTCAGATTTCGTAATCATCGAGTTCGCTGAAATTATAAAAGAAAACTTGCGCTATCTATGCTACCCTTGGCTATGTGATTGCTTGCTGAGCTGGACGCGCATACTACTATTCGAACGAATCGCTATGCTGCGATACGAACAAGGGCCATCTTCACGAGCTTCTCCTCCATGCTTTCTCTCCTGCAAGAAAGCCAATTGCCCATTGGCCCGACGTTCCTGGAAGCTCGACAGGAATGTGCGAATATCGACTTGGGAAAAAGCTAATCCAAGTAGTGCAGTTGCGCACGGAGCTTGCACACGGGCCTCCCTTAGGCGTACCATTGCGGAGGTCCAGAGGAAAATGAAGTGGGAGCGGAGTCAGATGGTTGATTGGGATTCTTTCTGGGCGAAAAGGTCGGATTCGGAGTACCGGGCTGCAGAAGAGAAGGGTCTTGAGGCGAGCAAGGCGTCGGCGGAAGCTGAACGTTCTGGAATTGGACATCCGATGTTGGCTGGGTGGAGGCTTGAGGAGTATTCGATGACAACTGGACGACAGGAACCATTTGCGATGGCGTCTGTGCTGGAAGACCCATTGCGTTGCCGTAATGTTGGGGCGACTGTGTCGGAAAAGCCGGCGAGCCCCAGGTATTCGTAACTGCATCAAATGTTGCGAGCCACGCTGCGACGTCTGGGTCCATCTCAAGATGTGGAGCAGAATCGGCGATCGGCTGAAAAGGCTCCTGAACGGGTGTTGGTTGCCATGAGGTTTGTCGAGCCAAAGGCGGGGCGTATGATAGCGTGTTACCCGGGTGGAATGGGACGCCATTGTTGGAGGGAGAGCTGTTCGATGGCGGGTTGGGTGCTTGCGTGCCGTACGTATGTCCCTGTGATGCTGAAAACAAATGGAACGCAGGATTGAGGCCAGATGATTGCGTAGGTTGACTCTGAAAGGGTGCAGATTGCGAGGTCGCCTGAAAAGAGTTCGAGGACTGGCCAGGAAATGTGCTTTGAAAAGTGGGAGCCTGCGCTTGAGCGACATGCTGATACTGATGTTGGCGTTGATCTTGTTGTGGGCTATTGAAAGGCTGTGAGAAGACTGGCGAGGGCGCAGCCGTGGAGCCAGCGAATGAAGACGGAGCCTGAGAGGGTTCTGAAGCCTTCGTCTGTGGTGGGGAGCTTGACGTCGGCCGAGCATCGTTGAAAGAGAAAGTCCAGCGTGGAGACGCATCCGTAGGAAGCGCTCGGGCAGATCGCACTGGCGCCTGGGTATCTTGCGACGTATCCAGTATACGACGCAGAAATTCCTCCATTGCCGCCTCCGTCGGATCTCCAAGATCTGGCAGAGGATCTTCAGCATTCCAAGTGATGATCTCCAGGTACTTTCTCACCCGACTGCCCAACGGACTCCGCACCTTCTCCTGCATGAGCGTTCGATCGTGATTTCCCGGATTCTGGCAGTCTTGATGCTTCTCCGCAACCCATCCGGTGAAGTGGCCCTCGGTGAGATGGCCGCGTCGGAAGATGTCTTTCGGCCAAAGGTATTCGCCAAAGTGCTGGACGAAGGTGACGGCGACATAGTCCAGCTTGTTGCCATCGGACATGGTGATCAGGCTGTTCTTGGCGGCTTCGGCGTTGATGCGGCGGAACTCGTATTTCAAGTACTGGATGCAAAGGCAGAGAAAGTTGTGATGGCGGGACGGGGTCAGTTTGAACTGCAGTTCGACGAGGACCTCAACCAAGCGATTCTCAAACTCTTGCGTATCTCTTTGCCCTGACATGACTGCTAATCTCGAAAGTGTGAGTGGAGAGAGGCTTGATGGCGAGGCCGAGTGTCGTGGCTGGGGATGCTATTTTGCGGAACACTTTTGAAGAGGTGATCGTAGCGTGGACGGCAGCTTGAACTTCCTGAACAAAACCTGCTCGTAGAGCCAGGGAGGTTTGGTGATAGGCTTGGGAGATTGAAAGCGAAGTCGAGAGTCGATATGATGGCCGAAACGAACGCTGACTGGATCGAGTTGGCTGTGATGGTTGAGATGGTCTGATTGTTGAGTTAATGTGAAAGCTTGGAATTGTTTTTGGGTTGAGGAGATGGACATCCCAGCGCGTATTATATCCATCGATCTTGAGATGTCTTGGATGCTGCCTGATGCCATCTCAGACAATAGTCTTGGACAACTTGAGTGTTCGAGTGGGAAGTCTCGGGCGCAGGGCTTCGTGGCTTCGAGACATAGCTCTTGGCGGCAGTCTTGCTCGTAACGGTAGAGACATGTTCCCTTAACGCCCCAAGTGCCATGATCTAGCTCGCCGAAGCGGCCCCCATCAGCGCGCCCTTCAACGGCCCCAATTTGTTCACCAGATCAAGTCCCAAGCTTCGACCCCAGACCACGGGCCCTGAGCTGGCCGAATACAACTTCTGCAACTTATCCACCACGCCCAACATAGCATTGTTCGCCGCCCAGCGCTCCGCATCATAATCATCAAGACACCAGCAACTACCAATATCCATGCCATGTTCCACACCCTTCGAGATACACTTGGCGAGTGACTCAGCGTCCGCGAGACCTAAGTTGAGACCTTGTCCCGCGAGCGGGTGGATGGTGTGTGCGGCGTCACCGATCAAGGCGATGCGGTGGCCGGTGTATGTTGAGGCGTGGCGCATACGGAGCGGGAAAGATGCGATGCTGCCTTCTTGGACCGATGTGATGCGAGGGAAGTAGGGTGGGAGGCCGGTCTGGGAGGCTTTGGTATTGGGTTCGCGCCAGGCTAGTTCTTCTGCGAGGTTGCAGGTGGGGTCTTTGATCATGTAGTCGAGGTCTACGGTCATGAGGCGGAAGGCGGCGTTGACCATGGTGGCGAAGTCGTGGGGTGAGAGCTGTTTCAATTTGGTGGCGAGTGGCGCTGAAATGGACCACACCAGGCTGGCTTTGTTTCCAGGGAGGGGCAGGAGAGCGATAGGACCAGTCGGGAGAAAGCGTTGGTAGGCCGTCCGCATTTCCGTCCCTCTGAAGGATTGATCGAGCTGCAATGTGGCCACGACTCCATGCTGGCCGTAATCCCAGCCATGGCTCGGGATGCCTGCAAATTGGCGCACAGGACTGTTCGCACCGTCAGCGCCGACCAGCAGTCTGGCCGCAATGTGTCTGTCTCCCGGAAGGGTGACGATAGGCCAATGCGAGAGATCCAAAGAGGTCTCATCTTCCGGCTCCGGTCCAAGCTCGATGGACTTGACCATGGTCCGATCCAGAAGCGTGAAGCCCTCCGGATCCAACGCCCGCAGCTCACCCAGCAGAGTCTCCGTCAAGTTGGCATTCTCACACATCGTCGCGACTGTCGCATCCTGCTCCACCTCATACTTCTTCCTGCTCTCCCGAAACCTACTCCCGGGAATGGCCTCTGCGATGGTATCCAGAATATTCCCCCTTAGTCGATCCGCCGGATCGAATTGGATCTTGCTCCCACTGACACCATCCCACACATCCATTCCATGATACGGCTGTATTCTCTCCCCATCGATATTGTCCCACGCACCAATCTCGCGCAAAAATCGGACGGACGAGGGCGTCAGGGAGGAGCATCGGTTCGAGTAGGCGTTCGCATCGCTTGCATGTCGCGGGGTGGTGATATCTTGTCCCTCGATCAAGGCAATCTTGAGGTCCTCGGTCGCCGGGTTCGACTGCAATGCCAAAGCAAGCGACAGTCCCGCCGGTCCACCGCCAACGCAGACGACATCGTAAATTTCTGGATTCCTCGGCGACGTCGCCCTCGTGAAGAGGCTCCTCCTCAGCGTCGGCGGTAGAGCAAGCAGCTTGGCGACATTTGTCACGGATGGCCTGATGGGAGGCATTTGGAATGCTCGATAATGTTTCGGCCGTAGAGGCTGTGTTTATGCAGGACGACGAGGTGAAGTTGTCTCTGCCGGAGTCCGGGCCGATGCGGCGCCCACGTTGCCGAAGTGTATTATTTATCCACGGAAGATGACGGCAACGACTTCGATGTCATTCGTTATGATCCTTTGAGCTGTTCGCCCTCGGCCAGAACGCCTGTTTTGTAGTAAGCAGGTATCGTCAAGACCCCGGCTGGCACTTGTTTCTCGCGTAAGGTGCGAGGGGGTGAAGTAGTATAAGTTCTCTTTCTCTTGTTTCCCTTGCTTCTGGTTATTTATAAACATCGGTCGATGGAATTTTAAATATCGGTCGGCACGTGACCAAATCCAGGAGGCGGGAATACCCGTCGGGACGCACCACCAAAATTTACTAGGCTGCTCCTACTTTCTTTCCTTCTTTCCTACCCCTTAACCGCTAGTATAGCTACAATCGACCCCTCTATCGATAATGTCGTAGCGTAGGCGTTAATAGACGATAAGGCGCTCGATTTATAGATATTATAGCTCTATAAGGACGGTTTAGAGGCTCTAAGCGAGTCTATTACTTCCTCGCCTACTAATAATCTAGTAACTAACCTATAGAGCGACTCGGACGACGACGATATCGATAGCGGCTACGGCGGTATACCCTCGCCTTAGATCTAGCGATTCGAGTCGTATAACGAGGCGTTTAAGTATCTACGAGCCTTCTTAGAGTAGTATAGTTTTACTTAGGTTAAGAGCGGCGGTATAAAGAAGAATAATAGTAATAAGGTATATAATAAGCTATTAAAGTATACTAAAGGGGTTACTAAGAAGCATCTCTTATTATATCGCTAGCTAGGCCGAGAGTCTAAGAAGCCTAATAAGACGACTTAGAAGATAGACTACGGCGTAACTATTATCTTAAAGGTAGTAGATAAGGACGAGCTAGAAGGCGCCTAGACTTTCTTATACGGCTCTATATTAAGTTACAATTATAGTAGCGTCGACTTAATCGGCTTAGCGGCTTACCGTCGATATTACTAAAGTAATAGCCTTTATCGATTCCTCGTCGACTACTATAAGAACGGCGTATTACCTTAAGTCGCCTATACTATAGCTAAGGACTAGTTTATTAAGAAGGGCGATAATAATACGGCTCTAATCCTTCGTAATATATATAATATCTATACGAAGGTCCGTCGGTAGGTACTTAAGACGAAGACTCTAGTCGATAAGATACTAGCTAAGATAGAAGATAGTAGCTTCTTCTATAATTACGTTATAGACGATAAGGATAGGCTCGAGTTACTCTTCTTTACTTAGCTAGACTTAATCGATATCTATAAGGCTAATAATAACGTCCTTATATACGACTATACCTATAAGACTAATAAGTACGGTATCCCCTTACTCTACTTTATCTTTATTACGAGGATTAGTATTATACTACCGCTCGCTTACTACTTTATAAGTAGCGAGTCGTTTAATAGCTATAAGTAGGCTTTTAATTAACTTAAGAAGCTCTTCGACGAGTACGATATTAACGACCCTAATATCGTAATCTACGATAGAGACCGAGTAGTAATAAATACCTTCGAGTAGGTATTTCTAGGCCTCTAAACAATACTCTATATATAGTATATAGATACGGCCGTTAAAGCGTAAGCCTATAAGCTCTTTAGCTAGTAACGTAACGAAGATAGCTCTCGTTATATTGCCTCTAACTTAGCTAAGGAGTTTCTAAGCCTATATCGTAGCTACTAGCTCGCTCTAACCGAAGCCGCCTTTAATAACGCCTATAATAAGCTCCTCGAGCGAGCGTAGCGCGATAAGGGCGATATCGATAAGAGTAATAATAAAGTCGACGACGAGCTTAATAAGCTAGCTCGGCTAGTTAACGTTATAAAGCGAGTCGATAGTAACGATAAGGATACCTCCGAGCGTTAGCTTAAGGTAGTAGCCTATCTTAAGAAGTACTAGTAGGTATATAAAGATAAGTACGTAAAGGCGTAGACTAATAACTTCTATTACTATAGAAACGATACTACCTCGCCTAGTAAGGGCGCTTACGCTAGCTTAAAGTAGTAGATTTAATCGTTACGGAGCGACGTTACTACCTTCTTTATAAAGATAGTACCCTTCTACGATAGCTACCTCGATCGATATTAAGCCGGCCTAGCCGCTACTCGTAATACCGCCTTAACGTAGTTCGTAGACAAGCTATTTTATTAAGCTCTTAATATAGTTATTACCGTAAAGGGTATTAAGATAGTCTACCTATAGAAGTAGAAGCTATAAGATAAGCTAGATTAACTTAAGACTAACCTTAACTTCGAGCGATCTATCTATATAGGGGTGTTTACGAGGACGACGGGTATTAACTACTCTTATAAGCTAGAACCCTTCGTTATTACTCTACCTCGTAGACGGCTAGCTACCCTTATATCTTTAGACTTCTCGAGCTTCTAGCGTATACCCGATAGCGTAGATAATAAGGTACCTACTACTCGTACTCTTAACCCTTACGATCGATTAAGGAAGCGCTCTATACGCCTATAACGCTCTTACGCTATAGGTACTAGCTAGTCTTCGACTTAGCGAGATCTAACCCTCGTAGAGCGACTAGATCTAAACTAGCGGTACGCTACGCCGCTAGTAGGCTTATAGATTAAGCTTATTAATATTATAGCGACTTAATAAGACGATACTTAGCTTACGAGGCGTAACGGCTAGCCTTAACGTCTAATCTAGAGCTAGAGTAGCCGTCGAGCGACTCTAGTAGCTAGCGCTATCTCTTACTAGTATAGTATAGGTTACTAGTACGGAAAGTGTACTTATCTAAAGGCTTAATAAGCCTATAACCCTCGGTGCCGCTATAAAGGTAATAGAGCGTATAAGAATTAATATAGTACCTTATTAATATAGCGGCCGACGACTATAATACTAAGAGCGATACTATAAGCGACACTACGAGTAGCTCTATAAGCGCTACCTATAGCGGTAGTAGTACCTTCTATAAACGATTAGATAGCTATCTTAATATAGTAGTAGGTATAGATAAACGAGTAGGTAGCTTAGCTACTCTAGTAACGATAGGCACCCTCTATACTACCTCTAGAAGTCCTAGTAGGAGCTAGTAACGTATACTACTTTATTAGGATAGATAGAGACGACGAGAAGGCTATCCGTCTAACGCTACCTATACGCTTATACTAATAAATCGGCTAACCCCCCTTCTAACCTAATAAGCGTTAAACGCGTAAGACGCGTTCTCTATAACGCGAGAATTACACGACAATTATATAGAGTTTCTCGGCCTCTAATTAGCTACCGCTAGAAAGGCTAGTAAACGATAATTTAAGGCGATTTAAGGGTTAAGAGCTAGCGTAAGCTAGCTGCAAAAAGCTAGCTTTATTTAAGACTAGATTTCGCCTACTATAACACAACGCGACGGTTAGATATTACATAATTAAAGGAGCTTCTTATATATAGTATTCTTAGTAATCGCTTCTATATAAATATATTGTAAAACCGTATTATTGTCGCTCTATAGGTCATAGGGGGAAATTTTGATTTACGCCAAGCTTTGATTTGGTCACGTGCCGACCGATATTTAAAATTTCGTCGACCGATGTTTATAAATATCCTTGCTTCTGGTCAAGAATCCTTCTCCTCTCTCCTCTCTCTCTTCAATCAACACAAAAGCAAAACATCCAAAATGGCCTCCAGCGCGCACAAACTAATCCCCTCGGACCCGGAAAAAGTGATGGTAATCCGACACGTCACCCCCGAAATCATCACCATGTCCACGCCCTTCTTGCGCTTCGGCCGGATCAAGATCGGCGGCAGAGGAACTCTCGTCCGTTTGGCGACTGGCAGCGTGGCAGTCTTCAGTCCCGTGGCCTTGACAGAGACGGCAAAGAAAGAGACAGACGCGTTGGGCGAAGTCAAGTATCTGGTTGCGTCGGATCAAGAGCATCATATTTTTCTTGAGAGCTGGCATAAAGTAAGCTCTATATACTTCTTGCTTGACACCATCAAGGTCACTAACACATTGATGACAGGCCTACCCCACCGCCAAAATCCTCGCCCCGGAAACCCTCCCCTCCTACCGCGCGAAGCAAAACTACTTCGAACTGCCCACCCCCAACCTGATCCTCTTTCCCGCAAAGAAACCCGCTCCCCCCGTCTCCTCAGAATTCGACGCCGAATTCGACATCGAATACATCCCCACGCACCCCAACAAAGAACTCGTCGTCAACCACCGCCCCACCCGCACCCTAATCCAAGCCGACCTGCTCTTCAACCTGCCCGCGACCGAACAGTTCTCCAAGACCGACGTCTCGCCCACCTCAGGCATCCTCACGAAGATTTTCAATGCGCTGCAGAATACCCGGGGTAATGCGATTTGGCAGAAGAGGTTTTTGTGGTATGGTGCGAGTGCGAGTGATCGACCGGCTTTCAATGAGAATATGAGGAAGATTGCGGGGTGGGATTTTGATAGGATTGTGCCTTGTCATGGGGATGTTGTTGAGACGGGTGGGAAGGGGGTTTTTGAGAAGGTGATGGAGTGGCATTTGAAGGCTGCTAATCAGAAGAAGGATTAGATCTGTGATCCTGGGACGGAGATAGGAATGAGGATGTGGTGGTGTGTTGTAATTGTTCAGAGCGAGAGATACCATTGCTGCGCGGAGGTGTGTTGTGTTTCGGTGTATAGTAGTTGTAAAACAGGTAATGCATAGCTGTTGGTCTGTCGATCAGGAAAGGAGATGTGCGCTAATCCGAACATCGAAATGAAGAAGCTCGGTGCGGTGGACATTTGACGAGTTCTGGAACGCTGTACAAGTATTCTACAATACAAGCCTCTGGCATCTTCAGACGCGAGCCTCTGATTGTGGTTGTGGGTTTGATGGAGGTGGTAGTGTGCTGTCCATGGCGGATGTTGTCTCCGACGAGGTCTAAGAGCGATTAGTATTCCATCCCATCAACCTCTCAAAATATTCATACCTGCTCCTCGCTTCCCTTAGGAAGATACGCAGCCTCGCCATTGTCCAAGTCGGCATACATGTTGATCTCATCATCCTCCATTGCCGCGTTTCGTGCATTATCCCACGCATACCATCTCTCGGTCAGAGTATGCTTGATGGCCTTCATCGTCATCTTGACCTATTCCATCACCACATTAGCAAAAGCCCATCCCCATCCCCTCTCAAATGGTATCACTCACCTCAATCATCCTCTTCTCACTCTCATGCGCCCCATACATATTCCCCATCCGTTCCCTCTCAGCCCCATACGTCCTCACGCGATTCATCTCCTTAATGCAAACCCACCACAACCGATGCAAATCATCCCAATCCTTATTCCTCAGCTCGCCCACCGTCCACGCGCGTCCATGGGCATTCAGATCCGCCGGCGTGGCCATGCAGGACTTGTCTGCTGGGAAGAAGTCCCACAATCCATGGTCTTCGTCGACTTCGACGGCGGAGCGTTGGCGCGGGTCCAGCACGGGTTGAGGGGCGCGGGAAGGGTTTACGCTGAGGCGTTCGGTGCGCAGACCGCTGCGGTGGAGGGCGGATTGGCCGCGGTAGGGGTTGTTGTCTTTGCGGGGTTTGCGCTTTTTGCGGGCGAGGGTTGGGGGTGTTGTTGAGAAGGGGGTGCATTGTTGGATCAATGCCGGGAGGAGGAAGGGCGGCGGGAGGGTCGTCGGGCGCGAGAGAGCGGGAGTCAGCACGCCGGAGAGGAGGGTGCGGGCGGTGCAGTGCATCGCGGCGGTGGTGGCGGCGGTGGTGTTTTGATGGCGTGGATGGAGGTGAAGTTCGAGTTCTCAAGCTTGAGCCTTGAGATCGACGGGAGCATTGGCTTGGCGAACGTTCCGCGGGAGACAACATCCTTCTCACCTTTCTCTCCCCTACAACTCCTACAACAACCTCTATACCATCCACGTTTGAACAAACAGTATGGTCCTGTCTGTCTATATGATGGATCTCGTGACCGCGAGATCGACGGCGGCCTCACGAGATGCCAAGTCGCGATGGCACAAGCGAAGGCGCAGTACCTAAGCGCCACGATTGTTCAGCTCTGCCACGCTGCAGGAGACACATAGGCAAGTAGAGGCCCTTTCGTACTCTGTGGACTCTCTCGTCAGCTCAGATCATTTCATTATGAACGTCGCATGGCCGGTGCTCGACCACCAAGACGACAACGTCGTTACAGTTGACGAGAGCAAAGGCGAGAAACCTTCCCAAAGACGATCCAAACGGAACCCCAACACAGTCGTAATCCATGATGAGCGCCGGCAGCGTGAAAGACGCCAAGTCTCTAGCCATGTCGATATCGGACTGTCTGGTAGTTCGAGCCTCATGAGAAGAATTGGCCATGGCGATCCAGAGGGAGAATGGAGTGAGCGGCGTGGAGCCCGACGCAGACGCAGATCCTCGCATGACCTTGGTATGGACGTCTTGGGCCGCTTCAAGGACATCTCGAGGACTGCCCGCTCCAGGATTGACGGCCCACCTCCTAGTCGTCACCAATCTGCGTTTCCCACAAATCCAGAGACTTCTGGCGTCTCGAGCTTGCTTGCCCAGATGTCACTTACCAAAGGAGGCGCGAAGCATACGGGAGGCCAGAGGCTGTGGAATGGTCCTCCACGCTCGGAGTACAGCTCATCAGCATCATGCCGCAGCTCGTCATCTCGTTCGGCTTCTTTTTCGGCTGATACTTGGCCTGAGAGCTCACTGCAATCTCGAACTAGCCCATATCGACCGTTGCCAGACGAGGTAGGCTGGATCAGACTCCTCAGACTGTTATGCGGCTCACCTGAGAGTCCTCTTCAATGCGAACTGGTCCACGTCAATACTCGCAAGCCTGTTTACGACACAGTTTCGTACTGCTGGGGAGACTCGCTCAGGAGAGACTGCATTGAGATCGACGGCTGTGTCGTGAATATCCCCTGCAATGCCGCTCATGCTCTGCGGCGACTTCGGCTGGCTGACCGCGATCGAATGCTTTGGATAGACTCCCTCTGTATCAATCAAAACGACATCGAGGAACGCAACCACCAAGTCGCCCAAATGCACGAGATCTACAGTCGCGGAAGGCACAATCTCATCTGGCTCGGCCATGATGATGGCACCGTGGGCGATGCACTCGACACGATCCATCGACTTGTCGAGGAAATCAAGCTCGAGACAAACAATTTGGCCAATTATCAAGCCGTTCTCAGAAACAATCGCGGGCAGATACGACTGAGCGCTAAGAAGTTCACTTTTGACTTCGACATCGAACCCTTACTGCGCTTCTTTGCCCGGCCGTGGTTCTCGCGAATGTGGATCATTCAAGAAGCCTCGCTAGCCAGGTCTAATAGGTGCTTTTGCGGTCCACATGAGTTCGATCTGGCCAATGTGTTAAGGACTGCTCAATGGCTGTATCACAAGCAAATGCAGCTTCCTACATACAAGGTTGCTCTGGAGCAGTTGAATGACCACATTGTGGATGCGGCTATATTGGCCAACTTTTGCGACCCGGACTTTGGCTGGTTCAAGACCGTCACCACCCCAACGAGACCCGAAGGCTTGCTATTTACTTTACTGGACAATCTGGCGAGATTTGAGACGACAGACGCCAAAGATCGAGTGTTTGGTCTGCTTGGACTGCACAAGCGCCTTAACTGGTCTTCTTCCCACGACTGGCTTCTGCGCTGCGACTACACACGATCGCTTGCAGACGTCTTCCGAGACGCCACTCTTCGCTCCATCCGGGAGTGGAATCGTCTCGACTCATTGAGTTGGGTGCAGCATCGCATAGAAGATGTCAACCCCGATGGCTTGCCTTCGTGGGTCCCATCGTGGCACCGCAAATGGGACATGAGGCTGGACGCTCGTCTGCTGGCAACATTCTTTGATGCTGACGGAGGGCTTCAAGCCGACAGCAGTAGAACGAATGAGTTGGACAACGAGTTTTCGAGCCTTGCTCTGGTTGGCTGTTTTGTCGACGAGGGTGCCGGAATTTCTGTGGAAGCAGTGACGGAGGTCTGTCTGGATATCGAAACTCTGCCGGCGTTTCTCGACGCCGCCCTCGGCTTGTACCAGCGTTACCATGCCTCGACCGAAGAGGACGGCTTGGGAGCTTTGGCTTCTACGTTGCTAGCTGGGCGGAATTCGGACAATGACCCAGCTACCAAGGAAGACCTCGAAGGCTACGCAAGACTTCAGACGTACAGAAACGCTTACCATCAACTCCCACCAGCGACCCGTCACGTTTCTTCCCCAATGAAGTCCAACAGCGGCTTGCCTCCCACCAAAGACCCAGCAGCATCCCGCTTCCGCGAAGCCTGCTGGAACTCCTGCCATCGACGTCGCTTCTTCGTCACCAAGGCCGGACGCATTGGTCTTGGTCCACAGACTATGCGAGCTGGTGATGTCGTTGCTATCTTGTATGGCGGGAAGTGGCCTTTTGTCCTTCGACCAATGCCCCATGACGGAAGGTTGTGCTATCAACTCGTCGGGCAATGTTATGTGCATGGCATTATGTCTGGGGAGGCTGTGGAGGAGCACAAGGAGAGGGGGGATAAGGACGTTTTGTTTGAGATCTTCTAAGGCAAGCCGCTGAGTATATTACTGGCCCATTTGCAAATACTCTAGATTCTCTGATTCCTCGTCACGGATGTTGGTCCGTTGATCCATGATGGATACTGCAGTCCCGCGACCTTTCTGCTTACTCAGATCATCGAGATCCGACTGGTGATCGCTGCCCCAATGGGAAAGCGCGATGGAGACGAGGTGGCGAAAGCCAACATATGTATTCTACTCAATGCGAATGCGTTTGCGACAAACATTCTTCTTCGATTCCAAAGTCTCATGCTCGCTCTCGTTTGCCTCGTTGTATCTCCTCCGGGTTCTCTGAAGATTCAGACCATTGTCAGGATCTTTACAGTCTTTTGGATCTGTTTCCGCCAGACGGATGCGATTTTTGGCTGGATGCTTGGGTTTGCCACTTCCTCATCGCAGTCTCCCCGGCACTCGTCATGGCCGGGGCGAAATAGCGACACAGCTTCCGCTCCTGGGATGCCGACAGTAAGGTTTGCGAGGCTTGACAAGGTTTTCGAGGCTATGGAAAGTGTCTTTCGGCGCTGGAGACCGCCTCCCCGAAGTGCTACGGGATCTCCGTACGCCTTGTCAGATTTCAAGTATCGTCCAACACTGAAGCGAGACGAGGAGAGGTCTTTGTATGCCGTCGCTTGAGACAGAGATTCCAGTCGTTGGCATGTATTGTCGACGTCTTCACAGTCGAGAAGCTGTGGGACTGGCAAACTGGCGAGCTGAAGGAGTCCAGGTCTGGCGCCATGCTTCTTGTCAGGCGCCTTTTGGTACAAGATGCACCGCGCGGAGCTCCAGACCGTAAAGGGAGATCGATACCATGACGCCCTCGCTCTATCCCCTGAACCGTCTTGAATTCCCGCCTCTTCTTTTCCTGTCATGCTGCTGCTCTTCATACGCTGACTGTCGTCCAGGTGTTGAAAGCCAAATCAATTGACGTTCGCTATACCGGAACAAGGAGCCCAACGCCGAAAGCCGAGGAGGAGTCATGTCAATGATGCCATGCTATCGCTGATGCTTGGAACTCTCCTCGTGTCCATCCCAAAGATTGGATTGGTCGTACTGATGCCTGGCACCATCAACGAAAGATCCTGGCTGGTCGAACTGCCCGACGGCCATGTTGTTCCATTCAGATGCCTTCGACTGCGATTCTGGAGAGACTGAGGACTGCCAATTCGGCGTGTGCTGCTGTTGCCTATCCTCGTGGAGCATCGGGGGCATGGTGTACGGTGGAACGTTGCGTTGTTGCGGCCAGTATTGACTGGATGAGGCCGAGCTCGAGGGGAGGGAAGGGTCGATGGGACTGAGCGGTGGCGGTTCCACTGCTGATCGCTCGTCTCTGCTGGAGGTTCCGTCTTCTGTTCGTCGCCGCCACCCTATCACATTCACAATCTCTTCGTACGCTTCTTCGAGAGACTGTCCCAGTCGGAGTCGCGCCAGAGCCTCGGCCGCTTGCTGGTCGGTCCCATGGCGCAGGAGGTCGAGGATCGTCAGGGCGTTGTCGAGCTCTCGTCGTAGTTCGTCCAGCTCGAGGCGAAGGTGTTGGCGTTTGGTCATGCCCTCCTCAGAGACATCATAGATGCATTCAATGCCCCGAGAGCTGCAACGAGCGCATGTTGGGTGCTTACCCGAGCACTGAACGGAAGGAATCCTGTCAGCAGGCGGTGTGAGGAGCAGACCATGAGAATGATGAGCCTGCGGCACTTCGGGGACGGACTGACCTTGACTTTGGAGGCTCGACAGGCCTGGCAGGCGTTAGCGACTTGCTCTCGTCGTGCGCCGGACGATGCGCTGGCTTTGGCCTTGTTCATGCTTCGAACGAGGGTGAGTAGTAATTTACGAGCGAAGGAGGTAACCCCGAACAGTCGTCGGTTTTGTGACGGCAGAATGATGACTAGCGCTCAAAGTCCAGTGGCAGGGTCAGGATCCAGCGATGTGCGTGGAGCAATCAATCCGGGTTGTATGGGGCCAATCGTACTTGCTCTTGTGTTTCCATTCGTCTTTTTGTTCCATACTAGCCCAAGATCTCGGCGAAGGCGAGGCCAGGAGCTGGATCCGAAGAAGTCCTCGGCGTGGCGGCCTTCTCCCCGTCTGGCCCGGCAAATGCAATAGTGAGTTCCAGCTATGCTCGTATCGTGGTAGACAGACGTGCTGCCTGCAAGAAGCCTTTCTCCGGTGCTCTCTCGGCCAGTAGGACAGCACCGGTGACATGTGGCAAAGTCTTTTCTCTAGTCTAAATTAATCTGTCTTTTCTCCATGTTGCCTGGCACGTGCCCACCGGGTCTTCACTCATCCGAGAGACCCAACAGAAATAGGTGGACATGTTTCCACGATCTTTGAGGATCGCCTAATGGGCAGATGCCTCCTCACGGCTGAAGAACGGTTTAATCTCTCAACGATCGCATTCTACGGCTTTTGATCCCATTGTCTTTTCTGGGCCTGTGTCTCTCAATCGTCCCGGACGCATCGGTCATGCCTTCTTGACAGAATGACAGTGCAGCGATTAGAACAGCGAACCTATGTCGGCTCGATGGCGGTGACATGCTGCATTCAAAGTGTTGGACAGGCTCGCCTCGCCTCGATGCAGTCAAGCAATTTCGACCCTTCCATGGCTTCAACTGCCTCGTTGATCGTTTCGTTTCGGCAGTCGCAAACAATGCATGTGTCCAGCATCCTCTGGCAGTGACGAGCGGCTCCCGCAAGACAGGCACGATCGATGACAGCGAACGTCGTAACAGGGTCCCGGGGACGGCCAGCTTGCTGCACAACACCTCCACACACCAATCAACCGCTCTTCCCCAACGACTTCAGACACCGTTTCCACGACACTTGACAACCAAAGATCGAGCAATCGACCATCGAGCAATCGACCATCGACGGTGTCCGACACCCCTCATGGAATCGCGCCAAGCGCTAGTATTGCCTGCAAAGAGCCTGTCACTGTGATTCGTCTTCGGACGGGAGGCGCTTTGTGCGACGTTGAGCGCTTCCTTGCTGCCATCATGCCTCCGCCCTGCTCTGCACATCACACATGGTGTCATGGGGCTTATTGATCCTTCGATGACGCGCTTGGCAGGGGTGTGAGTTGGAAAGTTTGGTGTGACAGGGACGGATGATGGGTTTGCCCTGCCTTATCCGGGAGGCCGCTTTATGGCCGTGTGGATGAGAGCGGTTCGAAGAATATGCATCTCCGGCGGAAGTGAGATGTTCAAGGACAGCAATGCGGGGTGGGAAACTGGCAGGAGACATGGCGATAAGTGAGTTCTTCTTCTCTCATGTTTCATGTTCATTACTTCCTTCTTCGACTAGTCTGATCACCCCGCCCCTCCAATTTGCAATGTCGACTAATATGTCTTCACGCAAAGATTGAGCTTTGAGACAAAATCTCAAGGCTGTTACTGGACCCAAAGGCGCATCAACATCCTCAAGTGCTTGGGAATGTACGTTCATCTGCGGCGAGCGTGTTCGACAGTCCCCTACACACTCGACAGGTCCATGCAGTCAGTATTCCCGGCAGCCAGCAGTCAGACTCGGCCGTTGTCGCACAGGTCGATAGCTGGCTGGAGTTCCAGCTTTTCCCATCATACATTCGACTCGATCTCCTCTAGCGCCTGGATTACGCTTTCAAGAAAACGAAGCAGGCGGGTCTCAACAGGCCCCGAGTGCCGACTGTCCAGTGTCCCGCGATGTCGTCTTTTAGCAGACGCCACTTGCCGAGCAAGCGAAGTCTTCAGGTCATCGCATTTGAGGGAGATGGTGTAAGGGGTCTTTTCGAAGACGGTCCGATTGATCAGGTAGAGAGCTTGCACTTGTATCTCGGCCGATGGGCAATGCTGCTTGATGGCGGCGTTGTCGCGGATGTTGAGGTAGATGGTAATCAGGCTGTCGAGCATTTTGTTGTCTAGTGCTCGCCTTGGCTTCACCTTGAGGACTCTGCTAAACACGACGAGATTGAGTGTGCGAATAGCACTAGCGTTGGCAGGGCCAATCGACTGGATGAAGTTGGCTAAGGCTTCGTCAAAGCTGCCTGGGCTTGCCTCGATGTTGAAGATGTTAATGTTGTAGCTGGTAAACAAGGAGTGTTAGGGGGCGATTCCAACACCGGATACGGGATGGGTACTTACAACAGGCGCATGCACTCATGATATAGACGGCGGCAGCAGATTGCGAGTGCGAATGGGAGCGGTCGCATACTCATTGGCTGAAGATATATGGCAATTGGCCGGTCTTGACGCAGCGCTATCTCGTAGATATGGTTGCGAAGTTCGGCTGGCAGTTCCATCAATGGAGACGAGTCCATGATGTTCGTGTGGGAGCGTTCGTTGAGATTGTGCTTGCTGCGAATGAGCGCAGATGCCAGGAGATACTGTCGGAATTCTTTTCAGGTGCGTGGAATGGCGTGTCGTCGCTTGATCAAAGACAGGTGACTTGCTTGACGCGGCAGACATTCACTTACGCTCACATGCTGCGGCAGCTGCGGCCCGTGCCTCCTTCTCGGCAACGGGCTAGACTTGGAAGTCATCAGCTTCATGTCGCGCTTTCCAATTCTTCAAACCTCCTCGGACTTAACATCCCGACTACACTATTCAGACTAGACATTTCGACATCTTCCTTTCAGTCTTTCACACCGCCGCCTCTTGCAGCATGGACAAGTCTCCGTTGCGAAAGTTGCCAGCCGAGCTGCGAAACTACATCGCCGAGCTCGCCATGGGACAGGACGATGATGACGGCTGTATTCACATCTGGCACAGCTTGAACCACACCCCTATGAACGACCTCGAGATCCGCAGACCCGACAGAAGACCTCTCAAGAACCCTTTCGCCCTGGCACAAACCTGCAAGGAGCTCCGCGCCGACTACGTCGATCTTTTCTATCAAGCAAAAACATTTGTCCTTCATCGCTCCCCGACCCTCACGACTGCGGCTATGGTCAAGACGTTTTTCGATGCCCTAGGCAGCAAGCGTGCGGCTGGGATAGAAGGGCTCATCTTTCACTACGGATCAGGCGACTGCTTGCTGAAGAAAACCACTGCAGCGGGGACGAAATGCTTTTTGCAGTATCTGCTCCAAGGAATGCTCGGCGATGAAAGTCTGTCAAACGTTCTCAAGTGCTGCAAGAAGGCGGAGGCTGAGATTGTCGTTTGGATTTACCCGTTTCTGGATTGTCGGGACGATTTTCGTGTCGAGAAGATTCGCCTTGATTTCTTTGATGTGAAGAAGGCGCTGGCTGTAGAGAGCGCCAGGATGAACGAGCAGAAGGGCATGGAGATCATGACAGCAGAGTGTCGTGAGCTCTACGCCCTGTTGTCGACTATGTTGATGGAGGTCAGCTCCGAGGTTGGCGATCGAGCTAGAGAATGATTGGAAACGAGGACTGAAAGCGAGAAGGAAGCTTGCCGGATCCACAAAATGGATCGAGGCTAGGAATCGACGGCCGGTCTGAAGAAAGCACCTACCAGGAACATCAACGTCATGCGTGCCGAGAAAGGGTATCTAGATAGGCTAGCAAGATGTCCATCATGGACATTGGGCAAGGCTCAGGTCTTGCTGTGAAGGAGCGAGCGAGTGCGTCGGTTGCCTGCGATTTGAGCCCCAAGGTTGTTCGACAAGGCGTCCTATCTAACACAACGAGACTCAAATTCGAATCAGGGATGAAGGTGAGAGAACGTCTGCAGGAGGGCTTGAAGACCAAGTACCGAAACGCAGTCTTTCCTTAGATCCTCTCTGTGTTCTATTTACCAAGCTTGTAAAACCCCCTACCCGATTGAATGATGCTTCTTGCGAAAGACAGAGTCTTGAGTGTACCCGCCATGTATTTATCTCAGAGCACCGATCATTCTCTGCGACTGCAGTATGGATGTGATGGTCTTTCCTTGCTTTCACATGCGTTCCGTTTGCTGATGGACCGTGCGTCCTGGGTGCGAAAGTTTAAACCGCGCCTTCCTTCCATTTCTTGAAACGCACCACAGCTTCAAAATCGCCAACACCTCCACACACAGGCCGGCAACAACAAAGATAGCGACCATGGACAACTCACCACTGAATCGACTATCCAACGAGATCCTCAACCGCATCGCAGAGCTCGCACTATCTCACGACGGCGAAAGAGTCGATGTGCGGTACCCGATGGGCTGGTATCCTTCCGACAAACCAGTCAAGCTTCGAGACTTCAGAATCATCACCGAGAGAACACGACGACCAAACGTCGGCGCCCTGCTCCACACATGCAAGCGCATGCGCCGAGAGTACACCCGAATGTTCTTCGCCAGCAACCACTTCACCGTCACCGTCGAGCGCGAGTCAGTCACGCACAGCACTTTGGCATTTCTCTACGCCATCGGTCCAAAGAACGCCTCCCTCATGCAGAGTCTCATCATCAATGCGGACTTTGGCCGCTGCCACTATCCTGGAGGGTTCAAGGACCACACGACCGTCGACATGCTGCCGACTCTAAGCTCCACAATCGACGACCTGGAAAACATCGGCAATTTGTCCACTATGCTCCGTACATGCCGAGAAGCCAAGCTTCGTATCTGGTTCACAGTGGCTGGAGGCACCATTTTCCCCCAGTCGATAGTTTTCGACTGCCAGGACTTGTGGTTTTCGATGTTCGAAGTCTGGTTCACAATTAGCGACCCACAGTTCCTTGCCCAGCAGAAGGTCTGCGATCGTCCACTGTTCGAGTTTTTGAGCCGCAAGCTTTGGGGGCCTCTCAACAAGTATGCCCCATGGGAGAGGGATGGCAGCGAGGGGAGATAGGTGGTTGGAGTAAGATCGAAATGGGCGGGATAAGTTGCAAAAGGAGACAACACGGCTAAGAGAGACTGCAGAGCCCAGTGACGGTGACCTCGGGCGACGATACATGGAGAAATGCGCCGTGAGCTAGAATCAGAATGGGGCGTCGGAAACGATGCGGCTGTAGTACAATGCTGCCATGGACGATAGGCCTTGATCACTCTGAGCCAGCCCAAAGAGTCCGCTTACGGCTTGACGCAATATCTCAAATTCGTACATTTTCACATGCTTCTCGGGTATGGCCCGTGCGCCCTCCGTGCGGTCAAACCTCCGCCTCGCTCTTTTCACAAATTTCCTGCAACTTGTCAGTCCCACAAACTTTCTCATCCACCTCCAGTTCATCACTGGCGACACCAACGTCGATCATGGACGACTCACCGCTCAACAAGCTCCCTGCGGAGTTGCTGAATCGCATTGGTGAGCTGGCGCTCTTCCATGAGGATGGCGTGACAGTGCAACATCCATCCCCGACCGCCACGATGCCCGAGCACTTCGAAATGTCCGCCGACGGCACTGACCACCCCGCCGCCCTCGCCTTCACCTGCAAGCGGATGCGCCACGACTACCTCCCACTCTTCTTCGCCGACAACAAGTTCACGCTCGTTACCGTCGGCGACCAGTACCATACTACGAAGAGCAGGCCCTGGGTACTTGAAGAAGGGGAAACCTTCACTATTCAATGGTAAACGAACTACCACAGCTAACTCATCGCTTCAAATGCTTACAGCATCACCAGGACATTCTACGACGACATAGTCGCCAATGCCGGCTGCCGCTTTCTTCGAGCCATCGGTCCTCAAATGGCAAGTCAGCTCATGAGTCTGATACTCAACGTCAACCTCGGGAACTGCTTCCTCCCGCGCGCGGCAGAAATTTTCATGGAGAACGTCTTGTCCCGGATGCAGTCCAAAGAGTCACTCGCTGGCATGCTCCAGCGATGCAAAGAGACGCCACGAGTGCAGTTTCGTGCCAGTGAAAGGGATCTTCACCACTCGGTTCTGGTGGACCTCGGCGACCTGTCTGGCTCGTTGAGGCGTGAGAGCAAGCGGATCGAAAAGATTGGAATGGAGTCTCCCCCAACAAGCGCTTCCCATGGCTACTACAGGGAGGTAGCGGGCGGCCTGCAGGACATGGCAAATGGTTTCGCATAGGGACAATTAGGAGGGCTGGAAGCACACCTTACGGTTCCTGTACATGCAGGCACCAGAGGAGAACGACCAAAGCACAGGCAATGACACAAAGAGACGCCGAGACAGCCGACGAGCGATGAGATTCACTAATTCACCTATCAAATCAACCTCAAACACATCCTCATACCAAGCCTTTTTCTCCTCGCCTCATCTCCTCCATCCTAAGGATACTCAATAATCGCCACATTATCAAAAATATCCGTACTCTCATTCTCGATATACGGCGCCAGCAACGTATCATCCACCTGCACCATATACTCGGCCGCGATATTCGCCAAACCCCTAAAGTAAATCCCCTGACTCTGGTCGATCTTGATTCTCCGCTGATCGCAGTTGTTGGTCTGGATGCATGTCGTGTCGTAGTTCTCGAAGAAGGAGTAGAGGCCAGCGCCGTAGTTGAAGATGTAGCTGCTGTTGAAGATGCGCACGGCGATGGTTTTGTAGCAGCCCCGGCCGAAGCATTCGCTGAAGTCCGGGTCGTTCCAGGGTGGGCCTGGGCGCGGTGGGAAGGCGGAGACGGCGTTGGGATTGGTTTGCATGTAGCTGGGATGTGTTAGTCAAGGACGGTATAGGGATAGGTGGGGACTTACGCAGTCTCGCTTTGCAGCATACTGAGGTAGACGTCTTTGGCATTGGCAATGTTGTAGTTGTACAACATCGAGTGCTCGGAGCTGGAGCCGTAGAACCAAATTGGACCGTGAGTCTCAATGAGCATACCGCGGCCATTGTAGATGTCGATCTGGTCTTTGCCGTCGAGATCGAGTTCGTGATCCGATACCCACAACCATTGATTGGAGAAAAGAGCGTTCTTTGCCGTGAGTGTCGCATGGAAGAGCAAGAACGCGCAGAAGCACTCGGGTCGATCTGCTCCGTGGGCGATGTTCGGACGCTTCTTGCAGTTGTAGTTCTGCAGCAGGGTTCCATTCGAGCCGCCGATACGGAAGTGCGTGTCCCACGTTCCGCATGTTGCAGGCCCGGTACAAGCCAGATTCCATTCCATGACGATGGCACCGGGTGTGGGACCACGAGTCTCAAACAGAATCTCGGTGATCTCAGTCGTTCCGACATCGCCAGGCTGGCCGACTCGGAAGGCGACGATGGGGTTGTTCATGTCCTGAAAGTTCGGGCCGTAGACCATGAAGAGGGGCCACAACTCACCGACAATGCGGATGTTGTTCGGGATGGTAATGGTGGATGTGACGACATACGCACCGTGATCGATGAACGCGATCTGGTTCGGTTGGATGGAGTTGAAGTAAGCCTGCATGCACGACGTTGCATCAGTCACACCATCTGAGGGACAGCCGTATGCGATGATGGAGACAAAGTTCTCCACTGGCTCGCCTTCGTACTGCGGCTTGCGTCTCTCCACAAACTTGCCATTGGCATCGAGGAGGCTGGGGCTGATGGGCGGTGGAGTCCAGAGCTGCTGTACACGGGCGTATTCCGCTTGAGGTCCATAGCATTGTCGACCATCGGCGATGATGCCCTGCTGGTCAGAGACGACATACGTTGTACCTTGAACATAGTTTGCTATCCTCTGGTTGCCGGGAATGATGACAGTGGAGTTCGGGTAGGCGACGGCAGGGTCGGTGTTGGCGAAATTGCAGTTGCCAAGAGTGAGCTGGCCAGCGCCGACGGGTGTGCTGACGGCTGAGAAGCCCACCATGACACCGTATTGGCAGTCGTTCCAGTCAGAGTCGTGAATGGCCATCTGGCCGACGGTAGGCACCGAGCCACCCTGACTCATGTTGAAGCCGACGACGCAGCGGTTGAAGGTCAAACTCTTGTAGCTCCAAATCCATCCCCAGTTCTGGAAGATACCAGTTCGGCAGTCGTTGAAGGTGAGGTTGCGAACATTGATCTGCTGGTTGCCGGCAAAGAAGCCTTGATCGCCACCGTTGAAGATGAGGTCCTCGATCCAGAGGCCAGAACCGTTCTCCATGAAGATACCGACGTGGGCATTTGGATCTTCCGGCGTGCTGATGGGCATGTTGAAGACCAAGTTCTGAAGATGCGTAGCCTGGGCAATCTGCCAGTGCAGAGCGTGCATCTCAACCGATTTGGGTACATCGGTGGTATCGAAGACAAAGTTCCGGAGCTGACGCCAGAAGTTGTTCTGATTCTGATACCATTGGTTGTTGTAGATGACGTACGGGTTGCTGTCCAGCATTCCGATACCGCTGAAATCGGGAGTGGCCTTCAAGACAGGCAGGTTGTTCGCATCTCCAACCATGGCAGTATAGTAGTACATGATGACGGGCTTGGAAATGCGGTAGACACCGTACGGGAAGTATACAATGGCAGGTGTCGTGGTCTGGGAGTCGCATCCGTAGTAGAAGGTACCATCATCAAGATCGTAGTCGTACATTTCTTGTCCGCCAACGTAGCCACCTGTATAGTATCCGCATCGATTTCCATCAGCAATGGCTGCTTGAATAGCCGCGGTGTCATCCGTCACTCCGTCGCCAGTAGCGCCGTAGTCCATGACGTTGCGGAACATGACATACGAATCATTGCGTCCGTAGGCCGGTCTGCCTCTGCGAGTGATCTGCGAGACCCAGTACGGCTGGCCAGAGCCGTATGAAGCGCGCTTCTCGTTTTGGTGTGCGTTGAGTGCCTCGTCTGTCACGGCGCGGTCGAAGCGTTCGAGATTGGGGCCGACCTGTCCAGCATCATCGATGTCGACTTTCAGCTCGTGTGGAGATAGTGGAATGTTGAACGAGTCTTCGACGTGCGCAACTCCTGGATCGGCGTGTGAGGCGGACAGTAGGGAGAGGAAGACCAGCGCGGCGATGAGCGATGCCACGCTCAGCGACGTCCGTAGAACGGTCATGGTGGGAGCCTGGAAGCACCGATATTCAGCGCCCAGCGCGAGGTTTTGTGGGAAGGCAGTCTACCTCATGCGTGGACGAGATCGGGAAGGACTGTTCTGCAATGCTCCAGATTTTTGATACAGTGCGAGAGTGTTTGAATGGTGATGGATTTCGAAGTTACCTGGTGGGAATCGGGTTCGCCCCCTCCTGGGTAGACTGTTATTACCTGCGCTGAAGGAGGAATGCTCAACGCCAAGAACTTGCTCCCTGCGTTGGTCTCGCCAGGCACATGGCCAGCAAGGGGACATCTCGCCACAGCAACATTGGCTTGAGTCCCAACCGCTTGGATCCGAGGGTCGCTTATGTCGTCTTCTGAGTGGCAGCTTATCGACCTCAAGCACTGACCGTGAGTGGCCATGTCGCTTGGGAGGTGCTTGTGTCTTCCCATTTGGTACAGTATTCTCCCAACCACAACATCGTTCTCCTTCGCCTTGCTAGTCGAGCCTGACTGCAACGAGCGACGTTTAGTCGTTTGGATGAGAAACGGATGCACGGCCTTGCTTTCCAAGTTGCTGCTTTCATCCCCTTGAGCTGCCCACGCCAATGCGCTGGTCTTTGGACATCTTGGAGCGGGCAACACGTGATTGACCAGCGGGCGTCATCTCGGCGGGATCGCTGTTGTCGCTGGCCTTGCTGGTATCGATGGAGTCGGCCACCTCCTGTTCGCGCTCCTTCATCGCGTCGCGTGCCATCTTGCGCTGTTCGTACCCGACGATATCGTCGGCGGTGAGCGACAGCTTCGTCGCCGGGCGGGAGAGCATGGCGGGTGGTGACGAGACTGTGACTTTCGCTAGGGCGGAGTGATAGGCAGTGTTGTGGGTGTTGCCGCAGGTCTGGTGAAGATGGGAGAGTGAGGTTGGAGGGAGGAAGATCGGTCCGACTTCGATTAATCAATATTAGTTGAACTTACTTAAGTCTTTAACTAAGCTCGGGACAACGAGCCGAGGGACTTCACCCGTTCGCAAACAGACTTCCACCTTCTCTCCCACTCCATCACCCACCACCTGGAGCTTATCAGACAATAAGTTCACATCAACACAGCTTGACGGCGATATGCTTCCATCAATGCAGGTGATGGCGCTATCATGCTCGCTATTGCCAAGAAGGACCAATCCTCGCAGGCCAAATGTCGCACGGGACAGAACAACTTCGACTGCTGCGGCCAACGACTATCTGAACTGTCCTGCACACCCTAAAAGCAGTCTAGACGCTGCTCATCGATCTGTCTGGCTTCGTTCAATTCCAATTTGATGATTGACCGCCCGGGAATGTAGCGCTGGATGCCATCCGCAATGGCGGGCCACGTCTGGAATGTAGAGGTAAGTCGTCCCCGTCAACAACGCGTCTGCTGCATTTGGCTGCCATCTCTCGTACTTCCTGCTGTCGACATCATTGTGTCTCTCACTGCGAAGGTGAGAGCGTCGTTGAATCAGCCAACATGCGGTCCTCGCCGCTCGCTTCGAGGACTGCCTCCCTCTTCGCCCTCTTCTCATATGCCTACGCCCAGAGTGTTCCTGGAGCGCAGTATTTGCGCGGTGGAGGAGCACCAGGAGCTGCGCCGTACCAGCTGGTGGATGACTATTCGCCAGCGCAATTCTTCGACAAGTTCAACTTTTACAGCTCCTACGATCCCACTTACGGCCACGTTCAGTATGTCAACGAGACAGTCGCCACTGCCAATGGATATGCGGCCATTTCGGACCGGGGAACGGTCATCATGAAGCCCGATACGACGAACATGTGGCCAAGAGGTGGTTTGGGACGTCCCAGTGTGCGTATTATTAGCGACAATACTTACTACCATGGTCTCTTCATCATGGACATGGTGCACATGCCTTGGGGTTGTGGAACTTGGCCTGCGTATTGGCTTTTGGGTCCGGATTGGCCAAATACTGGCGAGATTGGTATGTATTCTCAAGACGTTTGAAGGGTAATCCATTGACGAGCGTTAGATATCGTCGAGGGCGTCAACACGGACATGTACAACACCATTTCGATGCACACGGCCGACAATTGTACCATTGCGGGCAGTTCGCAATCCGCCACTTTCAAACAGAACAACTGCTACGCATACGCCAACGACAACTCAGGCTGCGGCTCGTTGCTCGATAACACGACTGCGTTGCCCAACAACTATGGCCAGGGCTTCAACCAGAATCAGGGTGGTGTCTACGCTACAGAATGGACTTCGGAATACGTCAAGCACTGGTGGTTCCCTCGTGGCAGCATTCCCAGCAGCATCAGCAACGGCGCTCCAGACGTTTCGCAATTCGGCCTTCCGGCCGTCAACCAGCAAGGTGCCTGCGATATCGATACCAAGTTCTCAAACATGAGCATCATCATCAATATCGACTTTTGCGGCGCGTGGGCTGGTAATGTATACCGGCAATACTCTCAATGCCCGCAGAATCCCGATCCCTCAGTCTCGTCGCTGGATTCCTGTGTTGATTTCGTTGGCAACAATCCATCACAACTCACGGAAGCGTACTTCGAGATTAACTCCATCCGAGTGTATCAGATGCCATCTGAGATCGCTACGACCTCGACCTACTCTACCAGCTTGTCTTCGATTACCACCTTGGCCAGCACCAACACCGTTCCAAAGGGCATGGGAGGAACCACCACCACCGGCACTCCTCCGCCTTTCACCGGGCCAATATCATCTACGACTGCCACCTCTGCAGTCAGCATGCCGACCACAGGTGCCATCTGTCCGGAATACAACGGCACCATCGTCACCAACGCCAATGGTGAGGACTACACCATCGCGTGTGGCTTTGACTATGATGGTGGAGCCAACTTGGGAGTCTTCGTTCTCCCCAGCTTTCAAGCTTGCATCAACTATTGCGACAATGTTGCAGGCTGTCGTGAAGTTGCATACAGCGGAGGCGCTTGCTATCCGAAGCCCAACCCGGGGAGTCTGGTTGCAGACTCGAATACGAATGTCGCTATCCGACTTTCTGGGCCTGCGCCGAGCCAGGCTTCAAGTTCATCGATGATGAGCTCTACAGTAACATCGTCCGAGCCAGCCAGCAGCGAGACGTCATCAATGGACATGATGAGCTCAACATCAAGCCTAGCCAGCACGATGGATTCAACGTCAATGGCCACCAGCAGAACTTCACCAACCCCAACTGCATCCACTATTCCGGTATCTGCTGCAAGTTGTCCAGCCTCGAACGGCGAGACTGTGGTCGACTCATGCGGCGTGGAATACGTTCTCGGATGTGGAAACGACACTCAGGCACCAGGAGGTGGGCCAAACCGTGTCGTCAACACATTTGCCGACTGCTTCGAGCTTTGCTCGGGCGGCACTCTTGGACCGTGCTCTGGCTTCACTTTCGTCAGTGCGACGAAGTACTGCTATCTCAAGTCTTCTGGAAGCGTTCGATTTGTCGACGGAGATGCTTCTCAGGGCTTGATCAGCGCTATTCAGCCTGAGTACATCTACTACGGGCAGGATACACCAAATCCAAGCAGCACTACCAGGAGCTGCTCCGCTTTCTCGAGTGCCATGGCAAGCAGCAGCTCCATGCGTGCGAGCAGCAGCTCTCGCTCGTCGAGCTCTCAGCAATCGCCAGTGGGAAGCAGCAGCTCGGTAGGATCCAGCACTTCGACCATGTCTACGGGCAGCAGCTCGATGAGCTCAAGCGTGGCCTCAAGCATGGCCTCAAGCGTGGCCAGCTCTTCGACAATGGCTATGAGCAGCAGTGCGGCGCCTTCGATGACGTCTTACTACACAACACGAGTATCCAGCCAGACATCTGTGTCCGTCAGCGGAGGTGTGACATCGACTTCGCTCTGGTCCAGCGATGGTGTTACTTCGACATCAATCTCAGTGAGCGGTGGTGTGACTTCAGGTGTTGTCATTCCTGTGACCGAAAGCAGTCTTGTCATGTCGTCTGAGCTGGAGACGGCCACGTCAATGATCGGCAGTGACTTGGTTCTGACCACCTCGCTTGTGGAGACCGATGGCACGACCTACACCACGCTGTCACTCAGCCAAGCACCGACTTATTCTCTGATCGAATCTTCGATGCCAGCCTCCTTGACATCAGCGACGGCATCTTCTCCATCTGCGACAGCCTACGCCTGCCCAACGTCCAGCGCGGATATCTGCGGCTCCTCCAGCCAGAGCGTCTGCTCATCCATCGACGGCAGCACGTACTCAGTCGCTTGTGGATACGCCTATGAAGGAACGGTCATCGATGACAGCATGATCGGTCGTCTGAGGAATGGCAGCATCACTGCATCCAACTCGACTCTCACCAAACGCATCGCCGCTCCCGACTTCGGCACATGCCAAGCCTACTGCGACGTTACGACCAGATGTGTTGCCGTCAACTACATTGATAGCGAGTGCACTTTGTTCAGCGATGTCACTGGTGTACGTCCACAGCCTGGAGGTGTCATTGCCGCGCAGCCTGCGAGCTACTCCCCGACTTGTCCGGCTTTCGACAACCAGGTGTACATCGATGCTGGCGGTGTGTCGTATCTAATTCACTGCTACGACAGCTTTACTGGTAATGACATCCAATCGCCAGTGTCTGAGCCTGAATTTGTCGACTGCTTGCCCTACTGCGATGTGCTAAGCGGGTGTGGCGGTGTCTTGTACGATACTAACGCCCAGCTGTGCTATGTCAAGCGCGCCATCTCAGGAGCCGTGGAGACCGATCTCAATGTCA
Source organism: Zasmidium citrigriseum (assembly GCA_002786025.1). NCBI lineage: Eukaryota > Fungi > Ascomycota > Dothideomycetes > Mycosphaerellales > Mycosphaerellaceae > Zasmidium > Zasmidium citrigriseum. The sequence continues at coordinate 546,764 of NHNW01000023.1, forward strand.
TTGTTGCTGAGAAGTATGTTCCTCCTCCGCCAGAGTATGGAGGAGGTGGTGGTAGCAGTGCTGTCGCCACCCCAACAGTTACCGTGAACCCTACCGCGACAACCACGCAGTCTTTGTCTGAGGGAGATGTTGTCACCATCGCACCTACGACGACCCTGATCAGTACTCTGCCACCGGGTCAGTCTCTTCCCCCTGGATATGACGACAGCACGGCCTCGACGACGACTTTATTGAGCACCCTTCCACCGGGCGGATCCATCTCCACGTTCTCCAGTGGAACAAGCACCGGCTCGTACTACGTCTACACGACCACAACTTCTTCAATGCTTCCATCTGGATCAGGCGGTAGTGGTGAAGACGGCTGCTCAGTCTCCCTCTGCTTCGACTGCGGCATCGTACCCACGCTCGTCGACGGCTGTGGCGGCGGACCCAATCTGCCCACCTCTGGCACGGTGGGCGGAAGCAGTGCGATGATCACCCCTACTTCATATCCTAGCACTTGTCCAAGCGTTATTCCCGGAACGGGAACCACAACTGTCTTCACTACGCAGACGATCACTTCTTGCGGTCCTCAACCCATCTGTCCAAACCCAGGATATGGAGTCATTGGAGGCAGTACGAGCTATCCTGGCGCTACGATTGTGACGACGACGAATGGGAACGGAGGCTCCATCACCTACACCGCAATCCCGACTGCTACCACAACGGGCGGGTCAGGCTCTGGAGGAAACGGCTCCGGAGGAAATGGCTCCGGCGGCAATGGCAACAACGGCGGCGGCTCCTCCAACACAACCCTCCCAACCTGCCCTCTCGCCGACGGCTCAACCTACATCGACAGCATGGGCCAGCAGTACGTCATCGAATGTGGTACTCTCTATACTGACGACACCGTCGCCACTCGCACAGCTCCTCGTCTGGTCGACTGTATGGCGGCTTGTGATATGTTCAATGTCTTGACTCTGGATTCGAGTAATCTTTGTTTGGGCATTTCGTGGATCTCGGAGCAGGAGGCGGATAATTGTTTGTTGAAAGCGGGATCAAATGGGGTGAGGCAGATCGGGACGCATTCTGCTCGCTTAACCCGTAGGCCGGTGGTTCCTGGGGGAGGAGATGGTGGCAATGGTGGGAATGGGACTGGAGTAATTACTAGTGTGAGCTATGTTGCTACAGCTACAGGAGGCGGTGGAGGAGGAAGCGGTAAGTTCATTCGCCAAATGAAGTCTTGCGTTCATCATTGCTGACTGATGTTCAGGTGTCGGCACCGGAATCCCAATCACTACGGTCGTTGGCGACTCGACCATCGTTAGCACAGCATATCAGACCGTGCCCGGTGGATCTGGAGGTGAGAAGATCCATATATTGAGTATAATCGCAACAAACGCTCACGTTTCTTTAGGCAATGGTGGCTCCGGGTCAGGAGGCTCAGGAGGTAGGTCTTGCGGTATCAAACCATCGCCTTGTGCTCACAAATAATAGGAAGCGGCGTCGGCACGGGAGTGCCCATAACTACGGTCGTCGGAGATCAGACCATCATCAGCACTGCGTATGCCACCGTTTCTGGTGGCGGAGGATCTGGAACTGGCGGTTCTGGAGGTTCAGGAGGAAATGGTGGAGCTGGGACAGGTATGCAACTCACATGAATCACTTCCATGGCCGAGAGACCCTGCGACTGACAGAATCTAGGCGTTGGCACCGGAGTACCAATCACTACAGTCGTTGGCGACCAGACCGTTGTCAGCACAGCATATGCCACGGTCAGCGGAGGAGGAGGAGAGGGATCTGGTGGCCTTGGAGGAGGTACAGGTGAGTCTAATGCCCCCTTGACCATCGTATCGAGAGCACAAGCTGATCACGCTTCATATAGGTGCGGGTACAGGTATGCTTCCCTATTCCACTCTGCCATTATCTTGCAGGCCCCATTGTACTCTTGATGGCCTCGGATCTTGCACATCTCGCCGGGAATCTGCTTTTTCAATGGGTTGCGTTGGACTTCATTGGCTCGCATCGCTCCTGAGACGCCCCCACCACCCTTTGTACCCTCGTAATATAGCAATGCTGACGATCTATAGGGCCAGGTACGGGACCGGGAACAGGTATGCTTTGTCGAGCGTCTCACGGTCCGAGGATTTCTTGCTGACACCCAAGTAGGACCCGCGCCCACTTCGTATGTGCCATCTACAGTCTACGGCATCTCCACCGCCTACTCCGTATCAATCTCCAACGGAATCACATATACGTCGACCTATGGAGTCACCACAGTCATCTCGATCAGTTATGCCCCCGCCTCGACAAATACTGTCACCACAACGACGATCTCGGTTTCTTTGCAGCCGACTACGGTCATCGGCCCCACTGTGACGAGGACGACCCGCGGTAAGTCTATCGCCGGTCGGCGACCATTCTTCCATGTTCTGCAAAACTTATTGACGTTGCTTTAAAGGAACGGGCATCGGGACCAACTATGTCGTCACGACGACTGCTCCTCCGGTCACGATCATTTCTTATGTTTACCCATCGAGTACGAGCAGCAGCAGGACATGCAGAACCACCTCCACGAACTACCTCAATGGAGCTCTGCCGGGGAAGAAGGCGAGAAGAGGGTTCCCGATCATGGATATCGGTGGTCATGCAAGGCCAGGAGCGACACCACAGTGGTGAGAGAGCGAAGAGAGATTCAGAAAGATGCAGGTATTGTGAGTGTATTCATTCAAATTCAACGAGAGAGAATGAGATAATGTAATCTTCAGACTGGCTCCTCTCTGCGTAGCCATTCTTGGACACTTGGCTGCTTACTTCTCTCAACATACTTGAGCTTCTACGAATCTACCATCTGCACCAAGTTCTCCAACGACGCTGGTGGGACTTTCACATGATTCTGTGGGACGCTAGCGCGAGCTAACGTTGAGTGAGAGCGCCAATGTACTCACTTCATGTGGCCCGAGCTTCTCTATTGGGTATTTAAAACCTCTTCCTCCCAAATACACTCTTCCTCCAGACAACCCCTCCGCTACTAGCGAGGGTCACGAGAATTCTCGCCCATCAGAGCATAACAGCCTCTGCTGCGGGCTACAAGCAAGGGCAGATCCTGCGGAACTTTCCCCTCATCGGTGTGATCAAGCGTCGCTTTCGATAATCTTTCTCACCCACTGACCAGAACGATGGGCCGATCGGCGAAAACTTTCGTCCATCCAGCGTCTGGGTGGATTTCTGGGAGAGAATTCTCGCCAGTCGGCACTCCTGCAAGGCTGGTCGAGGGACAAAAAGCAGCCATTGAGCCCTCTTGCGCGGAAACTTCTGCCTACCGAGCTTCTCTGGCTTTCATGAGCTCTACAAGACTTACGAATATTGTCGCCGGCCGGTGAGCTGTTTTGTCACTCACAAAACTTCTTCGATGATTTCATCTTGGCCGTCTTGCAGCCTTACACCGGCTGTGCGAGAATTCTCGCCAATCCAGCAGCCCAACAGGGCAGCAGCATAAAGGCGCTGCAATTTGGTGTACGGCCTTGAGGAGCTCCATGGCAAAACGAGTCACACGTTGAGGAAGTCGCAAGGCCGGCACGCGCACCTACCTCGTCGCTGCAGTCGGAGGCGGTGGCAGGGCTTGGCAGCTGCCCCTTCCCTTCCCTTCATTCTTCCTCCTCCTCCAGCTTCACTTTCGACACCCACCTCGCTTCACCTCTCCATCTCAACAACCACGACCTCGCCTCATTTCAGCCGTCACTCCGGCATCATCAATCCTTCACTCCCCGCTTCACCTCATCTTCACGACCTCAGGTCTTCAACGGCAGCTCACCTGCACCTCCTCCATCACGGACACCACTTGCCTCCGAAACACCTCGCCTCATTTCAGACCGCCCTCTTCTTCATTGCACCTTCTGAAAGGCGAAGACTTCCGCTCACCGGTGCTTCAACGACCCATCGATACTCACTTCCCTATCGGCTTGGCCGTCGATCTTGCCAGGCTTTGATCCTCCCGGGACTCACTCTTCAAGAGCAATGGTAGGAGCGACCGTAAACATGTGTCACTCGGACATCTGCTGATCGTTCTCTCAGCCGAAGCGTATCCGGGACCGCAAGGCGGAGGTTCAGGCCAGAGATGACAAGAAGACGATTCGAGAGCTGCAAAAGCGGGTGGTTCAGCTCGAGGCAGAAGCCAAAGCCAGCGCTCAACCTTCGAACTCTCGAGGCCGTACCCTGCGCCGCGGAGATGATCGTCCCTCCTCGTCTCAATCTCCGTCATCGGTCTCACGCTCGCGCTCTCCAACTCGCCGTCGTCAGCAGGGTCGCCGTCAGAACACTCGAGACTCGATGAGAGATTCTCGTCCACGTGCCTCAGCTACTGGTAAGCGAGGCCGCCGCAAGGCTGGCAGCCGATCTGCCTCACCTCGCCGCTCGAGAGGCGCTCGTCGGTACGCCGAGGAGAACAGATCATCTTCGTCTCCTGGAGACTATCGATCCTCTCGCAAGAGCAAGAATGGGCGACGTGCGTTATCTCCCCGCCGCAAGGACAACGACAGTTTCTCTCCGTCTTCCCGTCGTAGCAGGAAAGCCTCTCGCCGCTCGAGAGATCGGTCAGAGTCTCCGCAGCGGTGTGCGAAGTCGACACGAGATCGATCCCCAAAGCGCCGCAGCCGACGCTCTCGCAAGCGAGATCGCTCTTCCTCTGTGGACTCTCTCTCAAGCTTTCACCCTTCTGAAGAAGGCTCGCAGTCACCCATCGAGAGCACTGAGAGCGAGCTCAGCTCCAGCTCCAGCTTGTTATCCATTGAACGAGTCACTCGTTCTCAGACTCTTGGCCGCACGAACGACGAATCTGTCTCCGAGGACGACTCCGTTGGGTCCTTCAATCCTACCACCGAGGTCATCGACATCACCGACAGCGTCGACATTGAGCAGTGGCTTTTTCGAGGTGCAAAGATCAACCTGCCCGTCAGCGTTACCGATGGAGTGACCACGATCGATATCTCTGATAGGAAGCGAAGATGGTACTGCCCGATGGATCACGACGGAAAGACTCCAAGCTGCACGCGCAAGGACATCTTGTACGCGCATGTGAGAGAGGTTCACGACATCGACGACGACAGGATCGTCGGCCTGCTAAGTGAATGCCATAAGAATGCAGTCATTTCCGTGGGTTGGCCAATGAGTGAGGACACCTTCTTGCGGCAGATTCGAACCTACGACAAGACAGGCTTGGCCGGTGTTCTCGCTGCGACAGCAAACGCTTCAATCGCTGAGCCAGACATCATCGTCGACGAAGAGGATGCAGCGGATCGCACGATCAACAAGCTGACGCTCGAAGACCGCGTGCGAGTCTTCAGGGCCATCTTCCTCGACGCAGAGTGGATTCGAACCACGCTTCTTCCCAAGATCCACAAGAACTTTGCTGTCATGGACCCTGATTTGAAAAACGTCCCTGTCGAGCAACTGCCACAGATCATGGAGCCTCTCTTCAAGTCCAGAGATGCCAAGGCTCCCTGCTGGCCGATTGCTGTGCTGAGACCTGGCAACCGCAACTACGCCAACCAAAACAACGGCTCGGCCATGACGCTGACTATGAGATATCAGCCGAAGGACTGGATCAATGACATCGGAGTTGGCTTGAATTACTGTGCATGGGCCTTACTGGCGTTGAAGCAGATCAACCTCGATCAGTGGGTCGGGCTCACCTTCAAGCTGCCAGATAATGCGAAGCCGCTATACGAAGTCAGTCACCTCTGCCCGGTCGGATCGTGCATTATGCCCGGCCACTCTGATGTTGAGACCCATGGCGACAACATGACGAGGAAAGACTGCCAGACCTTCAAGGAGAAACCCTCTCGCACCCTTTGCAAGGACCACAAGGCCCCGCTGCACAAGGCTTGCAAGGAGTTCGCCACTGCGTTCAAGAAGAAGCTTCTGCTTGGTCAGCCAGCGCAGGATCCTCCATTGTCGCATCCGAACAAGGACAACTTCGACTTCATCTTGAACGATGGCCGTGCTGTCGACTGCGGACACCCTGGCTGCAGCTACACGAGTAACTCGTTGAAGAGCCTGCGACTTCATTGGTACCTCAAGCACTCGACGTACTCGGTCGCCAAGCGCGACGACTCTTCTCGCTACACTGCTTTCAAGGACGGAAAGTGGAGGATTACTTGATTCTGCACTCTCACGTCGTGGTCTACATGACCACAGGTGCCTGACATCTTGCTCTCAGTCTTGGACGCAAGGAGCCGATATCCTACAGCTTCTTTACTGCTCGGTGCATCGATATCAGCTCGGGTAATGTGTGGGTCGCTGTTGACCACGAGGAGAGAGGATGAGCTGCTGCCGTTCATGGCCTTCAAGAGCATGATCATCTCTGGCTTTGGAGGATATGCTTTGATATTGAGCATGATGTACCCACTCACCTCTCTCTGACATTTGGGCCTCATGTGGCATATGTAGCAACCAAGTAGCAGCGGTATGCATACCTCGTGCATCTACCAACTTCTTCAGTGCTGACGGAGTGTGTCTTGATATGGGCTTTCATTTGGCAAAGCCTTTTGGTTGCTGCTCTCTGCCCGCATCTTCAATTGTGGAACCGCCATGTGCGAACATCTGGAGCCGAGGTGGGTTCGTATCCACCTCCCCATGGGGCAGCCTTGGAAGGTGGGGATGACCGATGGTGCTCCCCACCCGAGTGATCGACTGCAGAGCTCTCCCGCTGTCAAATAGCGTTCATGCGGCTGTCTTATGCTTTGGTTGATATTAGCCGCATTGCGTCAGATTGATGCTGTTGGCTCGCTTCGTTGGTATTCGATTGGGGGTTCGGATGGCTGCTGAGTTGAATCGTCGATGGGAGGGCAGGCAGGTGAGCATGCTCTTTGTCTGACCCGAGAACCGAGTAGCTGGGTGCGGTACAAAGGGTGCTGGAGCTCTTGCGAACATGTTCTCGCAGTTTGCATTTCCCTTTGCTGTTCTTTGCGGAGCCAGTTCAACAGCATGGCCAACGCAGCTGGTCGGACGACTTCGATGGATTGGTCTGGCAATGCCGAGTCTTTCCAGAAGAAGGATCTCGATCAAGATCATGCTCCGGTGTTGCAAACCCTTCCTACCGGCGGCTCGGTCTCTCACCATGAAGAGAAGCCTTCAAGCGAAGCCGAGCGAACGACATCGCACGTCCAGAGTACGAGAGCACATCTTGGACTACATCCCACTGCCCCTATCATCGAAGAACATGATACAGCCGACCATGCAGATAACTTCTGGGTGAAAGTCAGAGCTGTGCTGAAGGAACCACTGGCTGAGTTCTTTGGCGTTTTGATCATGGTCTGCTTTGGAGATGGAAGTGTTGCTCAGGTGCTATTGAGTCAAGGGCAGATGACGGCGCCAGGTGGTGAGTGTCCACATCCGCAGGTCCGTTGCTTTGATTGACGATGTGTTAGGCAATGGTTATGGCAACTATCAAAGCATCAGCTGGGGCTGGGGACTAGGAGTCATGCTTGGGATCTACGTCGCTGGCGACAGTGGAGCATACCTGAAGTACCCACGTCTCTCATATCCTCCAAACCTACACTACTGACCTTTGCCCAGCCCAGCAATCACTCTGACCAACTGCCTCCTCCGCAAACTCCCCTGGCGTCGCTTCCCAATCTACCTCCTCGCCCAATTCCTCGGCGGTTTCATCGGCAGCGGCATCGTCTACGCCAACTACATCAACGGCATCAATAGCTTCGAAGGCGGCACCAACCTACGAACCGTTCCACCAGCTCCGAATGCCACCGGCGCCATCTTTTGCACCTACCCGCAAGACGATCTGACCAAGGCGAGCCAGTTCTTCAGCGAGTTCATCGCAAGCTCGATCCTCATGTTTGTCATTTTTGCTCTGAAAGACGATAGTAATAAGGGTCAGTTTTCGGCGAGTGGGAATTGGTTTCCGCTCGCGTTGTTCTTTTTGATTTTTGGGCTGGGGGCTTGCTTTGGGTGGAATACGGGATATGGTGAGTCGGAATGTTGAAATGTTTCTTGTTGAAGGCTGATTGTATTGTCAGCCATCAATCTCGCCCGAGACTTTGGTCCAAGACTCATGTCTTATGCCGTTGGCTACAAAGGAGTCTGGAGCGCTGGAGGCTACTACTTCTGGATTCCCATGGTCGCACCCTTTTGTGGATGTCTCTTTGGAGGCATTTTATACGACCTCTGCATCTATACCGGCCCTACGCCCATCAATAATGCTTGGTTTGGATTGAAAGAGCTGAGGAATCCTGGACATGCCATCGCTGATCGAGTGCATATACAACAGAAGGGTGGTCTTGTATGAACATGGCCGCAGAGGAGCTTTCGTTCAGGTCCACCAGCTCCAATGTCCTTGATACTGAAATGGCTGCTGGCTTCCACCTGGCGGCGGACGCTGGAAGGTGTCCCAGGCATTGATGTCCTGAGGTCCTTCCTCGTCTTTTATGTAGCCCAGCTGGCAAGATGAGAAGCTGACTTTGGGTTGCTCACGGTAGAAGTCATCGAACTTGGGTTTCAAAGCACCCTTCAAAGACCGCACAGCGTTGTCCGGGTGCAAGGCTGACCACGGGGACTGACAGGTTTTGCCTTTGCATGATTTGAGGACCATTAGCAGGGAGTCTATGCGGTCGTGGACGTGCTTAAAGGAGCGGTTGGCGATGGTGTACTCTTCGGCAAGATGGAGGCTCTTTTCGTCGAAGAGGTTGTGCATTTGGGTGGGATCTCTCTGTGGACGTATCAGCAAGAACATGAAAGCTTGAAGACGATGAGACTTACATCCATGTCATAGAACTCCTTCTCGCCCGTACACCACACCGTGTACAAGAAATTATAATCATCAGAAGCTACTCGCAGTGCTTTGTAAGTGTTGTTCCGAGCACCAACCCGTCCGATCCCAGGATAGATATCATTTCCAATCCAGCCGTACTTGCCCTCTGGTAACGCTCGGCCCCAGAATTCGACATTGACGTGCTCGCCAGAGGTAGGCTTTGCAAGCTCTTTCGCCGAGAGTGGGATCGCTGACCCATCTAGGTCTGGGCGCGCTTTGCCAGCAAGTTTCAGTAACGTGGGTGCCAGATCTGTGTGCGAGCTGACGACGTTGGCGATGTGACCGGCTGGTATGCCAGGACCGCGGACAATGAGTGGGATGTGGATGTCTTCTTCGAATGGACATTCCTTGCCTGGAGGAAGTCGGTGTTGGCTGACATGGTATCCTATGGAACATATCAGCCAGGGCATCATTCTCGGGTCGACGTTCGATCATACCGTTGTCGCTGGTGTAGAAGATGTACGTATTGTCAAGCAGGCCATTCGCCTCCAAACGCTTGATCACCTCCTCCACCATCTCATCGACAGACTGCAAGCTTCGTAACCTCGCTCGATAGAACTCATCATGATATTCGATCAAAGTCTGATTCAACAACGGCAAATCCTTGACCCAACCCACACCGCTCGGCTCGTCGGGATTGAAATTCTTCGTCCGAGGAACTTTCTCCTCTTTGAAGAGATGGGCATGGCGGTCTGCATAGAACGGCGTACTTCTTGTGAACGGCGGGTCGACGTGCATGTTTGAATGTGGCGCAATGGGAGCGATGCCTAGGAAGAATGGTCGATCGGAGTGTTTTGCTGCTTCTTCCAAGTAGCCGTATGCCTTGTTCGCCACCACGTCTGGTGAGTACTCCCCTTGGTACCGGACTGGTGCCGCGCCATCGCGAGTCATGTACGCATTGAAGTACTCATAGGTGTATGGATCCAGTAGGAAATCGCTCCCGTTGAAGCCTTTCACCGGTGGGTCGTCGTAGTTGTGCACGTTGTGAGCATTGAACAGCTTTCCGGTGTAGTAAGTATTGTACCCAAGTCTCTGCAACCAGACCGGAAGCCAGTCGTCGTTGAAGCCGCCCTGAACGAACTTGGGATACCCTCCATACGGCGGGGAGAGATCTGTAACGTTGGTGTTGTGTGCTGCTTTGCCGGTCCAAAGATTTACCCGGCTGGGACAACAGATGGATACGGTGCAGTAATGTCTTTGGTATGATGTTCCTTCATCGATGAGATGCTTTTGCAGAAGAGGCATATAGTCCAGCGATTTCATCTCATAGTCCTGGTCGTCTGTGAGGATGAAGACAATGTTGGGCTGTTGAACCCGCTGCGCCCATGACGCCGACACCAGCGCGGTCAGTATGGCGCTGACCGATCGCATTTTGATCATGAATGTTCAAGATGAGGTTCGTGATGAGGTTCTGGCTGAAAGAAGAAGCAAGCATCGGAGTTGAGACGTCCCCTGCAAGCACGCCATGCCGTGACTGGAGCGGATCGTCGGCTGAAGGATCGAATCAATGTCCCGCCAGGCGGCCAATCAATATTTGATTAAAGCTTCGACGACGGCATCGTTAAGCCAGAAGAAAAGCGAGGGAAAACATCCTTCGATTGTTTTGGCGAATGCTTCAAAATGGGTCAATATGTGTAGGATTACGTGCGAGACAGCTTTGTGTAACATGTCAAACTCGGCTCCTATATGTCGATCTATATTTTGAGTCGTTTCTGTGGTGATAAGATGGCGGCCAAGAGGCAGATTGCAACGCAAATGAACTCCAGTACTGTCATACATCAGCTTGAGTCTCTCGCAAAAGATTTGAAGAGAGCTTACGATTGACCTGATGGAAGCTGTAGATGAAGGCTGGAACGATCAAAGCCCGGATCTCCTGGCTGGCATTCTGAACAAAGGCCATGTCCGTCAGAGCTCGATGCATGATCTGTTCGTTTGGTCAGTATGATTTCATCTCGATTATCTTACTAACGCTCACCTCCGACCCATTCTTCACTCCATCTAGAGCGTTTGTCAAGCCAGCCCTCAGCGAAGTCTGCCACACGGCTGACCCAGCACTGGCGCCGGCGATGGCACCCAGATTGAAGAAGAGATACATCCCTGAGCCAGCGACAGCAATGTCTTCCTCAGCAACTCCAGCTGCCAACCCGACGAAAGTCGAGCTTGAGACCATCCCAGCCGCCATTCCACCCGGCAATATAGCAAGAGATTGCAGTACCGTTGTGTGGCCATTCCAGAAGATGTAACACAACGATACCGCAAGGATGGAGAGCACCGGAGCAACCACAGTCGGTGGCTTATACAGTCCAGTGTTCTTGATCCAGTAGCCGGACAGAAGTCCTCCAATCGTATTACCTGTGAATGCTGGTATGAGGTAAGCCCCAGCTGCTGCTTCGGATGCTCGTTCGGTGACTTGGAAGTAGAGCGGAACAATCATCGTCAGGGAGAACTGAACCATGATCTGAAGCAGGCCGATAATGTAGTTCGTCCAGACTGCTTGATGTGAAACGAGCCTCAAGGGGAAGATGGGTTCTGGCGTAAACTTAGCAGAGAAGACGAACGCCAATGCCGTCGTGCCAAAGATCACGGCCATGGCGATGATGATCGGAGACCTCCAGCTATACTTCTGGCCCCCAGTCTCCAGCATGAAACATCCGGCGAATATGCTGACGCAAAGCAAAGCTGCTCCGAGGAAGTCAATCCGTTTGAGCTTCTGCCACGTGGTTCGTTGGGTACTGTCGCGGATCGGTATGTGAAGTCTCCACTGTACCAGGACGATGGCGATGATCGTGAAAGGTACTTGGATACCAAATGCCCTGCAGTCCAAGTCAGTCCATGGTGTCTTAACGAAGCAAACCAAGAGCATACCATCTCCAGCCCAGAAGCTGCGTCAACGCTCCTCCAACAACACCGCCACAGCTACGGCCTGTCGTCTGCAGCACATTCACGTAGCTCCGGAGAGATGCTACTTCATGGATAGGCACCAGATCAGTGATGATGATGGACACCATCGAGGTCATTCCCGCAGCACCAGCGCCTTGCACTGCTCTCGAAGCAATGACTTGTCCCATCGTCTGTCCCACTCCAAGACCAACGGTCCCAACGGTGAAGAGAAAGTACGACGCCTGAAGACATGCCTTCCTGCCGTAAATATCGCTCAGCTTCCCGTAAAGAGGCTGCACAACACAAGAAGCCAATACGAATGCCGATATGAGCCATGAGCCAGAGTCGAAGTCGTTGAATTCGGATGAGATCTTGCCATAGGTCGCCAGAATCAGGCTGGAGTCGATGTTGGAGATGAAGACGCCGAGCAGGAGGACTGAGATGGTGGCGTAGACTCCGGATCCGGGCCGTTCAGATTCGGGGGCGTTCTTTGCTAGCTCAAGGTCGGCATCGTCGGGCGGGAGTATGTCTGCTTGATTCTGGCGCTGCAAAATATTAGCTTACGTCTGCGATACCATGTGGGATGGGAGCCATGCGCTCAACGTTTTGTACAGCACCGGCTCATCCTCTCTGGCCAAAAGCGGCGCGGTTTCGTCTTCGGTAGCGCTTTCGCCATCGTCATGCTTTGCAGTATCTCGACCGGCGTCCATGGCGTGTCACGAGTCTGAAGGTCTGACGCTTGTAGTTAGCAGGTTTCAAAAGATCACAAGTCAGCTTACGAACCAGGGCATCTGTTGAGCCAAAGTCATCCGTTCCTGCATCTCGCTTCGGCGGCCGACTCCGGCAATTGTGCGGTGCATCCCTACACACGTGAAGAGTCTTCACGAGCCGCAATTTCGAGGCATGAGAGAGGATGAGAGTGGTTGATCAAGGTTTCGCCAGGGTGGAGATGAATTGCGTGCTGTGCTGGGAAGTCTTCACGAACTCCGAATTCCGAACTCCTTCCTCAAAGAAGGGGTGATATTGACGATATGCCTTCTCAAACTATCGAACTGCTTTTCCACCCAGTGGCCGTAAGTCAGCGGCTCAAGCACCAACAAAATCCTCATCGAATCCCGATTTTTTCGTCGAAGAAGGCCTGGTATTGACGATGGTCAGTTCAGCTGCATCTTCACCCACTCGCCGTAACTGAGCGGCTCACGCCCCAACAACATCTTCATTGAGTTCGAACTCCCCAAGAGCCCGTGCTCCTCGTAATGCGCAATCATCCTCGTCCAAGAAGCCACCACGGCTTCTTTCTCTACAAGGCCCATACTCTGCGGCAATGATGCTCGAAAGTCATTGACTGTGACATCTAGACTCATCCTCTCGACCCGAACATTTTGGCCCACCACTTTCGATACCTCCGCCATAGCTTCGTAATAGGTCATGGGCGAATGGGAGCTGACCAGCTGGTAAGTGGCGTACTGGTGGCTCTCGAGATCAGCCATGATATTGAACACAGCTTCTCCCAAATCATAACAATTGACAAACGACATCTTGGTCTCAGGATTAAACCGGGCTTTAAAAACAATTTCTCCCTCCTGCTGGACCAAAGCCCGAATCGGTACGACATCCATCTGATGCGTCGGCTGAAGGATCGTATACGGGAGCTTGGATTCGACTAACGCCTCCTCGATATACCGCTTGGCATCGTGATGAGTGAGCGCCCGCAGACATGGATGCAAGACGCTGGAGTGAATCATGTGCTTGAACGGACCTCCGTTGCGTGCGCTTTCGCCGGCTGCGTCGATCATGTTGATACCGCATTGCGTCTCTCGGAGCTCGAAAGCGGGCGAGACTAGGAAGCAGACAGCAACGTCTTGCATCAATCTTCTGGCCTGTTCGGGAGAGGAAAAGGCTGATTGAGCGACTTCTGCTTGGGGTATTGCTTTTGAAGTCTCTCCCGAGAGGTATTCGATACGCATTGCAGTCGGAGTCGTTTCGCCTTGGTGGCGAGATGTAGCAGTAATCCGCTGCCCTGTCTGCCGCTGGCGGCCGTGATGAGGATAAGATCGTTCTCGAAGTCGATAGGCATGATGAGTACAGCTTGCTTGGTATGAGCGACTATGATGGATTGGTCATTTGGTGCGTATTTCAAGGCAATGTCAACCACCGGACATAGAATAGCGCGAAATGTCCGAGTGAGATCCAGGATCCGGGCATCATCCTAGGGCTCCTGCCGTTCATGCAAGGACCTGTAATTACGGGCAGCCTTGCATGCGAGCATTCGCAATTCACCCGTCTCAGAGATTGTGCGGCTCGAGCTGCTCACGTTTCGCCGCGCTGACCCGGCGTCCACCCTTCTCTCTTCTGTCTTCATCTAAACTCATCGCGAACTTGCTGGCTTTGCGGATTTGAGGACCTTTCCAGTAGAAGATGTAGATCGGTATTGTGACGAGAAAGGCAAGGCATGCGAGGATCGTGCTTGCGTACTCGAGGTGAAGGCCATTGGGATCGATGTTAGTGTACATGGGCGTGGAGTACAACGCAGCGATACCGGCCAGGAAATCTCTCGCGAAGCCGTTCCCTCCAGTAGCTGATGCAGAGTAGGGACCATAACTGGCCACCATGTAGTCGATCGTGCTCATGTAGATGGCGTAGTTGGCGATAGCAATGAGGCAGGAGAAGATCATCGGGGCGATCCAATGGACTTGTGGCGGGCCGAGAGACGTCCATGCGAAGCCGAACAGTCCAATGCATTCCAGTGGAGCGAGATAGAGGAGCCAGTACAGGCGACGTTCTGGGACGAACGCATCAAGGCCGTATGTCTTGATGAACTTTTGATCTCTGGCGATCCATGGAAAGTATGATAGATATGCGATGAGATATCCGATGACGATTGGAATGAACGCCCAGGCAATCTGTAACGTTCCAAAGCCCCACTGCTCGTAGATAGGGTTGAAACCCTCTTGGAACGTGAAGATGAGGGCGTCAGAGAAGCCAGAAAGCAGAGACAAACAGAGAACGATGGGCTCGCGGAGAAACATTTCGAATGGCCGGATCCAGGTAATACCGAACTCTTTCATGCTGATGCGAGGCTTCTTGACTTCGTTCGGACCGTAAATATCTGGATCCTCGCCAGTCTTGCGGCGTCGTTTCGCTTCCTTGTCCATGAGGATTGTTGACCGAGATTCGGGCATGAAAAGATGGACTGCTTGGACAGCACCGCCAAAGATCAACTGGATCCAGAAGTTCCACCGCCAGGAGAGGTACTTCTCGAGTGGACCGCCAATGATAGGACCGATGGAAGTGCCGCCGACTGAGGATAGCACGACGAATGCGATCGCCCATTGTTGATCTTCGGCTTGCCACAAGTCAGCGACCATCCCGATGGTGACACTGCCACCGGCCGAGCAGATGCCACCCTAGGACACAGTCAGTGGGCAGAAGGTAATTTACGAATGATGGACTCACCAGTGCACGTGCGACGATAAGGCTGCCGAAGTTGGGAGCCAATGCAGCGAGGATCTGCCAGATGTTGACGAGGAACAAACTCATCCTGTGACGTGGAATTAGCATCACAGAACAAACATAGATATACCCCCATCTCCCCTCTTCCGAGCTGTCACTCTCTCTTGAAGTCCTCGACTGGCATCGTTTGGACCACAAAAAGGCGGAAGACTCACTGCAAGATCGGCCACCTCCCAAACTCCTCCGACCATGGTGCCCACAGCTCGCATCCGAAGGCATACAGCACCAAGAAGATCATCTGGCCCACTCGCGCCGCCTGCTCGCTGACATGGAAATGCTCAGCTAGCAGCGGCACAGCATTCGGATACACCGAAGTATTGAAGTTCATCGATAACTGGACGGCAAAGATGGACGATATCAGCGTCCACTTCTTCCACGTTGGCCATGAATATCCAAGCACATCCCAGCACTCTTCCTCGGTGATGACTCGCTTGCCATTGACGACGTTTCGATTTTCGGTCTTCTTCACGCCCAGATGCTCACCGGGTGTGTGGGCATCGTCCTCGCTGCTGCTGTCGCCCTTCTCGACATCCTTCTCTCGCATGGGATCCTGGGTTGAGGTATCGGTGTTCATGATGATGTGAGGGTGAAGCGATGGAGATGTGGGGAGAGAAAGAACAGAACAGTCGGAGGCGGATGTCCACGCCGTTTTGTTCAGTGAGAGGAATGACATCGCTTACCGTGGTGGCATCTGAGGCGCTGTCAATTGCGATTTCCGGCCCTGCCGAGCGGCAACAACAGGAGCGTTGTTGACGAAAGAAAAGTGGCCGCCACATATGGCAATGCTTCCTGGAGGATAAGACAGCACACGAGGTGACCACGAGATCGAAGATTGCGGCGGATATGGATGCAGCTGGTGACGGTCGTGTGCCGAATCGCTGAGTGAATGAAGAACTGCTTGACATCATCGGCCGTCACAGTGGATGGAGGACGGTGTTTTCGGCAAGCGTTCGAGGAGTGTGTTGCGCGGTGGGTTGCAACAAAAGTGGACAGGATTCGGACTTGCTCGAACAAGCAAGCCGCTTGAAGGATCTTGTCTTGGCTGGTGGCCTCTCCGTCGGAGTTGTGAGAGATGATGTCTTCTTGTCCCCGCCTTCTCACGTCTTGTCTTTTTTGTCAAGCATCCAACAAGACATCTCAAAGCCCTAGAGGGCTTCTCCAACTTGCCTCGCCAGATGAGCGACAATAGTACATCTTCAGAGCTGCCCAGGAGAGAGAGCAGGAACACTGTCATGGGCAGCGTGGACTCCACCGACGAGGACGACCACGATGGCATCTTTATTCCAAGAATCAGGCCTGGCTTGGTCTGGTCGTACTCTTTCCGCCGCTCAGAACGATCTCAGCCAGTGGCATAACAAGTCGATACTCCCGAGTACGTGCTGGCTGCCCAGCGGCCCTCACTCTCGATGAGAGGCGCCCGCTCCTCTGTCGCGCACCAAAGCCATGCCATCTCTTGCTGCGAGATTCTGGAAAGTCTGCGTCGATTCGTGATGGGCGAGTTTGAAGCGCGTTTGGTCGTCGTGTCGAAGAAGGTGAGTTGGGAAGAAAGCAGCTTCGACAGGAGTCTTCTTGCAATCTCCGCACCGGGAAGGACGGAGGCAGCTCCGGCAGCTCCGCCATCCTCGAGGTCTGGGTTCTCGACATCTCCTTCTCTCCTTTCTTTCTATTGGCTTTCCCTACAGAGTCTTTGCAACATGATGGATCTGGCAGCAAGGCGAGCCGATCTTCGATGTCTCATTGGGAAAAGTAACGTACAAGTCTACCCTATTCGTACGATCTCTGGTTTCGAAGAAGCTAGCCTGTAGCGCTGACCCAGCTGACCGCACATCTCTTTGACACTGCCCAGGCAAACGAATGACCCGTACGAGACTGCGCAGGGCACGAGCTTCTCAGTCTTCACTTGGAAAGAGCTTGCACTCTTCGGAGCAGCCATGGTATTCGAGTCCGCTGCATGTCAGAACTGAGGCTTTGTCCGCTCATATTTCGTGCGGAGTCTCCGTCAACTACCGCGATATCAATCAGAGCCAGAACAAACAACATCCTGACAGCACCTCTTATCCCATCTTCGGCCCTGGTGGGAACAGCCAAGCCCCGAACTATGAAGGCCACACCAGCTTTACCTTCACCGACACTAATGCTGTTTTCACAAGTGACATTCAGTCTGGAGCCAACGGGCGTGCTGTGGGTGCGTATGCTGGAACGGGAAGCAATGGGAAGCCTTTCAGCTGTTACCGTGACAGCCGACGGGTGCTGTACACTGGACAGAATGGGTACAAATGTCTGGCGGAGTACTTTTGCCGTCCAGTATGATGTGCACGAACAATGTTAGCTGTACGACCTACGCTAACAGATTTGCGCAGAACTAGATGAGGAGACGACCTTTTCAAACCGACAGAAGTTCTCCCGGACTACGGTAGCAATATGTACAGATTGAATGCGTGCTGAAAGCAGGTAATCTTTCAATAGAAATTGATTCTCTCGACACTTGTGCCTCTTCGCTCTTTCAAACGATTCGAACCTCATCGCAAAGACTCATGCGTTGTATTCTGGGACAACTAGTAGCAGTTGGATGCACACCATGCTGCTTCGAGATGAAGTGCGAATTTCTGCTTTACGAGATGATTGACGATGAAGTCCTTCCATGCCGATTCTACAATGAACATCACGGCATTCCTCGCGTTCGATCTTGCTGTACTGTCCTCCCTGTTCCGCTTACATTGGAAGCTTTGCTCTCTCGAGAATAGTAACCGACCCTGAGCTCCTGAAGGGCTTGTGGCACTCTCGAGTCCTTGCAACAAAGTCAGAGAACGCTGCCACAATTCTCAGTTGGACCGGAACAACGACAGTGGAAGGACATCATGACGTCGCGAGAAGCGTGAAGGAATGCATCATGCCACTGAGCTTGTGATGTTGGACTTGCTGAGGAAAGTCGCGCAGGGTGTCGATAATGCATCGGGAGTTGGTATGTTCAACAGGGTTCAGCTCTCTCAGCTCGGATGTGAGGCATTCTTTCACCGGCCCGGCAAAATCGTGGCAGCCAGCGCAGCCTCGCCGCCATTGCTCTACCGACATCTCGCCGGGGGCTTGGTTCTCCACAACACTTCTTAAAATACAATTCCGTTCTTATAGTAGCGACCCGAGCCGCTGCTATAATGGAATAGCTGTAGGCCAAGAATTAGTTATAGGCGATCGCTTCCCATTCAGGGAAAGAAATGATCATAGCGTTGTGGGAAGGATCACAGCCTTGCAATTGCAAACTTCAGATTCTCCACATCTCCAACGCTCGTACCTGTTCCTTCGCTTGACGATCATCTTCAGTCGCTGCATTGGCGTTGAATCGTAGGATAGGGCACGTCGGGTCTACCAAACACTTCCAGGGTCTCTCCAGACTAGTCACCTACTATACCGTGGCTTTGCAACGTTGCAGGGTATGTGCTTCCTTCGTGAATGTGTTTTTGGCTTCCTTGATTAACACAGCCAACACCTCGAGATGCTTGGCAAACCAGACGGATTCCTTCGTTTGAGCTCAACGCGTTCTTGGACTCAGCTCGATGGGCCTGGTGGAAAAATGTGAAGGCGAGACGGCACGATGGGAAGACGAAAACGTTGTATAAAGGTCGCCGTCCACACCACATGAAGGACAGCATCAACCCAAGCAACTCAACTTCAATCAACACATCAACACCATCCACGATCAACAACTCTCAACCAATACCACAATGCACTCCTACGCCCTGCTCACTGCCATCGCGGCCGGCCTTGTCGCAGCAGACGAACTCAACTTCTACCTTGGCGCAAACTGCAACAACGCCGTCCTCGGTACCGTCACACCACTGGAGCCTGGCACCTGCGTCGACCTCCTCGATGCCCAAAGCTACATTCTCGACAAGGACGACGGCGTCGTCTACAACCTCTACAGCGGCGGCGCCTGCTCCCAATACGAAGGCCAAGTCTCACTCTCAGGAGGCTGTGTCCCAGTCGGCGACGACTTGACCGGAATCATGAGCATCGGTACTCAAGACGCCAAGCGTGCTGCCAGCATGGAGAAGCGCAAGGCAAAGGAACGCCGCTCTCGCACGACCATGGTGAAGCGAGTTGATGGCGACACCTACCAATGCCCCAACATCCCCTCGGGCGCAGACTACTTCTTCGTCGTCACTCAATCCAGCGCCACCGAAGAAGAGGTGGCCGCCCGCGATGAACAAATCGTCGAGAACGACTTCATGGCTCAATTCAATGCCGCGTACCAGAACCCGAGCGGGCAGACCAGTGTCTACAGCGAGACTCCGTATGAAGGCGATTCAATCCAGGATATCGGCATTGCGCTCGATATGCAGCAGGGCGTTATTCAGGACATTCAACCACGAGACATGGAGATCATCACCGCTGATTTGATGGAGTTTCGTGACCAGCAGCGCTCGCCAATCAACTTTCTGGTCTCGCTGTACACCGGCCGCATTGATAATGTCGGTGGTTTGATCGCAACTTTCAATTTCAGGGGTGACTAGACGATAACGAAAGCCGGTTGAAAGGGTGGATCAGATGATGGGGAAAGAATAGGTAGTGAGATAGTTAATTCATTCGTTTGGAGTTTCATGGACTCGTCTGTCTGGCATCCATGATTCGATTTGATGGTATCGGATCGTTTGAACTATTCCGAGCTGATCAGATGTGCGATAGCCATTCGCTGTTTATGGGCCAAGTTCGTATAGCTAGAGAAGGAACAATACCAGAATGCATAGGCTTCTCGGAGAGGATCGACCCATGTTCTGCCTTAGGGTTTAAGGCTGTCAGACTGAGACATCGAGCAGGATGCAAATGACGAGCAGTTGATCCCTGTGAATCTGGAACGCTTGAGTGGACATTTCCCGTCTTCGTCGTCGTCGTCCAGGGCGAAGGACACCGACTTCGAACGATTCCTCAGTGTCGGTGCCACGTTGGGGCGGGTCACAAGGTCCATGGAATGAAACTTTCCCTTGTAGTTGACGTCGCCTTTGGGAGTTCGTAGGGAGCTTCTAGCGCCACAGGCAGGCGTCCCGTCTCGTTCGTTTCCATTCTCGATGCTCTACTTGGTGAGGTCGATGCTGTCGAGGCCGAGGCCTTTTAGGATGCGCGATCCTCTCGGTGCGTCGACTATCTCTCGAATGACTTGCTTGTTACGACAGCTTGTAATGATTGCGATGCGAATGGGATGGGATGAAAAGTGAGTGCGAGGAGAGGTCGACATGGACAAGGAAGTGCACTGGAGAGATCGATCCGATCGAGCTGCATATGACAGGGCAGAAGGCCTTTAAGCATTCTCCACCACATGCACTCGAGTGACTTACGTGGATGCGCATGAGCATTCTGGGTACTAGAGGTATCGCTGTGCCAAGTTCTGGAATCTTTGCCATCGCAGCTTTAATGCCGTGGCTCCCGGTTTCCGTCTCGCTTCCGATGAAAGCAAGTGATTGAGGTCCGTAGAAATTGAAGACACCATTCACTTCAGTAAAACGTATCCTTTCGTACACTGGAGATGATCGAAACCGGTAGCCTGGACGGGGCTGAGCGACTTCATCCACACAGATGTTCTTATGCTTATTGAGTTAGAGTTTGGCACTCGGATACACATAGGAATCTTAAGCTACCGCTGCTGAGGACGAGGCCACACATTTTTTCATCTGTTTGGGGAGTAAGAGTAAGGCTCCACTTTGGTCTTTTCTTATAACCATATGCAGCATCGCGTGAGCTACCTTTAAGTTGAACAGCGCTCCTCGAGGGCAACGTAAAGCCCCTGACAGTGACGGTGTGAGTAGACAGACTCCGTTGGAAATTGTGATGTGGAGGGACTGCATGATTGGTCTGGCGAGTCGTCAACGCTGAGGAAGTGCATGCCATAAGCAATGCCCACTGCGTGGCGTCTAGGACAATGAAGGGAAGACTGCAGCAAGCCATCGGCTGGAGCAACTTGCGATGCCTAGTCCTGGTGACGTGGTTCGCAAGGGATTCATGTTCGCTCCTATGAGTGATTCCGAAGGAAGTGTCTTCGACCCAGGATGAGGACTCGATATACTATTATCTCGCTACCCTCCCATGCTACTAGGCGACCATCTCTTCGGTATGGCGGGATAGAGAAAACTTCAGGGCCTGAGGGCCGTCCGGCTCCCGTAATGTTGACGCTTGGGAGGCGGAATGAAAGGAACCTTCGAAGTCGCCACTCTGTAGCGTGTACCTGTCCCGAGCCTTTTCAATCTGTGGTGGCCAATGCTTTTGATCGTCGAGGCAAGTCTTGGTAGCGGCCTTGCCGGAAGCAAACCTGGGGCGTGCGGATTGACTAACATGCCAAGTGTCTACCTGTTGATCGTGGCCGTGGTGATAACTCAGACGCTGAAGATCTCCTCTGTTTTTCGAGAACGCTGGAGACGCATATAAAGCTGAAGATGTACTCCCGCCGTGAGGCATCCAGCCTGGCAGCCGCAGAGCGTATGCTCGGCAGGCTGCAGCCCGACAGGTGCAAGCGTTGAAGCTGGAGTTGGCCGAAATGCCACTGCAAGCTTTCCTTGCCAGGCTCGATATGGCTTAAGATGTGCAATGCATTCTAGCAGACCGCAGAGAAGCCTTCGCGCAGCTGTTAGCTGCCTGCCTCTCGTTCAAGGCCTTCCAACGTTTACGCCACTTTCCTTAGGATGCTGCAGCGGAGATGGTCTAGCCGGCTGAGACGCAATGCAGACTGTGCAATTCTTCAGGGCTCATTACAAACCCTCTCCATCGGTCGCATTCTTGGGTTCCGAGGTGTTACGAGTCTCTTCGCTAAATTAGCCACATGGATAGGGATAGTGAGTATCTGAGGCGGATATCCTGTGCGACTGACAACGAAAGATAGAGCAAGTCATGAAGACTTATCATTTCCACCGCAAACTCGAGTACCTCGAGTTCTAAAGGCCTGACTTGTCGAACAATCCGTGAGCGTATGGCGTTGCTGCACAGCTTCAACCAAATCGACAGCCGGCGGCTTTGATGTGAGAGCTCAACATGCCCAATCGTGGCCTTCCGTGAAGGGGCATGACGGTATGCAATGATGCCTGAATCGAGCAATTGCTTCCGCTATGGTGCGTAGCTGGACCTGTAGGATCTCCGCGATCCCGGAATGGGAAAGTAGCCGTTGGCTCTTCGCTCAGTCAGTTTTGAATGAAATGGTAGTTTGGGTTGCTCGATTAGCTTCCTCTTCCTTCACTCCCGCCCCTGAAGGATGTTGATGCTCGGTGAGGTTTCTAAGAGACCGTTCCCCAAACGTTCACAGCCGAGAGCGACCACAGGGAAGATCCTCTGCTGCATCTGCGCAAGCACGAACTGCGGTTGTCCCATGGATGGATGGAATTCCCGGCGTTCCATACAGCGGCAAAAGCAGAAGAGTTCGCGAAACTCAGACAGGATAGGATGATGAGGCGAGAAAATGCAATGGTCAGCCATGTGTGCAATCCCACACCCGAGCTCCTTAATGCTTGCGCTCTGCCTTGATTAGGGTCTACATGGCCATGCAAAGATCCTTCGGTAGACGTTGACCAGGTTTTGGCCCGCAGGATAGGGACAATCGCTTCGAGTCCCGTACGGTAAGTATTGAAAAAAAGACATCCAATGCAGCTCCTCAACTCTGTACGTCCGTTGGGGAACATAAAGTAGCAAGCTGCTTCAGATCTTCCGGAACGAGGAAGTGCTGTCGAGTGTCACACGTCTTTCTCTACACCGTTCGAATGCGGGCTCGGATGACACGATTCCATCAAGCTACTAATCTCAAACGCAGTACATTTCGATTGACAGACCCGCTCATTTCGACCGCACTGCGGTGGAGTCTGGTTCTCAGCACAAGATTGAGCGGCCGGTTTCGTTGATCGCACGTTCCTGGATTGTATGCTCGCTTCGAGATGCTTCAAACTCTCTTCAAGTATCGTTATGAGGACCCTCTGGGATCGTTGCTTCCTTTTCATGGGAGCAACAGCAGCAGGAAGGTACAAGTGGATCGGTTTCTGTCGGAGTGGCAATATCATTACGCCGTCCCGAAGTCCCAGGTATCATCCAACTGTCGTGCAGTCGATGTTGTAGGGGGCACTTCGTGTGTCCCATCTTGCAGTTACTAAGATCAGAAGCAAATTCTCCTGAGCTTCGTTGCATCCGGCGAGTCTCGAAACATTCTGTCTCACCTACTCTCCTAATTCTTCGTCGACCGTGTTCGAACGAACATGAGCACTCATGAGGCTTCGTTTTATGACTAATGGTCGACCAAGACTCCCGAGTAAGGCTGCAAAGTCAGGGGCCAGGCTATCAGATTCAATGGCATTCTGAATGCCGCCCTGCCCTCTTGATTGATTGCATGTGTACATGCTCAAACCAGTCAATATCCGCCTTGACTTACGATCATAAGTCTCCTCCGCTTTCAACTTTGGCTGTGTAGCAAATGTCCACATTCCTCAACAGATGCAAGTCAAAGATGCCGGCCCGGCGATGAAGACGTACTGGAGTGCGTGCTATCCCAAGGGAGATGTTGCTTTGCTGCCTATAACGCCTTGGTTGGCCGTCAGTGCGTTTTGCCTCACATTGGGTGTTGTGACAGTGGAGCCTTGTCTCATCAAACCCAAAGCTTCTCCAACATGCAGGGCCTGTGGAGAATGAGGGCTTGACTATTGGAGCACGGTGCTCAGGTGTAGATCTAGTGGAAGACCAACAGACCTACTATCTTCCAACGGTGTTGTTGCTCTGGACGCAGCCGTTCGCTGTCATTTCTCTGGGCCTTCCGAGCTAACAGGCGCTATGTTGGATCTTGTGTGTCGGGATTTACCAAAGTCATTGCGGATCCTGACCTTCGAAACTTGACCAGATTCTTCAGTCTTGGGAAGGGGCTCAGTGGTCTTCCGCTGAGCCAGCGACGAAGCATCGTGAGGACATCAATGATCGAGGAGAACGCCAGGTGGGGAGAAGGAGAAGGTTCATACAGCGACTCATCTTCGCAAGGCTCTTGAATATGTATCTGTATCTCCAAGACCTATTGCTTATCCTCACTCCCTGCCAGGTTCCATGTAATCTGGAAAGCCGACCTCCACTGCAGTCGTGATGTTGCAATCACAGATGGGAGGATCAGCCGCCAGGACAGGAGGTGGCCGGGAGGTTGCAACCTTTCCAGAGCATCTGTCGTTGCAAGCCACATCGACTCATCGTCTTCGCGATGCTGCTTTCCATTCCAGGTTGAGAAGCCTAGGCGGATTGGAATATCAGGCGAACTGTCAGGAATGTTCGTGTTGTCGTGAGATGGGGTGTGTGTCCGAGCCGCCGATTGCGGCTCATCCTGCTAAAACTGCAATATCGGAAAGAAAAAGCTGCTCAAGGGCGTCATGAACACCGCGATATGTAGAAGTAATTGTTGTTGTTACCGGGGATTTGAGAACGACGCTGAAGCCCGATGAACCGGAAAGGCTGGGGAGGATGCGAGTCATTGCTGTCACTGGTTGGAGGTTTCCCGCCTTCCGGGAGTACTCTCCATAGCTTACGACCCAATCCTCAAAGGGCAGGATGTGGCACATCTCTCTGAATCTGGCAGATGCCTCCTCCAATCGTTGCTGTGGATACGTGCGGTGGGCGAATCAAAGAGGGAGGGCAGAAGCAGTCTGGCTGGAGTTGTAAGACTCCGAGGGTGGAGTATGATCTGAGAAATATCGAGGCGATACTTACGATGACGGCCTCCATGTGATCGATTGTAGCGAGCTTGAAGGCACACGTTGTTCTCACTTCCGCGGCATGTCAGCATGGAGGCCAGTGGAAGCTCACCATGGAACGCAAAGGCATTGTGTCGTCTTCAACTCAGCCATAGCGCAATTCTTTCGTGCATTTATAGGGAGTAGCATTAGGCCAGGCTATTCGATTGACAGACGTTCGAACATCTGCCGTACCGCAGTAGAGTACGGTTTCCGACACAAGTGACCACATGTTCTTGCTACTTGTCCTGTCAGAGGCGTATGCTCGCTCGAAGATGCTTTCATTACTGCAGCCGCCTCGGCTTGCTGCGTCTTCATTGTTAAAATGTCGGCTCCAGGTGAGAATGGATAGGTTCATCTTCAATGAGGTATGAACATCGTCTTGGGCTGCTGTGGTTGCAACTTGTCGTATCCCGCTCGGGCGGAGATACTTACCCATGTCTTGATACATCCGTACTTTCTGCAAAATAGGAGTCTTCTCGTTTCGTGATGGCGAGAACATGGAGCCCTCTTCACCTTGCCTATCCATGACACTGCAGTCGCATGGGCCTTCGTGTTCATTCGCTTCACTCACGGTCATAGCGAAAGCAAGAGACTCCCGGCAGTTTTCAAGCCACAAAAGATCGGAGTATGTCGACCAAGTAGTAAGATATGGGAGACGCAGATGTACAGCACGGGAGTCTGATGGTCGGCTCTGACCGCATGGATTCCAAAATCGTGTTCTCGGACTTCGTCCTTTGGTGGAGTATTTGATTGCTTAGACCAGAGAGTCTTCGCCTTGATTTACACCCATCAATATTGTCGGCTTTGATGTTTGGCCTCGCAGAAACTCTTGCGGGTCTCTCAACATATGCAGCCGAAATCTAACTCGAAGATGCCAGCATTATGATAACTCGTGCTGAGTAGGACGATCTATACGATGAAGAGCAGAAGTCGCTAGCTGCATCGTTCTTGACGGCGTGGACTGGAACCTGGCCCATTCAACCCATTGTGATGACGCTGCTCAGCCGCGGGAGCTCGTTGTGCGCAACACATTCTCAACGAGTGGCCTATTGAGGACGAGGTTGGGGATTTGTGACGAGGTCGCTTGGATGATGTACTGGGATGACGAAAAGCTGTATCATTCAAGATGGAAGACCTGCAAGCGTTGCTTTTGTTGTCGGTACGAGACCACAAGCCTGTCCGTCGCCAGTTCCATCAACTCTTCGAGTTGACAGAAGCTATGCCGGATGTCGACCCTCAAGTAAACATCGTCTTCCGAGAGAGGTCTTGAACCACCGCGGTATCGACTCCAGAATCCGAGCGGGTCTCATGGCCCGGTGCTGGCTCGGTGATCCTGATTTGGACCAGCAGCCAGGGATTGTGAGGGTATCGTTCATCATTCATTCCGAAGGTCCATCTATGTTTTGGGTCGAACAGTCTACTCTGATGCATCTGTCTATCCCGTCTGCCTCTTGCAGACCGACGAGACTGGGACACAGAGCTGTGCTCAAAACATTAAGTTGCAGTCAAAATGTGGACTCGACGTTGCATGAACATTGCACGTTGACGTTAGGACTGACCGTCATGGCTGATCGATCATGGCTGATCGTCTGCGTCGCCCTTCTCTTCGTTTGAGGTCGAGTTGAAGAGGTCTCTTATACTCACGAGGAGATTCGATGTTGCCATTATCCGAAGGATGTGCCTAGGTTGTGGCATCATTACTTGGCTTATCCTGCTCGTACTGCAACACCTTGAGGATGAGACTTGTCCAAAGTTGTCACGTTGAGTGGGGATCAGCTACATGTTCTTGGGCATGTCAGGATATTCGGCATACTGAGGACGCTGAAGCCTGGCGAAGCAGATATACTGGAGGAAGACCGTTCTATGCCATCAAACGGTATCTGTCTTCCGGCATACACTCTCAAGAGTGCTTTCAACCCGTTCTCCAAGAGTTCCTAGCTCCCAATACCATCCTCGATGATTGCGACGCACTGTAGATGCCTCTGCATCTGGAATCAGCTGCCCACGATCTTCCAGGGAGATATAGCGATAGGTCAAGCAGAGATGGTCTGGCTTGATGTAGAGCATTCGTCATGATCAAGGCAAGATGTGTTCTGAGGCCACTATCGCAGCTTGACCGCAATCTCTTAGAAGTATAACATGCTAGACGCTTCCAAATGCCGCTCCTAGTCGGCAGCATCCAGGGGAGGCAAGAGATCTGCAGTATGCCAAATCATGCTGGAGTCTTCATTCAGCAAAGGCTGAATCGTACCGCGTGGTACGAGGTGAGTTCGAGCCGAAGCTCTCTCATTCAGCAATGGAGGAAGATCTTGTTCTCCGAGGCATAGCGTCTTTGCGTGTCACCATCCTGGAGATCCAACATCATTCCCCGTCCAGTGAAGGTTCTGCGATCGACTGGGAACGCCGAAATCGTCATTCCTTGTTGGTCAACCGTAAGATCAGACGGCGGCTGTACTCCCAAGTCGAATGGCTGGGATAATATCTTGTGCGTACGATACATGGGTCATTGCTCGAGCGTGTGACTCGGCTCGGGACTCGCGGAGTAGTTTCAGTACATGTTTTGAACAGTAAAGCCTCATGGCACTGGAGGCTCAGACGTGGAGGTCTGGTGACACCGACTTTGCGAGCTTGAGGCGACTATCTGCTCTTGACTCTCAATGAACGAAATGTGCTCCCCGCTCGTGGAGGCTTACAGTGGAAGTGGAATGTGTACAACGCTTCAACCGAAGGTAGTCACAGCCGAGAAGCCCATATAGCAACGCCACTTGCAGATGCTGGAGAGGACTCGTGGTCTTGCCGTGCGGAATGGGCTTTATATCTCCGACAATCCCATCAGATAGGTGTGTGCAGTCCTAACGAGCAACAGCAATCCCTAGCGTAGACGGCCGTCTTTCCAACCGGAGACTCCAGAGTTGTCCGGGGCCTGGTCTCGCTGTGCGCTGCAAAACGAGTCAAGAAGAAAAGAGAACAAGCAGCTCCACGCTGCCCGAAAAATCAAGAAGGACGGAAAGAACGGCAAGGAATCGATGAGTCAAGCATTTGGGCTCCTGTCATTTGTGATCATGTTTTACTGTGAGCTGCGTAGACAAGTACCCTCCGCCGAGACGAGGAGGATCCGTCCCGGAGTCTGATCTCGAAGCGCTTTCAAAATCGAGAAGCCTTCAAGGCTCTCTCTCAAGGCATATTTTCAGATGATGTAGATCTCAACGATGAACCTCGGCCAGCAATGCACCTTAGCCACACTCTCTCAATCACACGACGCTGAATCTCAAGCGAAGGTGCTCGCATGACAACATGGGCAACCCACATGGATGTTTGGAACCTTTTTGTACCGATCTTTCCCACCTATTGCCGGAATTTGAATGGAGTAGAAGCTGGATCATCTTCTCGACTGCACGGTCCGCTTCCATTACATGGACTTGTTGGGAAAAGGACAG
The DNA here is from genome assembly GCA_002786025.1 of Zasmidium citrigriseum. Classification (NCBI taxonomy): domain Eukaryota; kingdom Fungi; phylum Ascomycota; class Dothideomycetes; order Mycosphaerellales; family Mycosphaerellaceae; genus Zasmidium; species Zasmidium citrigriseum. The sequence continues at coordinate 575,122 of NHNW01000023.1, forward strand.
TTTGTCGTACAAGCTGATGAATGTAGCATCTCAAGCCTGAATGCTGTCAAAGCTGCTATCACCAACCAATCCACAATGCGCGAGATGGACGAAGTGACTCCCTAAGCAAGGGCTAGTCGGAGTGATGGAGGGCCTTTGTGAAGCGAGATCTAGTGATGATAGCGGGTCGCTAATCTGTTCGGCGGGAGGCCTTCAATCTCATGTATCCTCGGCAGAATGCAGATTGTGATAGTCCTCTGCTGAATAAAAATGCAACATCTCGTGCCAACGCTTCGCTGTGCATCGAGTCACAAACTATTGCGTACTGACCATGTGTGGGAACGGCGTCTGCGGTTTCGAGATACGGCGATGCCAGGTTGACAACCATCGGAGAAGAAGACGGCTTGAGAAACTGGCTTCTTTTGCCATCGTAGAGCCCAATCCTTGATCTGGAGCAAGCCGATGGATTGGGCGAGAATCTCAGCTGCAGGGAACGTTGGACGTGGCCATAGAAAGGTGGGTTGGAAGTACAGCGGCTGTATGGTTGTGAGACTTCCCCTGCTTTGGTGTATTCCTCGAAGGTGGGTGTGGCTTCGACAACACATCCATGGAACTCACGAAGCCGAAAAATGCGCACCAACCAGGCGACATGGTAGCTCGTTTTGACAATCTGCTGGGGAACGATAACTTTATATCGTGCCCTCCGCATTTGCAGTGCAAGAACAAATCACGACTGATCTGGGAGGAGAACACCCACGAGCGGAGCTATGGATGGAGAATGAATTTACGCTTGCTGTTTGATCGTGCACATCGCGGGCGGCCACAACTCCTCGAATGATAATCAAGATGCCGCAAGCTTGTGGAGAGATCAACGTCTGCAGTGGGCGCCTTGTCGTTCAAGTCTTGTGCATTTCATTGAGTAGCTCGTGAATTTGGCGAGCGTCACACCCTTGCAAAAAGTCCAGGGCAGTGAGGACTTCTTTGGAGTTGGCTACAGGCTTGCATCAAATCTCCTCTCTACAGTGACAGTGTCGTGATCGTCCTCCATGTTCGGGCTTGAGGGTGTTGTTGTCAAAATTCATAAAGGGTCAGTCCAGCTTGAACGAATTTTCCCGTCACCCAGATATTTTTTAAAATTCAAAGAAGGACGCTTCCAAGGTCCTTTCGAAATTGTAGGAGTAGCGGCCGAATTTTGGAGGACAGTCGGCGGGTATGTAGAGCTTGCAGACGTGCATGATTTTTCAAGAAGCTGCAAATAAATATAAAAATCTGTTTCTCAGTCCCAAAAATCACTTTTTGCTATGACTTCATTTTTTAAAAATGTCGGTGGATTTTTCTCATCATAGAAGAGCTCGAGAAGAGGTGCTGTAGCCGGCAAAAAATCAGCAGAAATTACGTGCGACCGCAGAACAATTTTTAAAAATACGCAAGTATTTTCTGCATCTTCTCCACGCCCAACAGTATTTTTACGAGTATTGTAAGACTTTTTGGGGTGGGCATAGGCCGATGAGATGGACCGTAGAAGCGCATTGGCATCTGATAATCTTCCGGTCATAGTGGGATACTCCAAAAATTGCAAGAACGCCGTAAACGGTCGAGAGATAATGTGTTGAGACTTGTAAAATTTTGACTTGACCTGGAAAATTGTTTGGGTCATGGTGGTGGCGACATTGCCAGCAGAATAGTAGGCCATGCCTGGAAAATTCGTTGCGGGGCTTCGCAAATCTATCGACCGCAGCCTCCGAAGACTGCTCGAAGGAGAGATGCCTGCAGTTCAATCTAGTCCTCTTTCGACATGAGAGATATCCTCCGACGGAGATGGAGTGCGCGAGCTATTCGTTGTGGGCAGTAGAATGCATCGAAAGCGATGGGCGAGTCTTGAGTCCGGGTATCTTGGATGAGCATGTTGACGCAACTCTTAAAGGCATGACGACAACGATGCCCAGGAGCTGGCATTTGTGATTTTTGGTCCATAGAGGGTACAGTTGACCAGCACCGGCGTCGAGATTATGTCCGTCATTGCTGAGGGAGTCGATCTTCAGTCCATGGGCTTAGAGCGAGTCTTCACTCATGAGGAAGCGTGCCTGCACCGCTTCATGCTGCTTAAATGGAGAGACTGTGACTTGTCTGCGATTCCCGGAGCTGTACCACAAAGACTTGTGAGCGAAGGAAAAAGAGTACATCTGGATTCCCATATGTCGCTTTACGATCGGATATGAGATGCCTTTCGTCTCCTGCTCCAAGGCGGACAGATGAAGTGTTCGTTGTGCAAGGTTCGAGCTTCAGATCAGAAGGGACCGTTAGAAGGCAGCGAGAAGATAGGCAAAGCGGAGGTGGATCTTTGTGGTATTGCACAATTTGGATCGGGAGGAGGATACTTCTACGAGGTATCATGGTGGCACGAGGACTGATCACCGAGCGAAGACGTCGAAAGAAACGGTCAAGACAGGAATGATAAGAATGTAGGAAGGCTAGCGACGGAAAAGCCGAAGAGTCCAAATATTTGCCATTGTCCATCATTGGCATTTATGTATGATCCAATTCGCAACACCCGCTTCGGTCCGCAAGCTCCTAATGCCGTCGTGATGCAAGTGTCCCAGCCGCCGGCCATGTCATCAAGATATCTCTAGACAATGACATTGACGAGCTCGTCAACACAGCCATCAGAGCGTCCCAGGCTCCATGTCAGCCCGTTCCGCCGTCCAGCGACGGTCTCGAGGAGCTCCAACAGCTGCCGCGGTTCCCGATGATGCCGAGAGCCGTACTCAGCCGAGATCCTCAGCAAGGCGAAGAGTCCAGTGTGGATCAGGACACAGGGATCACTAATGGCCGAGAGGAGAGGCAGCACAAGGATACGCAGCCAGATGTCGATCAGGGCGACGAAGACAATGGTGGAGGATGTCGCCTCTGTAGCCGTGGCCATTGCCATAATCTTGGACCTGGATGAGTATGCAGCGAGCTGGTATCATCGATCATCTGGCCATGCTCACTGCTGTCCGCAGGCAAGGGCACATCCCATTTGCTTCCGGCGAGGATGAAACAGCAGACCAGTCAAGGCCGATGTCTTTCGATGCTCGTGGACACAAAGATCCTCGTGAGGCCAGGCAAGCAGAGCGTCGGTCAACCCGTTTCCGCAGACGAGAATCATGAGATCATGGTCGTTGAGAAGTCGAGAAGAAGGCAGAGCTGGATGTAGTGTCTGGAATAGTTCAATTTGAGAAGGGGCCTTGGGCGAGTCATGGAGTTCCGTCTGGTACGCACCCTCCAGCCGAAGGGCAGCATTGTACTGCTTCATGGACAGCGACACCCGGCATTGCTTATCGGCGCAGATACAACACCCTGGCCAGACAGTATCGACAATCGCATTCCAACACGACATGTCCAGTCCTCTAGATGACGCTTGGAGAGACCTTCTATCGACTCGTACCATACCATGGCTCTACCACTCTCCTGCTTCTCGGTCGGCGCTGGAGAGGCAATTTGCAGAGCCGCGAAGAGCGGGGAAGTTGACGTCCCAACATCGCCGATAGTCGCTGACGAACTTCACAGTGCGACATGGTCCTCGATGATTCGATTCCTTCATCGAGTACGTGGGCTGCAGCAGCTGTACCAAACGATGAAGGAGTTGAAAGCGCAAATCTTTGCAGGATGCGGGCAGGTGAAGACGCTGGAGCCAGTGTGGGGCTCAATCAATCCACCTCAATCCGGATTGAACAATCCCCATCAATCCATCAATCAAACTCGCATCATTGATCAGGATCCTGGAGCAATCGCAACGGAAGAGTCGAAAGCGGGAGACTGCGATGTGGAATGCGGTCGCTCACCGCCACAATCAAGTGCATATCGATCTTTCTCCAAGGTCGTGCGGTGAACCATGCTATGTTCCGCGAGCCGTTGAAACTTCGTTGTTTCTTGACGAGCAGAGCCAGATCAGGATCCGAAAAGGCGAGCGTCGTAAGCTGAAGCATGAAGCAACGAACTTTGGGAGATGATTGAAGAGTAGTGCAGATCAGTTGCCCTGGAAGTCATGCGGGTTCTCTGGAAGTCATGCTTATTGGGTCTTTGGAGGAAGAGGTTGCGCCGTCCTCCGCTCTTGGATCTGAAGCCGTGCGAAGACGATCACCTCGACTTCAATGATACGGAAGTCGGCCTGAGGTGGAATGTAGCGACCAGCGAGGTGGTAGTTGGAGAAAAGATTCCATTCCGAAGTATTGCATGATGTAATACCCGAACCTTTCGTTGGCGTCCAGCATGTCTCTACTTGGTCTGATCGCTCAACGACTCACTGGCGACAGCCAGCAGCAGGTGGAAACATTTGTCTTCAACCTCGATCGACCCCTCCCTGTGGGATTGACCAGCCCACATACCCAATACCCAGCTGAGCGATGCCGTCGCAGGCAAACATCGCAGACGCTTCCCACCAAGACCAGCGCTTCCATCTCGACATGTCAAGATATTGCGTGTCTGCTTCGTCTTGCGCAGCACAATCCTCCTCATGCCCCGCAGCTGTCACAACCATCCTCACTCTGTGCGCAGCAGAACCATCCTGACAGTCACTCCTTCCATTGCCGCGAGTACTGCCATATCCCGACACGCTCAGCGGAGCTCCTTTCGAAAGTCTTGTGGAAGAGGAATCATGGCCTCTTTGCACTCCCCATCTTCGCCGATATCTGAGGTATGAGGCGTGGAGAGTTTTGGCACTGTGGTGGTTCTCTTCTGCTCGTCCTGCTGTTGTGGGGTTCATGCATGCCATCCTCCCTACGCAGATGTCGTGTCGCCTTGCGCCCGCCCTCAAATCCTCCAGACTGTCCTCTCTTTCAAGCAAGACGTACCAGCTAAGATCGTTTCTGTATTCCATCCGCCGTTCTGGCATGCATCACCCTCGCCAGCAGCGCCAGCCCTCCAAGTCCCAAGTATCCGCCTGCACAATGTTGCGCATGCTTGAGCGGTCCTCGCGCATCTTCGTCTTCTGTATGGGCTCGCTCGCGGCGGCGGTGGAGGAGGTATGTCGAGTCGGTCGTGAACGGAGAGGGTTTGGCGAAGATTCCCGCAGTGAAGAGTGGCGCTCGTACGTGAGGAGGCGCTTTTCGGAGTCGCGGGTGAAGTAGGTTGATCGAGATGGACGTCGGCCTGCTCAGGACTTTGCCGTCAGTGGCGTCGTGGTCAGTCTCGGACAGGATGTCAATGCCAGTGCGTGTGCGAGCCCATGCTGGCCGAAGGCGAGACTGGCTTGGTCCATCGCCGTCGCTTCGAGGATGCTTCAGCAGCGCATGCGCCCGATGCTTTCAGAAGTTGCTGCAGTCAACGCCCGGCGACTGCTGCGCGCCCGCCCGACGACTCCCGCTCGCGAATTGCACCGAAGCCCTTCGACTCTGTCCTCTGTGGGCAGCGGCAAGCAACATACTGTCGAAAAGAAGTTGAAGTGTGATGGGGAAGATGCGCTCGCTGTGCAATCTCCGCGGCTGGTGTGCGAGTCAGCCAGCCGCAACCTGTCCTCGTCGCATGACGGGCACCGCTTGGAAGTGGTCGCTTTGCTGCTCCCATTCTTTCCCAACTAGATACGCACCTTGGAGCGGCTTTGGCTTCATGTCAGCTCCATCGCAAGCAATCCGCCAGAAGCGCCCGCTCGAACATCTCTGCCGCAAGAATTCCATGCCCGTGTGCTTCGTCAACCCGCCTCGCCTCGTATCCTTCGCACTCCTGAGGTTCCAAGAGGGAGTTGTTAGGTGGTGAGGTGTCTTCGCCTCGTCGCTCAATACCATGCCTTGTTGCGACGGGTGCTGCGTCTCGACTGCGTACCCATCTAAAGGCGCACGAGTCCATTGCCTCGTGTTCGCCCTGGCCCTCCTGTCGCAAGCGTTTCAGCCGTCGCGACGCTGGAACCAACTGTGCTTCGAAATTTTGCGACCCAACGACGGTCTGGAAAAATGCCACAAAAATGTCGCAAGAGGATTTCAGAGGCGCAGAATTTTTGGAAGAGGTTTTAGAGAATTTTGTGGTTATGGCGCGAGCGTGGACGAGTGCAGACGTTTCCAATCCCATGGAAAGTCGTATACTCTAGAAGACGTAGTACGCGAGGGAAATTCACGCGCTCTCCCTCTTGTTGCATTCTAGATTTGCGAGTAACACAACAAACTCGATAGCGTACTTCCAAAAAACTACATAGTGTAGCCCGTAGTATGTTGTTAAGTTCCATCAAAAAGGGCGGCCAAGACACACGATTCCACTAGATCACGTGACCCAATCACGTGACGTGGCCCGTGCGCAAAAAGCAGGGTTAGGGTTAGGGGTTTATAGGCGGATAGAGAATATCTAACGGTTACTCCTCTTACTATTAGGGATTTACGTAATAAATAGTAAGTAGCTATAAGACTACTATAAACTAGAATACTATTATACCTATAGGTAAGAAGTATAGTAGACTATTAAAAGTATAACTATAGTATAAGCTAATATACTTTATAGTATAGAGTAATAATAAACTATTTACTACTATTAGAAAGGTCTATTATTAGATATATACTATTAGGTAATAGAGGTCTTCTATAGTATACTAATATCTATTATAGTTTCTACTCTTAAGAGTAGCTTAGTTATCTTTTAATTACTAGGCTATTTTTAAACTATAGTATATTACTTAGAGGATATCTATACTTAAACTTACTATTAATATATAAGCGCTTAGAGTTTTTACTCCCTAGAGTATAAAGGAGTTTAATAAGGTTAATTATTAATAGGGATATATAAGACTATAATTATATATAGTAGGTTTATTAAATTAGTACTTCTAAAGTAAAAGAATAGAGAATTAGGTTTCTATACTATAGTTATTTAGCCTAGGGTTCTATTAATAATTTTCGTTAGTAGGCTTTTTAGAAGGAATTCTCTAATAGTATAATAGGATTAGTAGGTCTTTCTAGACTCTTACTTATTTATTATTTAGTCGTTAAGGATAAGAGAAAAATAAAGAGAAAGGTTACTAAATATACTTATAGAATCTTCCTCTTAGAGGTTTAGGCTTATATTAGTCTAGCTAATTATAACGCTAGGCTTTCTACTTTTACTCTATCCTATATCTCTTAATATTATCTAGGATTTAGACTTAAGTTTACTAGTAGCTCTTATATAAAGAGCTATACTCTAGAGTAGGTCTAGTAGGGTTTAGATCGAATTAATCCGCTTTATATTATTATTTAAGTATATTAGAGTAGGTTTAGCTTATAATACCTAAGTTAAGTTAACCTAGTTTATATTACTCTTACTTACTCTAATCTAAGATTATAATTACTAAGTTCTTACTTAGTATAAAGAGGTTTACTAGTTTATAGTTATTCTAGACTAAGGTTTTAGGTTAGGGTTATAAGCTTATTTAGCCTTAGTTAGGCTAGGTTAGACTCGATTAGATTTAAGTAAGTACTACCTAACTATATATTAAATACTTAGCCTATTAATTATATATCTTATTATCTTTAACTTATTCTACTATCTCTTTTTACTCTTTTAGTAAACTCTATTATTAAGGCTCCTCCGTAATATAGTCGTACTTTATAAACCGCCTTATATAATTTATATACTATACGTAGGTAAGTTCTATTATAGGGTCGTATTTTAAATTACGTATTTTATCGTTAGGTCGTATTTTAAACCTATATTTTAGATTCTAGTATCTATATTTTAGATTCTAGTACCCGTATTTTAGATTTTAGTACCCGTATTTTAGATTCTAGTACCTATATTTTAGACTTTACTACCCGTATTTTAGATACTCTATACCTATATTTTATAATCGAGTATCCGTATTTTAGTTACGTTATACCCGTATTTTAGCTATATTATACTAGTATTATAAATATAGATACTCGTAAATTTAGATTAAGATACTTAAAACTTAGCTAACGTACTAATAGGTTACGTTAGGATAGCCCTACTTTATATATATTATATCCTAGCTAGATATAGATATAGAACTAGTTATCTAGTTACTTTATACCTTTATTTAAATACTCTATACTATATAAATACCTTAGCCGAGTTTTTATTTATATTAGTCTTTCTCTTATTAAAATTAAACTCTTTAAGATAAGGGTCTTAAGTACTATATATTAATACTACGCTATACGTAGTTTTATCTAGGCTAAATCTCTAATCTTACTATAATTTATAGCTTTTTAATAATATAAACCTTAAAATAAAGTATAGATAAGCCTCTAACTCTAACTTACGTAAGAAAAATACTACCTAATATAAGTATAGCTATTATAATAGATAAAGAGATATATTAAAATAAAAAGGAAAGATAGGGCTAAAGGTTTTCTAGACTACTATCCCTAGCCTAGATAAAAAAAGTAGTAATATCTTCTCCCTAGTATTAGTCGAGAAAATATTATATACTAGGCCTAGGAGTTAAACTATAGTTATTACTACTATACTATAGAAGCGAAATAAGCCTAAATACCTAATTAAATAAGAGAAGACTCTTTTAGCTTATCTACTCTAACTACGCTCTTACCTTAAGGATATATCTATAGGCCTAGGAGATAGTATTAAATCGCGTAGTCTAGATAGATAGGCTAGAAAGACTATATTATACTTTAACTAGTTAGATAGGAAATAGACTAGTACGTAAAGCGTCTACTATAGAGTAGTAAATAGACTTATAGTATAAAGCCCTCTAATAGCCTAGAAAGTTATATAAGGTAGAGATATTCCTACCTTATATAACTAAATCTTACTACGTAAAGCCTCTATAGTAGATTAGTAAATAGACTTATAGTATAAAGGCCCCTAATCTTCTATTTAGGTTATATAAGGTAGGGATATCTCTACCTTACGTAACTAAATCTTAGATATCTAACTCTCTTTTTTGTCGTATACTCTATTATATACTAAAGTAATAGTATAAAATATATAGGATAATAATAGACTAGCGCCTTTACTAGGTCTTATAATATAGTTATATTATAAGTAATACGTAGAGAGTAATTAATATAAGGTAGGTATACCTCTAGAGCTCGATACTCTATTATACTTATTAAACTATCTTCGTCGATTTATATATAATATAGTACTATAATATATATATACTATCCTTACTAAAAGAAGGTATTTAACTAATTACTAGAGTAATAGTATATAGTTATAACCCCTATAATATTTATCTATTAATATATATATATTATATAAACTAGTAGCTTATTACGTAAGGTAGGGATATCCCTATCTTACGTAACCTAAATAGGACTAAAATATATAATTATACTTCGCCTAGTATAGAAATCTTAATATAACTATACTATAAAGCTAGTATTAAAAACAAGAATATAGATTAATTTAGAATCGTAAAATAATATTATTATACTATATAGAATAGCTCTCTTCTAGTAGATAGCTATAAGCCTCTAAAGATATATATAAAATCTTAGTAGGTATTAGTTATATAGAAAGAGGTCTATAGACATACTCTCTATAGCGCTATAGATACTAATAGAAACTTATCTAGCCCTTTAAGTTAGAACCGTTTATATTTATAGGGATTTATAGCCTCTAATAGCTTTTATTTAATATATATATAGCTCCTCTTAGCGTCCTAAAGTTAAGTATAAGCCCTATATTAGGGGCTATTACTATATATTAAGGTTTAAGTAACTACGGCTATATTAAGCTTACTAGAATTTAAGTTTAAACCTTCTATAGATCCCTATATATATCTATACTAAACCTAGTAGCCTAGTAAGCTTCCCTAGTATAAAAGCTAAATTTCTTACTATCTAAATTCTCTTCCTTTATATCTACTTTATATATAAAGTATACCTCTCCTATAAATATATCTAGTACCTTAATATACTAGTATAATAGCTATATCCTAACCTTAGCTAAGTAGCCCCTACTATTAAGATAGAAGATAACCTATATATTAAAAATAAGGATACTAAGATTAAGATAGAAGATAGGCTATAG